>JALMGJ010000002.1:94292470-94992470 GCA_023362775.1 Charina bottae | reverse complement strand
ATGCTGGCTGAGGAATTCAGAGAGTTAAAGTCCACACAACTTAAAGTTGCTGAGGTTGAGAAACACTGGTCTAGTCTATCAAAGGATTTTTTCAAAGATTCAAAGTTTAATTATTACCAAATCATGGTCTTCTTTCTTAGCAGGAAGCTGAGCAATTGTAATTTTAAATAAATTTTATATAAATTTTATAAATGTATATAATGTGGGCCCTCCCTAAATGTTGCGAATCTTTATAGCACATATTGTTCCTCTGAGAAGTGCTATGGGCCAAATGTAATTACCAATGTAATGCTGACACTAAGGCTAACGTTATCTTTGAGCATTTTTTTTTCATTTGGAGACTGATTCTAAAGTAATTTGATAAAAAAACACCCTTTTTAAAAAAGCTTTAATCTTAAAATGTACTACAAATAATAGCTACACTTCTCACTTTCATTTCACAGTTGCACGGATGATAATGAATTATTTTTCAGCAAGGACTCATTGGATAGCACACGCTACTAACCACAAGTGACATACCATTTGATATTTTTCCAAGCTTAGTAGCTTGTCAACAGCACTTTCCTAATCTCAGCCCTGGACATCTCTTGAATTTAAAACAAATTAAGAAAAAAAAGGAAGGTATTTCAACCAAAACAAAATGCATTTATTGTAATATGAATGTATCTGTAGAAATTTCAGAGAGAGAGAGAGAATTAAATGGTATATACCTTTTTCTCTGATGTATTTTATATGCAACTTTTTTAAGAACAGAGAACTGGACTACAGATCCTGAAAAACATAAATAAGGAAGAATCACTGTTTTCCAACTTGCATATTAATTTGGAAAATAAACATGTCATAAGTTCATAGAAAATTATCATTATGTTTAATGTTCAGAAATAGGGAACCCGTTGTTGTTTATTTAATTTGTATCCCAACTCGAACTCATAAGGAAAATAAATAAATGAAATTAGCTTAGCTAACATTTCCATAGCCTTTCTTTGTAAGAAAACCAATCTGAAATTCATGCATGACTAATCAGCCATGATGTTTTCCCACCTTGCACTGACACAGGATTTTTATTATTTATTTAAACACTGTTTTAAGACCAACTTAGCTATGACATTCTGAGCAATGTACAAGGCAAAAAGAACCATAAAATAATAAAAGCAATAGCATGCAAATAAAAATCAAATATTTTACATACTAAGATGAACATTGGCAATGAGATAGGGATAGGCAATGGACCAAAGTGTCTTAACAGCCTTGCAGAAAGCAAGGAGGAATGGGGCTCTATAATGAAACAGAATCCTGAAAGCTTAACAAAGTAATTATCCTGCACAACATATACCTAACATAATTAATGTGGTGTTACTCTGTGTCCTGTTCCGACTAAGACCGACACAGGGAGCGTTATTCAAATGTCTTTATTTGTAAATTACAATAGAGTCCTCCCAGTCAATGAGAGATTCCTCTTCTTCCCCGGCAGGAACGAAAGGCTCAGGAGTGCAGTTGACCTCAGGGGCGAGGGCTGGAGAGATTGGTTGGCAGGGCTGGAAGTCCCCTCTCCCAAGATCGCAGAAGGTGGCCCAGTCTACACTTGCTCCACGCTTGGTTGGGTCCGGCTCTGGAGGTGAGCCATCCACAGGTTGTGGCCAGGGCGCGGCAGGCAGGTGGTCGGGGGCATGGGGCAGACCTCAGAAGTCGAAGTGGATGCGACGGGAAGGTAGGGCTGACTTCCGCAGCTGCAATGGCACAGTAGGTGGCCCAACTGGTACTGGTCCCGATTTCGCTCCTGCCCAGTTCTGGTGGAATGGAAACGGGGGCAGCGGAGATGCAGGGCAAGCCGGTTGGGTGGAGGTGCTTACCACGGCTGAAGTCCCATCAGCAGGTGGCAGCCTCCGTTCAGGTCGGTGTGAGATGGTGGGTGGCGCAGGAAGCCCAGCAGCAGAATCAGCAGCAGCGGAAGGCAGCTTGGGAACCGGCAGCAGGGACAAAGCAAGACACGGTGCAGAACTGGCTTCGGCAGCAGCAGCAGGAACTGGCACGGAGTTTGGGCTAGAGGGAGCAGTGTGGCTCTGATCCGGCAGCAAGAGCAAGGCGAGACAGGGTGCAGAACTGGCTTCTGCAGCAGTGGCAGGTACTGGCGCAGGATTAGGACTGGAGGCAGCGGCGTGGGTCGAATTGGTCCGGGACCTCCATGTGATGGGAGAGTGGCGATCTTCAGGGTGCACAGGTGGCGGGTAGGATCGGTTGTCTCCGGCAACCCCTTCTGGCTGCGCTGGCCCTTTTATTCTTTGAATTTTGTGCCATTTGCACGTGCTGGCCAATCGGGCTTCATGCTGCTTGGCCCGCCTCTCTGCTCTCCTTTGCCACACGCTGATAGGTGGGAGGGCTTCTTCTTCTGGGCTGCCTCCTATCAGCACCTCCAGCTCGGGTCCTACTTGAGCGCCCTGTCCACCTCTTCCTGTGGTCGGCTCATCTTCCTTGAATTAGATTTCTGAATTGAACTGGCAAGTCTTGTAAATTACTCCTTGGAGTATGTGTATGTCTGGCCTGGGATAGGACATTCCCCTACAGGATGGGGAAAGTTGGGTGATATCAAGGAAATTAAATGGCTATTACCCATCTATATCTATATTTAGAGAAATAGATAAATTGGTAGATAGGTGTGTGTTACATACACACACATACAGTACATACACACAGACGTACATAGTTTGTTATGTAGTGATAGAGATAGGTATATATGTAGGAACATAGAGATGGAAACAGGGTTATAAAAGCAGGAAAATAAGAGAAATAAGATAAGTCCAAAGAAAAATAGCAGTCATTGAACAATATAATTTCCTTCACCACTTGGGCTGATTGGGTATTAGTGAGTTGGGTGAATGATGGAGGGATACCCGTTTTCAACCAGAGTTCTCGGGAGTCCAGGAGTGGAGGCTAATGGATTTAGAGACTCTGGGGGTTACAGGGCAGGACAGGCCATTGAGGTGGTGATGGGCAGGGGATATTATGATGGGAGTTGGAGGGCAGGCCATCGTAGGGGAAGACACCCCCGGTGTTTATTACCGGTGGCGTGTTCTGGCCCTCCGTGCTCATACCTAAGCCCTGGTCAGTAGATGCGTGGTTGCCCTGATTTCTGGCTGTTGCTATGTAATGCCAGGTCAATTAATAACAAGACCCCCCATTCACGATCTGATTATAGAGGAGGGGGCAGACCGGGTTTCAGGTTTGGCACCAGCTGAGACTTCAGGTCAGGGGAGGAGGAGTGGCTGTTGTCATCAGGGAGTCTCTAGTGGCCGTCAGGGGCCCTGCTCCACAAGTTACCAGGTGTGAGACCTTGTTATTCAAGTTGGGTTCTCGTGAACAGTTGGGAGTGTTCCTATTGTACCAGCCTCCCTGCTACGTAGCAACCTCCCTGCCTGAGCTGCTGGAGGCCATCTCAGGGGTGGTGGTTGAGTTCCCCAGGCTTATGGTCCTAGGGGACTTCAATCTGCCCTCCTTGGGGCGAGCTGCGGAAGTGGCTTGGGAGTTGACAGGATCGCGCCTATGCGGCCTCTCTTGTCAAGTCGAGCCCGAAGCTCCCCCTGGTTTACGGAGGAGCTGAGGGTTCTGAAGAGGATTAAGAGACACCTAGAGCACCACTGGAGGAAGACAAAGACTGAATCCGACCGAACACAAGCTAGAGCCGCTATTAAGGTCTACCTTGTGGTGGTAAGAGTGGCGAAACATCAATATTTCTCCGCTCTTATTGCATCTGCGGAATGCCATCCAGCAGCCCTGTTTAAGATTACCTGATCCCTTTTAGGGAAAGGGGAGTCAGAAATCCATCTCCAGGGCTGTGCGGAAGAATTTTCTGGGCGTTTACTGGATAAAATCGCTCGGATTCGCTCTGGGTTGGACTCCAAGTGTGAGACAGAGTCTGAAGAGATACCCAGGGAACGTACTTACCTTGTTAACTGGGAACGGTTCGAGCCTGTCGGACCTGAAGAAGTGGACAGAGTTCTCCGGACTGTAAATGCCACTACCTGTCAATTAGATCCATGTCCCTCCTAGCTGGTGAAAGTAGATCGGGAGGTGACTTGTAGTTGGGTCCAGATGATGGTTAATACATCGTTGGGGGAGAGGGTGTTTCCGGCAGCTTTTAAGGAAGCGGTGGTATGCCCTCTCCTCAAGAAACCATCGCTTGACCCTACTGTACTGGATAATTTTCATCCAGTCTCCCACCTTCCCTTTTTGGGGAAGGTGGTTGAGAAGGTGGTGGCGTTGCAGCTCCAGAGGATTCTGGATGAAACGGATTATCTGGACCCCTTTCAGTCAGGTTTCAGGCCTGGTCATGGGACAGAACCTGCATTGGTCGCGCTTATGGATGATCTTTGGCGGGAGCAAGATGGAGGCAGTGCATCCATTCTTGCTCTTCTTGACCTCTCGGCGGCTTTCGATACCGTCGACCATGGTATCCTTCTGGAGCGGCTCAGGGAGTTGGGGGCGGGTGTTGTTGTGCTGCACTGGTTCACCTCCTTCCTCCAGGGCCAGTTTCAGTCGGTGTTGATTGGGAGCGAGAGATCCAGCCCACGGGCCTGTTCTTGTGGGGTCCCGCAGGGCTCAGTACTCTCTCCGCTCCTTCTTAACATCTACATGAAACCACTGGGTGAGATCATCTGTCTCCATGGGGTGAGATATCATCAATATGCTGATAATACTCAATTATACATCTCCATCCCAGGGGAAGTAAGTGATGCAGTCTCTACCCTGTCCAAGTGCCTGGGGGCTGTAGTGGCCTGGATGGGGAAAAACAGTCTTCGACTGAACCCTAGTAAGACAGAGTGGCTGTGGATTAATGGCTCCTCGATATCTAGGAAATTGCCATCTTTAGTTCTGGATGGGGTGGCACTGCCCCAGACAGACCCAGTGCATAACTTGGGGGTCCTCTTGGACTCGCGACTCCTGCTCGAAGAGCAGGTGGCAGTCGTGGCCAGGAGGGCCTTTGCACAACTTCGTGTTGTGCGCCAGTTATGAACTTTCCTGGAACAAGAGGCCCTTCGAATGGTCACTCACGCCCTGGTTATCTCACATATAGACTACTGTAATGCGCTCAACACGGGGCTATCCTTGAAGTGTATCCAGAAGCTTCAGCTGATCCAGAACGCGGCCGCACGGATGATTTTGGAAGTCCCTTATCAGACACATGTAACACCTTTGTTACGCAAGCTGCACTGGGTTCCAGTTTGCTTCCGGGTCCAATTCAAGGTGTTGGTTATGACCTTTAAAGCCCTTCATGGCATGGGACCAGGTTACCTAAGGGACCGTCTTATCCCCATTACATCATCCCGTCCCATCCGGTCATGCAGGGAGGGCATGCTACGGATCCCATCGGTCAAAGAATTCCATCTAACGGGGTCATAGAAGCGTGCCTTCTCTGCAGTAGCACCTGCTCTGTGGAATATTCTCCCCCCAGAGTTAAGACAGTCCCCCTCGCTCCTGGACTTCCAGAAAAAACTCAAGACTTGGCTCTGCCAACAGGCCTGGGGCGGGAAGAAAAGTATACACTCTTGGGGATGGCTAATACCTTAGGATGGCCCTACAATTGCCCTTTCCAGTGTTTTAAAGAAGATACTACCATCTTGATTTTATTATATTTATTGTATTTTTAAATTGCTTATTTTAATGTTTATTTAATTTTATTCATATTTGTATTAGAATTTGTGTTGGATTGTAAACTGTCCGTTTGAGGGAGTTGGGCAGTGATAAATCAAATAAATAAATAAATACATACATTAATATAACCTAAGAAATTATTTATTTTACTTGTACTCTGCCCTGTCCCAAAGAGTACAAACAATTAACATCCAAGTATTAAAAACATTAAGGAGCGTGACGGCTCAGCAGGTAAGACGCCAGGCTTGTTGGTCAAAAGATTGCAAGTTCAGAGGTTCGAATCCCTAGCCCCACGTAATGGAGTGAGCTCCCGCACTTGCCCCAGCTCTTGCCAACCTAGCAATTCAAAAGCATGCAAATGCAAGTAGATGAATAGGTACCACTTCGGTGGGTAGGTAACAGCATTCCACGTGTGTCATGCTGGCCACATGACTGCGGAAGCGTCTTCAGAAAATGCTGGCTCTTTGGCTAACAAACAGAGATGAGCACCGGCCCCTAGAGTCGGACACGACTATGCAGGGGAAACCTTTACTATTAAAAACATTAGTAATGATAATTATACAAAAAGCTAAAACCAGCAGAACATAAATAAGAGTTCAAAATAGTGGTGTACAGTATTTTGATCCCAAAGCATGAAAAGGAATTTGGGGTCCAGCATGGGCTCCCTCCCTCCACTTGGTGTTTGCATCTCAGGTGAACCCATGAAAAGGCACATTTTCTTCAAGGACAGCTGACAGGTAAAGAAGGTAAAGCTCACACAGGTCTGAAGTACCCCTGCTTGCTTCAGATTGGAATATTCACACCCCTAGCTAAAAACAATCCCTGGTATCATTCTTAATCTCCAAATGAAGGATCACAGCATTAAGAAGATGCACATTAATGGCTGTTTCTCTCTATACACATACACATACACTAAGGATATGGTGGACACAGTACTATAACTCCTGATCAAGCCTGAGCCATGGTTATTGTTATGGTTTGGGTCAAAACTGGAATTTGTATGATTTGAAAAATTTTCCTGTAAAGGCGGGATAGAAAAATCAATCAATCAACCAATCCAGTATCAATTATTATTGTTGGTGAAGTTCCTGAAAATCTCAGACTTCCACCCAAATTAATCTTCCTTAGCACTTTTAAAATCGAATAGTGAAAGTAATGTGCACCAGAGTTTTAGAGTCTCTTCTGTAATAAGATAATTGAGGAAGGAAGAAAATTGGAAGGAAAATGAATGGCTTAGCCTTTTGGGTGTTTTTTTGGCAGGTCTAACTTTAAATAACAGCCAAGAACAACAAGGCGATGGGTTTGCCAGCTGCCTTTTACAAAAGAGAGGAATATTGGTTGTTTTCTCATGAGGAAAAATGAAGGCTTTGCTTTTATGCCTCAAGTCAGAATCAGATTTTAATAAAATATCATAATCTGCATATCATATCTGCCAAACACTTGCAGGTGGTTATATGTTTGCAGGCAAAGAAAACACATTTTGGGGTATGATCTGAGACCAGTTATTAGACAAAACATAAAACTACTAAAAAGAGGAACAAATTGTTTGGGATTGTGCCATAATATTATTGAGAATGAAATAGGTGCTTTATTTTGACCATAGCTTTACAAGAGTAGAAGAGAAAGATATGATGTGAAAAAAAATTACTGACAAGGAGAGCCTCTTAATATCAAACTAAAATGGGACAATAATTGGACAAGCCTATATCATATGAATTTACCTCTTTGTTTTTCTACTTCCAATGTAATGAAGTTGACAACCAACAATGCTTCAGTAAACATGAAAGAAAATATTGTGTTCAATTAATCTCATGTTAAGATATTAATCATTATATTTTATATTCTTTAAAAACGTTAATGATTTGATGTGAGCTATTCCATCTTTTTATTTTGGAGCTCTTGAAAATAACTAATATCCAATTCAGTGATACTCTTTATCAAAAGTTTTTTTAAAAAATACTATAAATGTAGATCATTCAAAACACATTCTAATAATGATAACAACTCGGGAATTGTGTTTTTGCTGTTTGCTGCTAATGCATCTTGCCCAAATTGTGGAATTAGGAGAATTAAGAGAATTCAATTATTCTTGCAATAATGCAGATGATTTAAAAACTTGAAGTATTAATACCCTACCTGGCCATGAGTTCAGCAACAATAAGGATTGTGCTAAAGATTTGTCAGGTGCATAAAAGTTGAGTTATATTTCTGCCCTGTCACAGGTTCTTTTTGTACCCAAGGTTGTTTATCCAGACTCAAATGAAAGTCCCCCAATAAAGCACTGCACACATAAGATTTTAGATCTCCCCTTATAGGTTTTTTGGGGGTATTTTAATTTAAGCAACTATTTACAATATAAAAGTGTGTTCTAGATATCTATGTGATTAACTCAGAGCTTTCCAAACTTTTCATGTTGCTGACACACTTTTTAGACATGCATCATTTCGCGACACACTCTTACAGCAGGACATCATTTCGCGACACACTCTTACAGCAGGGCACAAGGCAGGCACTAGGACCTGCACGGAATCACAGCAGGGTTGGAGGTAGCAAGGCACAAGGCAGGCACTAGGACCTGCATGGAATCCTGGCAGGGCAGGTTTGGAGGCAGCAAGGCACAAGGTAGGCACTAGGACCTGCGCGGAATCCTGGCAGGGCTTGGAGGCAGCAGCAGCTGCGACACACCCGGACACTGCAGCCGACACACAGTTTGGAAAACTCTGGATTAACTAATACAATCCTAGCTTATAACTAACCTATATTCCTAATGGACTTATACTATTTCTCTTGTTATCTAATACATGTATAAACTAACTATGCTTATATTACTACTACTACAAACTAACTATGCTGCTACTATATCTAGTACACAGAGCTTCTTTAATTGGGCAGCTTTTGCACACTTGCCCCTCTCCAGACATTTGCTGCAGGAATTTTCTTCTGCATGTTGTTTCCTCTGGACCTTCCAAGTCTCTGTGGGAAAACAAACACCTTTTTGCTTCTTTGGTTGCTTTATTTCCTTTCCAGCTACCTGCTGCAAAATCTCCAAACACATACCAACTCTGCACTCTCATCCTACTTCCCCCCCCCCAGCTGTTACACACAAAGGCATTTATCAGCTGCTTTGCTGTCCCAATGCTGAGAGAAGGTTTGAAGTAGAAGGGAGGGAGGCAATCACAGGTGCCTGTAATTTTCTTACAGCCTGCTCTCCCACATGCCCCATCTTCCAAATATGCCTTGCAGCCTTCAATGCAGGAAATACAGTAGAACTTTTGCTAAAAGTAGAACAAGCCTCTTTCATTATATCAGAGGGATTTTATTTATTTATGTATATTTCAAATTTAGTCACTGCCCATCTCACTCAAAGAGCAACTCTTTGGAATCATATAATAACTTTCAAATTGTGCTATACTGTTTTCATTGTTGTTTCACATGTTATATGCATAAAGGGAATTACATACCTTTTTAACTGCCACAGATCTTTATATAATTCTTGTGTAAGACATCTTGCATATGTGCTCAAAGATCCTTAAATTGTTACCCTCAAAATTTCTTGTTTCTTAGTTTTGATGAAGCATAAGGAAACTTCGGGCATGTATATATCATGAAAGCTGGCTGGGTGACCTTGGGCCAGTCACTCTCTCTCAGCCCTGGGAAGGAGCCAATAGGAAACCAGGAGACTGAGAGTTCTAGTCCCGCCTTAGGCATGAAAGCCCGCTGGGTGACCTTGGGCCAGTCACTCTCTCTCAGCCCAACTCACCTCACAGGGTTGTTGTTGTGGGGAAAACAGGAGGAGGAAGGAGTATTTGGTATGTTTGCTACCTTGAGTTATTTATAAAAATAATAAAGGCGGGATAGAAAATAAAAAAATAAAAAATAAACTGATAATGTTACTGCAGCATTACAAATTTAGCAGTAGTACTCATATTACATTTCATTATTCATTCAGCTAAAAATTGAGATACCAGAAAACAGTCCAATAAAGAACAACTCTGATGTGGAAATGAAATTGATGCATAGGATTTAAGAGTTGCCATACAGTAAGTCCACCAAATTGAACTCCAATATATAAGCTTGCAGTACTTTCCACAGACAAGACTTAAAATTAGGAGAAGGAATATTGCAGTCTAATAAATAATCTAAAACTTGATTAATATCTCCAACCATAAATATCTGATCCACAACCAAAATAAAAAGATCAAACATTAATGTAACATATCTGGACAAACTTTACTAGAAACAATGTAATGAATAACCACAGTGTGTTTATTAAAAATATTAGAACATATCCTTGTGGATCATTCTTTTGTGTTGTTGTTCTACCACCAAAATTTGAACATGCATTAAACAAAACTTACTACACCTGCAGCAGATTTTCAATGTTCATTCATATATGCTTGACTAAACCATCTCCTGGATGAAAGCTTCTTGTCTTATGGAAAAATATTAGATGATGATGATGATGATGATGGTGATTAGTGTTAGTATTATTACTGAAAGAAAACCAACTATAAGCAACTTAAGGTTTCAGGTTGACCAATCTGATAAGTACATTACTACTAAAACTAACAGAGATGTCCTATTGGACATCATATTGGACTAAAACTTAGATTACTCACCCAGAGTTGTATGTGACTAGGTGGCCATAGAAATTGAAATTATAAGAAATTGAAATTATAAATAAATATCAGAGTATATGAATAAACACAAACACACACACCAACATGCTCACAGGTACTGTATATTCTTAGACCAATACCTCCTTAAGCCAAGGAAGAATTTGGCTTTTTCTTTTTTTCGTAAGAAACATACAAAAGCCATAATATAGGTATAAAACTAAAAAAAGAAACTTAAAAAAATACTGCTAGAGTTTCTGGTTAGGTGTACTGAAATCATAGTAGAGGATCTTGCCCCCAAACTGTCAGCCTATGCCCTGCAAAAAAGTGATAGAAAGAAAGAAAGAAAGAAAGAAAGAAAGAAAGAAAGAAAGAAAGAAAGAAAGAAAAGTTGCAACAATAAATGTCTCTACACAAGGTTGAAAAAAGTGTTTAGACCAATATCAAGGGATAAATATTGTTCTGCTACTTTTTTTTCAAATAATTTTAAGAATTACAAGTAGAAAGAATAAAAGTTAATACAAACTACAAAAAATACAAAAAGAAAAATACAACAAAAGGAAAAAGTGTAAAAAGGAAAAAAGAGAAAAAAGAAAAAAGAGAGATAGTTCCCCCTTCATTCCAGCAAGTAAAGACAATCTTAATAGCTTATCACTGTCTCTAAATACAACATAAACTCTCTTCACCCCATAACATACAGTATATCTTAACTAAAAAACAAAAGCCAAAAGCCTCGTCATTTGTTCTTTGTCAGCAAAAGTCCAGTAAAGGGAACCAGATATCATTAATTTTCTATTTTAACCTTGATTGAATAAGCCAACCTTGTATTCTTTCCCTGAATTTTTAAGAATCTTTTTAACCACTTCAAATATAGTCCCAGAACTTGTTTTCTGTTCATCTTTTTTTTTAACCCAAGAGTCTTTCAAAACTTTAACAGACCTCTTTTGTACATCCAATAAGTAAAGTTTGTCCTTTTTTTTTTTTTTTGGTCGCTTCTCATAACGTCCTTCAATACCTTAATGGACCTCTTTTGTAGATGCAGTAAGAAAAAATTATCCAAATCACTTTTCTGGTTTAATAATTGTACATCTCCTTTAGGCAGTGAAACATCCATGAGTTTCGTTTGTGTGTCCAGTACGTCTTTCTCCATATCCTTCTCATTGCTTGACACATTTAAGTCCACCTTCAAATTGATTTCAAATAGCTTGTTCTTCTTCTGTAACTTCATTGACAGATGCTCTATCATATCAAGTAATTTTGAGGACCAAAAACATCCATTAAGGTTTTTTGCTCCATTCTTTATTTCTTTGTTAACAAAGCTCCCTCCTTTTCACCAGCATCCCCACCACTCATGCTCTATCCGCTGTCAGGAAGAGACTAGAAGAGGACAGCACCCTGGAAAGGAGAAGCCATCTCAACCCAAACCAGATCTGCCATCTTCTGGACCTGTGTCTTAACACCACTTATTTCACATACAGAGGTGACTTTTACAGACAAAAACACGGCTGTGCCATGGGTTCTCCTGTGTCACCCATTGTGGCCAATTTATACATGGAAGAAGTGGAGAAGAAAGCACTCAACACATTCCAGGGAACGGTGCCCACCCACTGGTTTAGGTATGTGGATGACACCTGGGTCAAAATCAAGGCCCAGGAAGTACAAGCCTTCACGGACCATATAAACACTATAGATGCCAACATTAGCTTCACCAGAGAAGACACCAAGGACAACAGACTAGCATTCCTAGACTGTGAAGTCCTCATTGGGACCGGTGGCAAGCTAGAAATAGGGATCTACAGGAAACCCACACACACAGATCAATACCTGATGTTTGACTCCCACCATCCACTGCAGCACAAACTAGGAGTCATCAGGACATTGTCACACAGAGCAGAAACCATCCCCACCTCCATGGATTCCAAAAAGAATGAAAAGCAGCATCTGAGAACAGCTCTGCAGGCCTGTGGATATCCAAATTGGGCCTTCACCAAATCTAAGTCTACCAGACCTAAAACAGCGACAGATAGGGCTGAGACTCAGAGTAAACGGAAGAACCTGGTCATTCCTTACATGGCTGGCGTGTCTGAAAAGATCAAACGGATATTTGGCAAACACCACATACCTGTATATTTCAAACCCACCAACACACTGAGACAGAGGCTTGTACACCCCAAAGATCAAACTCCAAAACACAAGGAAAGCAATGTAGTGTATGCAATCCAGTGCAGTGAGGAGTGCTCTGAACTCTACATTGGAGAAACCAAACAACCTTTGTACAGGAGGATGGCCCAACACAGGAGAAGTAACACCACAGGACCAGAGTCAGCAGTTTATCTTCATCTAAAGGAAAAAGGACACTCATTTGAGGACATTAATGTTCACATTTTAGACAGAGAAGATAGGTGGTTTGAGAGAGGGGTCAAGGAATCCATTCATGCCAACTTGGAAAATCCTTCCTTGAATAGAGGTGGGGGCCTCAGGCATAACCTTTCCCCTATCTTCCTTCCTGCTTTGTCTTCTGTGCCTAGGAAGATTAAGACCATTTCACAAGCTCAACAGCAGCAGGGTAATCTTAACGATCCTCCTTTAGATGATAAAGGGACTTAGAAACAAACATCTCAAAAATAACCATGACCTAGCCCCAGGTGCAAGGTCACACAGCCAGCCTAGAAACATATTTAAGGATTCCCTTACTAACTTTACTCAGACTGAAGAAGCTCCTTGGATAAGGAGTGAAACGTTTCCACTAAGAAAATAGAAATCCAGTTGACATGATTCAAGCCACAGACTGTTCCACCTGGATGACTGAGAACCTTCATAGACATAAAGCTCCCTCTAGTGTCAAACCTTCAAGGTCCCATTATCATATTTCTTAAAAAAAAAAAAACCAAGCAAACACCATTTCCCACAGGATAATTCTGATTAATTCAAAACTCCACCTGGACCCTTAATCCATTGTTAACTTTCCAAAATCCATATTCTAGGCACTCTTCTGCTGTGTAATCCAAAAACTAATATTTTTCCAAAGCTTTTTGAAATAATATTTAAATTATCTTTCTCCAAGGAGAAGGCAACTCACCCAATGAATACAGTGAGATCTTGCCGATCCAAAGGGTTTTTAGTCTTTCCAGTACAGTAAAAAAAAATAATCCAAAAAGTGATTAAGAAATAAGGCTCAGCCAAGCTTTATGTACTTAAAAAGCTGCGTTATGGGTATCAGCTTGATGGAATCCTTGACTCCCAGCCACTCAACTGATAAGCCAACTGCAAAATGACAGTTCTTGTGGTCTACTCACAAGGAGCGGCTGTCTGGAGTCACATGGATTATCTCAACGATCTCTCCTTACTCCAGAGAGATTTTGCCAGTCTGGATCTAGCATCCAGCCACAATTCTCCTCAGAAATGCAGTCCTGCTGCCCACAGAACATCAGCTCACCATGGCACTCAACTGGAAGTTAATATTGTTCTGCTCCTAAACCACCTGTACAGGAAGATCTGGAAAAATCTTTAACTTCTTTGTTTTTCATTTAGGTACACAGAGGTTTAGGATGGAAGTTTTAGAGAGAAAATATGAAAAGTGTATTGTTTTGTAGATAGTAATTGTTAGTGAACAAATGTGAGTTGCTATCCAGTACTGTTATATTTGCATGCAAATATTTATTCAGCTTTGAAATGAACTATCAAAGGACCTTCTGCAACAGAGATGGACGAGCTCCCCATAACTCTATTTATAACTGACCTTGGAAAATCTTCCTGCCTCTAAATTGTCCAAACAGATTTCTAGCCCTCCATGCACCCCAACCATTCTATCTGGATGGTAGCAGAAATGACAAGATTTATCTTTGAGTGGTTTCTGTTTATTTCTCTTTGCCTCCATATTTTGTAAGCCATTTTGACACGACTGTGCAGGGGAAACCTTTACTTTTTACTTTTATGGTCAAAAAGCAAGGCATAAATCTAATGTATTAATATTCTTGTCTTTATAATGCTGCCGAGCAACAGATATTCTCTAAGGATTCAAGTACTGTTGGAAAAATGTATTCCCCAGGATCTCTAATTCCTAGGATGCTACTATTGCAATGTCTAAAGCAGAGAGGGAAGAAGGCAGACACACTGATTAAGTCAAATTTGAAGTAGATTGTGGGGAGAGAATTTGTAACGCAGGACAAATTGTAAGCTGGTCAGCAATATGAGTATGATCTTGATAGCATCATTATTTATGCAAGAATAATGCTGTACTCTGTTTAATTGCTGTACTATCATGACCTTATGGAGATCCTAACAGTGGAAGAACTCCTAGAGAAGGTTATAATTAGTTAATAAGAACAATAAATATTAAGCTGCTTACAGGCTTGAAGGTCAAACTATGTAATGTAAGCAAGATAGAAAAATACTGTTTTATGCGTGATATGGGTGGGTGCACAAAATTTATCAAGCAATTGAAAAACATCAATATTATTTCTGCATTTTTTTTGCTAATAAAAACGGTATTATCATAAATGATCAATATTCATGAGTTAACTTTATTCCCACTTTGTATATGCTGTCGACATTGCTAATTTATCCCCTTCTGAGAATTTACAGTAAGTTTGTTAACAAAGCCCTTAACTTCATGTAATATTTGTTCTCTGTCCCTTGATGCTTTCTGGAATGGAACAGTAAATATATTTCAGTGCTGTGAGCATTTCTAGAATTGCTGGGGACTGAACCAAGAAGTATTAATGCAATTGCATGCATGTCTACTGAAAAGCAAAGCCCACTGGGAGTTGTTATTATCTTCCAGGCAAGGAAGTGCCATTCTGCAACTGACATGAGCAATCCTGAGACTTTGGGATGGACAAACCATCTCTTTCTAACCCCTGTTGCCCCTTTGTACTGGCAACAGTGTGGGTGCAGATTTATTGTCCACCTACCATTCAGATATTATTAGTTGACACCAATGGGAAGGTATATAAGCATGCCAGCTCCTGGTCTAGCATACTTTTTCTGTCTTTCTTGGCTTGTACCAGGCAACAAGTGGTCCTTGGACACCAAGACATCCCCCAATAAATGATGCATCCCTGAAATGCTCTGTTGTCAGCCTCACCACCCAGAGGAACTCATGGGCAGAACATGACATGATGGCTGTACTAATAATGCCAGGGTTGTGGCTATGGCTCTGTGTTAAAGACAAGACAGAAAAACATTTTTCCCTGTTTTTACCAAAAAATGGAGAGAAAAATATTACAGCTTATAGGTAGAAAAGAGCTCTGTGGATTGATTTTGAATTTGACAGTCAAGGATAAAGAATTAAGGAAGGTCTGTGGTGATTTTGATGTAGAAAGTGGGGGGGGGGGGGAAGGCCTATTGATGGAAGTTTAAATTTCGATGACTGACTCCAGCAGCTTAACATGAATTGGCAGCTCTTTCCCCATAGACTGCTGGGTTGGATTTTGTCAGTTGATTTCTATATTTGTACTTCATCAATTTGTGTCTGTATGTCTGTGTGTGCATATTAGATCTGTGTTTTCCCTTAGTACCAATAGCAAGCAGAAGGCTTCCCCATCAAGGAGCTGCTCTCTTGTTTGAGCCCCAGCTTGCTCAGGTATAATCTTGGAGAAGTGCTAAATCTGGAAAGTAATCATTCTGAACATCTTTCTTGGTGGTACTCAAACGGGCTAAAAAGGAGCCAACAAGCAGTTCCATCGTGTATTCATCTTTCCTGGGGCAATAAAAGATAATATATGAATAATATTTGGGGGAAGATTTTTCCCCCAACCCACAGCAATAAGATCATATTCTAATATATTGAAAAATGCAGAAGAATGTTATATGCTAATGCAGAGCTTTCCAAACCCTGTGTTGAGACACGTTAGTGTGTCAGCTGCAGTGTGTAGGTGTGTCGCGCAAATGTAACGAGAAACCTCTGAGTCTATGTGAAACTGTTAGGGTGCAGGTTGAGTCAGAGGATGATGATGAAGGGACTCAGAGCCTCAAACCGGAACCACGCCTCGCTGCTGCTGCCTCCGAGCCCTGCCAGGATTCCGTGCAGGTCCTAGTGCCTGCCTTGTGCCTTTCTGCCTCCAAACCTGCTGTGATTCCGCACAGGTCCTAGTGCCTGCCTTGTGCCCTGCTGTAAGAGGGGAGCTCTGTCCAAGCCTTGCCCTGCTACAAAAGGGTACTAAGTCAAGCCTTGTCCTTATGTCAAGAGGGAATTCTGGTGTTCCATAGTGCCACTGCCAGGTGGCCTGTTACCAAGTTTTACCTTACCTTGTTGTTAATTCTTGCACATATTTACATATTGTTACTCATAAATGACAACAATCTTGGAAATGTATGTTATCTTACAAATCATATATTTTTAAAAATATAAATGAAAGGTTTTCATGAGATATGTTGTGTCCCCATACATTTTGCTATTACAATTTATGTATGTGTCCATATTTCTTATAAGGGGTTAGTTTAATCTCTGGTTTGCTAGTAAAACTGAATTACTGTGTCGCGAAATGATGCATGTCTAAAAAGTGTGTCACCAACATGAAAAGTTTGGAAAGCTCTGTACTAATGAAATAAACATAACACAAGGAAGGATGCTGTTAAATCTTATATTACTTTGAGCAAAGAGTTCTAATCACTTTGGGTTTACCTGAATCATGTTTTTCAGTAATTATTCTCTAAGCAGTTCTCAAGAATATCTGCCATAATAAAAATAGAAATAGATTAACAATACATTGGTACCTGTGAGTTCTCCCTTTAAAATCCAATGAATACAGAAGAGTTTCTTAATAGCAAATGCATACAATATCCTCCAGTCAGAACTAATCATTTTTAAATGTCATTACTATAAGAATGAAGATGTCAACAAAGGCATACAGAGCTGAAGGGACTGCAGAGCCTGTCCTAGTACCAGATGCAAGCTGAAATTCAAGGTTGGTTCATAAAGGGAGCTGTCATCAACTCCTATGGCAACAATCATAAAACTAGAATGGTGACTGACTCCTTCACACATTTTGTCTGGAAGACTTTGCCAACAAGATGGAGTTGAGAATGAACTTTCTTTTGGCTCAGTTGGCTATTTTCTCTAGCTTTTCTTTCCTACTGCTATTGATCTGCTCTTTGTAATATCGGACCTAGATCAGTTGCCTTATTGGCCAGAACAATTTGCTCAGTGGGCAACCTAAGTGGGCATCCTCTGTGAAGTACCCACTCCTTTTTGTGGTATATCATGGCTTAGTTTATGCATCTCAGAAGTGTTTTTATATATTATCTCAGTGTGCACATGACATGCATTTTCAGGTTATCCCTGCTTTAAATACCAAGAACCTGTATTTAAAATAATTTGACCGAGATTTTAAAATAATTTATTTCAGGAAAATATTTCACTGATTTTGCTAGGACATAGCTTTCCAAACTGTGTGTCATGACACTTTAGTGTGTCGCAACACACAGTTTGGTGTGCCGCAACACAACCCGGAAGCGGTGGCGGGGGCGTGCACAGTGGCGGTGCAGTGGTACAGGTAGTGTGCACGGCGGCGGCGGTATCGGCGTGACATCAGCACTTCCGCATTTTAGCGGAGGCTGCCGCCACCACCACCATGCACACTGCCGCCGCGCGCCCCCCGCACCACCTCCATGCATGCCCCCGCCACCGCGCGCCCCCCCCATGCCACCACCGTGCATGTCCCTGCCTGCACCCCCGCACCGCCACTGCCGCCGTTGGTGTGTCGCCAACAGTGGCACTTTGGAAAGCACTGTGCTAGGATGTCAGTTTTGATTAATTTAATGCAAATAGCCTGGAGATTTTAGCGTAAGGTACTGTGGATATCATTGAATTACCAATTGCTCATAAACACATTACTCTTGTTTACTTTTGGATTACTATCCAAAGAGACAATTACTCCTTTTGATTCTAAGAAGATTCATATCTGCTGTAAGAGATATTGGAGTAAGAACAACAAAGAAGAATCTTTAAAGCATGACAGATGGCAAACACGCCCCATAAAAAAGTAATTTCCTCCAGGAAAATGCTGTGTAAAATATAATATATATGAACAAGCTCTTGGTCTAACAAATAGGATTATGATAGTATTTATATTAAGAAAAATGAAAAAAAACTAGATAAAGATTATGCAACCTAGCAAGAAAGCAATCCAACTCTAGCAAAAAATATGTACCCTTCAATTCACTTGAGTAGGCATTTAATCAGAATCAGGCATTAGCAAGACATTGCATATTTAAGTCTGGAAGTTAAATTATGTCATGGAGAATGATGGCCCAGGAGATATGAGAATTTAAATACAAGTATAAGATTTCATGAAAGAAAATGCTTTAGAATAATCATATCTCAAAAAAACTGGTTAGATAAATGAAATGCTTTGAAAAAGTAGAGAAATCACTTGGAGTCCTTTTGATACGCTGGGACTACAATTCCCAAATTTTCCACCGGTCAAAACATCAGGGAATTGTAGCCTCAGCATGTAAAGAGGTTGCACAGTTATGGAAGGAGGCTGACAATAACTGGCGAATTTTCCCAATTATCCAAGAAATATATTAGCCTTTGCCATTGGTTTATTTTATTTTGTTGTCCTTTTTAGTATTGACGTACTTAAATAAAACACTTTCTGTGAGATATTTCAGGGGAAAGGAAGCAGACCTCTTCTGAAGGTAAAGTTTCCCTTCAGCTGTGCTTGACTCACATTAACTACAAGGATATGTCTATGTTGGATATGTCTTGGTGACAATGTGGAAGTGATTTATCATTGTATTTTTTGAGAATTCATTTTTTAAACTGGTCTACAGTCTACCCCTGAGGTCTCATGGTGGTTAACCATCCAAGTACTAACCAGGTTTGACCTTGCTTAGGTTCTGTTTTGTTTTTTAAAGATTTCCTAAGGTTGGCTACATGCTAACACCTGATATCTTCTGGCAGAAAGCAATTTATTTTATTCAAGGATGGTTTACTATACTGCTTTATACTAGCAATAAACCTAGAGTAGAAAAAATTCTCCAAGCCATTTTTATGGGTCTAAATAAGACAATGTGTTCTATTGATGTCACATTTTTATTTAGTATACATTCGTTTGGAAGTTTGCACTGAATGCTGAGGTGCAAGGTCCCATTTTGGCCACCTTGCCAAGAGCTTCTCATTTGTTTCAACACTGGAGAACTGAAGAAAGAAAACCTGGCTGCTGCCAGCTGTGGAAGAGTAGGCAAAAGGAATTGGAATTAGACAGATAGAGATGGGGAAGTAGAAATGACCTAATTATTTCTCATATCCTAATATATTTAAGAAATGGAAAAGGAAAATGGGCACGCAGACATAGCTCTAAGACTAAGATTTCTTTTTTGTTTTTTTATCCATTCAATTGTGTCTGATTCTCGGAGACTGCCTGGACAAGTCCCTGCAGTTTTCTTGGCAAGATTTTTGGAAGTGGTTTGCCCTTGCCTCTTTCCTAGGGCCGAGAGAGAGAGAGTGACTGGCCCAAGGCACCCAGTTGGCTTTGTGCCTAAGGCAGGATTAGAACGCACAGTCTCCCGGTTTCTAGCCTTAACCACTACACCAAACTGGCTTTCAAGACTAAGATAGGATGCATCAAAGTTATTCCCCCTCCCTTGAGCAGAAATATATGGGATTGTATGGCATATCATTTCCAACCTTTCCTTTAACAATATGCTATAAGACATATTTTATACTTTGCAAAGAGAGTTTTTTATAGAGTCTTTCTTTGAAGCAGTAGAGCAATATTGCTTCCAGCAATATGCTTCCTGAAATGTAGATTTCCTCTCAATGAAAAAAAAAACCCTGCTGTCTTAAGCCTGGACAGGCAAGCAAATTGGATGCTACAAAAGTAGCATCTCTCATCCCTTGTGTCACAGGTAGGTTTGGGGACTGTAGCTTGATTCCTTTGCCTGCTCCTACCTCTCTTCATTAGACTGTATGTCTCCCTCCATCTGATGTATTTTTACCTCATCGGTTCTTTTTGTAATCTTTCAAGTGCTCTACAGAGGAAGGAAGGAAGGAAGGAAGGAAGGAAGGAAGGAAGGAAGGAAGGAAGGAAGGAAGGAAGGAAGTTAGTTAAGCCTAACCCTACTGCTTGTGTGGGAGGTGTCTGAGTCAATTGACTTCCTGTTTCCTCTTTCCCCCTCTCTCTCTCCTTGGACCTCTACGAGGGAGGAAGGTTTTTACCTTCTCTCTCCTCGTGGCTCATACTTGCATCCAGCAGGGCCACATGCGTGGGTCTGGTCAGAACAACTTGCTTGCCCGCATGGGACCGTTTCAACAATGAAACTGCTTGTAACAAGATCTACAAATAAACTGTAAGCAATCTTTATTTTTCCTTTTTACACTGACTAAATGTGTGAAGAGTGTTTATTTCTCTGAACTAAAAAGATAAGCCTTCTGTGCAAGTTGATTGCTGGACACTTCTACTCTGCTAAACTAAATAAAATGCTGCTTGGGTTTTCTGTTACTAACATTTCAGAACCCAACAGCAACATCATCTCTGTCAATACGTCTTATGAGGCTTGCTTGAAAAAAAAAAGTTTAAAACATTTAAACAGAACAGTCTTCAGTTAGAAATACAAATATACAAAACAATAAAATCAAAAACAAACACAAACACACATAGCAGACTAATTGTCCCTCTTGGACCAAAGCCCAATATGCAATTCCAATGTGCTTGCAAAAGTTGTGACCAGGGAATCCAATTGTTCTTTTTATTAAAGTTTGAGTTACTGTTCTGCAACTCCCACCCCCAAAATAAAACTCTAGTTCCAAACAACTGGACAGCAATTGTGGCTGCCAATTAATAAAATGGAGTTTGAAATCCAGAAACTTAATAATAACATAGCAAACATAATAACAGGGATGTAGAAATTGGCCCTTGTCCTGCAGTTCAGCTGTATTTATGTACTAATTCAGATTTCCTTACACCAGGTGATAAGGGCACTTAACTGTTACTCAGTTCTCCTAGCAATCATATTTAGCACTCCAGTAATTTTCCAAAGTTCCCCCTGAATAATGATGCTGCATTTTTAGGGTCAAATCAAGCACTTGAAGAGGTTTTGCAGAAGCCCCGGGAACAGCTGCTCTTCATCCATGGATCATCCTGCACAGGGCAACAGAGAAGAAACCTGTGATTTTCCACAGAGGACATCATGTTGAACCTGCTACTGGATATAAATATGTAATTTCATCTCTTACCTTGGCACATGCTGTTTAGCCTGATGCCAAGAGCCCACCCGATGCTTCACATAAGTCACCCAACACTACGAATCTGCAGCTAAGCTTTTAGTTGATTATTTCTGTAATATATTCCAGTCTCCATAATGGCTGCACCTCCTTTTGACTGTGGATGCTTTCCAGAGATTAATTGACTCTAATTTATATGATCCTTTAATCTCAATCCAAACAACACAGATAGTACCTTTTCCCCCTCCTCTGTGAGACAGAGACATGAGGGACTAATTCAGCAGTACTGCCTTAAAGGACATGTTATTATCATTATTGTTATTCCTGCAGCCATTGCAATACATTTTAGCACAAGCTTTAAGGAGTTTCAATTAAATAGTTGGGTAAATCAAAGCAGTATTTTCAGCAACTTGGCAGCATAATTCCCTATTGAATACTTTGGGAATTATAGATCCCAGTTGGCATTTGAGGAAACTGCATTCAGAAATACCTCCCTCCTTGATATTCAGGTCAGCAGAGATTTTGAGATATTGAACATCAATTCCACTCTGCTGAACTGCAAGCATTCTGCTTCTGTGACCTGCAGCCTTACATCTAATTTTCTAGTGTTCCTAGGAATACAGAAACAGGGTAATCCTGTATAATACCCAGAAATGCAGTTTTATATTTATTATAAATTTATATACTTCCCTATTGACCTACATTTGTTCATGTATTCTTTCTCTGCCTCCCATACTTCTATTCTCACATGTAACATACCAACACATTCCAACGCTAATGAGAAATGTTGGTTTTTGATGTGGAAGAAGTTAAGCAGACTATACAACAGAAGTGATCCCCAGAAATAAGGCAGCGCACACCAATTACAGTATGTTCAGAGAAAGACTCCTCCTGAAACAAGGGTGTTCCCAAAGGCGGAGTCAAAAAAGTCAATATGGCAGTTAAGACGTTGTGATCAAAGCCCTACCCCTATTTTAAGTGCTCTGGAACCATTGGGAAAACTTTCCCAAACATAATTGCAAATAGGGAGTGATTTGGGGAAATTACTGCTAGGGATGGAAACCTTAAGTCCCCCTTCCTTCTCTACCATAGGCCTGAAATTCTCTGCACTGCAAAGCAGTTTGAAATAAAAACTCCCTTTTTCCCTCAGTAATGTTTCCTGCCATGAAGTCAACTTGCTGTGTAATGTATATAAGAAAATGCATGGGTCTGTATATACGCAGCATAAGAATAGATGTAGGTGAGTAATGAGAATGAATCGTATTGACCCCTCCTACTTTGGGCTTTAACCCTTTCCTCATGGGTATACAGTCCCTTGAGGGTGTAGTGTGGGATAGATAACCCAGAGCTGGAGGGCCACATGCACCCTTCAACCCCTTGGTTGTAACCCCTGACCCCTGCAAGATTATACACCTGAAATTCAGCAGGAAAATTGCTTAATTCTGGTGGTGTTATTTTTGGCCTTTGTTTGTTCGTTTGGGGGGGGGGGTTAAAAGGGGTGGTGGTGCTGGAGGTCTCCTTATCTCATTTCCACCCTAAAAAAGGGCAAAAAGGTTCAGCCCCACCCCTCAGCTTGTATAAAACTAATGGTAAGCAAACTGGCTGAATTCATAAATTACAACCAAATCTTGCCAGATTTTGGAAAGAGTTCCGTAACAAAATTCAGCTTGGGTAGTTTGGGGCATTCAGAACAATCTGAAGAACTGTTTATCATATGTGAGTGATTAGTATTACTGCATACATTTCTGCTCAATAAGACTTCGTCACAAGTAAGTGTTATAGAAGGGTAGCCTTAGCCTAGTCATGTATTAAAGTCAACACTAATTATTTCTGGATGAGTGTGGGATTGTAAACATGTGTACTTGCTCTTCCTCCATGCACATACTTTTATTTTTTTCCCCATTTACCTCTGTCCCTTTGTCCTTGACTCAGTTCCTTTCTGACTCCCATTTCCTCATTTTACACTTCTTTACTCTGTTAAATTGTTAAGCAAATAACATCAAGATTAGGTCAATATACCAAGCCATCCAATTTGGATGGACACAAAAGAAGTACTCTCTTACACAATCACCTTGAATGACCTGAAATTCCATGTGTAAATAAGGAGACTCGTGAACTAATATTGCCAATAATGTTAACTTCTTATGTTTTAAGTAGAGATTTTAAACTTCTGATATTACACTGTGCCAACAATACGGATTAGTTACAAGGCACTTTGGTTACAGAGCTCCAGACATCAGCCAAAATATAGGAAAACAAAATGCAGAATAGTAAAATGTGGCAAAAGCTTTTAGCTGTGCAATCTCTATAGACAGTGACCCAATATTTTCAAAAATTTTAAATAGAAAGAGAGGTTTACCCATCCTATGAGATAGCTTTCCAAAGCATTTTATCAGTGTAAGTCCTTTGAGGAAGACAGCCAAGCCATAAATGTCCTTCAAAGTCAAAATTTAAAACTTGAAATGTAGGAACTTTGCTTCAAGTTAATGGTAGAGCAGAAGTTTCCAGATTCATTTTTGGTGTCTTGAATCATTGGTAATTACTAATTCTGGAAAAGACCTCTTTTGCAGCACTATCCCAAGCTGGAATAGTCAGTACTGAACCAAATGGACAATGGACTGACTCAGGTCTGATGGCTCTATATGCGGTATAAAGCCAGAAGAACAGAATGTGCGTTGGGAACTGGCCACCTAACTTACCCATAGCACTGCCATTAATTTCTATATTCCTAATAATCATACTCCAAACAGCAGCAGCTTACAGAGCAGGCTAGTCTAAACTTCTCTGAGTAGATATTAAACAAAAAAGGCAATAAATAAATATTCTAAACAAAAGTTAGTTTTCCATAACACGAAGACAATTAATTTAAAAGTTACTAATCTAGAAGTAGACATTGTGATTTTTGCCTTCTAGCCATGCCTTAGGAGGGCCTTCAGGGTACTGGGTCAATTCTGTTGATTGTTAATCATAAAAAAACCAAAACAGAATAATGGTATTTTCCAACAGCCTTAAAAAGCAAAAGTAGTATATACGGTAGATAGATAGCCAATAAAACAGGTTAGTTGCTTTAAATATTTGGGGGTATTTTTTTCAAGCCTCTAGACAAACGGCACAAAGTCAGTTCTTTACTTTGGTTACAGACCAGCATAAGGCACATATCAACTAAGCGCAGAGAAATAGGATGGACAGTCTAAATTTTTTTTTAGAAACTAGGGTGGGCATTGTACAGTATGCAGCCGTTAGATCAGTGTTTCTCAACCTTGGCTTTAAGACGGGTGGACTTCAATTCCCAGAATTCCCCAGCCAGCATATCTGACTGAGGAATTCTGGGAGTTGAAGTCCACCCGCCTTAAAGTTGCCAAGGCTAAGAAACACTGCCTTAGATTATTGGTTGCAAAATCAGTAGCACAGCTTCTTTATGGAGTCTAACTGAACTCTGGCATAAAATTCCAACCATATGAAAGAATGCAATCATACTTTCTGAGAGCCATATTCTCTGAACCTTGAAGTGCTTCCAGTGCTGTACTGAAGCCACAGCCTGAGCTGATTAGCAACAAAGAGTTGCTAATCAGAGTTTGGCAACTAATCACATATTACTGGCTTAGAATCTATCTATGTTTCTCCCATCTTCTTCTAAATATTGGTTCCAATAAGGTCATGGAGCTTATTAAACAAAGACTAGAAGACATGAACTTCAGCATAATTTAGCAGCAGGTTCTATCATCTCCCGAGTGAATCAAGGGAACCATAACCTGCACATTATTTATTTAAGTTATTCTATACCCATCACCGATGGGCTTTTGCCCTCCTTTCTCCAGTTATGGATGGCAGCTATTAAGGAACCCTGTCATGCTTAGGCAATGCCTTTTTGCCTCTGGTGAACTTGAAATTCTAGAACATGTTTTTAAAGGTCTAAATTCTATGAGGAATTACACTCTCAACTAATTCACCCTCTAATGGAAAGTCTGCCTGGCTGCCCCGATTAATGTTATCTAGAAATTTCCTTAAATGACAGGTGTCCTGAAATGACCTTTTTAACTGCTAAGTTTCATCCCTTCGCCATAAGGCTACATCATATCCAGACTTGTTAATAGATGTACATTATATATTAAACTCTTTAAAAAGGTAAAGGTTTTCCCCTGCACAGTCGTGTCTGACTCTAGGGGGTGGTGCTGTAAACTTGATAGAAGCCTTGGCAAAATGATAATATACATCATGTATAATCATAATACAGAGTTGGTCTCTAGTTATTTTATATAATGAAACATTGGAGCCGGATCTCATATTAATCATCATTATTGTATTAATAATACAATAGCCTAAGAGCCAGCACTGTCCGAAGACACTTCCGTGGTTATGTGGCTGGCATGACGCGCGCAGAACGCTGTTACCATCCCACAGAAGTGGTACCTATTTATCTACTTGCATTTGCATGCTTTCGAATTGCTAGGTTGGCAAGAGCTGGGGCAAGTGCGGGAGCTCACTCTGTCACACAGTGCTTGGGTCTCGAACCACCGACCCTCCAATCAACAAGCCTGGCATCTTAACCACTGAGCCATCGTGCCCCATTATTAAACTCTTATATTATGCTATTATATTTTTGAACTGTCCTTGAGTTGTTTTAAATTATATTGTATTGATCTTGGATGATGATGATGATGATGATGATGATGATGATGATGATGATGATGCCTTCTAGCCACAACACACATAACATACACATTCTGAACCATTCACAAGACCATGGCAATTAAATAATAATTCATGGTACAAATGTGGCTTCCACTTTCAAACTACATCTTTATTGTTGGATTTCTCATTATTGAGGTATGTCTCTCTTCCTCAAACTCAAAACATTGTCCGTTTATTTCCCACTTGTTTCTCAGAAACTATTCCTTTGCTTTCTGGAATGTTGTGTGCATTCATTTTCTGTCTTAACTGACTTATTCTTTGCCCTTGACTGAGTTTGCTGAAGAATTATTTGCATGATAGACAGTTCTTGATAAAGGAAATGGGCTTTTCAACACAGAATCTGTAAACGAAACTTAAAAGTGTCCAATTTATCTCTCCATTCTATCAAACAAAGAAAAAGGAAAGATAATCTAGATGACACAGCAGTAGATTGCATTTAAACATACCTTCACAAATGTTATTTCTTAGTAGTCAGGGATGAATGAGTGTTATTCCACAAACCTACTGATGTCCACAATAAGAGCTACCATGGCCCAGGCATTTTTTTAAAAAAAGTTTGCTGTGTTTATTTATTTATTTATTTATTTATCATATTTATATCCCACCCATCTCCCTCACAAGGAGGGACCCTGGGCGGTTAGGGTTAGGGTTAGTTATCACTTCAATAAAGGGCCCCTCAACTCCAGATATATTTTTTTTAGTTTTCCAGGCAAGAAAATATTTTAAAAAGCTTCCTAGCAAGATAGGAAAGAAACTCACCACAGCTTTACAATGGGGGTAACATTTAAACATGGAACAACCGACTGGTTCAAAATTGGGAAAGGAGTACGACAAGGCTGTATATTATCACCCTGCTTATTTAACTTATATGCAGAGTACATCATGAGAAATGCCGGGCTGGATGAATCACAAGCCAGCGTTAAGATTGCTGGGAGAAATATCAACAACCTCAGATATGCAGACGATACCACCCTAATGGCAGAAAGTGAAGAGGAACTAAAGAGCCTCTTGATGAGGGTGAAAGAGGAGAGTGCAAAAGCTGGCTTGAAACTCAACATTAAAAAAACCCAGATCATGGCATCTGGTCCCATCACTCCCTGGCAAATAGAAGGGGAAGAAATGGAAGCAGTGACAGATTTTATTTTCTTGGGCTCCAAGATCACCGCAGATGGTGTCTGCAGCCATGAAATTAAAAGACGCTTGCTCCTTGGGAGGAAAGCTATGGCAAACCTAGACAGCATATTAAAAAGCAGAGATATCACCTTGCCGACAAAGGTCCGTATAGTTAAAGCTATGGTTTTTCCAGTAGTAATGTATGGCTGTGAGAGTTGGACCATAAGGAAGGCTGAGTGCTGAAGAATTTATGCTTTCGAACTGTGGTGCTGGAGAAGACTCTTGAGAGTCCCTTGGACTGCAAGGAGGTCAAACCAGTCAATCCTAAAGGAAATCAACCCTGACTGCTCATTGGAAGGACAGATGCTGAAGCTGAAGCTCAAATACTTTGGCCACCTAATGCGAAGAGAGGACTCACTGGAAAAGACCCTGATGCTGGGAAAGACTGAAGGCAAAAGGAGAAGGGGACGGCAGAGGATGAGATGGTTAGATAGCATCACCGATGTAATGAACATGAATTTGAGTAAACTCCGAGAGACAGTGGAGGACAGGAAGGCCTGGCGTGCTATGGTCCATGAGGTCACGAAGAGTCGGACACGACTGAACGACTGAACAACAACAAACATTTAAAATCTTGCTCTGAGGAAACTGGGACGTTTCCACAGCCCAAAACCAGAGACAAATAGCTTGTTTTGAACAGAGAGTCACAAGAGACAGTATAAAGTGAAAACATGGCAGGAGAAACAGGAGTACTTAAAAGCTGCTGGAAAACCAATCCAGGTGACCAGAAAATAGCCTTTCTGAATTCTGTTCCCCTTATTGTTCCAAAGTCTTTCAAGGAACATGTTTGTCCACTTGAAAAATTGCTAATCTCTAGAACTACATGAAGAGCCTCAGTTTAACAGCACCCAGAAATACAGAAATCTAACCCTCCTCTTGAGGTGTGTGCGTGTGTGTGTGTGCGCCCCCATGTATTCAGGTTATTCCTCTTAATTGGCATCTTAAAATACGATGAACAATTTCCCCACTCTCTATCTTTAGCAGTAGGGTAGGCCAGCTACTGCACATTCATGCTCCTAACAAACGCCTAGACAACAGAGCAGAGCAAAATGCAGGTGTGCCAATCACTCCTTTCAGCTTTCTTGCTAGCTTTTTGCTTTGGCTGTCTGCCCTATTCAATGCCTTTTGTTTCTGATGATAGCCATTCTGATCTTCAGTTGCTAGGCAGAGATAAATGCTGGTTCTCAAGTCATCCATAGGTTTAAAAATGCCCATCATCGTATTGATGCAACAAGGTATCACCCTGTTGAATTTGAGCCCACAGTCATTGCTTGAATTAATAATAAAGCAGTGTTTTGTTTTTTTAAACCCAAATAGAGAAAATGGAGGGGCAAGACATCTTACTTACTTACTTACTTACTTACTTACTTACTTACTTACTTACTTGTTTAATTTATCACCGCCCAACTCCCTCAAGAGGAGGGAGGTTGTGTGAGTCACATGGATCTTGAACCATGTGACTCACACAATCTAAAGCCAGTTACCTTCCCTTCTTGTGCAAATTTTCTATATTTTAAATCCTATTTTCTTCATGGGATGACAGATC
The DNA here is from genome assembly GCA_023362775.1 of Charina bottae. Lineage (NCBI taxonomy): Eukaryota > Metazoa > Chordata > Lepidosauria > Squamata > Charinaidae > Charina > Charina bottae. Next base: position 94,963,627 of record JALMGJ010000002.1, on the reverse strand, counting down.
TGACGCAGGTTTTTTAAAGGATTTTTTGAAAGAATCAAATAAGTATTTGAGAATTGTGATAATACATTACATTGCAATCGATGTCAATTAATGTTGAAGACTGCTGTAAATAATGTGTAAGTTACTTCAATTTTTATACACATGCTCAAAAGTCTCCAGTGTTTAAATCCTGCAGTATATGAAAGCAGATGTTGAAAACTGACACGGAATTCTTATTTTCCTGGCTTCTGTTCTAAGTCCTGTCATTTTCATTTTGCAAGATGAGGGCCATCGTTTTAATTATTTTAATTACTGTTAAAATAATAAGTAAAAATAAAAAAGGGAGAGGATTAGTTTTCTAAAATATAAGGCTTCAGATCTAAGCTGTATGCTTGTGTGTGCATGTGTGTGCAGAGGTGCATGTGTGCATATCAGAACTGTGCAAAACCGTCAAGAAGGGTGCTTTCTTGTAGTGATGGAATCTCTCTCTCTCTCCCGCTCTCTGTAGTAAAAACGTTCTTTAAATGTATCCATTTAAGTGTGTCTTTCACTCAGATAAGCGCGGTAAGAAACAGCCCAGGTCGTCTCTTATTCTGGAAGAAAGTGTCCTTGTCTAAAGCCTCTTTCTCTCTTCAGCTTTGTGTCTCTTTGGGTACAACTGGGATCTATCATTAACCATTGCATAAGTGCTTACTATACCTGGATGTTATGTACTACATGCAAATAGCTCAATTTTTGTCTTGGCCAATTAATACGTTGAAGGCTAGAAGGAACAACCTCCCACAGCCCCTAGGGATGTGTAGACATTTATTAGCAATAGAGAAAGCAGTGATCTTCACCAGGATATACAGGACAAGTCCCTCTGTCTGTGGGGGACACAGGAAGTGAATCCTGCAGTGGGAGATAGCAGGAATCAGATATCTTGGACAGGTAGGAGACAAAGGAAGTGTATGTGTGGCTATACATGCAGCCATACATAACTTCAGTCCCCCCAAAAGATCATCTCATGCTTGATTTTCAGAGAGTTAAGAATATGCATGCTCCTTGGAGATTCGGTTCCCCCAAACCCTGTTAGCTTTTTGTAAATCACTGAACATCTGGCTGTTTCCCCAGGTATTTGAGTGAGGTAGTTAGATAAGCTCTGCTGTTGTTGATGTAGTTTTCCTTATTTATTCATTCATTCATTCATTCATTCATTCATTCATTCATTCATTCATTCATTCAGTTCTGTGAGTGGGATTACTGCTTATCCTTGGACACCTGGGGTTATACGTTGTGGGACTGTGTGTGTGTGTGTGTGTGTGCACATGGGCTCACGTGCTCACGCTAAATCCTTATACACCTCCCAAAGTTACTTGTGTGAGAAGGGCAGCTATACTAATCAAGCAAGCAAGCGCTTTGCTGGATCAGACCCCAGCAGTCTGTTTTCATGGTTTACATGGTGGCCAACCAACTGCATGGTAGCCAACCAACTGCACAAGAAAGCTCATTTGTCTCCCAGCTGATGGCCTTCAGTGTAATTTTGTACACCTCAGTCATGTTCCCTCATTTGCCTCCTTTCTAGACTAAAAAGTCCCAAATGTCACAACTTTTCCTCATAAGGAAGCTGCTCCAGCCCCTTAATCATCTCCTCTGAACCTTCTCTAGCTCCACTATATCTTTTTTGTGGTGTGGTGACCAGAACTGCATGCATTATTCCAGATGTGGTCGTACCATTCATTTATATAAGAGCATTGTAATATTGGTGTCTCTATTTTCAATGGACATTGGGCTTTTTTGTACAGCAGATGCACACTCTATCAACACCTTCACTGAACTGTTTACCATTACTCCAAGATCTCTTTCCTCATCAGTCACTGCTACCTCTAATCCTATTTGTATGAGCAGTTAGGATTTTTGGCACCAGGGTCCATCACTTTATATCACTGCCCTAATGTTCAGAGATCTCTTTGCAACTCTTCACAGACCCTTATTGTTTTTACTACTCTGAACAATTTAGTGTCATCAGCAAATTGGCTATTCTACTAGTCACATCCAGTTCCAGATCATTTATGAATATATCAAAAAGCACTGGTCCTAGGACAGAATACACTAGTTACAGTACATCCCTCCATTGTGAGAAATGTCCATTTATTCCTATATTTACTCCTACTCTTTCATTCCACGGCTGTTAGGCTTAGTGAGAAGTCTTTGGTGAGGGACTTCAAAGGCTTTTTGAAAATCTAAGTAGATGATGTCTACTGGCTTGCCCTTATCCACGTGTTTGTTTAACACCTCCAAAAAACTCTAGTAGATTAGTTAGACAAGACATTCCCTTAGCAAAGCCATGTTGGGCATCCTTGAGCAAGGCCTGTGCCTCCAAATGTTTGGCAATTTTATCTTTAATAGCTAGGCTGACCATATTTCCTTGAGACAAAAACGGGACATTGGGATGGCAAAACGGGACAGGGTCTTATGTAATATTCCGTATTCATGAAAAAGACAGGGGTCCTGTAATGAAATTATATATTGATTATATATTAAGTTTTATTGTTTAGTTTATATGAATATAAATATATTGTCAGGGAGACTCTACAGAGCAGAGAAGAAGGCTGGACTATAGATAAGAAGCGAGCACGTAGCTCAGAGAGCCTAGCCTATTTTCCCAAACGTCAGAAGAAAGCTCCGCCCTAGGGTGAACTGATATTCTGGGGAATCTTCAGGCACTGTTAGTTTAGCAGAAGTTTGTTTGTAGGTATGCAATAAACACTAGAGACTAGATTCCTGGCCTCGGCGTGTTATTTCTGCATCTACACACGACACCAATCCTGCTAAACCTCAACTCCCATCGAAAGAGGGAGGAACACATTAACCAGGAGAATGGCTTCTCAGACACAGGAGTTGCAGCAGGCCATAATCCAGCTAGCAGCAGCCTTGACACAACATCAGCAGCAGGTCGACGACCAGATTAATAACTTACAGGCGGCGATGCTTCAGCAGATGCAACAACCAGCTCCAGGAGCCCAGCAGCCAGCACCAGTGGCACCACCCCCACCAGTCGTCCTGCGATCCCCAGGGTGTTTACCAGAGAAATTTGGGGGAGAGACGGCACAGCTCAGGACCTTCGTCGCCCAGTGCACTGTTTTTCGACAGCAGACCAGCCGAGTTCCCGATGGAGAGGTCCAGAGTCACATTCATTTTAAGTTTACTGAAAGGCTCAGCCGCAAGATGGTCCATCCCCATGGTGGAAGCTAACGACCCAATTCTGGACAACTACCAGAACTTTATGGCCCGTTTCAGAGCTCATTTTGATGATCCAATCAGAGAAGTCACTGCCAGCCGAGAGATCCGACGGCTCCGACAGGGGAACAGGAGAGTAGGAGCGTACATTGCAGATTTCAAACTGCTGGCAGGAGATTTGGGTTGGAATGAGGTGGCATTGAAGGATCAGTTCAAACAAGGACTGGACGAAGAGATTAAGACGGAGTTAGTGCGGCAGGGCACGCCAGCTACATTGGAAGACCTATACCAGTTAACAGTCGTCATAGATGCTCGATTGGAAGAGTTAAGACAGTTTCGGCCAGGGAGGAACAGGGCAGGAACCCGACCGGCTTTTCTAGGTTTTGCTACCCCCTCTAACACGTTTGCTCCCCTGAGCGCAGAGGAACCTATGCAGATAGGGGCGACACGAAGGGGGCTCTCTGAAGCCGAGAGGCAAAGGAGAAGGGACAGTGCACTTTGTTTCTATTGCGGGGGTCCAGGGCACATCGCAAGAGAGTGCCCGACCAGATGCCAGACAACCCCGGTGAGATTTACAACCCAAGGTACAGAGCAGGCCCGCATACCAGCCGCTTCTTCCCAGCAGTTAAACTCCAATGGCCCCCCCTTGCTAGAGCCCCATAGGGAGGCCATCCAACAATTGAGAAGGGCTCAGGCGGCAGATCACAGCCAAGATTTTTATATTGTTCCAGCCATGCTGACTACAGATTCCAAGCACCTATTACCGGTAAACGTAATGATAGATTCTGGTGCGACAACCAATTTTATAGATAGTGAAGCGGTGGAAAGGTTTCAAATTCCAACAATTGCACTACCAAACCCCATGCAGGTTGAAACCATCGACGGGCAACCTCTCAAGGCAGGAGACATTAAAAGCTGCACCCAGCCAATTCAGCTAACCATTGCAGATCACACGGAGTGGATCCAACTGTATGTTACTGCTTCCTTGCAAGTCCCGGTCATTCTCGGGGCACCTTGGTTGAGACTTCACAACCCCAATTTGGACTGGATGACCGGAGCAATTTCTTTTCCCTCTCAGGACTGTCGGCACCACAAATTGCAGGGCATTACCCAAGCCCAACTGGCAGCTGCAAGCAGGGAAGCAGGGAGGGCTTCCCTGCCAACAAAGTATGGAGATTATGCAGACATCTTCGGAGAGCAAGAGGCCACAGCATTGCCTCCCAATAGATCGTTCGACTGCACAGTGGATTTGAAGCCTGGAGCCAAGATCCCAGCGGCACGGCATTATGCAATGTCCCCTAAGGAGCTAGCTATCCTAAAGGAATATTTGGATACCAACCTAAAGAAGGGTTTCATTTGGCCATCGACATCACCAGCATCGGCCCCTACCTTCTTCGTGCCTAAAAAGCCCGACCCTTTTGCCCCGGCGGCACAGGCTGGCGATAAGGGACCCCCCATGCGCACGGTGCATGACTACAGCGCACTCAACGCAGTCACCGTTAGAGACCACTACCCTCTTCCAGTTATATCTGAATTGCTAGATCGCCTGCAAAAAGCCCGTATTTTTACCAAGCTGGACCTCAGGAATGCCTACAATTTGATCAGAATAAAGCCAGGCCATGAATACTTAACGGCTTTTAACAGCAGATATGGTAAGTTTGAATATTTAGTCATGCCTTTTGGACTAAGTAATTGTGGAGCAGTGTTTTCCAGGTTCATGAACCACATTTTCTCAGACTTGTTAGATAAATATGTAATCGTGTATCTTGATGACATTCTGATTTATTCTGAGGACCCCACCTCCCACATTACTCATGTGCGTAACGTTTTGCAGAGACTGAGAGAGAACAAGCTGTTTGCGAAGCTAGAAAAATGTGCCTTTGACTTAACTCAATTAGACTATCTGGGATACAGGATTTCCACAGAAGGCGTAGCCATGGATCCTGCAAAGGTCCAAGCAATTATGTCATGGAAGCCTCCCCGTAATGTCAAGGAGGTCCAACAATTTCTCGGGTATGCTAATTTCTTTCACAAGTTCATTGCCTCATATGCGGAGAAAGCGCGTCCCCTTACTCAGCTTTTAAAGAAAAACAAACGCTTTTGCTGGGGGGAACAGCAGCAAGCTGCCTTTCAAGAATTTAAACAGCTGTTTGCCTCTCCGCCACTTCTGAGGCACCCGAACCCTTTAAAACAGTTCCACGTCCAGTGTGACGCATCTAACTTTGCTGTCGCCGCCATCTTGCTCCAAGCGGCGGACGAAAGAGGGGCAGATTTATTACCCTGTGCCTATTTCTCTCGCACGCTGTCACCAGCAGAGAGGAATTACGATGTTTTCAACAAGGAGCTGCTTGCCATAAAATCAGCCTTTCAAGAATGGAGGCATTGGTTAGAGGGAGCAGCATTGCCAATCAAGGTTTACACAGACCATAAAAACTTAGCGCTTTTGCAGAGCTCCGCATCCCTCACCCCCCGTCAGGTCAGATGGAGTCAATTTTTTTCACGCTTCAATTTCGTCATCTCGTATTTGCCAGGCAAACAAAACAAGCTGGCTGACGCATTGTCTAGGCAGCCGCAAGAAAAGGCAGAACCTGACCAAGCCACCCAAGCCATGATCTTGCAACCTCAAAACTTTGAGAAACCTCCCGAAGGGGACCAAATAGAGACCTTGGCAGCAGTCAGACTAGCAGACGACCTCCTTGTAAGAATCAAGGCTCAGCAGCAACAAGACCCCTACGCACGGGCTAGGCTGGAGGACCTAGAGGGGGCCCAGAGCGGAGCACCGTCCCCTTTCACAGCGGAGGCAGGGACCCTTTGGCATAGTGGGCGGCTTTATGTTCCCAAGACCCTGAGAGAAGAAGTCCTACAGCTTTGTCATGATTGGCTCCCGCCTGAAAACCCCACCCCCGGTCCATGAGATTGGCTCCCGCCTGCAAACCCCACCCCCCGGTCCATGTGATTGGCTCCCACCTGCAAACCCCACCCTCCTTTGCCATGCGCTGATAGGTGGGAGGGCTTCCTCTTCCAGGCTGCCTCCAATCGGCAGCTCCGGCTCAAATCCTCTTTCCGCGCCATTCCCGCCGGGTTTAAGAAATGGGACAAAATTGAGATTTTTATCAAAATGACGGGACGGTTGAACAATGCTAAAAAAACGGGACTGTCCCATTCAAAACAGGACATATGGTCAGCCTATTAATAGCAGTTTCTCCTGCTTTCCACTTATTGCCTAGATTATATCTAAAATAAGGGACACTGTGTGGTAAGGTGTATGAATATCCTTTATTCATTTCTGGTCTCTGATTCTATGTTATCCAAAGCTGCATAAAAGGTACAGAACTTTTCATGCTGCACTGGGTGGCAATTTACAGGGATGGATAGGTGGGTGGGGCGGGTTGAACATGAAAATGCAAGCTCAAAAGATATTAACTGAAAATGTCAAAGACACTTTTGTCCTTTTCTTTCCTTCCAGCCATTATGTGCACTTATTAATATAATAATGATGATTAATATGAGATCTGGCTCCAATGTTTCATTACATAAAATAACTAGAGACCAACTCTGGATTATGATTACACATGATGTATATTATCACTTTGCCTAGGCTTCTATCAAGTTTACAGAGTGGAACAAGAATCAGAGCATACAATGGATAAAAAGGGGAGGGGGGTGGGACCATAATTTTCATTCAGAGGTCTATTGAGATATCATGTGGCATAGCTCTGATCAACATTTTAAATATTTTAGAAATTGTTCCTGATGTTCCAGAGTGGGTATTTGCATAATTTTATAGTAAGAATAAGCATTAATAAAAAAAAAAATACCAAATTTTAGAAGTTCAGGACAGGAGAATGAAGTAACAAAGAGGTGGTAGTCTTTTAAAGAGGTGGAATACGAATAAGACTTTGGGATTTAGATGGCATCTTACCTTTTCTATTTCAATCATCAATTTTGTAGCGATAATTAAAAATTATTTAATAATAATTAAACAATTAATTATTTAATTAAATAATTAAAACTCTTTTATTAGAAAACTAATACCCAGATTGGCCTAGCCACATTCTCCTGCACATGCCAAGTCTTGTCTCATTTGCAGAGAGGTTTTACGGTTGCTATTTTGTTACTGTAGATCAGGATTGTCACCCCACATCCTGCAATTAAGACGGTGTAGCTCGTTCTCCCTAACAGTACAAACCTACCTAGGTCTCCTTAGAGACATCTTTGACTAAATTTAATGAGATATATTTCTATGTAAATGAGTACAAGAGAAAGATTAGTCCACCTGTTTGTTCTCCATCTGTAGTATGAGCAACTGTTCTTTCTGGGGCATATCAGGACTTAATCCAATCTTTCTTCCTATTGCCGGAACCAGTAATGAAGTTTTTCAAAAATTGCATTCATGACCAAATCACCTCAATATGCTTTTTTCGTACCGGTTAATTACTTTTTTATTCATCCCACATTGGTTCACCATCCATTCATTCCTAGCCCCACTACTTTTCATCTTAACCATTCTTTGCTTCCTTTTTCTACATTCTTTGTAACTTTTTAATTTAACAATATTCTTCTTTCATGCTCTTACTTTTTTACTCATAATCTCTCATACTCTCATACTTACTCATATTCATAGTCTCTCATACTCACACTTCTCTCACACTCATACTTTTTCTCTCATACTCATACTTTTTTGCAGAAATCATGTTTATATTTATTTATTTAATTAATTAATTAATTTTTATCCCGCCTTTATTATTTTTATAAATAACTCAAGGTGGCGAACATACCTAATATTCCTTCCTCCTCCTATTTTCCCCACAACAACCCTGCATCCTTTTCCATAATTGCTATTAGCATAATTCAATACATTTCTGTGGCACTGTGTACCAAAATTCTTCACACTTTGTTCTAGGCAGCTTCCATGTCTTATTCCTAACATCTACTTTCCATTTATTCTCTGGAATATTAATTTATTTTATCATGTTTTTTTCATACAAGACTCTTTCTTTCTCTTCCTGCACTATTTCCTCTCTACTTTCTTTTGCCACTTTTGTTTTCTTCTGTGTCCATTTTTCCCCAAAATTCATTCTTGACACAACCAAAAAAAAGTATCTCTCTTACACATACAATTCAGAACCTCCAAAATCAACTCTTGACTTTACTAAAAAAGGCTCTCATACATTTAGAACTTTCATAACTCTTAAACTTTGGGAAATACATGCAGTAGATAGAGAAATAGATTCTTAAACTTTAAGAAGATGAAGTTCATAGACAGTAGACACTTCAGATGGTTATTTAATATTTGCATTTAAAAAAAATACTTACCTTCTTAAGTTAAATCCTAGACTTTTCTTTAAGAGCTCTGAAGCGCAGACTAAATTCCAAGAAAAATTACTGAAGTGGCTGTTATGTAATTCTTTATAATATTATCAAACAATTACCATTCTCTTTCATTCTTGGGAATTGAAATTCTGAACACTCATTCATTCATTTCACCTAGTAGAATAACTATAAGATCTCATTCATTCAGAGTGCTGCAATTTTTTCCCCCAAAACTCATCCAGGTTTTTCTGTTACCACAATTCATTGCAGCATAACTTGCAACTGTCACCAGTTTATGAATTCCTACTTTTATGTGCATCTACAATAACCTAAAGGACCCCAATCCATACTTTCTGACATACATTTTAGCCCTTGTAGTCATATTAAACTACACTTTCACTTCCCTGTAGGACATGCAGATGCATAAGACCATTCTTCATCCAGATGTATTACTTCTGTCCTTTTTGTCTTAATTTTACATACATACAACATACCTATTTTTCATTTCATTTATTCATGTTCTTTCTCATTTGCTCCTCTTACATTTCAAGTCACAATTTTCTGTATGCTGTGGTTGTCACCAGATGACCTATCGATGTCACTCATCGTGGAGTCGGTCAATTGAGACTTTCACATCATGTTTTTAGTAAAAGAAAGAAAAGGTAAACTAGGTTACCAATTTTAGACATTTCTACTGGGAAACGAACTCATGGACGGCTGTTGTGGGTCTTCCGGGCTGTGTGGCCGTGTTCTGGAAGTTGTGGTTCCTAACGTTTCGCCAGCATCTGTGGCCAGCATCTTCAGAGGGCATGGACCTTTGCACTTCAGATGACAATATGCAGTTCATTAGCTTTAGATGCTATTCAAGTCCTGGTACTCACTTGTTGCAGAAAGGGATATATAAAATCATATATGGTAACATAGAATTTTTCCTTAGACGTACTGTATATATGTGGAGAATCATCTCTGTGAGAACACTGATTAAACTAAACTCATTGGTCAAAACTATTTCTGTGTTTGGAATTTGGAGGAAGACAGTCCCTTACAAACAGAGATTTTGTACTGCAATCTTAAACTATTCAGGGTAGGAAAATGGCATATCTCTTACAGGACAATCTTAATTTGGTTAGGGACTTCCAGTACCTCCATCATTTTCAGAAAAACAATTCCAGACATATCGATTATGAAGCTATGAGCATGCACCATACCCACTTCTGTGTGCATCCAATCATCCATACTCAGCTCTATCCAACTAGAAAATTAGCACTATCATTGTTGACAATACAAATAATCTTTTGATTCCAGAAGCACTGTAACAGGCAATCAATTATCAGGGTGAAAACCACTAGTCATTTGTTTGGCAATGATGATCTTGTAATGTAGCAACATTTATTAACTCTGCTGCTATGTATATTAGGATGGGGGACAAGGTCTTTTAAGGCAAACAGTAAAATATGTCTCTTTTCCACCTACCTGGCAACTAAACTTGATTCCTAGATTCCTTTCCCATTTTATATCTTTATATAAATCTTTATATTTATATCAGCCTGTGGACTGAAGTTTGTACTATCCTAATGGGCCCTGGTGAAGTCCAGGAGGCCCAGGAAGATTACTGGCATGGCTGGCCCATTGCAGGAGGGGCTGGAAAAACACTTGGGACCCCCCCCCGGCGGAACAACAGACCAAACTCATCAGCGAGCCTGTATAGACCGGAGTGGGACTCCTGAATGTCTGATGGACTCTGGGGGAGCCAGACTTAGACCCCTTTGGACTTTGGGTTTGAGGAATGGTCTCGAATAACAAACCCGTGGACTTGGTCATCGCGGACTTTAAATCATTTTAACATCGAATCTAACATCTGATCTGCTTGACGGATAAAGTGGAGGATCGACCACCCCCAGTCTATTAGGGAGGCAGAAGGTTGTGAGGTCCCTTGGTGTGAGTGTGGTGCCCCCCTTGTAAGTGAGAGTGACAAGGGGAGGACTAGGACTGTGTGAGTTGTGAGAGAGTACCTATCCCTGAGTGAGAGGCAGGGTAGGTAGGAGTGTTTGGGTTCCCTGCTGTGGCTAGTGAGAGAGGCCACAGGAGGGTACAGTGAGAGTGTGTGAGTTGTGTGGGGTGGTTGGGGCTTGCCAGTGCCGAGAGTGTGAGCTGGTGCACTGGGGCCCTGCTATTTACCCAGGAGAGATTGAGTTGAGAGGATGGATGTATGGAGAAGGGGACCTTTGCCCAAATCCAGGCTTTCCAGGGGCTCAGGAGTGGAGGCGTCTGAGTCCGGAGACTCTGGGGGCTGCGGGGCGGGGAATTTGATTGAGGTGGTGATGGGTAAGGGATGTTATGACGGGAGCTGTAGGGCAGGCCATCGTCAGGGAAGGCGCCCCCAGTGTTTATTACCGGTGGTGCGTTCCGGCCCTCCAAGCTCATACCCAGGCCCTGGTAAGCAGATCTTTGTGGGCCCTGATGTCTGGCTGCTGCTCCTTAATGCCAGGTCTGTGAATAATAAGGCTCCCCTCATCTGTGATTTACTTGCGGAGGAGGGGGCAGACCTGGCATGTATAACAGAGACCTGGCTGGGCCCAGAAGGAGGGGTTGCCCTTTCAGAAATGTGTCCAGCCGGGTTTCGAGTGTGGCATCAGCCGAGACAACGGGGCAGGGAAGGAGGGGTGGTAGTTGTCATCCGAGAGTCTCTTATGGCCGCCAAGGGCACTGCTCCACAAGTGACCAGATGTGAGACCCTGTTTTTCAGGTTGGGTTCCCAAGCACAGTTGGGAGTGTTGCTACTGTACCAGCCTCCCTGCTGCGTAGCAACCTCTCTGCCCGAGCTGCTGGAGGCCATCTCAGGGTTGGCAGTGGAATTCCCCAGACTCATGGTTTTGGGGGATTTCAATCTGCCAATCGATCTCACCTCAGAGGTGGCTCGGGAGTTCATGACTACCATGGCAGCCATGGGCCTGTCGCAGATTATTCGGGACCTGACTCGAGACAGTGGTCTCACACCGGACTTAGTTTTCTTGTCAGAGCAGTGGCAACGTGATCTGAGGGGAGAGTTAGATCTGTCCCCATTGTCATGGTCAGACCATGCCCTGGTGACCTTGAGGCTCTCTTGTGCTACCCCACTCCGCAGGGACGCTGGACCTATTAGATTGGTCCACCCCCGGCAACTAATGGACCCAATGAGGTTTCAGAGGGAGCTGGGGGTAATACCTGAAGATCTGCAGCATGGTCCAGCGGAGGTCTTAGCCCCAACTTGGAATAAAGAGGTGGTCGGGGCCTTGGACTGGATCGTGCCTATGCGACCTCCCTTCCCTCATTCAACCCGTCACTCCCCGTGGTTCACGGAGGAGTTGAGGATTTTGAAGAGGGTTAAGAGATGTCTGGAGCACCGCTGGAGGAAGACAAGGACTGAATCTGACCAGACACAATCTAGAGCCACTATTAGGGCCTACCTTGTGGCAGTAAGAGCGGCAAAACGTGATTATTTCTCCGCTCTTATTGCATCCACAGAATGCCGCCCAATGGCCCTGTTTAAGATTACTAGATCCCTTTTGGGTCGGACGGACTTGGTGACCCATTTACAGGGCCAGTCAGAAGAGTTTGCTGAGCATCTGCAGGACAAAATCTCTCAGATTCATTCCAAGTTAAACTCTAAGCGTGAGGCACAATCTGGGGAGATGCCAGAGGCTCGTACTTACCCTGTTATCTGGGAACAGTTTGATCCTGTTGGGCCTGATGAAGTAGACAGAATCCTCCGGATTGTAAATGCCACCACTTGCCATCTAGACCCGTGTCCCTTCTGGCTGGTTAAGTCAGCCCGGGAGGTCACATGTGGTTGGGTCCAGGCAATGATTAATACATCTTTGGGGGAGGGGGTGTTTCCGGCGGTCTTTAAGAAGGAGTTGGTGCATCCCCTCCTCAAGAAGCCTTCCCTGGACCCTACTGTTTTAAACAACTTTTGTCCTGTCTCCCACCTTCCCTTTTTGGGAAAGGTGGTTGAGAAGGTGGTGGCGCTGCAACTCCAGAGGATTCTCGATGAAACGGATTATCTAGACCCCTTTCAGTCAGGTTTCAGGCCGGGATATGGGACAGAGACTGCATTGGTCGCGCTTATGGATGATCTCTGGCGGGAGCGAGATGGAGGGAGTGCATCCATTCTCGCTCTCTTGGATCTCTCAGTGGCTTTTGATACCGTCGACCACGGTATCCTTTTGGGGTGGCTCAGGGAGTTGGGGGTTGGCGGCGTTGTTTTACGCTGGTTTGCCTCCTTCCTCCGGGACCGCTCCCAATCGGTGGTAATAGGAGAGGAGAGATCTGACCCTCGGCCCCTGTTATGTGGGGTGTCGCAGGGTTCGGTTCTCTCTCCTCTCCTATTTACGTAACATCTACATGCAGCCGCTGGGCAAGATCATCCATCACCACGGGATGAGGTATCACCAGTACGCTGATGATACCCAGTTGTACATCTCCATCCTGGGTGAAGTAAGTGTTGCAGTCGACACCCTTTCTCAGTGTCTGGAGGCTGTAGGGGCCTGGATGGGGCACAATAGGCTTCAGCTGAACCCTGGTAAGATGGAGTGGTTGTGGATTGATGGCCTCTCAATTTCCAGGAAGTTGTCATCTTTAATTCTGGATGGGGTGGCACTGCCCTGTTCAGATTCAGTGCGAAACTTGGGGGTCCTCCTGGACTCACGACTCCTGCTTGAGGAGCAGTGGCAGTCGTGGCCAGGAGGGCCTTTGCACAGCTTCGGGTGGTGCGCCAGTTGCACCCCTTCCTGAATCAGGAGGCCCTCCGAACAGTCACTCATGCCCTTGTCATCTCCCATATAGATTACTGCAACGCGCTTTACATGGGGCTACCCTTGAAGAGTATCTGGAAGCTTCCGCTGGTCCAGAATGTGGCTGCACGGGTAGTTCTGGGTGCTATAAGATCAGCACATGTAACACCGCTACTCCGTGAGCTGCATTGGGTACCAGTTTGCTTCCGGATCCAATTCAAGGTGTTGGTTATCACCTTTAAAGACCTACATGGCTTGGGACCAGGGTATCTGAGGGACCGTCTCATCCCAATCATATCTACCTGCCCCACCCGATCATGCAGGGAGGGCATGCTTCGGATCCCATCACTAAAAGAATTCCATCTAACAGGGTCCAGGAGGCGTGCCTTCTCTGCGATAGCACCCGCCCTGTTGAATATCTTGCCCCCTGAGGCGAGACGAGCACCCTCGCTCCTGGCCTTTAGGAAGTCGTTAAAGACCTGGTTCTGCCACCTTGCCTGGAACGAAGGACATAATAGTTCCTCCTGGGGGTGGTTAGCGTAATAATATCCTCCTTTTAACAACATACCATCTTTTGGATTTTTATTTTTTATTTTTATGGTAGTTTTTAAATGTATAGTCTTTTAACTTTTATACTGTGATTGTAAACCGCCCAGAGTCTACCATGGTAGAGATGGGCGGGGATAAATCCAAATAATAAATAAATAAAATAAATAACTAGTACTTCTATTTAATCTTTAATAAGCTAATTCCAAAGACTGGAGAATCACTTCATGGATGCTGTATAAAAATCTTATTTGGGAGCATTTGTTTCTGTAGATGAGTTCCAAAAGCTAAATTTGCCACTTCCAAATTTACATTTGGAATTTACATTTGGAAATTTACATTTGGAAGTGATAAATTTGGAAGTGAGTGCAGCAGTGTTCAATGGAATTGATTTTTAAGAAGTTATTTTTAAGACAGACAATTTATTTACTAAACATATACCCCATATACAATAATTACCTTTATAATGCATGTTAAAATTAAAGAAATGCCATTTATAGAAGAAAGTTAATTTATCTATCACCAGAAATAGCACTACCAATTGTACCAGAGAAGCAAAAGTGTAGAGCCAGATATATATTTTAAACCTTTGGCAACCCCCCACCAACAATTTTATCTTTTAAAATACTGAAACTCTAGTCTGTTTAAATTGGAGAGAAAATATTTGTGCTGTGTTTAATTTGCCAGAAAATGAGGTTATAAAAGGAACTAATATTATCTGTTAAAAATGGAAACACAATCATACTAATTCACAGGAGCTTAGATATGTATAACCATATGACAAATTATAAAAACCATCTAAATAAAAACCTAGGGAACGTACTTAGGTTTATATTTTCCCACATTCAAAAATCAATAATGAATTTAAAGAATTGCACACTTTTTCATTATGAAAAATGACTAGATAATAGCCACAACATGCAGATTTCTCTTTTCCAAGAAGATGCTACAAAAAGTGTATATGATCTAAAGAGAAACCCACTGTTTTCCATGGATTGATGTTGGAAATCACCCTGAATTCTTGTTCTTTCCTGCTAGCCCAAACAGCTTGAGGACATGGATAATGCTGGATGTGCTTCTCTACCACAACTAGGCAAAACATCTCAAATTTAATTATGTCTAAATTGACAGCTTGTCCCATCTGTTTTATATGGTCTCTGGATCTGTTCCTCTTACCCAGGTAACCCTTTCCTTTTAATCAGTGAACTTTAAGTATAAGGGGCGTGGTGGCTCAGCGGGTAAGACACCAGGCTTGTTGATCTTTAAGTATACATTGTATACTTTAAGTATACATTGAATCAAAATATTTCAATGATTTGGCCTTAGGAGATACTGCTAAGACAGACTTTCATGATATCAAGAGATGAAAAACTAAGAGCAAAATATAGATCTTGCATGGATGTCAGTACATTTGATGCTGCCTCTCTTTGCAAACGAAACTACATGGTCAGACGGGAGATGATATGCATAATCAGTGTAAAATGAGAATGCTATTCTTGCCAGAGGCTCTTCAAGGTAATTAACCCCACTGGGGCTCTTAAGAGTCTACTCTTTAAATCTGGAAGCCATATTTAATCTGAATTGTTCCTTGTATATTTAAGAATATGTCCTTATCTAACTGGCAATGGATGTTCTGAGCTTTTCAAACATAGGGTCCACAAGATGGTTCCCATGGTTACAAAAATTCCATCACATATAACTGTGTTCACAGTACACATTTAACTTGGTTATGGAATTAACTTATTTTCTTGGGTCACACAATACAATAAACCATAAACTTACCAAGCAGGGAAGGCTTGCATAACATCTTAAACTACCAAGATTGGGCCAGTCACTCTCTCTCAGGCCAACTCACCTCACAAGGTTGTTGTGGGGAAAATAGGAGGAGGAAGGAGTATTTGATATGTTCGCCATCTTGAATTATTTATAAAAATAATAAAGGTGGGATAAAAATTAATTAAATAAATAAACGTTATCAAGTGAATACCGCTACTAGTTTTTACGGTTTCAGTTCAGCATGTTGTGTGAACACAACCATAGAATCACAAAATCACCCTGAAATTCATCGTTTCACATTCTTTTTAAAAAATTGGCTGAGGTTTTGCCTTCATCTTTCCAAAAGCCTTGTGTGCCATAAGGAATACAGGTTATCAAGATAGTATTTAGGGCATCTCCTGAAATAAAGAAAGTGAGAGCCTTAGGGAGGAAAATAAAAAACTCTGGCAGGAAAGTGCCAGCATACTCATTAAGATAACTATGATATTATATGAGAATATGCGGGGAGGCATAGCGAACTGAAGACAACTTCATGAAAGGAGAGCCGACAACTGTGGCAAAGACCAAGGAACCAGTAAATAAGCCAGTTCCTTGGAACCTCTCCGGATAAGGAAAGGATGGAAGATCACCCACATAGGCTCTGGACAGCTGTTCCTCATGAGGAGACCACAGGACAGCTGTTTTCTGTGGGTTTTAATGCTGGAAGACAACAGGATTAGCCATCTTGCTCACAACCACCGCAGAGACTTTTAAAGGTCACTAAGTTCACAATCCTCACTTTGTAATCACTTCTGGAAATTGCTCGTTAACTACTTATAAGCTATTAGAGACCTTCGGAATGACAAGTTTGAAAATGTCAGTTGAGTCTGCCTTCAATCCTGAATGAAAGAAAATTTTAATCATAAGTTTAAGAATTTAAAGAATTTGAAATAAACAGCAAAAAGCTGAATAAGATTTTGATCTTAGAAAGTTATAAACGAACCAAGGGTCCAGATAAAATTGGAATATTGAAACTTTTACAATTAGATTTTGCAATTAATTATAAAGTACAAACAGCTTCTCATGGGAAATAGATCCTGTTTTGGTTCTTACAAGTCACAACATAGATAAGCAATTTCATGATTTCAAAAACTGGACACTAGAGGGGATTAAAGGTTTTAGGTAGAGGAAAGATATACAGGCATGTAGGATGATGCAAAACATTATTTATTTATTTTATTTATTTATTGTGGTATTTATACCCCGCCTATCCCCTCCCTAATAGAGGACTCTAGGCGGCTTACAAGCATATATATACATTTAATTATACAATTCAACAAATCACCATTTTCACCACGTGTGAGGGGAGGGGGTAAGGGAACCGACTCTTCCAGGCTCTGGACTACAATTCCCAGGATGCCTTGAGCCGGCTGCTCACGTCCTGTAACTGTTGCATCCGGGTCCGTCATCACCGCCTGCCATTTGATCTCCCTCTGATCCTTTTCCTCCGGTGGTGCCGACTTCCCGACAGGACGCCAGCAAATTAGCCCACTTAAGGTGGTACCCATTTATCTACTTGCAAAGCTTTCAAACTGTTGGTTGATTATGACAATAGAAATACTGAAGGAGACTTCTGAAGAATGGAATCAGAAAATAGCCACAATATCAACAATGTCAGAGAATGATTTAGAAAAGGATGTTTTACTGGATCTACAAAAGAAACTGGCTGAGATTTTAAAATTTAAAAGGGAAATACAAATGACAAACCAAGAGAGTGACCTGGATAATTTTTTCCTATTGGATTTACAAAAGAGGCTTGTTAAAGCCTTGAAGAACTCTGTGTGATGGGACAAAGAAGAAATGAAGAGAAATCAAATCCTATGACAATATTTGATTAAATATTAAGACTGTTAGAAGTAAAAGGAAGGAATATAAGGTTGGTTTATTTGATCAGGTTAAAACAAGATAAGTTGTTACTTCTGGCAACCCTTTATGGACTTTCTGCTGACACCAGGACTGAAAACATGATGCTTTATGGATTTATTTATAGATAAGAGATGGGATATGGGATGAAGAGATAAATGTTTGTAACTTTAGAGAGGTGAAGAGTTACTAAATTTGTTTATACTTGTGATGAAGGTTGGAAGTCACTTCCTTATATATTTCTTTTTTCTTTATTATATTCTTACTTTTTTCTTTCTTCTCTTTTTTTTTTCTTTCCTTGCACTTTTTACTCCTTCTTTCTATTCTCTTTGCTTTCTTTAAGTTTAGTTTGTATTAGATTTCACTATTATAATAAAAATTCTTAACTAAAAGTTATATTACAATTTCTAAAACAGTTTGAAATGTAGGCATGACAGTTACATTTCCACCTTTCACTTTACCAGGGCATTACTTCATTGGTCCTAAAATCAATCCCTGGCACTGCTAGAAATCCTGGAGAAATGCTGCCAATTAGGGTAGGGTATGTTGGCCAAGATGGACAAACACCCTGACTCTGTCTAAGGTAGCTTGTCTGATTCTAGGTCTACTGGAAAGTTAGGATTTAGTGCAATAGAGTAGCCTTCCCCCTCCCCCTCCACAAGTCCTATGCTGCCTCATTGTGGCGGGGGGGGGGGGGGCGTGTATGTCCAGAGTACCTAATCTCCCCAACATTGGAAGAAAGATACAACACTAAATCTACTTTTTCCAAGCAGCTTTTTCTTTTTTTCTTTTTTCTCTTTTTTAACATATAAAAATAACAATACAGTGGAGATTTTAGTATTAAACTGTTTGTCAATGTCATAAAGGTAAAGGTAAAGGTTTCCCCCGCACATTTGTGCAGTCGTGTCCGACTCTAGGGGCCGGTGCTCATCTCCGTTTGTTAGCCGAAGGGGCAGCGTTGTCCGAAGACGCTTCCACGGTCATGTGGCCGCATGACACACGTGGAACGCTGTTACCTACCCACCGAAGCGGTACCTATTCATCTACTTGCATTTGCATGCTTTCGAATTGCTAGGTTGGCAAGAGCTGGGGCTAGTGCGGGAGCTCACTCCGCACGCAGGGCTAGGGATTCGAACCTCCGAACTTGCGATCTTCCAATCGATGTCATACTTAGCATTAATTGTACAATTTAAGCAACCTTATGTTCATTACATTTTAGAAATCACATTTAAAATTGATATAAACTTTGTTCCTCATCTTGAAAGGTTTAATTTATATATATCTTCATAGTGTTGACAATTTTAGTTTCTATTGTATACACACCACTGTACTTAGTTATTATCTGTACTCTATAATGTATTACTTGTAATTTATAATGCAATTAAAATAATTAACTTGGCAAACATTTTAAAACGAGAGTACATAATCCCAGCAGGGTCACCCAAGGCGTGAAGGTCATCCCAGCTGCCCAGCTAAAGCAAGCAGGCACCTATACTGGGCAGCAGCGATATAAGAAGATGCCGGAGATGGAAGACCACTTTAGTGACAATAGCAAAGACATAATTTCATACCGTGTGGAAGTAAACCATTAATGTATTTCACCAAGTAAGTCACAAGGCAAGCAGACTGGCGCTATGGAGTATAGGTGGGCAGGCAGGTGCCACAGGTGGGCACTACAAAGTACAGATGGGTGGGCAGGGGCCACAGCTGGGCACTTTGGAGTGCAAGTGAGTGGGTGCCATGGGCGGGTACTACAGAGTGCAGGTGGGTGGGCACTATGGAGTATGAGATCCCCATGCCACCTGGGGGCTCCTCGGGAGAAAAAGCGGCAGGAACAGAAATGACTTGTGGGAGCAACTTGCAACTTCCTGCTGGCTTCTCCAATGACTATGCTTGTGGGAAGCTGTCAGGGAAGGTAGCAAATGGCGATCACGTGACTGCAGGATACTGCAACCATCTTAATTGCGAGCCAGTTGCCAAGCACATGAATCGCGATCACGTGATCGTGGGAACACTGCAATGGCTGCAACCTCAAGGACCAGTCATAAGTCCCCCTCATTCAGCGTCATTGTAACTTTGAAGGGTCACTGAACGAGTGGTCGTAACCTGAGGACTACCTGTGCTAATATAGAAAATGCTTAATTGTGAGTAATATAAACATTTATTCCCCCTTTAAAGCAGACACAGATCAGGGTTGTCAATTATTATTCTCCTGGCCTTATACAAAACTAAAGGAAACAAACCTGTAAAAATACAGATTGGATCCACAACAATTATGACCTTAAAGCTTCTGAATTAGAACTGAAAAACCATGACAAAATGGTTAAAAATGAAACAAGTCTTGCTCTCTCCCCCACTCCTCTTCTGTGTGTGTGTGCGCGTGTGTGCGCGTGTGTGTGCGCGCGTGCGTGCGCGCGTGCGTGTGCGTGCGTGTGCACTGCTGAAACAAGAAATACTATAACTGCCATCCATGTTTTTAGAGAAGAACAATTCAAAACTTTGAGGTCACATCTGTTCTTTTTCCTTGGCAGATATTCTACCAAAATATACCACAGCTGAAGGAAATTCTTCACAATGAAATAAGATTTAAATTTGCTTTGTTATGGCTTTCTTTCTTTTTTCCTTTTGGCTGTATATGTTTCCAGATTTTTAGCACAGTCTTTTTGAAAAAAGTATGTTGGAAACTGCCCAGGAAGACATTTGCTCAAACAAGTGTTTGTACTTCAAAAGAAATCAGAAGTTTCTTTATTTGCTTATCTACTTTTTCATCCCAAATATGCCCTCCAATCAGAGCCAGATGGGTAACCAGAAACATATACATGTTGATGTCATTATGCAAATGATACAACTTACTTATTTCCATCAGACATCATAATATCACTATATAATAGTACCATTGGCACAGCAGTGTCATAATGCACATATACTACTTACATCATCACAGACTGTTATGGATATTGCTACCTATAACATAATGTATTCCAAATTTGGTTGCATCATATATTGCACTATAGCCATTAAAATATTTCCTCATTTATTTATTTTTCCTTTCTTAATAAACCTCAGTAGAATCTTTTTTCCACAGAATAACCATAGTTGGTTCAGTGTTTTCATTCAGTACCAACCCGATCCTCAATTATCCCTTTCCCTGACAATTGCTACCTGCTCAGACTGTATTAGCTTACAGGGAAATTATTGTTTTTTTCATTATGTATAACTTTGCTCTTACTGACCTATTATCTACTATTGCTATTTTACTTAACAGTTTCCCTATTTAAACATATCTTTTAGAGCTCTTCACTATCCCTTTTTGTTTTAACAACCCTAATCATTTTGCATCATCAACATCCTTATTTCATTGCTCCTATCTGTAGGCTGCATTGGTCTGGATAGGGAAGAACAGGTTTTGGCTCCACCCTGCCCAAACCGAATACCTTTGAGTCCCCCAGATCCCAGAGCAGGACATTTTCCAACTTTAGTTCTGGATGGGGTTGCACTCTCCATAACCCTAACTCTCCTGCTCAGACCTGGTGTGCAATCTGGGGGTCCTTCTGGACTCACAGCTCCTGCTTGAAGAGTACATGGCAGCTGAGGCCAGGAGGGTCTTTGTATAATTTGTCTTGTTCAGCAGTTGTGCCCATTCCTGGATTGTGAGGCCCAATCATGCCTTCATGCCCTAGTCACCTCCTGGCTGGACTACTGAAACACATTCTACATGGGTCTGCCCGAGAAGACCATCTGGAAGCCACAATTGGTCCAGAATGCAGCAGTTATGGGCACACTTTGGGACACCCATGTAACTCCACTACTTCATGAACTGCATTGGCTTCTTTTGGCTTCTGGATGTAATTCAAGATGCTGGTTATCACCTATAAAGCCCTGATAGCACAGGACCAGATTGTCTGTAGTACCACATCTCCCAAATAATAGCTACCCATCCCACATTCTCCAATAGGGTGGACACACTTGCCATCTGATGGGACCCAGGAGGTGTGCCTTTTCTGTTGTGGTGCCTGCCTTCTGGAATGATCCCTGTCCCCCCTCCCCCATGATATGGCCCTGACCTGTTGGCCTTCAGAAAGGCAGCAAAAACGTGGCTTTGTTCTCAGGCTTTAAAGGCAGGATAATTGGAGTTTCCTACCTAGAGAGGGGTATGACTGTGAGTTACGGGTCACCTATTAATGTTTTACATTCTAACTGAAATTATCTTATTTTAGGTTTTGTATCCATTGTACACCAACCAGAGCCACAATATTCAAGTTGACAGCCATATTGTGAGTTTATTCCTATTCTTTGCTTTCCGTTCTTTAAACTTTCCATACAAAGATGTCGCCTTTTAAACCAAGAATAGGCAGTATGTTGCCTTTCAGATGTTGCTGAATTCCAAGTCCCTATTCCAGAGCTTTCCAAACTTTTCATGTTGGTGACACACTTTTTAGACATGCATCATTTCGTGACACACTCTTACAGCAGGGCATCATTTCGCAACACACTCTTACAGCAGGGCACAAGGCAGGCACTAGGACCTGCGCAGAATCCTGGCAGGGCTCGGAGGCAGCAGCAGCAGCCGCGACACACACAGACACTGCAGCCGACACACTAACGTGTCACGACACACAGTTTGGAAAGCTCTGCCCTATTCAATATGGCAAATAGTAAAGGATTATGGAAGTTATACCCAAGGAAATTGCTTATGTCTCTGTCATAATCGATGACTGCTAAATCTGCTCAGGAGCTATAGGCAAGGACCTAATCTTTACTGAAACTCCATTGTTTCATCAGGTTATCCTTGCTTTCCAATTTATCTTTATTTATTGTTGATAATGTTTTGTACCAGTTTATCTATAATAGATATTAAATGACTTAACTGATAATTTCTTGGATCTCTCTCTCTTTTTAAAAAACCGAATTATATGGGCTTCTTTCCAGTCTTCTACACAGCTCTAGGTGTTCTATAAGTTTGTTAGAAAATTAATAGCTTCTTAGTTGAATTCTTTAAAAATTCTTGGCTGGATAACTGTTGTGCCTAGTGAGTAATTTGCTTTCATTCTCTTCTATAGGTAATTTGCTTTCAGTTTGTCAATGAAGTATAGAATTTTATTTCTTATCTATAAAAATTGCCTCAGATCCTGAGAGTTATAACTGAAAATATCGGTTCACAGGTACCTGTGAAGTTAGAAGTAAATAATTTGTTCAATTTCTCTTTGATTTTCAAATCCTTCTTTTAATGCAAATCATCTAAATGTCTCTCTGATTTTTTTACTTCTGATGTATTTAAATAGAGTTTCTTTATTAGCATTACGGGTATGAGTTTTTAAATCCTTTATTTTTAATCTGCATTTCCTTTGTGCAAGTTTGCACATCACATAAGGTTATGGTTTATTTAATCACAGTTCATTAAAAAAAACATAAACGTTTTCACAGTAGCCTAAGCCATAAACAATAACTTACAAACCATAACAGCTAGTTTCACAGAACACAACAAAACACAAATCAGCCTCATTATAGCTTAGCAAGATATGGTAACCTAGAAGGCAGTTTTAGCCAGAAGACAGAACTAGCACAAGTCCAGTATACATAGACACACACACACACACACACACACACACTATAGCTCAACTAGACTTTGTGGTATCTGAAATTAATGCAAAGCAACAGTGCTAGCTGAGCACATTTAAATGAAGGAACAAAAAACAAAACAAGGTCTTCCAGCACCCCCAAATGGAGTAGAGGAATATCTGCAGAATGAGCTAGGTTCCCAATAGCAATTACATTTGCATCAGCACAAAGGAATTAATTATTATTTTCTGTAATGTTCTATTCCCTACACATACCCACAAAATCAGAGGGATATTTTTTAAAAAATGTCTAGAGACGAAGCTTATACGTTAACCCTCTTTGATTTCCATATTCTTATGTCCTGTTATTACTCAGATGAATCATCTCACCTTAGATAAAACCAATATTGAATATTGTCTGGTAGCCAAAACAATAATAAAAGTGTGTGCATGCTAATCTCATTGTTTTCAGGGTTCAAAGTATACAAAAGGGACCTACATCAAAATGCTGCAGAATATCTTCAGCCTGTTTCACCTATCAAAATGCAAGCCATCCAGGATCCATCCAGGAGCCTGGATATTTATTTATTTATTTATTTAATTTTATTTATATTACCGCCCATCTTCCCCCAAAGGGGGAACTCTGCATGGTTTACAATAAACCGGAGTTAAAATACAAAACAGATCCCAATGGAAATGCAATAAATATACAATATCATTATAATTATTAAAAGATATAAATATAATATAATAAAATAAAATCTAGATGGCTACAGTTCTTCCTCAAATCCTGAGCACAAGGGCCATTCTCAATCCATTCTAGGGCGCTAGCCATCCCCAAGAATAACTATTTCCCCTCCCGTCCCAGGCTTGGTGGCAAAACCAGGTTTTCAGTTTTTTCCTGAAGTCCAGGAGTGAGGGGGCCTGTCTCACCTCTGTGGGAAGGATGTTCCAGAGGGCGGGCGCTACTGCAAAGAAGGCACGCTTCCAAGACCTGCTAGATGGAATTCTTTTAAAGATGGGGTCCGTAACATGCCCTCTCTGCATGACCAGGTGGGACGGGTCGATTAATAGGGATATGTTCTGATGGTGCATATAAGATTGCTCAATATAATGAGAAGCTGGTAGTTCAATAAAATACAGTAGTAAAATAGGAGAGATGACAGGATCTATAGTTAAATGAAGCTAATCTCCTTTGCATTATTGTCTGTTTCCAGTGTTAAGGCTATGCCATTGATTATGCAGCCAAAATGATGTTATCAACTCCCAAAACATGAGGGAGCCCAAAGTTTGGAAATAGATAGATGATAGATAGATAGATAGATAGATAGATAGATAGATAGATAGATAGATGATAGATAGATAGAGACAGACAGACAGACAGACAGACAGACAGACAGACAGACAGACAGACAGAATGAAGCCCATTTGGAAGAAAAACAAGAAAAGGGGGTGGGGGTAGAATGGAGCACTTGACATCCTGAACAGTAATTCTCCACAAGGAAAGGTTTGTGTCAGGTGCATTGTATTAATTCTAGTCATCATGTTCTACATGACACTTATATGTGATCCCCATCGAGAAACTTGCTATCATTTTATTCTGTGCAGTGAAACTTATGCAATGTAAATTTAATGTAAAGTTCAATGAAAAGTTATATATTCCGTTCAATCGTGTCCAATTCTCAGAGACTGCCTGGACTAGTCCCTGCAGTTTTCTTGGCAAGCTTTTTCAGAAGGGGTTTGCCATTGCCTCCTTCCTAGGGCTGAGAGAGTGAGACTGGCCCAAGGTCACCCAACTGGCTTTGTGGGTAAGGTGGGTCTAGCACTCACGGTCATGAGTGTGTGTGTGCATGTGTGTGTGTGTGAAATAAAAACAGAGAAACTGTTCATAGATTTTTTTTTAATACTGAGTTCTGCTTTCCTACAGCATGACACTAGACTTTATTTTCACAAATCCAATTATAATTTCTTTGACAGAATCAGTATTTTGTGCATTTTAAGTAGCCAGCATTTTATGCATTTCAATTTGCAATTTGCAGCGCTTAAAAGGGGACTCTGAAAGGCATTTTGATCAGATTTCATAACTTTTTATTTTCCTGCAATAAGTGAAAAGATTTTTTTCTAGTAAGCCTCCCAGAAGTATAGCATGTGTTTTTGCTGCCCTCTAACGTTAACAATAGCTCTGATGGTCACTCAGACTAGATACAATTTTTCTGCCTGTGTTTGTTGAAAACCCTTGAAGCCCTCTGCTTGCCAGTGTTCTACTGCATTATTTGCATACTTACAGCTTTCTATTACTTTGGGAAAATACTTCAAATAATTAAGTAAAATTATGGCTGTGACAACTGCTGTTTCCTTTCCTTTACCCTTGTTTTTGCCATAAGGAGTTTGCTTGCCAAACAGCAGAAGGAAGAAAGCAGAGACAGCTCTCCAAATTCTTTGTGACCTGTCTCACCGATCACATGAAGCCCTCGTGTGGTGTCAGGTCCACAGTGTGGACCAGACCAAGAAACAAACCCCATGGAAGTCTAAAACGACTTTTATTAAGATGGACTATTGTAACAGAGTCTTGCAAGTCTGATTATGCTTTGCCTCCTCCCTTTCTTACACTCCTGTGAATTAGGGGGGTGTCTCTCTCAGAGGCTTACCCATACCTTCTTCTTGTTTTGGACTCAAGCCATGTTTAGTGCCTCATTGCTTTGTTAACAGATCTCGCCCCTCTCCATCAAGGTCATCCTCTTTATTTTCTACATTGGCCATGCTTGGCTTAGTGTGTTTACAAGGCCAAACATTCTGGTTTATCAACCACATCTGATGGTTTAATCTGTTGTGAATCAAGCCAGTTGGGGTATTTAATAAAACATTGTTAATTATGTGTGATCTCAGATTATAAATTGCATTGACAGTTAGCAAAGTTAAAATGAGATTTGTTCTGGTTTCACTTTTTTTCTTAGCAATAGGAGTCATCGGAACAAATATAAGCACCACTTCTGCCTGACTTGTACAGGAAGAAGATTTTTTGTAGTTTTAAAACTGTTTAAAAAATAATTCTTTTCTTTCAGCTGCCAAAATGACCATATTCTACTATAAGATAGCAAGCTTTAGGGACTGTTGGAATATATGATAAATTATACACAGAGAATGAAGACGATAGAAAATGAAAAACTGAAAAATAAACATCGTTTATAAGCTTAAATTGAAGTAGAATGCAAATACTCAGTTCAAAGTATTAGTACTGGTATTGCAGAATGACTTCATATTTTCTTCATTAGGCATATTCAGAACATGCAAAGCAGCCTCAGAGCCAAATGACACAACCTTAGAGACCCAAGAGCAATTCCAAAACAGTCTACTGAATTATAATTTTTAACACGATGGAAGAAAAATTATTAGACTCACTGGGAGGAATCTTTTAACTATATAATTATTTAAATGAAACTGTAATGTCAATTAAATCAGAGTAATTATTATTCTGGCAGTGCCTATATTTTGTCCTCACCTGTTGCTGGAAAGAAATGCAGACAGATCATTTAAAGGCCAAGTGCAGTCTCTAGACTGAAAAAACGTTGTGCGTTTATGTGACAGGAAAGCTTTCAATTGTTTTTGTTTTCTTCCATTGAACATTTGTATATTATCATATAGACTTTACTTTCATTTTAATACATTAACCAAACAATGTGGTCCCTGGACAATGTAAAGCTCCTGCTGATAAATAACTAAATGCATGCATTTTCCAAGTCATATTCAGTTGCTGTCTTCTCAAGTTTCCATGCATGCATTCAGGCAACATCCTTGACATATTGGATAGAATGCTTCTCCCTCTACAGTTATATACATCTAGAATGCATCTGATGAAGTGAGCTGCGGTTCACAAAAGCTTACGCCTTTTTATGAAATTTGTTAGTCAGATTTTAGTTAATTACTTCGTGAGATACTACCAGACTTCTTCTGATATTTTACCACCATAGACTAACATAGCTCTCGTCCTACAGTGTGTACGTGTGGAGTGTATCATACAGCCAGATCCTTGAGCAAATGTGCACACATAACTTATCTATGTATTCATCCTAAAATATGAGGGTGACATCAAAGGCCCCCACAATTGAAGATGTAACACTAGTTGCGATGACCCTTCTTTCCTTTGCAAGTTAATCAGAGAATTCCAGGGCTGAACTCAAATTTTCTTCTTCCTGTTTAGTTTTTGATGCAAAGAAAGGAGTGGCTTGAGGGAGTTGCTGAAAGTCTATCAAATGTAGAACCCAGAGCTGCACTTCTGGGTTGCTGCTACCTCTTCTCCTTATAAACATCTATATTGTTGCCACCCCACCTCCAAATCTGTCTAGAGGAAGGGGGCTTTTCAGAGCAGATTTTGATGATATCTGGAAGGATGGGAAGGGAATCCAGAATTCTCTTTCATCAACATGAGGGCTACCAGATCTGGAGTGCAAAACTACTAGATGGCACCAAAGATTTAGAGCTTTAGTGTTCACCCAGATTTTGCAGCCCAGCTCTGGTTGTCCTAATCAACTTATTTTTTTCTGCTAAAAGAAGCATACAATTGAACTTCAACTGTGGTCAGTAAGCCACTGTAAGAGGCTCTTTCTCTAAATTTTGTAGAAAGACAGATGGACAGAAAGTAGTTCTTATTTTATTGAATCAGATTAGATAAAATAACCATTATGCAACCTGATAAATTTCTAAATCTTTGAAATAAGTGCTCATAAAATTTAAAGAAACCATTGCTCAATTTTATTACTATTCAGTATACTCTAGAGGTTTGTACGACATGGAAAATGTGTTTTCACCTGGACACAGACCAAACACATTATGGCTTGGAATTCAGCCAAACCATTCAGGAAGATCATAAATCAGGGCTTCCTGTGGAAAATGGCCGACTGAACAACTTTGTCTGTGAGCTGCACAGGCAGAGTTGGCAATGTGGAGCTTTTTTCTGGGCACAGACTGGTCTTTCTGTAGCCCCAAGTGTTTTCCAGATTAAGGAAAACACTAAGAATCGACCCATTTGTCCTCCAGACAGTGAGTTGTAGCCAGGAGACCGTAAACAGTGTTTGTGATCGAGTGGTAAGACTTCACTTGGAGGCTGGGATTTAATCTTGTCAAATCCACATTTGCATTCCCTTATTAAAAAGGGAACTAAGTCGTTGCCTTTCCATATCTTAAACACCCAATTTGTTTTTAACTTTTGTATCTTAAGAGAAGCTTTTTTGCAGTAAGAAGAAGCGGAATCTCTCAGTAATTATAATTATTTTTGGAACTTCTTAATTAAAAAAAAAAGTTTTGGCTTTCTTCCCCACCTGGGTTATATCTAATGTGATACTGTAATATTGCCTTTCTGTTGCTATCTTTTTTGGCTAAATTCCAAGGATGAAGTGTTTTCTCTTCAAGTATCTATTATTATTTTAAAAAGTACTTTCTGTTTACTTTTTTTTTCTACTCTCTGCCTGAATATTGTCTTTTGTTAATTTTGGATTAATTCATTAACCTCTATCTTTGTGAGTTAAATTTTTGTTGTTGTTTATTCGTTCAGTCGCTTCCGACTCTTCGTGACTTCATGGACCAGCCCACGCCAGAGCTTCCTGTCGGCCGTCACCATCCCCAGCTCCCCCATGGTTGAGTCTGTCACCTCCAGAATATCATCCATCCATCTTGCCCTTGGTCGGCCCCTCTTCCTTTTGCCTTCCACTTTCCCTAGCATCAGCTTCTTCTCCAGGGTATCCTGTCTTCTCATTATGTGGCCAAAGTACTTCAGTTTTGCCTTTAATATCATTCCCTCAAGTGAGCAGTCTGGCTTTATTTCCTGGAGTATGGACTGGTTTGATCTTCTTGCAGTCAAAGGCACTCTCAGAATTTTCCTCCAACACCACAGTTCAAAAGCATCTATCTTCCTTCGCTCAACCTTCCTTATGGTCCAGCTCTCACAGCCATAGGTTACTACAGGGAATACCATTGCTTTAACTATGCAGACCTTTGTTGTCAGTGTGATGTCTCTGCTCTTAACTATTTTATCAAGATTTGCCATTGCTCTCCTCCCAAGAAGTAGACGTCTTCTGATTTCCTGGCTGCAGTCAGCATCTGCAGTAATCTTTGCGCCTAGAAATACAAAGTCTGTCACTGCCTCCACTTTTTCTCCCTCTATTTGCCAGTTATCAATCAAGCTGGTTGCCATAATCTTGGTTTTTTTGAGGTTTAACTGCAACCCAGCTTTTGCACTTTCTTCTTTCACCTTCGTCATAAGGCTCCTCAACTCCTCCTCGCTTTCAGCCATCAAAGTGGTATCATCTGCATATCTAAGATTGTTAATGTTTCTTCCAGCGATTTTAACTCCAGCCTTGGATTCATCAAGCCCAACATGAGTTAACTTTTTAGGGTGTGCTATAATTTACTGTTTGAATAATGCAAGAGTTTAAAGAAGATTTAAGAAAATTACAATGTCAGCAAGAAAATATCCTATTAAAGTGCTGTAAAAATATCATACAGACTATTTGGGACATTAGAAATGAGATCTTGGTTAAAATGGAAAATAATATGAGAGACGAAGAAAACACGGGAAAAGATGGCATTTTTGCTGTTGTGCATGAAGACGAAGGGCTCTCGGCTGAGAACTCTGGACTGATGTTTAATGTTTTGACTGTTGCAATTAATGTTTTGGAAAAAAAATATGTGCTGTGGGGGAGTTTCTTTTCTCTTTCGCTGGAAATTTTTTCTTTTCCTTTGCTGGAAATTATGTACTCTGATAAGTTATTGTACATCTCTCTCAAAAAAAAGTGCAGTGGGTTTGATGTCGAAATGTTTGCATGCTCTGGTATATTTTGATAAAGGGTAAAAATTAAGAATATTTAATTGGATTGATAATGAGGTTGATCTGACTTGCAGGATTTTTGATTTCTAAGACTTAAAAGATATTTTGTGTTCTGGTAATATCTTATATTGTTTTTTTAAGTATAATTGGGGTTGGGATGGTTAGTTATATAAGTGGATAATTTATGGAAATTAAGAATATATAACTGGATTGATAAAGAGATTAATACGATTGTTTCGTAGGGTTGTAGATTTGCAAAATCTGAAGGATATTGATAAGATATAATGTTCTACACTGTCTTTAAGATCTAATAGAGTTAAGATTGTTTATTATAAAGGTAAAAGATTTATCTGTTTCCATAAAAAAATGCTTTATATTGTCTGTGAAATCTAATAGAGTTAAGACTGTTTGGTAATTTTTTAATCAATTTTGGATTAATTACAACCTCTTACTTTGTGAGGGACATTAGAGATGAGATCTTGGTTAAAATGGAAATTAATATGAGAGATGAAGAAAATATGGGAAAAGATGGCGTTTTTGCTGTTGTGGACGAAGACGAAGGGCTCTCGGCTGAGAACTCTGGACTGATGTTTAATGTTTTGACTGTTGCGATCAATGTTTTGGAAAAAAAATATGTGCTGTTTCATTTCTCTTTCGCTGGAAACTTTTTTTTTTCTTTTTTGCTGGAAACTTTGTACTCTGTGAAGGTATTGTACATCTCTCAAAAAAAAGTGCAGTGGGTTTGAGGTCGAAATGTTTGCATGCTCTGGTATATTTTGAGTTAAGATTGTTTATTATAGGCAGAAAATTTATTGATTTCTTTATAATTTGATGTAGTGTGTAGACAGAAGTATATAGAATAGTAGTAAAAGAGGGGAAATAAAATTATTAAATGGATTAATTTTAAAAGGAAGGGAGTGAAGTAAAAAATTAAATATATGCACATATATATATATATATATATATATATATATATATATATATTATGTAAGGGGAAGGAGCAAATTTATTAGAGATTTATATATTGGAAGGATTTATAGAAATAATGTGATCAAGGTTTGACTTAGAGGAAGGGTTTGTTTGTGGAAATTGCTGTATATTCTTGCTGTGAAAAGCGGGAAGCTACCTGTTTATATGTAACTTTTTTCTTTTTGTTTTTGCACTTTTAATGTTTTTCTTTCTGTATGTAGTGTTTTTTCTTTTTCTGTAGTTTTTATCTTTGTTCTAAATAAAAATAAAAATCAAATGGAAAAAAAAAGGAAGATCATAAATCAGCAAATCTGAAATCTGGAGCTTCTTGGTTGTTGCAGGCTTCAATTAAGACAAATTCCAGAGGAGTCTTACAGGCTAAGTGCAGCAAGACTGTTGCGTCCTGCCCTTCTCTGCTGACTTCATCTGCATGGCTCCCTTATTGAATCCAAGTGCAGAGTACCCAACTGTCCCACCTGCTTCACCTTTCTTTAGCGACCACCACTGCTGATGGTGTTCTGTTTCTCCACTGTCTCCCATCTTGGAACACCTGTATCCAGAAAACATGTTTTTGGGTCTGTGCCCAAATCAAACATGTAAAGTTAATCAAAGTTAACCAGATGCCCTGCATACTGTAAATGTGCTCCTTAAAACATAAGAAGCCACTCACATACAAGGGAGACCGATTAACTACTTCACAATAACCCAAGAGATGCGTAAGTTCTCACCTTCCTATATCTGCATATACTGTATAGCAGGTTCATCCATTATAGATATTCTTCAATATATGGATAACAGGAGAGGACAACAACTGTGGGATGGAACATTAATCTTTCCATCCACCCCCCAAATCATCATCCAGTCACTTTGCCTTGTCACTGAAACAAACTAGTGTTAACCCCTCTCCTGATTAATCATTCTCCCAAATTCCAGAACTGCGGACACCAGCCAGTGAAGCTATCATGCCAGCAATTAGACAATTTCTTCCCTTTCAAACAAAAAAGGTCACCGCATTAACAGAGGTATAACACACCCTTGAATCATTCCTTTTTC
Organism: Charina bottae; assembly: GCA_023362775.1. Classification (NCBI taxonomy): domain Eukaryota; kingdom Metazoa; phylum Chordata; class Lepidosauria; order Squamata; family Charinaidae; genus Charina; species Charina bottae. The sequence goes on along the minus strand of JALMGJ010000002.1, from coordinate 94,931,720 downwards.
TTGATCATTGTTAGCAGCAGTACTGTCATGGCCATTAAGTGACTGGGCTGATCCTCTTGGCTTCCAAGAAGTTAGCACTCAAGATAAATGAAATGTCTTGGTAATTAAGCACTTCCACAATGAGACATTCTGTCAAATTAAGCTTTAATCTTTTACTGTTCAAGCTGCAGAACAATCACTGTTCTTAGCTGGCACTCTTCACACAATTTCATTGTCCTTAAATTAAAGTTTAATCCTTCACAAGGGTAGAAAACCAAGTATCTTAAATCATTTCAAATGTGAAAAAATCCCTGTTTTGAAAATGCCAGTCTATTCCAATGTTGTTGGGTAAAACAAATCCCTCAGTGAGAAATATGAAGCAGTGGGTAGATATTTGAAAAGCTTGGACTCAAACATTATCCCAATTATACATTCACCATAAAGCCTTGAGAAAGTCGCATGGTATTATGTGAGATGTGAATTATGCTCACAAAAATGTGAAATGCTTTGCTCATTGACACAATAGTATTATTTATTTAGCTAAAGTTAAAATAAGCTGGAACGAAAGTCTCACTGAATTTAATGAAAACTAAATCCGACTTTGCACTTAGAATTACAAGTGAAACTTCAATTTGGCAGATGTTTCTACGCAGTACATGAAATTTGGTGATAACAGCCCCCCCCCCTCCACCCACTTGACCCTGTTAGATGGAGTAATGTGTAATTGACCCCCATTGTCATAGACCAACAATTGTCTCTCACACATGCAAGCCACTTCTCCACACAGAAACATACATGGATGGATGGATGGATGGATGGATGGATGGATGGATGGATGGAAAGAGAGACCTTCCTCCTTCCAACATAAATAGCAAAAAAAGAATTAAAAATAGAATGAGGATTGAGTAAGGTGACAAGATGAGGAGAGGAGAGGGAATGAGATTACCAGACAAGGAAGGAAAAAGAGAGAAATAGAAAAGCCCTGTTGAGTCATTACAAAAAGAGTTAAACTTAAAAAGCGAGCAACCCATCCCAAAGGCATCAGACCTTCAAAGGCATCATCCTTCTCATTAGTTAGTTACATGAAAGGAGACACCAACCACATTATTCCTTTTACTTGATCTTCAACTTACTTAACCCAGGTGTACTATTAAGTTCATTCATTTGGATTTTTGAGCAGGAATATAGTTTTTCTACTGCTTCTGTTCCTTTTGAACAAATTCTATTTTAGTCATGGGAGTTATTGTACCAGGTTTCCTTTATACTTATTAAATTGTATTTTTCTTTCTGTGTTCAAGCTCATTTTGTTTATTTGTCAATACTCTGAGCATTAGGATGAAAACAATGAATACTATGAACTTAATGAGCCAATGTTCTTTCTAAGTTTTCATTAAGTCACATTTTCATCGTTGCACACATCTTTATCTGTAGTTCCTACTTTACAAGTTTCATTTCCACAACCAGCATCTCTACCTAGACAGTATTCAATTTCAATCCCTCCTCATCAAGCTTGCTCTGCTTTGGCCAAACAATCTTTTATCAGTCCTTGTGCCAGTAGGCTATTATTTGCATACCTCAGTCCCTGGTCCCAGAAACCAAATGTTTGCATTGACACAATTTCTGCAGCAGTCAGTAACTTACAGTATTCTTCTTTCCCTTTCCAGTCTTCTCCATGAACTGAAAGGATGGATAATGTTGGAGGTCCCAGCAAATCAGCATGCCTCATTAGCATGTGGATGAGTTCGTTCTAGGATGCAATTCTCTATATGCTTCTGGAGGAAGTTGTTTGTTGTCTCTCCCACATTCCTCTGTTCTCTACCTCCTTCTACCATCTGCGAAGGAAGCATGCTGCTGCTGCTCCTTCCATATAGGAGCCATGCCTGGGCCTAGAGTCAAGAGGTTCCCCCTTTCCGCATGCAGCCTTTAGCAGCAATGAGGGCTAAGGGTCAATTCAGTTTAGGTAAAGAAAGAAGAGAAAGAATCATATTTCTTTAATGGATGTAACTGGACCAAATAAACGAGTAAGATTTTCTTTTGTGCTTATTTTTGAACCTACTTTGTCTAAGTGTGCAATTCTTTATGCTTGGGTGGGCTAAGTATGTAAGATCAATAACCTATATTTCTCTAACGTGCTCATCAATGCTATTTTTGGTGATACTCTTTTCTGTGCACGTCTTTTTGCTGTATTAAGCTCTGCTCCATTCAGTGGTTCTAGCTGTCCACTAATGGTTTCAGATAAGAGTATCTTTTAAGCCCCTAGAGACTTGAGCTTTCTTCCAGGATTTTTTAAATAGATAGTGATGCCATTGTAGCTATTCTTTATAGTATCATTTGTCCTTACAAGTATTAGTAGAAAAAGATATTGATCATGGTATCCTTCTGGACCAGCTCTGGGGGTTAGGAGTTGGGGACACAGTGTTACGTTGTTCTCCTCCTTCCTCTGGGGTCAATTCCAGTCAATGTTGATAATGGGGAGAGGTCTGCCCCATGGCACCTTTTATGTGGAGTGCCTCAAGACTTGACTCTCTCCCCACTCCTGTTGAACATCTACATGATGACTCTGGGTGAGTCATTCAATAGCATGACGTGAGATATCATCAATATGCTGATGATAGTCAACTATGTATCTCCACCCCTGGTGATGCTCTGGATGTTCTATATCAGTGCCTGGAATCTGTGGGGTTCTCAATGGGGATGAACAGGCTTCAGTTAAACCCTAGCAATATGGAGTGGCTTTGGGTGTTAGGGCCTCCTGGATCCGGTGATTTTTCCATGCTTAGTTCTCAGTGGGGTTGTACTACCCTAGACAGAACCAGTGTGCAATTTGGGGGTCTTTCTGGACTCACAGCTCTTGTTCAAAGAGCAGGTGGCAGTTGTGGCCAGGAGGGCATTTGCACAGCGTCATGTTGTGCATCAATTGTGCCCTTTCTGGGATCATGAGGCCTGCACTTGGTCACTCATGCTTTGGTCACCTCCCAAGGGGCTTACTGTAACACACTCTGTATGTAGCTGCGCTTGAAGAACATCCAGAAGCTTCAGTTGGTCCAGAATGTGGTGGCACGTGGAATTACTTTCTTATTTATTTATTTATTTTTATATTTATACTTCAAATTTATTCACCGCCCATCTCGCTCAAGGAGTGATTCTGGGCTTTTATGGGTGTGTCATGCTTTGCCTAAGTTAGACCTTTGCTCTGTAAGCTGCACTGACTTCCAGTTTGTTTCTAGATATAATTCAAGGTGCTGGTTATTACCTATAAAGCCCTACATGGCATAGGACCAGGGTATTTGAGGGACCGCCTTTGATATGATCCAGGACTTAGACAACTCTGGGTCTGAAGAAACTGCTGCAGCTCAACCAGTGAAATGCCAGCCTCAGAACACAACAAGCTAGGAATCACCTGTGTCTTATCAATCACAGGTAGCATCAGAAGAGCTGGAGCGGTTAGATGATGAAGTACAGCCTCCAAGCCCTCAGACTCAGCAAATAGAGCAGAAAGCAAAGCAAAGCCACTCAGTGAAATTCCTTGCCAAGCAAGAGTGTGCCTATGTTAACTAAAATCAGCTGGCTTCAGGCTGATTTAAGAGGCAGCCCTGATGACCCATGTTTCCTTTTTGGAAACAACCATCCTATGTTTGGCATGTTGCTGCCTCCTGCCTGTGTAGGCAACCTGAAACTCTGACCCTTGGACTGGCTGATGAATCTTGTTTGCTCCCTGAACTTTGGACTGAATCTTGACTACTCTTCTGTGTGCTCCTTTGGAAAGTGAAACTACTCAGACAAGCCTTCTCTTCAGTGACTCCGATTTTTTCTCTCTCAAATTTTATTAAAGTTTTTAATATACATAGTTAAAAGGTGAAAATGAAAAAGAAATAGAAATACAAATCAAGGAAAGAAGTAAAAGTGTATAGAAAAGAAAAGAAAAAAAAGAAAAAGATAAAGCATAGGAATTAGTCAACTTCCGATTTATCTCTGGTCTTAGTAATTTAAAAATTTTTTTATCTTACATGCTAGCTCTATATATAACATACAAAAACATTTCCTGTCTAATATATCAATTTATATATATTTTAGTCTTCAAAACCCCAGATAAGCTTCGCCCCACCTGCATGTTGCAAATAGTCCATTAATGGTTTCCATTCTTTAAGAAAGTAACCGTTTGAGTTTTCTTTTAATAAGCATGTCAATTTGTCATTTTCTTCAGTGACTCTGATTTGATTTCTGATTTCTTCTTTGCTTGTCTGCTGTTGGCTACTCAGTTTACTTGAGTAAATTGCTTATCATTACCTAGCAACTGTGAGTGTGTGTTAAAAACCTGGAACAGGACAGCCTTACTTCCATTGTTTGCTTTTGTTGTTTATTCATTCAGTATGCACCAGCCCATGCCAGAGCTTCCTGTCAGCCGTCACCATCCCCAGATCCCCCACGGTCGAGTCTGTCACCTCCAGAATATCATCCATCCATCTTGCCCTTGGTCGGCCCCTCTTCCTTTTGCCTTCCACTTTCCCTAGCATCAGCATCTTCTCCAGGGTATCCTTTCTTCTCATTATGTGGCCAAAGTACTTCAGTTTTGCCTTTAATATCATTCCCTCAAGTGAGCAGTCTGGCTTTATTTCCTGGAGTATGGACTGGTTTGATCTTCTTGCAGTCCAAGGCACTCTCAGAATTTTCCTCCAACACCACAGTTCAAAAGCATCTATCTTCCTTCGCTCAGCCTTCCTTATGGTCCAGCTCTCGCAGCCATAGGTTACTACAGGGAATACCATTGATTTAACTATATGGACCTTTGTTGTCAGCGTGATGTCTCTGCTCTTAACTATTTTATCAAGATTTGCCATTGCTCTCCTCCCAAGAAGTAGACGTCTTCTGATTTCCTGGCTGCAGTCAGCGTCTGCAGTAATCTTTGCGCCTAGAAACACAAAGTCTGTCACTGCCTCCACATTTTCTCCCTCTATTTGCCAGTTATCAATCAAGCTCATTGCCATAATCTTGGTTGTTTTGAGATTTAACTGCAACCCAGCTTTTGCACTTTCTTCTTTCAGCTTCGTCATAAGGTTGAATAGGTAGAGTGAGAGTATACAACCCTGCCGTACTCCTTTCCCAATCTTAAACCAGTCCATTGTTCTGTGGTCTGTTCTTACCGTTGCTACTTGGTCGTTATACAGATTCCTCAGGAGGCAGACAAGATGACTTGGTATCCCCATACCACCAAGAACTTGCCACAATTTGTTATGATCCACACAGTCAAAGGCTTTAGAATAGTCAATAAAACAGAAAATAGATGTTTTTCTGAAACTCCCTGGCTTTCTCCATTATCCAGCAGATATTGGCAATTTGGTCTCTAGTTCCTCTGCCTTTTCTAAACCCAGCTTGTACATCTGGCAATTCTCGCTCCATGAATTGCTGGAGTCTACCTTGCAAGATCTTGAGCATTACCTTACTGGCATGTGAAATAAGTGCCACTGTTCGATAGTTTGAACATTCTTTAGTGTTTCCCTTTTTTGGTATGGGGATATAAGTTGTTTGTACCCATCCCATTAGGTTGGGCAGAAGGGGCATGTTCCAGGTCCCATCTACTAAGGATTGTCATCTAATGGGGCCCAGAAAGCATGACTTCTCCACAGCTGCACCTGCCCTCTGAAACACCATACAGCCCAAGGTTTAGCTGGCCCAACTTTGCTCACCTTTCAAAAAGCCCTGAAGACCTGGATGCTTTCATAGGCATAGGGGCCAGGACAGTAACCAATCCCACATTAATGATGAATGGTGAGTTTGGGAGTCACTTTGTGTTAGTCTGGGAACTGTATTTTTAATTTTTTTAAAAAAAACATAATATTTTTATTACATTTTATTTCAAAAGTCACTTTGGTGAAATAGGCAGCCATTTAAATACATAAATAAATATAATTAGACTTCCTAAACCTTGGAAGTTGTTCAGACACACCCCTAGTTCTAGCTCCTGGCAGACTGTAGATTTTATAAGCTGATGAGTTCAGAAAGCATATATTTGTTTCAGTTCCTTATAATAGTTAATGAACAACCACAGTAGTAAATCACCAACTGTCATGCCTCTTCTCATTGTCTTCCTATAGGGCACAGTTGCAACCTTTTTGCTCTTTAGGGGTCTATCATCTCATTCTCTTTTTCTTCCTCTGAACCCTCATCTGCAGGGCCTGAAAACTGTGAATTCTAGCAGCACAGAATAATGTCTAAGTCTCTTGCTTCTGATTGTTACTCTCATCTATTGACAATCTTTCTTATGTGGAATTGTTTCCACTATCATTTTTACTATACAAGCTCCTTTCTTTGTGTTGATAACTCATCCTTTCTCATCAGGCGAAATGTGGCTCTTTGCTGTTCCAGTTCTTTGCCATTTTCATCCAGGACTGCTATAAGCTTGCATTTGCTGCAAATACATCCCAGGATCATTTGCTCTAGCAGTCGCCCAGGCAGTCAACACCGCATGTTTTCATTCAGGAAGGAAAATTGAATGCCTATATCAGTTCATGCAAGGGAATGAATTAAAATGGCATTTTTCTTTTTTTTTCCACTCCCTTTTCTTCTTATTTTTATTTACTTACTGTCGTTGCATTACTACTACATGCAGTGCATATATTACAACAATATCTTTAGCTATCCTAGTTCCTTGAGAAGTATCCAATAGTTCTCACTGGATTTGGTACTTTTGACTATCTGTAGACTGTGTAAATAACAATGATAATATTGTATTATATTGTTAATGCTATGTACATATACTTCTTCTGTCTCAATACCCCATGTATCCTAAGAGAATAGATGCAAATCTTGAATACCACCAAATGGATCTTCTATGATGCAGCCCTTGGGAACTTCAGGAGGAGAGACAAATGGTTCAGACTGATTCCTCTTCTCCTTGTCCAGAAAAACTGGTCATACAAGCCAAACAATCTTATTAATCTGTAATTTAATCAATAGTAGCTGAGAGCTACTTGGAAGTTCAACCATCTTTACTCTGTCAAAAAGATCACATCAAGGAACAAGAATAGATTTTATATCTAATCAAAATATAACTCACCATGCTATGTAATAAAATGTTCCCTGGGCGGCTTATTGTAAGTACAATAAAATAACAATAAATCAACATGATAAAACAAAAATCAATGCCAACATGATATCCCTTGATAAGTGTGTATTAGGGTTATCAGATCTGAGCTGCAGAAATCCAAATGACCAATAGATGGAAGCAAAGAATTAGCATTTTCTACATCTCTTTGGTGGTGTCATCTACTGGTCATCCATATTTTTGCATTTCAGATATGGTAGCCCTAAACAGTATGTTCTCTGGAGTCCTTGGTGCTCTCTGAGCCTTGTTGTTTTCTTGCAAATGTTTCATTACCAGGTAATGTTTCATTACCAGGCTAGACAACATCTTCAGTGCGAAAAGGGAGTGGGACTTGCTCTCAGTTTATATACCATGGCTTGTCCTGCTTGTGTTGGTGGAGGTGTTGTTCTCTCATTAGTAGTTTCTTGATTGGGCTGTTGTTTGCTGCTTGGTTGATTGACTGAGTTAATAGTTCCTTGATTAGGGTATATTGTGCTGTTTGATTGTTCCTCTGGTGCTAATCCTGGTGTTAATCTTTGCATATCTGAGTGATGATTGCTGGCAAGGAGGTGTTCTGGTCTTCTGGCTTTTCTATTGTCTCTTATGAATGGTATGCATGTCAGGGTTTTTTCCTGTGACTTGCAAATTGTAAAGTAAAGCTTCTGTAGTGTTTCCCACAACATCTTCACTGATAAGCAGGTGCAGCCAAGGCACCATGTGATGTTATGTCTCAGTCTAAAACTGTCCCATGGGAACAAGTGCCCTAGCAGTTTCACGGGGGGGGGGGGGAAGCAGTATGCTTGCTTAGATGCAACACTGCCACCTCATGGCAGTTTATACTATGTGCAATGCTTAACACTTTAGGCTTCATAAATCTAAAAGGCTTTGTGACCTCCTGACCCTAAGGTTCCTCCAATCAGAAAGCTGGAACAAGTGTATATCTCAGCTGTGAACTATGGGTCTATGCTTCTTGACTTCTGTCCGGTTTTTTGCCATGTTCGTGTGTGTGTTCTACTCTTGAGGACTGGGAAGTGCGTAGCTATGCATGGCTATGTGTGTAGGCCATGGCATGAGCCCCTTCATGTCTGTCAATGGAAACAATACACGATACTCTGCTTGTAAGTTTGTTTTTCCTTTTTGCAATAATGTAACTGTATATACATTTATTGCTTTTATTACAAGTAAACATTTTAGCCATAAAAGCTGCACTCTGTCTGTTTACTCTGCACCTTAACCCTATAAGCCAGCATTATCTCACAATGCAAATGTTGTTTACCTCTATGTGTCTGTTGATGGCTGCTTTGTGAGTGCCAAGCTTCCATGTTATCTTTCTCTCCTCCTTTGTATGTTCTCTTTCTCTCCTTCTTTCCTTCCATTTTCTATGCTAAGAGACATTTAATTTGGTATGCTGACAGATTTTAATGGAGTGACCACATATTTTTAAGCTGTTTCAACCTATTGGTCAAATTGTTTTGTCTTTAGGGACTTCCAGTGGGGACATGGTGGACTGAACAGCTGTGCTTGCGGGCTTAGCGGGCAGAACTGAAAACATGGCAGATTTTTCGGGCTCAGGCAGGTTTTTCCTGAAGCCCAGGAGGGTTTTTCCAGAAATGGAAAACACCTGGAATCACCCCATCTGTCCTCCGGATGGCTGCTTGCAGCCAGAAGATCGCAAACAGCATTTGCGCTTGACTGGTAATAGCAGCCGGGAGGCTGGGACATCACCATTTCCAAGCCGCGTCTTAGCCTTAAAGGGACACTAAGACTGGCCACCCCATTTCTAAATCACCCAATTTATATTTCTTTTAAGTACGTGTACCTTAAGAAAGGCTTTCTACAGCAAGGAGAAGCAGGTTCTCTTGGAGCTTATCGTTATTTTTGGGATCAAATTTTTTTAAAAAAATTCTTTTAAAGTTTTGGACTTTGTTTTCCATCCAAATATTAAGGAGGATTGAAATTAAATAATTGTCTCCCTGTTATTATTATTGTACTAAATTTGAAGATATTAGCATTTTCCTACACGTTGAATCGGCTGTTTTGAATCTTCAGCTTTCTGTTTCTACTTTCCCTGGGGAACTGTCTGCATATCTCACTTTCACTTGTGTAAACACATTCCACAATTCTTTCATATCTTCGACTTTTGCTGGTTAAGCTCCTAGGGGGCGCCATAATCTACTGCATGAGACATGGAGGATTTTAAATAGACTTTCTCTGACTTCCAACAAGTTTTTAAACAGATTCTTTCTGATTCCTACCAAGTTTTTATGCAATGCATTAAAGACATTGTGGAAAATATGAGGTCTAAAATGTGTCATCTGTCTGGGGATATCATGGATGAAATTGAGGAATTTAACAGTGACAGAAATGTCTTTTCTAAGAGTGAGATCGGGACTTCTGTTGAAATGCTGGATGAGGATCGGATAATCAAGTTGAAGAAATTAAAGGGAGAGATCGAATTGCAAGCCATAAGTGAAATTGATGTTCTGATGGAACGCCATGGAAAAGAAGGGGTTATTATGTATGGGAGGTCTCCTGAAGAGAAGTCAGAGTTTTTGAGGGGGGCAGTTGGGCTGTTCGATTTTTTTAAGGAAAAAGCTCTGTGTGCATTGTGGGGATGTGTAAATGCTCTGGTTTATTTTGAAGTGGGATAAGGGTTTAAGAATATTTATCTGGATTGCTTTTAGGGTTTGGCTGACTTCATTTAATGATTTGGATTAAGATTACTAAGGTATAATAAAAAATAATAAATGTCTGGTTTTGGGTTTAATATGATTAAGATTATTAAAATTGTTGTATTATCAAGTATAATGGCAGACAATTTATATGTTTTTTTAGTTTGATCTTTATTATAGTAGACAGGAATGTATAGAATAGTAGTAGGAAGGAAATAATAAAATAAATAATATATTTGGGGGGGAAGTTGATTAGGAGTTTTATATATCTTTTTTTTCTTTTAATATAAGGGGAGGGAGCAACTGTATTTAGTGATTTTTATAATGTGCCAAAGGAATGATTTATAGAAATAATGTGATTTTGGTTTAATATAGAGTAAGGGATTGATTATGGAAAAATTTTGTATATCCTTGCTGTTAAAAGTCGGAGTCACCTCTTTTTGTAATTTTAAAAAAAATTCTCTTGTGTTTCCGCACTTTTTTAGTTTTTCTTTTTTTTCTTTGTTGTTTTTTGTTTTTCTGTAGCTTTTATATCTTTGCTTGAAACTTAATAAAATTCTTATAAAAATTGTTTTGTCTTTAGAATGTACTATATGAGCAGCCGTTTTCCTTTAGTATTTTAACTGAATTTGAGAAGCACTTTGAAACGTCAAAGAACTGAAAAAGAAAGAGGAACATGGGAAGAAAGAACTTCTGAGTAATTCCATACATGTTAAACTGCTATCTTCCTTTTTAACAAATGAAGTTTAACATGACAACCTAAATTATCTTGGGTATCAGATATAACTTGCCCAGACAATGAAAATACCTTGCCTGGAGATGTCATTATTGCCCTTTCATTTTATTTAGTCAGTCAGGGTTAATTGCAAGAATGTTAATGAACTTAATTCCATGAATAAATACCAGTTCAGTTAAAGGCATTTTAGGGCTTATCCCAGAAAGCCCGCAAGTTTAGAGTTTGCTGCACTCTGATTTCAATTTCCTACATTTATTATTAATTTAAAGTTATTGGCCACCCAACTCCAGTGGACTCTAATATGTTTGTCAGATTGCTGTATTAACTGTGACAATTTTCACATTCCAATGTTACGGTGTTTTTATTTTTAAAAGTATATGAATTGTGAATTGACCCATATTGCCCTCATATGAAGTAAAAGGGTAACTTACAATTTCACAGTGACATGTTCTAAAGAGCACATTTTAAGGGAACAAAACAGCAGAGGGCACTCTTCACATTTGGCTGGGAACCACTTCTGTTAAATGACATCTGGGGAACTTTCTCACTAGTATTGGAATCACATTTTTCTCTGATAAATTCATATTGCTTTTACAGTAAAACTGAATGATTTTCCTTGTGTATTCAATAACAGTGAGAAAGTAATGGCTGGGTTTCTATGGAGTGTCCAGTGGCTTATACAGGTAAAGCAGAATTCAGATAAAAATTCTCATGGGCATCTATTTAGAAGGGGGGCAAGGGAAGCAAATGACAACATGCATGTTGATGTAATCATGTAAGTGCTGTGACTTAAGCACTTGAGTCAGATATTCTACCTGAAGTCTGAAATTGTGACATTTGTGTGATTATGTCAATGTGTACATGTCATTGTTTTAGCCTTATCATGGTTTGCCATGATGGCTGTTGAAAACTCTGCAATCAGACCATATTTTTGACCTTCCAAATCTGTCTGAGATCACATTCCTAAGGGACACATTAAACTAGCTGGAATGACAGCTTGAATGATCAAGTTTGGATCATAAATTTCAGAATTTGCATTTTGATACTAAAACATGGAGTCAGATGAAAGTATAATTATGCAGCAGGCAGAAAATATCGCAGTCTTCATTAGATTTTTGCGTATCACTTTCAAAAGAAAAAGAAGAAACAAAATAACTTCAGTGCTAAAGCCAATGTGTAAGTCGATGACAGTAGGAAGTATTAAGGATTCTGGAAATGGACTCTCTGATAAGATATAAGGCGGCAAATAGAAGCCACTGGAGCTTTTCTATTTCTTGATTGGATTTGTATTTGTATTTGATTTAGAGCACTGAAAAATGACTGTTCCTGAGCTGGGAAAAATTGATATGGAGATCTCAAATATTTTGAATCTTCCTTCCTACTCCAGTAGTATAAGAAAAGGGTAAAAGGGTGCGAGAGAACAACTAAGAAACACCACCGCTGATACTGGAGCTTGATGGCCTGATTTGGGGCATCATATTATGACAATATGCCAGCAGGGCTTTATATTTCAAAAATAATCATAGATAGAGCAACAGAAATACATTAAGTATTGTACGTTTGTCTGACTGAAGGGCATGTTTAACCTGTGAACATGCAGAATCATTCTGTCTGAGGGATAATAGGAGTAGATATATATATATATATATATTCTATCCCGCCTTTATTATTATAGATACAGCCAGTACTGGCTCACCAAATGGGTAGGATTCACATGCTGATGGCAGTGCTGGGGATTGACATTGGTATGTATGAAGTCATCTCTGTGCAAATCAGGATAGCTATGTGTATACCTCTTACCCCTTGTATAACTATCTGAGGGTTGCTTAGTCTGTGTAACAGCCTTGTGTCAGCAAGATTTCCTGCTGAAAAAGACAAAGTTACAAGTATTGATCAATTTTGCCTTGATAATGAAAGCACTATCTATTGCTGAGCGACTATATCATGCTACTCTGTTGTCAGGACTGCAGACCTTCAACTGATTTGTAGTGGATGGCTAGATGAGGGGTACAACCTTGGTGGATGATGGAAAGGGTCTCAACCCTCCTAGCTACATCCTTCATCCTTGCCTCCCGTCTGTCCAAATGCCTGGCAGTTTCTGGTTCTGGGTTACACAATACTTTCCCCACTGCTACTACCCATTCAAGAATGAGTTTTATTTAGAAAATAAAAACAAAAAACAAAAGTAAAACTTTCTTTTGGCTTTAGATGGTCAAATGCCCTAACAATTACAATTCGATCATAGAATCAGAAGCAAATAACTTGAAACAGTTAAGAGACACTTTCCATATACCAGAATCCATAATTCAGACTAGTGCACCTGAACACAAACTAATCTGAACATAGAATATCCCTAGCATAGAATTGTTACTTTACCTCTGAGAGGAGGGATTTGCTCCCAGCTCACTAGGCCTAACCAGTCCCTGACTGCCATAGATTGGGACCTTCACTGAAAGCTTTGGAGCAATTTCTGCTATGGAGTCCTTGGTGCTCTCTGAGCCTTGTTGTTTTTCTTGCAGACGTTTCATTGCCAGGCTAGGCAACATCTTCAGGGCGAAAAGGGGGTGGAACTTGCTCTCTGTTTCTCTTCGATTAATTTCTGCTATCTCCTGTTGACTTTCTACAGATCTCTGGGTCACAATTCAGTGCCTTCTCTCATCTGCTTCTCAGTGACACTTAGTTTTGCTCTTAGCACAGGCCCTACTCCGACTCCTCTCCCTTGTGGGAGTTGGGCGGTGAGAAATCAATCAATCAATCAATCAATCAATCAATCAAATAAATAAATAAATAAATAAATCAGGACTAATTCTCTGCTCAAAGAAGAGTTCCTTGGCTCCAAGTCACAGCCTCCCTCACTTCCAGTCTGAGAGCTTTTCTCCTACTGCAATTTCTCAGCCTTCTGCCTTGTGAATTTACTCACCCAAACCATGCAACTGTTCCCAATCTCTATCTTGCTTATATCCTTCCAGCTATCTCTCTTTCAGGTATTCTTTCTCCCTGGTCCTTTCTCAAGACCAAGGTGTTTGCCAAAAAAGGCAGGGCTTAGCAAGCCCAGGCAATCCCCCCACACACACACACACACACCTTGAGGCTTGGATTTTGCAGTCAATATTAATTTTTTCTTCCTGTCTGCTCAAGTCAGGAACTGTACATTGGCTATCTGCTTGGAGGAAAGGGCTTGCCATGCTGTGGCCCAGTGAATAACTCATTCAATACGTGAATGTATATTATAATTCTCCTACCATTCCTAAACAAACAATCAGCATTTATTTATTTATTTATTTATTTATTTATTTATTTATTTATTTATTTATTTATTTTCAAATTTATTATAGCCACCTAACTCTAATGGACTCTATATAATTCACTATTATACTGATAGTGAATTAATACTTTCCTTTGCTGTCCCTCTCTGGCCTTTAGATTTGGCAATATCTTGCCCTTAGGAAGTACAATTCCTACTTCAATTTTCATGTACTCCAATCTGTCACAACAACATTAATAACCTATCTTCTATTGTGTCTAAACTACATATGCATTATATTAAATGTATTTTTGCATGTGCGTGTCTTGCTCTTTTTCAAAATAGCAGGCACAAAATTCTTGGTTTGGTTCTGGACCAAGTTACAGGGGAAGGTAATTAATCCCTCTTTCACTGTGGCAAGCTTAAAGAAAATCAAATTCACATCCCTGAAGCTACACTGTGTTTTGCAAGGGAAAATGGTTTTAGTGCCAATAATGACTACTAAGATTGTACATTAGATATGAGTGAACTTTAAATCCAGAACAGGCAAAGTGGGATCACTCGGGGTGACCATTCTCAGTTGGTCCAGTTTTGGTCCAGAAGAGGTTCTTCACAAATCTCTGGTCCTAATTTGTCTTTCTGGAGATTTGGGCTTCATGGAAGCATTATTACTAAAGGTATCTCTACAAATAAAAATGTACCTAGCAATCGGATGAGCAGGATCAACTACAGCTTTGTAGATGTTGCTTTTATTATGGAATTTTATTTGCTCCACATGATTCTGCTCATTTTCAGTCAGCCAACACTAAAGAGTGTCTCCTGCTGTCTAAGGCTGGCTGTTAATGTTTTGACTTGCTACATTAATCAATAGTTCATGCTCAACTTACTGAATATTTTTAATGCCACTTCTACCTACAAATCTAACTCATCTTTTACCTCTGACATACTAGGATTTGTTTGCACTGAGTGAGACCAGGAAGTGAAAATTTTCTACTTTAGGTAACTGGGAAAACGGTAAAATGGTAAACCGCTGGACTTACTTTTTTAGAAAAATCCAGGGGGAAATGATCTATTCAAGAAAAGAAAAATTGTAATAAAAAAGGACAGAAACGATTATGATCTTTCAGCAGGGCTCAGTAAGTGAGGTATAAATAGAGTACATGGTGGAAAAAAGGGATTGTTGTGCCTGCATGTACTGTATCTTCATCTTGATGCTTTAACCCTGTATATATACATTTAATTTAATTATGTATGTGTACAGTATATGTGTGTATGTGGATAGATGATATAGATATAGATGATACAGATACAGATGATATAGATATAGATAGATGTAGATGTAGATGATGATATAGATATAGATATAGATATAGATATAGATATAGATATAGATATAGATATAGATATAGATATAGATATAGATATAGATATAGATAGACACACATTTACATTCACACAAATGCACACAGGGAGACCCTCCCACAAGAAGGAAAGTGATTGGGAAGAAGAGAAAGGTGGGAGGGCAGAGCGGTAGAGGAAGCATCCAATGGGAAGACTTGATAGCTAGCAGTCCGTGCAAGCTGTTGCCAAAGTGGTTCATTTTGGACAGGCTTTTCTTAAACCAGCTTAAAGGCAATGAATGAGCAGAGGACAGGAGCACCTTAAAAGATTAAGTGTCCTGAGATAAGATCCGTTGGAGAATTTGTTTCAACTTGGAAGGCTTTAACTTAAAATTACATAAAGGAAATTCCTTTTGATCACTAGAGAGCAGTAGAGTTTAAAAAAAGAAAGAGTTAAAAGATTTTAATCAGAGTAGAAAAAAACAGGAGACTGGAGATAGTGTGCAACAGCAAGCTAAATTCCTACTTTCAGGAACAGAAAGGAACCTAATATGCATGAAACACAGTTGATTTTGAGATAGCCATGCTGTCAGAGGATTTATGCAGGGACTGGATTGCAAGAGCAATCCTTTAAATAAAGAGGTTTTTAAATATGCCAGAGTGAATATAGACCTCAAAAACGATAACTACATATGCTTCAGAGAAAGGGGGTGGAGTAGAATGAGGAACATCATGACAATGGGAAATGGAAATGGAAAGCAACAATCATAGAATTCCATGAAGAAAAAACATTTAAGCAATATTGAGCTAATAGCAATGAACAATCCCTGAGGCTGGTTATGGGACAGCATGTACAGACCAGTATTTAGAAAAGAGAGAAGATCCAATGTGTTCTCTGAAAGCCCATTTCTTGGCATTAGAGAGCATCTGTTGGATAAATTGGGAGCAGGGGGTAACTAACACACCCTACTTTTGGGGAATCAGGAACTTAATGGAAGAAGGAAAGAAAAGGAGATTTAAAACAGCATATATGCAACCATAGCTTTCCAAAGTGTGTGTCGCGACACACTACTGTATCACCTGCGGTGTCCTGGTGTGTCGCGCAAAAACCCAGAAGCGCTGATGGGGGAACCAAAAGAAGTGGCACCCCCGCCAATCGGTGGCGGCGCTGATTGGCGGGGGTGCAGCTTCTTTCAGTTCCCCCATCAGCGCTTCCGGGTTTTTTGTGCGACAGACCAGGACACCGCAGGCCGCGCCGCCACCGCCGTTGGTGTGTGTCGCCAATGTGAAAAGTTTGGAAAGCTCTCTATGCAACAAATAAATTAGGATGGCAGGTAGGCAGGCCAGAAGATATGTAAATACAGATAATAGGAAGATGGGGATGGGAAAAAGAGTGGAAGGAGGACTGAAGTGCTTTTTCATTGCATGGTCCTGTGTCTTGAGGACTGCTGGTAAACAGTCTCATGGAGGGAAAGTAGAAAGTCCCTAAAAGCAAAAAGCTTCTGCTCCATGTTATTTGCCTGTATCAGCTTGGTGAACTGAACCAATCTCAGTTCCTCAAGGCACAGCTCTCCTGGACCTGGGGACACAGACCAGTTCAGAAGGCAGTAGTATATAACTCCTTTCTCTGATTTCATCTGGTCTGATCAGGCAAAGCTGGTTGGCTCTTCCAGGCTGGGAAACCCAACTCAACACGGGCTGCTCGAGAGAAGGCTGTGTTTCTTTTTTTTTTTTTTTTAAATATTAAAATAAATTTTATTATATACAATACATAATACAACACACAATACAATACAATACAAAGACGAACAATACATAAAAATATAACCTGACATTAAACTAATATCTTGAACTATAACCTTTTATATACTTTATAAAAGTCTAAACTTATCTAACCAAAAAACAAAACAAAAAAGAGGGGGGAAAAAAGAAAAAAAGAAAAAAAGAAAAAAAAACATTAAATTAATTTATTTAAAACCTTCTCTAACTAAATTGCCCAACCTAACCAACTTCCTACTTACTCAATCTTTCTTTCTTTCTTTTCTTCCTCTTCCCTCTCTTCCCTTCTTTTACTTCCACTTCCTTACTCTTTCTGTTCTACTTTACTTTACCTTCATACTCCTTCCCCCCCCAAAAAAAAAAGAAAAGAAAAGAAAAGAGACTTCTTACAGAAGGCTGTGTTTCTGAGGTTTAATGAGGCAATGGACTGAAAGGACTAAGCTTAAAAAATATATCGGAAGGTCTAACAGCCTCCTGTGGCCTGTTTTTGCATGTCCAATTCAGGGGAGACCTCCAACAGGTTTCTGCCCACATTGTGCTCATGCTGGCTGGGCTCAAGTACAGTCCAATAAAGAGACCTGGCCTCAGATGATCCAAAGAAATTTCTTTCTGGGATGAGCAAACACTTGTAAGAAAGGGAATAGTTCAAAGCTGGCTGTCCAGTTCTGCCCTTGAATAGCTTCAGCTGGAAATGGAAAGAGAACTCAAAATACAGTAGTGTTTTTTCTGCTCTCTCTAGTTAGCCTAAATGACATAATTTTTATGCTGTATCTACCCAAAGTGGGTTGCTCAGAGAGGCAATTCACTAAAGGCTTTCCAGTTCTGATTGTTTTTCAAATGTGCTGTCCCCTTCTTCTTTCCTTCAAGGTGGTCAGCATTGATGAGACTGGTCATCCAATCAACATTTCAACAGTATGCCTATGTGGTTGCTCTATGTCCTGCAATGGAAATTTTACCCTTGCAGGCAGCACTGGAGCAAAAAAAAATCACATTTGTAAGGGGGGGGGGGCGGGGAGGAAATTAGAGAAGGATGATTCCTCATAAGTATTGCTCTGTGGGATCCTGGATTTCTCTAAAGGTAAAGGTAAAGGTTCCCCCGCACATTTGTGCAGTCGTGTCTGACTCTAGGGGCCGGTGCTCATCTCCATTTGTTAGCCGAAGAACCAGCGTTGTCCAAAGACGCTTTCACGGTCATGTGGCTGCATGACGCGCGTGGAACGCTGTTACCTATCCACCGAAGTGGTACCTATTAATCTACTTGCATTTGCATGCTTTCGAATTGCTAGGTTGGCAAGAGCTGGAGCTAGTGTGAGAGCTCACTCCACACACAGGGCTAGGGATTCGAACCTCCAAACTTGCAATCTTCTGATCGACAAGCCTGGCGTCTTACCCGCTGAGCCACCACGCCCCTTGGATTTCTCTAATCCCTGTCATTATAAGCCTTTTCCTCCTTTAAAAGCCTAAAATGATGCAGCATTGGGATTTCAGAGATGGGCATTTCTTAGGACAAGATGAAGGGGAGGAGGCTTCATTTGATTCTGTAGAATCGTTGAGAGAAACCACAATATCCAATACGGTTCTAGGTGTAGCAATATCTTTTCCTAACATCTATCCCTCTTCCCTCTTCTATATAAGCATTATATAGATCAGTTAAGTGTCTCATATCAATTAAGACTCATCAATTAAGTGTCCCAATAATGTTTTTGGTATCTAGGTTATTCTTGTAATCTGAATCAGATGGGTGGTTCATCTATCTCAGTTTCAATGGGTGGTAAACTTATTCATTTATTTGTTTGTTTTTATAGAGCCATCCATCTCACAAGTTGACCCTAGGCAACAAACAGAATTATAAAACAACAATATAAATAACAAATAACAAAAGAAATATTGTTTGATGTGGTGAACCACCCAGAGTCATTTCAAAGTCAGGAGGTGCCTAAATAGAGATAGATAGATAGATAGATAGATAGATAGATAGATAGATAGATAGATGGATGGATGGATGGATGGATGGATGGATGGATGGATGGACGGACGGACCGACCGACCGACCGACCGACCAAACAACCAACCAACCAACCAACCAACCAACCAACCAACCAACCAACCATTTGACACATAATCAGAGGGAAAAATGGCAGCTAAGGGCCATTCCTTAACAATAAAAGACTGTATGGGCTCCACTAAGTCCTGCCCCCCATGCCTGGGAGAACTGCCCAGTCTTAATGACCTTGCTGAAGGCCAATCCAATCTCAGGTAGTATGGTGTTCCAACAGAGAGGCATTGTTACAGAAAAGGTCTAATAATAATTGGTCATGATGGAAAGGGGAATCCAATAACACCTGGAAGGGCATTTGCCACACAGTGACTGTTGGCAGTGGATGTTGAACCTGGGATCATCTGCGTGTGTGTGTGTGTGTTTGTGTGTGTGTTGGTATGTTAAGATAAAAATCTGAGCTCTATGTTTCTTATTCAGTTATCCTCACTGTAAAATCATTTTTGTCAGTTATGGGGAATTCTAGCGTTCAGTGCTTCTTGTCCAGATTTACTTTCTCTCTCTCTCTCTCTCTCTCTCTCTCTCTCTCTCTCTCTCTATATATATATATATATATATATATATATATATATATATATATATAGTTTAATTGATCTAGATCAGACAAAATGATTTTCTCAAAAGGATACATAGTGAGCCCAAATTGTCATAAGTGGACTAACACAGTCTGTGGTCAGAACTGATCAAGAAATGACCCAGATATTTATGCTAGATATTTTTAAATCTCTTGTTCTGTTCTAATTCACCTCAAGCAGCAGCAGATGTATCAATGGTGTAGGGCAGGTCAGTTTGAACAGTTTTGTTTCTGTTTTTATGGAATAGGTCTATCAATATCCAAACATGAATTTAGGGAATTGTAAGTGCTGTGTATTGAGACTAAGTTTTGTACATATGATTACATTTTGATTTTCTTTTATTTCTGCCTTATTTGAACTGCAAAATCTTTTTTTAGATAAGATCAGGCTTCAGTCTTGAACACACTTCTAAAAAATAAGATCTATTGAACTTAATGGGATTTAATTTTGAGTAAATTTGCATAGGAGTGTGCTGTAAAGCAAATATTTGTTATATGGTTAGGCAGGTACTTTGCACAGGAACATAATGGAAACAGTTGAATTCATTTAAATACATTGTTTTATAAAATGGCTGAAATCAGCATAAAATCATATAGGAAGATTAAACCACAAAACTGACAGCAAACACTTGATGAACATGATTGTTAATGCAGAGCTTTCCAAACTTTTCATGTTGGTGACAAACTTTTTAGACATGCATCATTTTGTGACACACTCTTACAGCAGGACATCATTTCGCGACACACTCTTACAGCAGGGCACAAGGCAGGCACTAGGACCTGCACGGAATCACAGCAGGTTTGGAGGCAGCCAGGCACAAGGCAGGCACTAGGACCTGCGAGGAATCCTGGCAGGGCTCAGAGGCAGCAGCAGCCGCGACACACCCAGACACTGCAGCCGACACACTAATGCAGGGCTTTCCAAAGTGCCGCCACTGGCGACACACCAGTGGTGGCGGCGCGCGCGCGCGCGCATGGCAGCAGCAGAGGGCGCACGTGCACGGGGCGGTGCGGGGGGGCGCACGTGCACAGCGGCGGTGTGGGGGCCGTGAGGCCGCGCGCACGTGCACGGTGGCGGCATGGGGTGTGTGCGGTGGCACGTGCGTGCACGGCGGTGGCGGCAGCGGCAGCAGCCTCCGCTAAAACGCGGAAGCTGCACCGCTGCCACGGCCACCGTACACATGCGCGCCACCGCTTCTGGGTGGTGTGGCGACACACCACGCTGTGTGTGGCGACACACTTTTGTGTCGCGACATACTGTTTGGAAAGCTCTGCACTAATGTGTCCTGACACACAGTTTGGAAAGCTAATTGGAAAGTTAAGTTGATGGCTTAAAGCAGGGGTTTGTAACCTGTGGGCCATGGCCCACTGGTGGGCTACGGGCTGCAGGGTGAGCCGGAGCAGCTGATTGGTGGGGGCCCGGAAGGGGAAACACCTCCACCTATCAGCACGCAGCAAAGAAGGGTGGAGGTGGGCTGAGGATCACCCCTGCTAATCAGCCTCCCCTCGCGGCAGCAGCATGTGCACGTGCATGCAGCGAGGCTTTTTGCCTCCCTGCCGCTCAGTGCAGCATTTATTTGTGGCACTGAGGGCATTTTCATGGTCCCCGGAGCCTGCCCTTTTGAAAGGGCACCCTGGCGGGGCACGGGGTGGACTTTTCCTCCCCCCACTTTTGCTCCCCATGGTTTTTTCAGCCCCTACTGGGAAGCTCCAGCACACCTCCACTTCCCCGCCGCACAGCTGATCGGCATGGAGATTTTCCACCCCAGGGTGCCCCCCGTCACCTTTTGTTTGATCCGGGCCTGCAAACCCTGCCCCCCTGTCCAATTGGCTGCCACCTGCAAACCTCACCCCCCGGTCCTTAGAAAAAAAATTCTGAGGGAAGTGGTCCCTGGTGCCAAAAAGGTTGCTGACCCCTGGCTTAAAGTTAATAGCTTTATTCAGGAGTCCCCTTCATGAATTCATTATATAAATGGCATAATGGTATCTGTATAAGGCAGAGCTTTCCAAACTGTGTGTTGGGACACGTTAGTGTGTCGGCTGCAGTGTCTGGGTGTGTTGCAGCTGCTGCTGTCTCCGAGCCCTGCCAGGATTCCGCGCAGGTCCTAGTGCCTGCCTTGTGCCTTGCTGCCTCCCAACCTGCTGTGATTCCGCGCAGGTCCTAGTGCCTGCCTTGTGCCTTGCTGCCTCCCAACCTGCTGTGATTCCGCGCAGGTCCTAGTGCCTGTCTTGTGCCCTGCTGTAAGAGTGTGTTGTGAAATGATGCCCTGCTTTAACAGTGTGTTGCGAAATGATGCATGTCTAAAAAGTGTGTCACCAACATGAAAAGTTTGGAAAGCTCTGGTATAAGGGCTAAACAACACTCTGAAGAAGTCTCAGTCTGATGAACTACAGTGCTCCCCACTTTAAGGGAAGCCCTCTGAAAAATTCTTATGCCTTTCTACCCACCATTTTGAATTCAGTCTCATCCCCCATAACATCTGTCCCTCACCTGCCCAAGGGTGTTCAAGACTAACCAGTGGTCTTAAGAACCAGTATCATCCTATCAAGTGGAAATGTAACTACTAAAATATCAGGCTTCACCAGCCTTCCTGAGATCTCAATTGTTGATGGACCTTTGTTGAAATAAGCCCTATTTGGTGCTATCCATTAAGAATCTTAATGGATAACTATTACACTTTGATTGATACTATTCAAACGTTTGTAGAGCCCTTGTCTTATTAAGACCAAGATTTTGCTTAGTTCAGCATTGCTCTTTTGGATAACTAAACCATATACTCACAGATTACATCCTCTGGGTATACAAAGTGGATGCAAAGGGCAATTGGCACATTATATTGATGTCGTCTGTTTCCCAAATCTTGCCCCTGAGCTCCGTATTGAATATGGATGTTTACAATACTGTATATGAGGCTTACAAACATAGACTTCTACATGCCTAGACTGTGTAATGTGGAGATGGGGCTGGTGGTACAGCTTTGATTAACACAGAATTGGAGCTGATGATGAACATTCCATAGTGTTTATATCTTGCAATCAGTATAATATAAGAATAGTAATCAGATTAGTAACTTCCATTGTTTTCTGTAATGGAATTTCTGTATTCACATGTTCTGAGCAGCCTCTAGTTGACATTGGCTAATCTTTGGCCCATTAGTACTTGGATGGGAGTCCATCAGGAAATCTCTGAAGCATAAAATAGATGGGAAAGTTGAAAAAGCATCCTAGAAGAAGGGAATGACAAACAACTTCCATATTGTTGTCATAAAAATTATATGTCCATGTCTAACTTATTACCGACAATGTTAAAAGCATATAAATTATGGCAACTTATTAAAAAAAAACACTTTAATTTTAACCCACATGCAACAAGAACCTTGCCACAAGTCTGTAGCAAGAGAATTAGTCAATAAAATCAGTTGGACAGTAATTGATTGTTCTACATTCTCACTGTCTTTAAATTATTCAATTATCAGTTATCACCCCTAGGTCACTCTTAAGTGTGCAGAGTAAATGGAGGGGCTGCAGATCAGGTTACTTGCTTGCCTTTCCTTGAAAGAACAGAGAAAGAGTGAAACATGTGAATTTTGCCCATCAATTGTTCTCTATTGTTGCAGCACAAGAAAGAGAAAGCAGAGCTTCCCAAATTCTGTTCTTTTATTTCCTCATTTCCCAGTGGAACCATTAAAAGTTTGAATTTCATTCAATATTTTCCTACTCATGGAAGAAAGTGGACACAGGCTGGCATTAGCACTATTCCAGTGACTCTTGAAGCATAAAGCAGTTGGCAAGATGCTACTAGATCTGGATTACTTAATCACAAGGAAGAATATGGCTTGCATTTTGAAATGTACACTATGTGATTTCCTAGGGATTATTTTGCCACTCTCATATAATTTACTTATCCTTCCCCTCCCTCTTCTTGTAAGCCTGTTTGGGTATGCATGTGATTATGTTTCTTATACCAGCTGGGCTAGAGATGATGATTGAGACTAGCATGAGAAAAAGACTTGGAGCAAAGATGGTCATAGCTATTGTTCCATTAGCAATACTTGCAAGATCAGAAGATGATGAACAGTGTTAAAGCAGCTGGTTACATTACTATAGCCTGCAGCAACTAAAATTTCCTATTCCATTCTCAGCATCAAGAGAGGTGAGAGTATTCAAGATGCTGAACTGAAAACACAACACACTAATCCATCATATTTATGCCATTATCACTGAAATGTAGAAAGTATAGAACAACTTTTATGGGAAGGGAAAATGGAAGTCTTGGAGTGTCTGCCAAATCTGTTCAGGGCTTTACAAAACTTTGATCCATGTATTTGATTCAAAAGAAATTCAATCAAATCACATTTTTGAAGTGAATTGTCAAATCAAACTTTGTATTAATTTGATGCCTCAAATTGGGTGCCCTGTTAATCAATTCGGCAATTTTATGGATTTGCATAGGTGCATACATACTTTTATTGACATGACATAGCTAATCTAAGGATGAGCAGATTTCCTTTTTTTCCCTTTTTATATTCTTTCATTAGTTCAGCCTGCCCCACTTTCTATTGTGTCTGACTACTAATTTTCTGTGATAATTACTTCATTACATAGACATACCAGGGAAAAGGGAATGGATATAGGTTAAATCTAGATTTAATCATGCTTAGAATAATTCTATTAACATCAGCATGAATTAGATTAATCATTATTAAGTCACATTGTAATTAAAATAATAGCATGCATGGATATGTCACAGCCATGTAAGACTTATATATGTGTACCATTTTTATACAGTATATGATTCCTTGAAATCCTTCTCACATCTTAGAAAAATGTGCTTCTAACCAAACCACAAAAATTCTTTCTTTAGAAATATTCTTGAAATGAGTCTATTTGAGTTCCCCCCCTTAATAGGAAATCCTTCCCTTCTCTTCGGATGTTATATACTTAGACTGACCATATTTCCTTGAGACAAAAATGGAACAAGAGGAATGGGCGGGGGCAGAGTGGCTGGTTGGGGGGTGGAGGGTTCGCCTCAGTCTATCAGCACGCAGGAGGGGCGGGGCAGGCAGTGCATTGGGCGGGGAGGAGCAGCTGATTGGAGGGAACCCAGAAGGGGAATCGCCTCCGCCTGTCGTGGTGCTGGGCCCGCCTCTCCCACCTCGTTTGCCGCACGCTGGTGGGCAGGGGCGATTCCTCCTCCGGGTTCCCTCCGGTCGGCTGCTCCGCCTCCGCCTGTTCCTGAAAAATGGGACAAAACCGGCATTTATGTTAAAACAATGGGACGGTTGAGAAAAGGGGAAAAAACGGGACTGTCCCGTTCAAAACGGGATGTATGGTCAGCCTATATATACTGTACACTGCTCTCCAAAAGTAACATCACAGTAATATTTTCTAGCTGCCTCTAACCCACTCTGCTAGGTAAAGATGAACATGAAGTAGAGAAGTAGAGAACTGGAAATACATCCTAGATATCCACATGGAAATATACTAATAAATCCTGGGGTTTTTAAAGCATTTCTGTTGAAAGAAACAGGAAACCCTTTGTTTGATGGTTGTTGTGGGTTTTCCGGGCTGTGTGGCTGTGTTCTGGCAGTTTTCGTTCCTAACGTTTCGCCAGTAGCTGTGGCTGGCATCTTCAGAGGACAGGAGCACAGCTAGAAGATTCTCTCTGTGCCCAAGTGGAGGGTGTGTGTTCCTGCTGGTGTTTATAGCTGCTGAGAGGTCATTTACAAGAGATTGGGAGAGGGTTTTTTGTGGTGATTAGGGTGTGTGGTGCTGTCATGTGTGGGATTAGCACATCTATTGTGTGAGTTGTTTGTATATTTCTGTGGTTGAGTAGAGTTGACACACACCTTCCACTTGGGCACAGAGAGAATCTTCTAGCTGTACTCCTGTCCTCTGAAGATGCCAGCCACAGCTACTGGCAAAACGTTAGGAACAAAAAACTGCCAGAACATGGCCACACAGCCCAGAAAACCCACAACGACCATTGGATTCCGGCTGCGAAAGCCTTCGACTATACAAACCCTTTGTTTGTTTGCTGGTTTTCAAACTCCATTGATAATGCATATCCTTTTTAACTGATTTTCCATCTCTGTATATATTTTTAAAATAAAGATTGATGACATATTTATTTACTTACTACATGATTACTTGTTATTCTCTTTTTCCTCCAAGGAACTTAAAACAGCATCTCCACCCCCTTATTGCATCCTCATAAGAATCCACTAAAGGAGGTATATGTGAAATTTTTAGATCAATGCAAGGAGACAGCAGCCATTAAACAATGTATAACCTTGGTTATTGATTCCAACAGTAAAGGTATTATACCAAACCTCTTCTAGAATCTACCAGTCTAACATAACATATTCACATAAGCTGATAATGACTAAAGAAGGCAATGACAACCAAGGATGCATTTTGGCTAAGTGGGGATTAGAATCTGACTTTCCATTTTTAAATCAGATGATGTAAATTTTATACAACACAGGCAACATTAATTGAGAATCATGACATTTTCCTGAAATTCTTCATGTCATATCATGCTCAAGCAGAAATTTACCCATTTCCCCTTCCTGCCTAATTCATGGCAATTTTAAAAAACAAGGAGAAATTTCTATTCAGTACACAAATTTTCCTTGAAGTAACCCAGATGTTTTCCTCAATAATGCAAAAGATGACTTATGGCCTATTGAATATAAAGTTTCAACTATAATCAATGCATTTCATTATATTGTATAGTCAACTCATGCTTTTTTCTAATGTTGAGATGTGTTGAGACATATCACTTTGAATTCCTGAGTTGGGGAAGTGTAGCTCAGGTTATTAAAGAAATCACAACTGTGAATTCTTTAGCTTCCAATTCCCATTACACAAACCATAAGTCTTTTGATTTGAATATATGTACTTTCGTGGTCTGTTGAAATCTTACCTGCTGAATTTGTACTGAATTTTGTAACTTAAACACTAGGGTGTGTTTTTCCTTCCCTCTCCCTTTCCCTTTCCCTTTCCCTTTCCCTTTCCCATTCCCTTTCCCTTTCCCTTTCCCTTTCCCTTTCCCTTTCCCTTTCCCTTTCCCTTTCCTTTTCCTTTTCCCTTTCCTTTTCCCATTCCCATTCCCATTCCCATTCCCATTCCCATTCCCTTTTTTGTCATCTCTCATGTCATAAACATCTCTGTGGCCACAGACTGTCTTATTTGGGGGTATTGTCTTGGGAAACTTTATGGGCTAAATTTGTTGTTTATTCGTTCAGTCGCTTCCGACTCTTCGTGACTTCATGGACCAGCCCACGCCAGAGCTTCCTGTCGGCCGTCACCATCCCCAGCTCCCCCATGGTTGAGTCTGTCACCTCCAGAATATCATCCATCCATCTTGCCCTTGGTCGGCCCCTCTTCCTTTTGCCTTCCACTTTCCCTAGCATCAGCTTCTTCTCCAGGGTATCCTGTCTTCTCATGATGTGGCCAAACTACTTCAGTTTTGCCTTTAATATCATTCCCTCAAGTGAGCAGTCTGGCTTTATTTCCTGGAGTATGGACTGGTTTGATCTTCTTGCAGTCCAAGGCACTCTCAGAATTTTCCTCCAACACCACAGTTCAAAAGCATCTATCTTCCTTCGCTCAGCCTTCCTTATGGTCCAGCTCTCACAGCCATAGGTTACTACAGGGAATACCATTGCTTTAACTATGCGGACCTTTGTTGTCAGTGTGATGTCTCTGCTCTTAACTATTTTATCAAGATTTGCCATTGCTCTCCTCCCAAGAAGTAGACGTCTTCTGATTTCCTGGCTGCAGTCAGCGTCTGCAGTAATCTTTGCACCTAGAAATACAAAGTCTGTCACTGCCTCCACTTTTTCTCCCTCTATTTGCCAGTTATCAATCAAGCTGGTTGCCATAATCTTGGTTTTTTTGAGGTTTAACTGCAACCCAGCTTTTGCACTTTCTTCTTTCACCTTCGTCATAAGGCTCCTCAACTCCTCCTCGCTTTCAGCCATCAAAGTGGTATCATCTGCATATCTAAGATTGTTAATGTTTCTTCCACCGATTTTAACTCCAGCCTTGGATTCCTCAAGCCCAGCACGTCGCATGATGTGTTCTGAGTACAGGTTGAATAGGTAGGGTGAGAGTATACAGCCCTGCCGTACTCCTTTCCCTATCTTAAACCAGTCCGTTGTTCCGTGCTCTGTTCTTACCGTTGCTATGGGCTAAATAGTAGAGCAAAATAAATAAATTATTGATATAGTCACCTACATAATTTTCTTGTGAGATAGATGATAGATAGATGATAGATAGATAGATAGATAGATAGATAGATAGATAGATAGATAGATAGATAGATATAGATAGATTTTACTATCTATTTTACTAATGAAGTAAATGAAGTCTATTCTACAAAGTACAGAATTCACATTTACTTTCAATATAAGAATAAAACTTAAGGTTTGAAGACGAAATGACACTTGCAGTCTGCTCTTTCATTAGTTTCACATATTTTGCTTTTGTCTTTAGTATGAACAATGAAGGATCAGATGATAGTTGAACTATGATGGTAGAAGAACACATAACCATCTTATTGAAAGCTTTTAAAAAGAAAACAGCTTAATTAATTCAGTAAAGAAAGATGTAGCCCATTTATTCATTCTTTTTTTTTAAAAAAAAAAAAGCATGAAACTTACCTCTGTCTTTTGAATTTTGGAAGGGTTTCTATGGGAGCTGGTTATCCATTAATAGCCTTCTGGACCCTTAAATAAGCTATCATCTATCAAAATTGCAGAGAAGTGTCACTCCGCTAATAAACCTCTGGCTTGCCCTAGCACAGAAACACCTGTTTCCTTATTGATCATTAAGAAAAATGAAAATCAATTCTTTTTGGTTTAATTAAGTAAGGGAACAGAACATATCACCTCTGAATCTATCTATCATCTATCTATCTATCTATCTATCTATCTATCTATCTATCTATCTATCTATCTATCTATCTATCTATCTATCTATATAATTCTTCACAGGGATGTAGCAGAATGGAATGGTTTGAAACCGATTGAGGGCTGTATAGTTGTCACCATAATTAAAAGCAAAATCTCATCATACAGATGGGGACATTATCTTACTTTCCAAAATCTCTGAGAATCAGTAGTAGCCATTTTCTAGTATATATTTAACCAGAACAGTTAGTGTTTCTGCTTTAATTGTCCCTTTAAGGGCAAAAAAAGAAAAAAAAAGCACAGCAACAATAGAACAATAGAACAATTTCCTGTTACTAATGTCTAAGAGTATTTATACTTTCATTCTTGTTACTACTTTTACTTTGCTTCAAGAAGTGGTGTTTTACTTTGTAAATTAAATACAAAATAGAACACAACATTAAACAACTACAACAAAAATCTGGTACTAGCATGAAATTTAATTTACTTTATAAATATGGGAATGGAGCAACCTGGGGCTACACATGACTCTTGAGCCCCTTTTCTGGGGGTGCCTCCGACCACAGTTGTGGAGAGTTAGTAAAATATTTTCCTGCAATTTTGAGATGCAAAACACTTTAAAATTGCAGTAAAAACCCTAAAATAGGCTTAAGATTTTTTTTTAAAAAAGGGTATTCCCCTCCCCATGATGGGGTACGTATATAGGGGTTCAAGGATCTGATTGAAACAGACAGGGCTGCACAGTTTCCAAGCTTTTTCTCCTTCTTTTAATTCAGTTTATAGAGACAAGAAGAAGCCATTTGAGCCTTATTAGAGCAGACAAGTACTTTCACTTTTCCAGCTTCAGCATTGCTAATGACTTTGCATTCCTTTATGTGGGCAGTTTGTTCTCCCTCTCTAACCAAGTACAGCATAGCAAAATAGTTTGTGCTTTATCCATTTTTTTCATGTAGACTATCTTATGTTTCTGAGAAACATTCTAAACATATCTTAACATAATGTGGTCTGAGCTAAACATATGTGCATTCCTAGTATGTAAGCATCATTTTATGCCACTAATTATTAGGATTACTCCTCTTTACACACCTGACTATAAGAAAAGGGTCCTGAAATTAGTTGGCATTATACCATCCACTCTCAAAATGAAGAGTTGACATGTGCCTGGCTGATGATCTTCTGGTCTTTGATTGTTTTTCATCTGTCCTCTTGCTCACTGCCCTCTACAACAGTCCCATGGCACTTTTCCTCTTCAGCATTCTTTTTCCCAAGATCATGCCCTCATTCCTTTGGTAAGTCTTCTGCTGGTCTTGCCCAACATCCAAAAATCCTAATTAGTGTAAACTGCTCAGTCCATTTTAGGTTTCCAAACTTAACCTTATTCTGGATAGACACCAATGGACTAACAATCTATCTTCAACAGCTGTTGGAATTACCTATGTTAGCAATTATAGGACTTTTACCTGCCAGCCCAAATCTTCTTTTTCTCCCCAGAATTATCTCCAATCTTAACATATCATATTGGATACTTTTTGAGACTCCCCGCTCTTTTTGCCAACTCTGTATCTGCCCCTCCTTCTTTTATGAGAACTGTCCTAAACTGTCTTCTATTCCCAGCACATTATCATCAAACATAAACATACAGGATTAGAACAGAGAGTTTGTTTCGGCTACTGTCCCTTCTCCCCTCTCAAGAGTTTGCATGGATCTGGGTATAAATTACCCACCAGTACCAAAGATACCCTGGAGAAGATGCTGATGCTAGGGAAAGTGGAAGGCAAAAGGAAGAGGGGCCGACCAAGGGCAAGATGGATGGATGATAATTCTGAAGGTGATGGACTCGACCTTGGGGGAGCTGGGGGTGGCAACAGCCGACAGGAAGTTCTGGCGTGGGCTGGTCCATGAAGTCACGAAGAGTCAGAAGTGACTGAATGAATAAACAACAAACCAAAGTCATGGGTATTGCAGGCTTGACATACCTCCCAAGGAGAAGAGGGGGCTGGAAAAGTAAATCCTTGTCCCACCCACTTTGGTCTAGTGGTTAAGGTGCTGGGCTAAAAACCAGGAGACTGTGAGTTCTAGTCCCGCCTTAGGCATGAAAGCCAGCTGGGTGACTTTGGGCCAGTCACTCTCTTTCAGCCCAACTCACCTCACAGGGTTGTTGTTGTGGGTAAAATAGGAGGAGGGAGTATTAGGTATGTTCCCCGCCTTGAGTAATTTGTAAAAATAATAAAGGCAGGATAAAAAATAATTTTAAAAAATTCTTTTACATTGCATATTTGATGTTGTATGTTACCCAGAGTATTATGGAGTGGGAAGCTATAATAAATTGACGTTGTCGTCATCATCATCATCATCTACAAAGGAAAAAAAGGAAGAAAAATACAAGAAAAGAGTGCTAAAATGAAAAAAAAAATTACCAACAATACAATGCAATTAAAATATACTTACTACAATATCAACATAGTAATATATTTATACGAGTAGTTACAATTCAATTTTTAAGCCACAAATTAAACCTAGATCATATGAAATCATATTGTCCAATCTTGCCTCTTCATTGATTCAAAGCCAGTTCAGAAGCTAAGAGTTGGCATATTTCATTGAGCCAAACTTTAGAGTTTTAGTACACATCCATCCATCGTGGAATACAAAATCACCTTTTTGGCAATAATCCACTTGCATGTCCATCACATGATGATGTGCTGCTTTATTTTGATTGTTTTTAATAAGGAGTAGATGTTCAACCATTAACAGTCTCCAATTCAAAGGGGTGTGATCCAGTAAGATCTTCACCATATGATTCTGATGCAGTCACAAAATGACAGTGTAGATGCCACTGCAAATTCATCCCGTATGGCAGGGTTTTCTGCCAAAGGCAGCTACACATTTCACAACTCATCAGATTATAGTTGAAGATGCTAGTGCATGTGTTGATGAAAACTCATGGCAACTACCCCACATGATTCACCCTTAGAAGAGCCATCCTGCAAATGCCAAATATCTACAAATAGAAAACAAGATAATGTGACAGTTGATTTGCAATTTAAACAATATATAGGAACAAAAGCTGCAGGAAAACACCCATTGCTCTGCTTTGGCTGCTCTGTTTGATGATGTCAAATGCTCTAGTAGGATTCTTGGGCCAGCCCATTAATTTTTCTCTGTTTAATTTAGTTCATCCCTAACTGAGCAGACAATTTTTCATTACGATACTAGGCTGCAAACTGATTTGGCAAAATGTCCCACCGAGCAGGCAATTGAGTGAAGAAATAATTTAAGACAGGCAAAAATATACACATTTGAATATGCTGATACTACTCAGCAGAGAAAAGTCCTGATCACTTATCCATCTTCTTCCACAAACCCATGTTGTGGCTATGTTGATAAATCATGTTTAGGATTGGCAGCTTTTCACTGGCATGCCTCACAACATAATCCTGGATAATCTCCACAAGGATTAAGTAATATCTCCTCTATGGGATCTATGTAGTGACATTCCATTAAAATTAGTGTCATCTTCCATGCTGTTAAACTTTTGTCTGAAACCAATAATTTCCACAAGGAACATAACACTACATGGAAGATGTACTCCTTGTGGAAGACGACACTAATTTTTATGGAATGTCACTACATAGATCCCATAGAGAAGAGTTTCCTTAATTGTATCACCTTCTTAAAACAAGCTGCCAGATAACAGTAGAATCAAATAAATATATACCCCATTCTTATATCTGATAGGCAGTCAGGTGTATGCCACCTCAAAAATAATAGAACCTTACCTCATAGGACCATGGCTGTAAGATCCCCTTATATATTACAAATGAGATGAGGTCCTGTTATTGTTAAGGTGGCATGCAGCTGAGTACCTGTCACATAGAACCACTCTTTACCAGGAGTAATTGTCTGTAATGGTATGTGTGAATGACTTGGGAGACAGGGCAATGAGACGTAACCAAGGAAACAGCCAGATAAAGGCAGCTTAGCCCACAGCAGGAATATGGGTGGGGCAAGAGGCTCAGAAGAGACCTTCCCTAGTTTGGGGGCTGTAAAGGGGACAGGGGGAGAGAAGTATTTTCAGAGACTTGCATGATTCTGTTAATGTAATCTTACAACAGTGTAGAATTAGCTCATCCGGTCGTGTTTCCTGTCTGGTCTACCTCATAAGGCTGATGTTGTGGAAGGACTTACCTGGAATGAAAATGCAGAGGAAGGCTCTGTCTTGGGGAGTGGGAAATGCAAATTTGAGTTAGGATTGTGTAAGCACAGAATTAGATGCCTCTCCAGCTTTATTAGCCTTCCTGGATCTTGTAAAAAGCCTCGCAAACTTTTCAATAAATTATGTCTTAGTGTTTTTTGGGGGGAGGGGGAATGTTGTGTAAGTCGAACCACGTACTTTGTCAATCTGTATTGCTCACATACTTACCTTCTTTTTATTTCACTTTGATGGTCCACCCTTTCGCACATGGAGGTGAAAACATTTTTTTCATGGGGGTATTTTATGCTAATCACCGTCAGCAAGTATATCTACTTGTTTGTGCAGAACATACCACCTACCCCTTTAGTTATTCTACTTTACTTTGATTATGCGAAGTTTTCTCCATGTTTGTGAAGATGGAACCAAGGATCCTTGGAGTATACATGTTTGTGACTTAGTTCCCTTGTACTGTATCTGATGAACATAGACGTCTCTAACTCAGCCTGTGCTGATGGGCTCATTCCAGGTTCATATGGGCCATCTCTTCAGCTTGGCCTCTGATTTGCAGGAATGTGATTTTGTAGTGGTCCTAAGGAAAAAAGGACATATTTTTCTGTGCACATTTGTTTTATGCTTGCTTATGGTTGCCCTCCCATTCTGGCCCTAGCAGTCATTGGATACAACAGCTGTATCTACCAATATCATGTTGGCGTACCTCATTCTTCCCTCTCCCAGCACAATATCAATATAGGAGTATTTTTGCCATCTACAGTCCTTTGAATGAATAGGATATATTGTGGTATCATAGTAGGTTATAAAGTAAAAATATCTACTTAAAAATATAAATCCTGCCCTTGCAGAAAATGCATTTCCACTTTAATGAACGCTGCTCTGAAACTCATGGTCATATTTTACAACTTGAAAATATTCACAGAAATCATTCACTTCCATAAAATATACTAAAATTATCTTGACACGATGTACAGATGATCAATGGCATTCCAGCAGGTGCCAAGATTGGTAATAGGTTCTCTCAACAAAACTTGCATAAAGGGCTTTAATTGATGTCATATTTTACTAGGAAATATACACTGAACAATTAAAAATTGATGTCCTTTTAAGTAAATTTTCAATATTTTGCTCAGCAGCACGCCGAGCCTTGCAGAGGATGCAGTAGAATCAATTTCAACTACAGTATGAGATATGTTTAGAATATGAACAAGAAATGAATTAAAGGAGTAGTCTAGAGGGTTGGATTTTAAAGTTTAACAGAAAGGAAAATTTGTATCCAGCTTTGCTTTGCAAAATATAATACAGCAGTTGCCCTAAGAAATATCAGTTCCTATACTGCATGTGCAAAAACTAGTGTGTCATTCAAGAATCTCACTGACCATTATTACATAAAAACCACAACAGCAATACAATAGCATATAACTGAATCAGTCATTTTTAGGTACTTATGTTGGTGACCAGTCATTCTCTCTCAGCCCTAGGAAGAAGGCAATGGCAAACCACTTCCAAAAAATCTTGCCAAGAAAACTGCAGGGACTAGTCCAGGCAGTCTCTGAGAATTGGACACGATTGAATGGATTCAGTATGTATGTATGTATGTATGTATGTATGTATGTATGTATGTATGTATGTTGGTGACTAGATTAATTTTTTGCTGCCTAGGTTGGTTGTGATAAAGATTCTTAAAACCCAGCTGTTTGTAAGCTCCTAGTATTAGGAAGGCAATGGACCTAAAGCCAGTGAGACTATTTTCTTATTTAAGATAAACAATCTAGTACATTATAATGCATTTATTGTGTAAAATCAAATGGATAATTAGATCCAAACACTATAAAACCTTACTTTCATAAAACCTTACATGTATAAAAGCTTCACATTTTTATCTAATAGCATGCTGTTTCACCTTCAGGGAAATCTGAGATTAGAGCCACATTTGGAGCAAAATATTTTGTAAATATTTTGAAGCAAAAGTGAGGCTTGTGTTAGGTACAGGGTTCCCTGAAAAATCCTATATCAGGCACATATTCATTCATTCCTTTGCATTTATCATAGCTGCCCAACTCCAATGGACTCTGGGTGACATTTGAATCAGCCTTACCTTAGAACCCAGATTATTTATTTATTTATTTATTTATTTATTTTATTTTTTCAAATTTATTCCCCGCCCATCTCCCATGCAAGGGACTCTGGGCGGGTTACAACAAATACAATTTAAAAACTATACAAAAATATCTAAAAACACAGCAGAGAATAAATAAAATAAAATCCAAGATGGATTAGGACCCGCAGATAGATCATGGAGCTACGGGGCCAGCCAACCCCAGGAGGCACTAGGTATCCACAGCAATCTGTGATTATGCTTATCAATGTTTGAAATGTCCTTTTATTATAAAAATAAGATTATGAAGCGTTATGTGTCTTTATGAAATAGATTTAATAATGACATCCAGTACAGTATGAGCAGATTTTCTAAGCTGGTACATGCCAGATGTGTTGGACATATAAATCAACGGGCCTGAGGTATCCACAGCAATCTGTGATGATGCTTATCAATGTTTGAAATGTCCTTTTATTATAAAAATAAGATTATGAAGCGTTATGTGTCTTTATGAAATAGATTTAATAATACGTTAAAGGATTGACTTAGTTTTATACTAATTATATATGGTACTCTCTCTTAGTTGTAGTACATTTTAACCACTATTAAGTATTAATTTCTTTTTTGACTGTATTATCTTATTGTTATTGTTGTTGTTGTTATTGTTATCCAGTATTTATTATATTTTGGTTATTGCATTTTACCATAAAAAATAAGGCATGCACAACAACATCCTTATGTATTATGTACTTGTATGTAAGTAGTGGCATTTGCATGATGACATCGTCACATGCATGCACCATTTGCTTCCCTTTGCTCCTCCTGCAGACACCTCTGCATCTGGCCAGGGTGGCTGGGAATGATAGGTACTGTTATCCAACAGATCTAGGGGTATCAGTTTGAAGAAGGCTGATATTCAACATAAATACATTGGAATATTTCAGTCACTTTGTAATTATTTTAAATTGTTGTAACACTTTTAAATAAATGGTTTAAAAGGCTGTTATTCAACTGAAATAAAGATTGGTAACATTGTTTCTACAACCTATGCACTTGGGAACCTATGAAGTGAGAGATTTTTTCACAGCTTAATAAGGCTCCAGCAGGGAATACAGTAGTCATAAATCAAGTCCATTGGCTACGATACTTAGTCACAAAACTATAAATCAGTCCTCATATTTTATTGGAGTTTCAAAAGGTCAGGCAGTAGCAGTTTTCAAATCACACCAATATCAAGGTTCTAGCTAGCAATCTATATCCAGTATCCATATTCCAGTACTGCAATCCAGGAAGCAAGGAATTCATGTAGAAAGGTAATAATAATAATAATAATAATAATAATAATAATAATAATAATAATAATAATAATAATGACTTCAGAGTAATGTGGTCACCAAAGAATATGTCTTCTTAGCGATAGATTGCCTGAAAGGGAGACATACTTATGGAGGATTGTACGAATTCTGCACGAGTCAATAATTCAGTCCAATTGCCCTTCTGATAAAGATGTAGCACCTCAAGTACTGTCCTGATGATTGGTTGACTCTGCTTGATTTTCCATTAGAAGCTGGATGATTTGAGGATAACAAAGGAATCTGAATATCTAATAGCCAGGAGAGTCAGTTAGGTGTAGTGGTTAAGGTACCAGGATAGAAATCAGAGACCGTGATTTCTAGTCCTGCCTTAGGCACAAAGCCAGCTGGGTGACCTTGGGCCAGTCACTCTCTCTCAGCCGTAGGAAGGAGACAAGGGCAAACCACTTCTGAAATCTTGCCAAGAAAACTGCAGTGACTTGTACAGGCAGTCACCAGGAGTCAAGACTGACTTGAAGGCATTTCTTTTCTTTTTTTTAAATAGCTGGAAAAGGACCTTCCAAACCTGGATGTAAATTGAGTCACGATCAGAGATCACATGAACAACTAATCCCCTGTTCCTAAAAATATAGTCTAAAAAGAGTTGTGCAGTCTCCTGAACTGATGGAAGGCCCTCACAAGGAATAAAATGAGCCATCTTGGTAAATAAATTCACTACCACAAAAATAGTCATGCAGCCCTGAATATGGGAAAGTTCAGTGATAATGTGATGGAATGTGTCCCTGAAGGGTGTGTGTGATGTGGTGGATTTCGAGGCTGCCGCTGTTTCTCAGGAAGGAGGGAGTGCATTCCAAGGAGATAATCGATAATACCAATTGGTGGTAATAGGAGGAGAGATCCGACCCTCGACCCCTACTTTGTGGGGTACCGCAGGGTTCGGTTCTCTCCCCTCTCCTATTTAATATCTACATGAAACCACTGGGTGAGATCATCCCCCACCACAGAATGAGGTATCATCAATATGCTGATGATACTCAATTATATATCTCCATCCCGGGTGAGGTAAGTGATGCGGTGACTGCCCTTTCTCAGTGCCTGGGGGCTGTGGGGGTCTGGACGGGTAACAACAGGCTTCGGCTGAACCCTGGTAAGACAGAGTGGCTGTGGATTAATGGCTCTTCTGGATCCATGAAGTTGTCATCTCTAGATCTGGATGGGGTGGCACTACCCCATTCAGACTCAGTGCAGAACCTGGGGGTCCTTCTGGACTCATGACTCCTGCTCAAAGAGCAGGTGACAGTCATGGCCAGAAGGGCCTGTGCACAACTTCGTGTTGTGCACCAGCTACACCCTTTCCTGGATCGGGATGCCCTCCGAAAAGTCACTCATGCCCTGGTCATCGCCCCTATAGACTATTGCAATGCGCTCTACATGGGGCTACCCTTGAAGAGTATCTGGAAGCTTCAGCTGGTCCAGAATGCAGCTGTGTGTGCAGTTATCGGTGCCCCAAGATCGGCACATGTGACACCTCTGCTGCGCGAGCTGCATTGGTTACCAGTTTGCTTCTGGCTCCAATTCAAGGTGTTGGTTATTACCTTTAAAGCCCTACATGGCATGGGACCAGGTTACCTGAGGGACCGTCTCATCCCTATAACATCTACCTGCCCCACCCGGTCATGCAGAGAGGGCATGCTGCGGACCCCGACAGTAAGGGAATTTCACTTGGTGGGGTCCAGGAGGTGGTCCTTCTCTGCAGTGGCACCCATCCTCTGGAACATTCTACCCCCAGAGGTGAGGTAGGCCCCCTTGCTCCTGACCTTCCGGAAAAATTTGAAGAACCTGGTTCTGCTGCCTCACTTGGGATGGGATGGGTAACAGCTCCTCCTGGGGATGGCTTGTGCCATAGAGCCCTTTTAAATGATCCTATCACCTCTTGGATTTCATACTTACTTTATTTTTTACTTGTAGGTGTGTTATATTGTATTTTATACGTTTTAATTGTTGACTCTGCTGTAAACTGCCCAGAGTCCCCCTTTTCGGGGGGAGATGGGCAGTGATAGAAGTTGGAGAAATAAATAAATAAATAAGAGGACTCACAGTCTAGAGAGTCTTGGCAGGGAGTCAAAAAGAGTCAGAGTAGCTCCGCCCTAGAGTCTCCTAGGTTATTTCCCCTTAGGTTAGTTAGGATAGCTTTAGTCTGGCAAGAGTCTGTCTGTATGGTGAGAGCAATAAAAGAACTGGAGATTTCGAATAAACTGACTCGTCGTTGTTCTTGGGCTGACCCTGACAGATAATATCTGTTAAAACAGAATCTGGAACTCAATTGCTGTAGGCTATAATAACAGAATCTTGAAAGCCTAACAGACTTTCTCTCTCTCCCCTCAAAGAGAATCAAGGTGGGCCAATCTTGAGTTCCTTTCTCACCCTCTCCTCTCTTTCAGGACTCAGCTGACATTTATGTAACTGGTCTTGCATTCTTTCTTTGAGGTTATCTCCATACCTTTCTAAAATTACCACTTCTAGCATGAATAGGGCATAAACATCATGTGGTTTTCTTGCCACCTATATGCTGTGGATGTATTTCCTTTTTATGGGATTATTTTGGGATCATTATTACTTTATTTATTTATTCATTGTCTTGTCTAGTTTAAACATATTCTTGTCTAAACTACAGGGCTGGTACTTCCTAGTGTTCTTCTATCCCAAGGGTCGGAAATGGCGGCTCGCGAGCCAAATGCGGCTCTTTGGCCCCTTGAGTGTGGCTCTTCCGCAGGCAGGCGTGGCGGGGGCAGGCGCGGCAGCGAGTGTGGTGGGGCAGGCGCAGCAGCGGGCATGGTGTGCGTTGCTGTGGGCATACCCCTGGCAACCTAGGCCCAGCCTCTCTTTTTCCTCCGGGGACGGGCTTCACACAGTCTCGCAAGAGTTTGGAAGCCTCCATCTCCGGCAGCCATCTTGACGACGGGCACTTGCCCATCGCCTTAACCCAGGGCTTTCCAAACTGTGTGTCCCGACACAATACTGTGTCGCCGGGGGGCCCCAAGTGTGTCGCGTGACAAGCCGGAAGCGCTGATGAAAATGCCCTCGGTTCTGGCAGGGAGGTGAAAATCGCGTGCGCGCACGCTGCCAGGCCACCCGGAGTGGAAATTCTCCGCGCCAATCAGCTGTGCGTCGGGAAGCCCGGCAGCCGCGATTTTTGCCTCCCTGCCGGAACCGAGGGCATTTTCGGGGTCCCCGGAGCCTGCCCTTTCGAAGGGGCAGCAGCAGCAGCAGCAGCAGCAGTGCTGCCCCTTTGAAAGGGCAGGCTCCGGGGACCCCAAAAATGCCCTCAGTTTAGGCAGGGAGGCTGCGCGCAAGCGGCGCTCAGCTGTTCTGCGGGGAGAATTTCCACCCCGGCTCCAGGGCAGCGTGTGCGTGCGGGGAGGATGCTTTTGCCTCCCTGCCAGAACCGAGGGCATTTTTGGGGTCCCCGGAGCCTGCCCTTTCGAAGGGGCAGCTGTTGCCGCCGCAGCGACAACCTGGAAGCACCGCCGCCGGTGCTTCCAGGTTTTTGTGGGCTGGCCGTTGGTGTGTCGCCAACGGCAAAAGTTTGGAAAGCCCTGCCTTAACCTCTTCGTTGCTGCTCTGCTTACTCTTTTTCTCCGTGCTAAAGCAGCACATTTCCACCCCACAGCCCTAAGTGTGCGCAATTGGCTCCCGCCCGCAAACCCCGCTCCCGCGCTGGATTCCCCACCAGCTTTACTTTGCCTGGACTGGGGGCGTGAGCGGCTCCGGAAGAGAAGCGACTGGAGCAGTCGAGCCTCTCTTTCCCTTCTTCTTCCAAACCTCCCCCGCCCCCTTCCACGCGATTGGCTCCCGCCTGCAAAACCCGCCCCCTTCCACGCAATTGGCTCCCACCCGCAAACCCTGCCCCCTTCCACGCGATTGGCCCCCGCCCGCAAACCCCGCCCCCTGGCTCTCGAGCACTTCAAAATGTGCACGAGCATGTCAAAATGGCTCCCGGCAAAAAAAGTTTGCCGACCCCTGTTCTATCCAATTACTAACCAGATCCAAATATAGCTTTCCAAGATTGGACAAGATTAGCTACATACCTTGGTGAGCAGGAGAAATTAGAAGTTTATTTATTTATTTATATTGATATTTATACCCCGCCTATCCCCTCCCTAACGGAGGACTCTAGGCGTTTTACATACATGTATACATTTCATTTTTATACATTACATCCATTAATCCGTGCACTAAGGGAAGGGGTAAGGGAACCGACTCTTCCGTGGCTACTGGACTACATGTCCCACGATGCCTTGCGTCGGAGCCGGCTGCTGATGTCCTGTAGATGTTACTGTTTCGGGATCCGTCGTCGCCACCGCCATTGAAGATCTTCCGTTCGGTGGCTGACTCCCGACAGGACGCCAGCAAATTTGCCCACTTAAGGTGGTACCCAATTTATCTACTTGCTAAGCTTTCGAACTGTTGGGTCGACAGGAGCTGGGACTAGCAACGAGAGCTCACCTCGTTGCACGGGGATTCAAACTACTGACCTTCCGATCGGCAGTCTACAGCTCAGCGGTTTAACCCGCTGAGCCACCGCGTCCCAAGTTATTAGAAATGCCTTTGTTAGTATTATAAATTTTTTTTCAAGGAGGGCAGGGCAGGTTGCTTTTATAAAAAAAGGCAATTTTTAGAGTTCTTAAGATGCTTACATTGGATCTCTTGGAGACAGCCAGTTCTAAGTTGGTTTCCAAACTCCTTAACAACATAAGATGATTGAGAGATTATGACTTTGCAGTCCTGGAGGAAGCAGATTACCTTAACCCATTTCAAACTGAATTCAGAGTCAACTACAGGAATGAGACTGTCTTGATCCATCTGATGGATGATCATTCAGTGGGAATTGACAAATAGAGTGTGAGTGTGCTTCTTCTCAGCCTCATAGCTGCTTTAAATATCATTTATCATAATATCCTTCTAGATTATTGAAGGAAAGAGAAGAAGAGAATGATCAGCAGCAAGGTGGATGGACTCACAGTGGCGATGAGTTCACCACTGGAATACCTGAAAAACCAGGTTAAGGACAAATCGTCATGAACAAAATCTATGTGATCACTAAGAATCGACAATGACTTGATAGCACATAATCAGTCCTTCTAGATTATGAGATATGAAATTATGAGACACTGGTCTGCATTTATTTTGTTCCCCAAAACAGGCAGATTTCTGATGGTGTTAGTTGGAGCTACTTGTTCCTTAAGATGAGTTATTACATGGGGTTCTTGACAGCTTCATTCTGTCTTTAATGCTATTCAACAGCTTCATTGAAACACTGGAGTGGGTGGGAGAGTCATCAGATTTGTTTCTGCTATTAGCATATTGATGGCATTCAAGTCTATTTCTATATAACATGTTCAGGTAATGGAATGGCTTCCCTGAATGTCTGCCTAGAGATGGTAATGGTCTAAATAAGGTAAAATCATTGTGAAACTGAATGTAGCCAAGATGGGGATGTTCACTGTGAATTATAATTTCGGGGAAACTGTAAACTCCTTTGTTCTGGATACAGTAACACTCTTCCAGAAGAACAAGAATGCAGTTTGAGGGTATTTCTGGATTTGGATGTTTTTCAGATTTCCAAGAATATGCCACGCATCAGGAGCAGCTTTCATTCCACTTTAACACTATGCCAATTATGTCTTCATGGGAAAACTGCATAGAGTGGCCTTTGGGTCTAGTCTGAAAATTTCAATTGCTACAGCCCTTGGTAGCCAAGCTGATCTCTTAAAGGACTCAAGGAGACCATATCACGCATGTGCCAACAATAGTATGCTGGCTGCCAGTTTGTCTCTCAGCAAGATACAAAATCCTTGTTATTAGAACAATGTATAACTTGGGTCCAACTTGGGTTAGTTAACTGAGAGCAGGCCTTTTTCTATGGAGCCAGTTTGGTGGCTAGAAACCAGGAGACCACGAGTTCTAGTCCTGCCTTAGGCACAAAGCCAGCTGGGTGACCTTAGGCCAGTCACTCCCTCTCAGCCCTAGGAAGGAGGCAATGGCAAACCATTTATGAAAAACCTTGCCAAGGAAACTGCAGGGACTTGTCCAGGCAGTCTCCGAGAACCGGGCATGATTGAATGGATAAAAAAAAAAGCCAACTTGAGTCTAACTTGGGTTAATTGAGAGCAGACTTTTTCTATACAATTTCTGCTGCTCATTGAGGTCATCTGAAGAGGTTTACCTACTATTGCCACAGCTTCATTTGCAGTGGCCTAGGGTCAAGCCTTCCCTAGAATGTGCTCCCTATTGAGCTGAGGTGATTAACCTCTTTGGCAGTTTTCTAAAAGGCCTTAAAACAGGTCTCTTTGAACAGGCTTTAAACTGTTAAACATTTTACATTTTTATTTTAATATGCTTTTAGTTTTAACTCTGTGTTTATCAAAAGAAAAATGTGTAAGTATCTTTATAAGGCACTGGAACCCACTCCAAGAAGAAATCCAATTATGTACCTCAGTTTTATAATTAATTTCTAAACATATTAGATCATTTATATTGGTTATGAAGAACAGTATGTATCTGCTTCATTTAAAATCAAGTGTTTTATTTCCAATGGTATAGGAAACTGTGTATCAAATGCAACATGCTATCTTGAAAGTTCAATAGAAGTATATAAAAAGGATCTGAGGTCTGAGTCAATTTATCACTTTGAACTCTACATTATATATATTTCCCTTCAAAGTTACTTATATTTATTGACCATTATGGGAGAAAGAGGTTTTATTTATAAACCTTTTTTTAATAGAAAGAAACTCCTATTAGGAATTTGTCCTGTATGGGCATTGAAGTTTAGAGGGATCCAGATGCCTTCTGAAGTTTGCAGACCAAACTTTTGTATATTCCATTAAATTGGGAGGCAGCAACATGCTCTGCAACAGAATGAAGTATGAAGAGAATGTTCAGGAGGAACCAGGACTTCTTTTCTCCCCATTCAATGAACTATTATATAGTGTTTGAGTTACAAGTAGTTAGGTTGCTGCAGTCCACGGTTAGTTATAAATTAAAGGTCACTGGTTATAGGTTTTAGATCACCATTCGCTCAACAAACATGCCTTGAATAGTTCACTATATGCTCCTTTCTCTCCTTGCTCCTGCTTCAGCACTTTTATTTGATCACTTCTGAATTCTTTCCTTTTACCAGTGACCTCAGAGCAATTCCCCAGAGCTGGCTGGGGAATTACGGGAGTTGAAGTCCACCTATCTTAAAGTTGCCACGGTTGAGAAACGCTGGTATAGGGAGTGAGCCTGTTGTTATTTTTATCACATACATTAGGCTAAGAGTTTATCAACATGCAAAAAATGACAGAGAAGGAAAAGGGGAAAAAAGAAAGAATGGGAAATATACCAATATACTGTATATAACAAGACAGCTAGGATAGAGTAAATAAGAGAAATCTGTTACTGTTTTTAAGAACAAAAGCCCCCACTATGAAAATTGGTTGTTCAATGCCATAAAAATGTGTCTCACTTTGATTATTGTGATGGAGAGAATGGATTGTTATTGTCCCTTTTGGAATATCAAATAATGTGGTTTTGTGCAGCACTCATGTGATTAATAGCAGTAACATTACGTGGTCAGTTTCATTCAAACCTTCTGTGCAAGTTTTGTGCCTTGTAAATTTTACATTTACTGCATTTCATGCTTGTGCACAACACTACCTAAACTACCACCTGCAATATTTACTGCTTTTATAACATTTCCAAACACTCTGCTACTATGCCAGAACCTAATTGACTTTCACTGTCAGAAAGTAAACAAGGAAAAGGACAGTTAAGGGATGTGATAATTGCCTAACTGAGCAAGCTTGTCACAGAGAATGATCCAGAATACAGCAACATTTAATAATATTAGTGAAAATTTTACTCATTTATTAAACAGACACTAAGATGACTGAAATGAGGCATTCCCATCATTTATCTGAATTAAGTGTAAGAAACAACTCTGGGGTACACAGTGTACTATTAAACTAGTACATTGATGTGATGAAACTGCAGTGTGAACTTTAATGTAATTTTGATTCAAATCCAAATTTAAATTTGATGTGGACTGGCTTTAAAAGTTGTGCTTTCAATTTTGTTCCCGCTTTGTTTTCAGGTCTGTAAAATGAAAAGTTTAGGATTAACACAGATCAAAAGGTTACAACGCAATCTGCTATAAAGCAGCTTTATTGATGCATAGTGGAAATCAGCCATACATGCTACAGATGTCTTCAAGGGGGTATGAATTTCAATGAAAACTGTGCAAAGCATAATAAAATGATTGCATTTCTTCACTATAGCAGCTCTGATACTGGAACCTATCTATTA
Source organism: Charina bottae (assembly GCA_023362775.1). Lineage (NCBI taxonomy): Eukaryota > Metazoa > Chordata > Lepidosauria > Squamata > Charinaidae > Charina > Charina bottae. Next base: position 94,887,374 of record JALMGJ010000002.1, on the reverse strand, counting down.
ATTGCACATGTACAGCATCCTTTTCCATTCCTGCTAGTCAGGTACTGGAAGCCTGTAATTGACTATTGGAACTGAAAGTTGAGGCTTTGTGGCAATGCAAAAAGTTTGTTGAAGAAAAATGTGTCACCACTTTTCCTTGATGAGGAGAAACATGTTGCTTCTGTGGCATGAGAACTCACACCAATGCAAGCCAAGTGACCTCATACAGACCTAATATACAGTAAAATGTGAGATTTGCCATTTCTTGGAATATTGCAATGGAGTACTATGATCTAATATGGAACAAATCTTACCTGGTTATATGAAATTGGCAAGGGAAAAAAATCAAAGGAAATTGTGTTGGTCCATAAGAAAAATGCCAATATCCATAATCAAGCAATGTTTTCATTAGGCAGCAAAAATTATTTACTACCTTAAAGCAGAATTCAAAGCAAGGGCATAGCACTTTGTTTAAGCTAAGAATCTGTAAGGTTTTCAAAAATAAGTTATTAGAATTTTTATAAGGTTAGCTAAAATGTCTCTATGCAAGTTTATACATCCCTAGTGGAATTTACTTGAAATTTGAATTGGTTGGGTGAAAGACATTACCAAAGCACTGAATTTTATTTGTGTATTAGCAAAAAATGTCATTATAATGGGTAGCAAGCATAAAGGGAGGGTTTGTATAGTGCAAAGATCATTGAGGGATGCTATGTACTGGCATGCATATACTGTACATGCACATGCAATCTGCTAGGGGCACGTAAGTGAGGCCTGGATCATGCTGTTGAGATGAAGGAATTTGACACTCATTACAAAAATGTCCAGTGTTTTGTTTTCACCTGGAGGACTGATCAGTAATTATTCAGTTGATAGGAAGTAGAGGCAAAACTGAAGTACTTTGGCCACATAATGAGAAGACAGGATACCCTGGAGAAGAAGCTGATGCTAGGGAAAGTGGAAGGCAAAAGGAAGAGGGGCCGACCAAGGGCAAGATGGATGGATGATATTCTGGAGGTGACGGACTCGACCGTGGGGGAGCTGAGGATGGTGACGGCTGACAGGAAGCTCTGGCGTGGGCTGGTCCATGAAGTCACGAAGAGTCGGAAGCGACTGAATGAATAAACAACAACAGGAAGTAGAAAAACAATTAAAACAACATTTTCTCCATCAGCTTAGCAATGCCTTCTCCAGCCTAGAGCCCGCCAGATATTTTAGGATTACAACTTCCAGAATTGCTATCAATTGGTAAATCTGATGGGCACCAAGTTAAGGAAACTATTCTAGGCATACACAAACAACCTTGAATACTTTCCCTACTTATTTAATCCACCTTTTATCCTTATAGCATCATCCTGTTTTTCATTTTTGATCATGCTAGCATCTGATTGATTGTGAATCACTGGCATTATGTATGTATACGAGAAGAGAGAGAGAGAGAGAGAGAGAGAGAGAGAGAGAGAGAGAGAGAGAGAGAGAGAAGGAAAATACAGTAATAATATACAGTATGCAGGAAGAAAAGGTATTCAGGATGCCTATCACAACTTGATATTTCAAAAATGCAATTTATATCTAGGTTAATTTGGAATCAGTGCAACCCTCTATATGTCTTTTAAAGAAAAAGATCTCACTGACCTGTTCTCACTTATTGTTCTCTCTTATCTCACTGGTTAACTGGGTCAATGGGATAATTAGTGCATTATGGGATCAACAAAAAGTGGTTAATTGACTCAGTGAAGTAACTCAAAGGGATTGCATCTAGCTCGGAACAGACCTAGGCATGCACAGAGTAGAATTAACTCAACCCAGAAAGCCTTGTTGTGGGAATAATTAATCCCCTTTGCCCGTTTTGCATGCCTAGTCCTCCAAGTAAAAGAGCAGGAGAGAAAAAGCAGCTGAAAAAGTAAGGCTGCCCATTACAGAACTCACTTTCAAGGCCTGGCAACAAAGAACATGACTCTCAAATACTGGGTACGCAACTCAAGTCAAGCCTACTGCTGTTGCCTGGCCAATGAGGAAGGGGCTAGCAATGCAATGAAGAAAGTAGGTAAAGCAATTTTTGACCCAGTTAGTGAGATTGTGTGTTGACATTATTGTATGACCTAAAAATGCAAATACCCCCACTTAAGTATTTGAGTCAGACTTCTGAGCAAGTGTAGTCTTTGTGTGATTACATCATTGCACATTGGTCATCAATTTGGTGCCATCATGGTTTGCTGAGGACACTGCTGTCTATATGGATGGGAGCAGGTTCACAATGTTTTGAAATTCTGAAAAATATAAATTAGATGCTACAAAAAACGCTAAATGCTATAAAGTCATGATTTACATCCTACCACCTCATTTCTCTGTGTTTTCTAAAACCTATGTGTGAGCATCATGGTTGCAGTTGGGAACAAAATGGAAATCTAGGTCCCTATTTTATTCAAGTTGAAGTGCTGGTCATTTTTGTAATGAGCGCTTTTAATACAATCCATCCACTAGACAATAAAGAGAAAATAAGTGATATCATATAGACCATAGACTATACAGTCTGGACATATATAAGCAAACACATTTGCATTTGAAAACTTTAGCAGTGTTGGACATCTATTTCCCTATAACCGAAAAAAGATGCATAATTAAAGGGATACTTCTTATAAAAATAAAATGTTGGAAGATCTCAAAAAAAAAAAAAAAAACCAGGATAAAAATCACTTTAAAACTCCAAAATGTGCAAATTTAGGAAAATCCCACCATTCTTGTAAGCACTATGAGTATAAGTACTGAGACCTGGAACACATTCTATTGTTATGAGAGCTACCATGTACAATTATCCATTTCCATCCAGTAGGCAAACAATACAAGGAAGCACAATCGAATTCTCAGATGTGCTGTGGTTGACAAGTTGACTATATCGAAGCAGGCCTAGCATTTCATGCTGTTCTTGTCTGTAATATTAATCCCTAAAGACTTCATCAGTGCAGAAGAATTTTGCTGGATAGAAATGTTGCTTTGATTGAAATGTGTCTCATAACTTCGTGGTTTTCTCTCTTTGTACTGAGGAGGAAGAAAGCAAGGCATTTCTGGCTCAGATCATGGTCCAGGAAGGTGATGAATGCATCCGTGTACCACATGCTCACTATTAATTTTTGAATGTCTCTGTTAGTTCTATGACGTTCTAGCAGATACACTGTGATTATTGTATTTTCTTATTTATATATTTTTTGCTTTCCATATAATATTAAACCTTTCTGTTGAGGTAGGCCATGAGATGGCACCTAGGGTTCACTTCACAAATAATAAGGATTAGGATCTAGACTTTTCAATTTCAAGTCCAAAACCTTAACCACTATGCTGTCTTCCTTCAAACACATGTTGTGACCTTTCCTTCCTTCCTTCCTTCCTTCCTTCCTTCCTTCCTTCCTTCCTTCCTTCCTTCCTTCCTTCCTTCCTTCCTTCCTCTCTTAGCAAAATGTTTACAAGACATTTTTACATTTCTTGATATTTACAACTTAACATTATTGCCATTTATTGTGACCCTTCTTTGGTTTAAAACAACAACAAAATCTCCGAGGAGCCGTCTCATCCCAATTATATTGACCAGTCCCATCCAGTCTGGCAGGAAGGGCATGTTATGGACCCTATCAGCTAAAGAATTTCAGCTGGTGGGGTCTAGGAGGAGAGCCTTTTCTGCCGTTGCCCCCACCCTATGGAACATCTTGCCCGCTGAGGTGAGGTTGGCCCCCACTCTTCTGGCCTTCCAGAAGAGCGTTAAGACCTGGCTCTGCCAACTAGCTTGGGGATCCAATAGTGACAGCCCTGGGGGTGGTTGGTGGTTTGAAGACGCTCTCTCCACCTTTTTATTTTTTTCTTTAACTTTGTATTTTTTGTACTTTTTATAATGGTTTTTATGATCTTTTATTTGGAAACTGCCCAGAGTCACTTCCATAGTGAGATGGGTGGTGTCTAAATTTGATAAATAAATAGATAAAATTTAAGAGTGCAAACTACCAGAACAGAGTTTTGAACAAATTCTTTCAGGAAACTATTTCACAATTGACTTTGATCAGCCTTTTCTAATGTTATGTGCTCTAGTTAACTCTAGCTGGCATGAGAATTGTAGTCCAGTATATCTGGAAGGCACCAGGTTGTAAAAGACTGGCTTATATCTTAACTTTCTTTTCATGAATAGAACTAGATGTACATCTGAAAGAGTTTTTGCATGCTTAAAATATGTGCATTTCAGAAAATTCTGCCAGCTAGTCCTTTTCTTATGTTGGAAAAGGCCACCAGGAAAAAAAAATGAGTCTAATCCACAAATCTGCCACTTAAAGCAAATTCTATGTCTGAAATGCTCTTTTTGTGAAATATAAAAACATCAGGGTGAACAATGGTCATATCAGGTGTTCTAGTTTCCTTCCCTTGTGGTTTTCCTGTGGGTTCTCCATTCCCTAATACTAGAGATAAAATATAAAGGTGAAATGACCCTGATTTGTTGTTAATTTCTGACAATAATGTCCTTACGCTTGATAAAGAAGGCATGTCTGTACTTAGACAAGGTCATAAAACATATATGCATGTTAGAAGATCCTTGCATGAAGAGATTTTCTTGTAGGGTTCCTGATATAAAAACTATATGAAAAGGAAATTATTCATTTGTATGACCAGCAGGGAGCCAGTGTGGTGTAGTGGTTAAGGCATCAGGCTAGAAACCGGGAGAATGTGAGTTCTAGTCCCACCTTAGGCACAAAGCCAGCTGGGTGACCCTGGGCCAGTCACTTTCTCTCAGCCCTAGGAAGGAGGCAATGGCAAACCACTTCTGAAAAACCTTGCCGAGAAAACTGCAGGGACTTGTCAAGGCAGTCTCCGAGAATCGGACACGATTGAACGGATTAAAAAAAAAAGATCAGCAGGAGAGGTATCTTATACAACAAATTGCTCATATGGTTAGGGTATCACACAATTTGGGGGACAGTATAATGCAAGAATGTATCATAATTGTTTGATCTGGTTGTTGTTGTTTTTTAACCATGGCTTAACTATTTACTTGGCAATGGCAATGTTTCAAGTTCCTCTACTGATTTTCTCTATTTAATGATTTCCAAATCACAGGAGGATAGCTTGTGTGCTGTTCAAAAATTAGTGCTGTAACTCTTTTAATTGTGGTTTTCTGTGGATTATAGCAGGTAGAAAATAATTAACGTTTACTGTGCTTAAATAGTATAATTTTCTATTCCTGTTGGTGGTGCTGTTAACAGGTGGGCTTACTGTGTATAACTGGCAGCCTTGCATGATCTCCGAAAAACTAATATAAAATAAACAGAATGTCTGTTAGTCCCTCCTTACCTATTCATATATTTCTGTAAAGCACTGGTATAAATTCATTGTACCTGACATGCTCTTTCTGCCTCCAAGATAGATAATTTTCTAATAAACTTTATAACAGTAGAAAGGAACACATTAATAACATTTAAAGTTTTAATAATATGGTTCATCCTTAATGGGATTTGAAAAATGCTTTGAGTTTCAAATGTTTCAAGCTTTCAAACAGCATCCCACCAAGTCTTCCTATTGTTCTGAGCCTTGTGATTAGCCTGTTCTATGATTTATGCCTGTTCTATGTTTAGCCTGTTCTATGATTTATGGATGCTTTTGAACTGTGGTGTTGGAGGAAAATTCTGAGAGTGCCTTGGACTGCAAGAAGATCAAACCAGTCCATACTCCAGGAAATAAAGCCAGACTGGGGGATTCCATTAATCACTTGGCTAGCAGAAGCTCCTGCCTTTTAAATTTTTTATCATTTTTAAATAGTTTATTTTAGCTATTTTTAGTTCTTTTTTGATAGTTTTAGTTATATAAAGCCTTTTAGGATATTGTAGTTTTTAAATTTGATTTTTATATTACACCATTTTAAATACATTCACAGAACAAGTTCCTGTTATTTTTATCTTACTACATTTTAAATTCACCATTCAATTTTAAATAGCTTGCTATCCTGTGATGGAGACTCCTCTGCTTATTTATATTTAATTTTGACCACATATCTCTTGATATGGGGAAAAGGAAGAAGAGACAAAGGACTCCCTCAGCAACGCAACCCTCATCAAAACCGCTGAAACAACAGAAGGTGGACAGATTCATTACAAGTAAGCGAATTTCATCAGCAAATTTTGGTTCCCCATCTTATCTATTGAATAGAAATGATTCCTTAGATTGGGACTTACAGGCTGAGCTAGAAAGTCAGCAATTGCTGGAGTTTACTTCATCATTGATAGAAAATATTCCTTCCCCACAGGCTGTTGCAGTTTGCACAGCTGCAGAACAATTAAACAAGGAAGGCCTCTTGGATCCTAAAAGCTTGCAAGCCCAAAACTCATTGGAATTTATATCTAGACACAGTCTTCTGATGGCACGGACGGTTCTTTCCATTTTTGATTTATTGAATACGATCAAAACTCAAGTTGACTCTTTAAAAGACTCCTTTGCTGATTTCGTTAAGAATCATTCAAATCAAACTGAGGCCTCTGATAAAATTAAGGGCTTATACTCACGCTGCTCATTGCAGCTGGGCAGCAGAGGAGGAGAAGTTTCAGCCTCTGAAGTTAACCCCTTATTAGGAGTTAAAAGAGAAGATTTGAAAATGACAAATAACTGTATAGAAATAGATGAAAAGGGGAAAAAATCTGTACTGGGCAAATGTTGTTTACAACCCAATAAGATACCCCTTCAAATACAAACTAATAGAATTAATAGAGGCAAATGGGAGACAAAAAGAGCTATATCTCAATCATTAAGCCAGTTACTACGATGTGAGAAACATTTTGTGGATTTACAAAAGGTAGACTGGCTACCAGCAAGATATAGTTTTAGACGGATTTTGTTGACTTTTGATTTTTCTGTGATACCTAGTATGCTTTTAAAAATGAAACCTTTTTTGAATACATTTTCAATATTTCCAATTCGAGTGTTTTATTCTGAGGAAGTTAGTCCCCTTATATTACAACAAAACCAAGAGAGTGCTAGAAATCCAACTCATAGTAGAAACACTCCCTCAGATAAACCCAAGGACACCTCATTAATGGAGATTATGCCAAGAAACAGTAATAGTAAACACTCTTTTCAACCGACAACAACTCAGCTATCTCCTGATCCTTCAGAAGGAAACCTAATTAACACACTCGGTGTTCTTTCAGATAATAGTCAAGTTGATATAATTAAGAAATTAGATGACTTAAGAGGAGCTTTAATGGCAATTTGCCAAACAGCGAAGCCTCTAATAAATTTAACATTTCAAACAATGCAAGAAGAAAACTTTCACCCTGGACAACAAGATGAATGCATCGAAAAGATAGAGCAATCTAGTTGTAGGCAGAAAACTGTTAATGAGAACCAAGAATTACAAAACCCAGATGTAATACCGGAGGCTGAGGAGCCTGTAACTCTTAACACAAGTATCAATACTACACAGAAACAAGTGGAATTAACTAAAGCAAAAATTATTACAGTGGCCCAAATTCACGAGCAACCTTTAGAAATTTCCAACTTTGGTTCTGTAGAAGATGGGGATATGGATGGAGCCCACTTGGGTCATAAAGAGGGTTTGTCTAGAGCAAGGACATTTAATCATATGGACTGACGGTATGCGGACCAGTATAAGATAAACCCAATGGAAATTAGCTCATGGAATATAGCGGGATGGTATCGAAATAAAGGCCTCAACCATTTAGATCACTTGTTAGAAATGGACGTCCTTTTGATACAGGAAACTTGGACAGCTGATGACCTTGTACTCAATGGTTATCACTCATACAAGCTGGAGGCAACTGCTGGCAGAGGACCAGGGCGGATGAAGGGCGGCCTGGGAATTTTTATTTCCACCGCTCTGAGAGTGGGACATAGATCCTTGCAGCCACTTAATCAAATAGTAATGACAGTACTCTTAGATTTGGGAAATATCTCCTTATTAATTATTAATGTATACTTCCCGCCAATACAAAGAAGATCCGAAATTGAGGCAATGTGGTTAGATATAGAACAGTACGTTGATAATCTCCTTCTGGAATACCCTAGTGTTTTGATTCTCCTCAGGGGGGATTTTAATGCAAGGATAGGTCCTGATGACCATACTCTGTTCTCTAAATTTCACTAGTATCCACCATCCCATGCTCACAATACATCCAATGTCACCCTTGTACGCCTCTCCAAAGATAAAAGATCCAACTACGCTGGGATTTGTTTAGCCAAGTTTGCAAACAAGTTCAATCTATTCATATTAAATGGTGCTATTAAAAGTGATTATCCAGGAGAATATACATTTATGGCTGGGTCTAGGAAAAGTACCATCGACTATATGTTAGTTCCTATGAACTTATTACATTCAGTGGAGTCTTTTAAAGTGCTTCCACATCTAGAAAATGATCACCTGCCTCTATGTCTACAATTGAAGACACCTTCCACTCAGATATGGTCGGAGACATATTTTGTCCCTGGCATTGTCCCAGCAGGATAAGCAAGTTGTCGTTCCAGATGGACCTCACAACTGGATCAAAGGGTGAGAAAGACATTAGCAGAGGATGACTTACAAACAATTTGATTATCATTTGTGTCTCCTAATACCGCTCAAGACCCATTGATTTTGTACAAAAATTTAATACAAAAATTACAACCATTATTAATTTGCACTCCTAACTCTAACATCAAAAGGGTTGTGATTCCATCCAAGACATGGTTCGACAAAGAGTGTGTCAAAGCTAAGAAAGCTCTCACTGCAGCATATCAACTATATAAATATGAGACTGAGACCAATAACAACATAAACACCAAGGCTCTTGAATATCTTCTTGCCAGTAAAAAAGAGTATAAGAGACTGGTGATGGCTAAGAAGAAGCAGGACATGAAAAGCATGTGGAAACGTCTTATTGAAGCTTCTAAATTGAAGAACGCTTCCCTTTTCTGGCAATTATTATCTAATCAGACAGCTAGATCATCTACTATTCTAGACTCTCACATTTCACCAGAGGTTTGGGAATTCCATTTTCAGAAAATGTATGAGGATCCTAATAATGTGATGTTGACAGATATGAACGAGGGCCTATCCGAGTGGCCGCCAGTCTCGGAGACTGAAATAAAATATCTTATTGGACAACTTAGAAAAGGGAAAGCTCCCGGGATGGATTTTATTTCAGCGGAAGTATTAAAGCCAGACTGCTCACTTGAGGGAATGATATTAAAGGCAAAACTGAAGTACTTTGGCCACATAATGAGAAGACAGGATACCCTGGAGAAGAAGCTGATGCTAGGGAAAGTGGAAGGCAAAAGGAAGAGGGGCCTACCAAGGGCAAGATGGATGGATGGTATTCTGGAGGTGACGGACTCAACCATGGGGGAGCTGGGGATGGTGACGGCCGACAGGAAGCTCTGGCGTGGGCTGGTCCATGAAGTCACGAAGAGTCGGAAGTGACTGAACGAATAAACAACAACAACATGATTTATGAGTTTTTTCCCCATTTTTTATTCCAGTAAAGCAGCAGGAATTGGTTACGTTCCTGCTACTATTGGCTTAGGCTGGGTGGGATGAGGAGTGAGTACAGGAGAAAGCAGCAGTTATTTAAGGACATGTCTTAGGAGGACCTGAAGAAACATTTTAGATTCTGCTGCTGGAGAGAGAGGACCGAAACGGACTGAAATTGACTGTGACTGAACCGTTTCTGATGCTAGAGTTTCACTTCATCTATTTGGTTGCTTGCCTCAGGAAATTCCCCCTTTCCCTAAGGTCATCTTAGAGGGTGGTTATATGTGTGTGCTTTAGTTGTAGTTTCAAAACAGTGTACTGACTGGTACTCGATTAGAGAGCACACACAGAGAGACAGACATTCCTCCTTCCCCCTTTTGTTTCATTTCACCACTTTTAAAATGAAAAAAACATTTTCCCTTTCCACTGAATAAAATCCCCCCAACCCAGCAGTAGGCTTTCTTGCTTATCTGGGAAGATTAATTCTTCCCAATGTCTGTGTATACTTCTAATAGGCTGCACATACACATAAGGGGTGCGGTGGCTCAGTGGGTTAAACCGCTGAGCCGTTAGACTGCCGACCATAAGGTTGGCAGTTCGAAACCGCGTGGCGAGGTGAGCTCTCGTCACTAGCCCCGGCTTCTGTCCACCCAACAATTCGAAAGCTAAGGCAAGTAGATAAATGGGTACCACTTACGTGGGACAATTTGCTGGCGTCCTTTCGGAGGGTCGCCCTCGGACCAAAGAAGACCTGGTGAATCCCGACAATGGTGGCGGAGGACGGCGGATACTGAATGACAACTTCCTGGACGTCAGCAGCCGGCTTGGAAGCAAGGTATTCTGGGGCATGTAGTCCGATGCCTGCAGCTGAAGAGTCGGTTCCTTCACCTCCTCCCTATTGCGCGGTAACATTGTTTAATATATATGGCTGTATAATATATATGAATTTACATGTATGTAAGCCGCCTAGAGTCCTCCATTAGGGAGGGGATAGGTGGGGTATAAATAAGATAAATAAATAAATAAATATTAATAGAACCCCTTTCTTTTAAATCAGAGTTTGTCTTTATGAATCCTTTCCTAGTGAGATAGCAAGCCTGGGAAAGCATGTAGCACTCTGCGATACCACCAAGGGGTAGGGTTGTGCAGCAGTTTTAAGCTATTGCTGACAGATGTTATGTTGGTGCTCTCTCTGGCCCCAAAGCATCTTTCAGAGATCAAATCCGAAGCACCACACTGCCCTAATGACTGTCATTCTGAGTAACACAGGACTTGGTGCAGGATAAGTACAAGCAAAAGATGTGGTGGTGCTTACCGTAGGCCCAGTCAGTCCATTCCTTTCTGTTAGCAACCTGGGGCTGAAAATCAGGAGATGGAGGAGCTATCTCTACTAATCCAAGTCCATAATTGGTGCTTCTAGTGACACAGAACTAATAGACAGCACCAGGGCCACAACTAGGGGTTGGACAAGCGGGGCATGTGCCCCAGGCGCCGCACTGGGGGGGGGTGCCAAAATGACCAAATAACCCATGGGGTGGCAGAATCCATGTTTGCCCCGGGTGACACAGACCCTAGTTCCATCCCTGGGCAGTACCAACAAAGAAGTGGGCACATCACAGTCCCAAGGCAGCCTAACATGAGATCATTTCAACCTTGGAAATTCATGCTATGTTATCCACACCTACTTTAGCAAATGAAAGGACCATCACAGAATACCTTCTGTTATCAGGGATGCTTAGATATTCCATACTCATCTACAACCATTCTTGCCACAGTAGGTGAACAAATCTCTGCAACTTTCAACAAATAAGTGATATGCCCCCTGTGATGCAGGGAGCAAGTATTGGAACTGCTCTGTGCAACACAAATGTGCACTTCACTTCATAATGTGGTTAAGTTCGAGATGGTGTTTATGCTGCTTTTAGAATTGACATTAAGATATCAAGAGGTAAATAGCTTCTGACTTTTAGGATCAACAGTAGAGACAAGCAATCAAGAAATAAGCTGCAGAGTAGCACTTGGTAGAGCAGCCATGAAGGCCTTGGAAAAGATATTCAGATGCTGTGATGTGTCTGTATCTACAAAGATCAGAATAACGCAAACAATGGTATTCCATGTGACACCCTATGGAAATAAAAGTTGGATTGTAAAGAAGCAAGACTGAAAGAGTATTGATGCTTCTGGTGTTGGAGAAGACACCTCAGAAAACCATGGACAGTGAAGAATACAAATAAATGGATCATCAAACAAACCAATCCAGAGTTCTCACCCAAGGCACAAATTACCAGGCTCAAGTCATCCTACTTTGGACACATTATGCAAAGATCTAGTTCTCTGGAAAAGGCTGCGAAAGGTGGAAGGAAAAGAAGAATATGATGACCAGCAGGAAGGTGGGTGGACTCAGTTACAGCACAACATTCAAAGGAAGTGCAACATTGAAAGGAAGGACTAGATCAGGGATAGATTGTCATGGAAAAAAAATCTATCTACTGTATGTGGTTGCTAAGAGTCGATACCAACTTGATGGCATATAATCAATCCATCAATTATGCTGCTTATCTCGCCTTCATTACACACTGATCAGAATGGAGCAAGACTGAGAGATACTTGCTGCTGTAGCTGCTAGGACATGCTGTGCTGCAGAGCATGGGACAAGTGATTGTGGCTTCATAGTGAGGTGCTGGAGCTCTCCCACATAGCACATTAGCGTGTCTATTACGGGCATGGCTGAAAGCTGGTTGTCAGGACACCCCAACCTCAACCTCTGGCTATTGGTTACAGACAATGGGCCAAAATGTTGGGTTGTTGTTGTTCAGTCGTTTAGTCGTGTCCGACTCTTCGTGACCTCATGGACCATAGTACGCCAGGCCTTCCTGTCCTCCACTGTCTCTCGGAGTTTACTCAAATTCATGTTCATTACATCGGTGATGCTATCTAACCATCTCATCCTCTGCCGTCCCCTTCTCCTTTTGCCCTCAGTCTTTCCCAGCATCAGGGTCTTTTCCAGTGAGTCCTCTCTTCGCATTAGGTGGCCAAAGTATTTGAGCTTCAGCTTCAGCATCTGTCCTTCCAATGAGCAGTCAGGGTTGATTTCCTTTAGGATTGACTGGTTTGACCTCCTTGCAGTCCAAGGGACTCTCAAGAGTCTTCTCCAGCACCACAGTTCGAAAGCATCAATTCTTCAGCGCTCAGCCTTCCTTATGGTCCAACTCTCACAGCCATACATTACTACTGGAGAAACCATAGCTTTAACTATACGGACCTTTGTCGGCAAGGTGATGTCTCTGCTTTTTAATATGCTGTCTAGGTTTGCCATTGTCCTGGTTCAGCCTCTGCCCCAGGGCCTCAGCGATGAGTCAGAGGACGAGCTGCCCCTGGCAAACCCCCAGGGGATTGAGCCAGGCGAGGCCCCGGACGCAGACACGGGCCCAGACAATGACCCAGCACCGCAGGAGGCAGCAATACCTGAGGCTGCAGGAGAGCAAGCTGGGGATGGTGGTTTGACCCCACCCTCTAGCCAGCAGCCAGCAACCGAGCATACAGGGGAGCAAGCTGGGGATTGCGGTTTGTCCCCACCCTCTAGCCAGCAGCCAGCTGGATCCCATCAGCCTCCCAGCTCTCCTGAATCCCCCAAAGGGCAGAGGCGGAGGCGTGTGCGCCTCGCCTTAAAGGACAGAAGGAAAAGTGCTCGGCTGGCTGCTAGGGAGTTATGCAGAGGGCAGGGAGAGTCTTTGCAGGACCCAGAGGACAGCTTCTGAGCTCCTGATAAATCACCAACGACACAGTGAGGGATTTGTGGGAGCAACGTTGCACTTTGGCTTCGCGACCACTCTGGTATCCTGTTTCCTGCGTTCCTGACCCTGTTTGGACTATCTTACTCTGCCTGCTGGACCCCTGGACCTGGCTTGGATTATCGTGGCTCGGACTTCTGGAACCCTTGACCCGGTTTGGATTATTGACTACTCCTCTGCTTCACTACTCTGATTATTGGCACACGCTGGTTTCTCTATCTCTCGGCCAGTCTTGCAAAGAAACCTTGGCTGCATTCCTTACCTCGGGCTGACTGCCAAGACTCTCCAATCTGTTCTGGAGGCGAGCCAGCACAGTTTGCTCCCACCACCAACAAACGCTGGGAGAGAGGAGGACGGTTTGTTAGCAGCATGACTAACCCAGCTGCCGAGGCTGTGGCCAATTTGGCCGCTCAGAATCAGACGCTGGCCACACAAGTAGACCAGCTTACGGGGCTTGTGAGCCAGCTACAACTGCAGCTGGCCACGGTGGCTGCCGTGCCCAGCAAGTGTCCAGTGAGCCCTCCTGAGAAATATGAGGGCAAGCCTGAGGACTTTCCTGCCTTCTTGGGACAATGCACGTTATACATGAAGGTACGGGAGAGGGAGTTTGTGTCAGACCAAACCAAGGTCTGCTTCCTTATCAGCCTCTTAAAGGGCCGTGCGGCTAAATGGGCCACCCCGTTCCTGGTGGCTGACTCTCCACTCCTGAACAACTACCCTGCCTTCCTGGCACAATTCAGGAGCGTCTTTGAGGAGCCTCAAGCCCTGGCCAGAGCCAACCGGCAGATCAGGCGGCTGCAACAGGGCAAAGGGTCGGTGGCAGACTACACAGCCGAGTTCCGTCTCTATGCCCAGGATTTGGACTGGAATGAGGCTGCCCTGCGGGACCAGTATCTAGAGGGACTGTCTGAGGCCGTGTTGGACGAGGTAGCCCGGGTGGAACGCCCTACCACCCTGGAGCAAACCATCCAGTTGTGCCTCCGCATCGATGGGCGGCTGGAGGACAGGCGCCAGGCCCGCCGGGGACATGTTGATCCCGGGCTAGGGCGCCACCGGCCTCCCGCACCTCCGGCTCCCTGGCCCCCTGGGGGCCACAGCCCGACCGCGCCAGAGCCAATGCAGCTGGGGGCTGCACGACCCCGGCTTACTCGGGAGGAAAAGGAGAGGAGGCACTGGGCCAACCTTTGCCTCTACTGTGGCGGGCCGGGGCATTATGCCAGCTCATGCCCCGAAAAGCAGTCAGTGCCGGGAAACTAGCAGCCCCAGGTCAGTGCCGGCCGAGCGACCTGGGGCGTGCAGCCTCTGCCCACAGGCCAACAGGAGAGGAACTCCAGCACCTGCTGCTGCCGGTCAAGCTGCGGCTGCGGGCAGGGCAGTGGCTCCTGGCCCATGCCCTAGTGGACTCCGGGGCTTCCCGCTCCTATATGGACAGTGACTTTGCAGCCCAGCAGCAGGTCCCGCTCCGCGCAAAGAAGGTGCCCATGTTCGTGGAAGCCATTGACGGGCGGCTGCTGCAGTCGGGCCCGGTGAGCCAGGAGACGGCACTCCTCACCATGGTTGTGGGCCAGCACCAGGAGCGGCTGCGCATGGACATTACCAAGATGCCCCGGTTCCCGCTGGTGCTGGGGATAGACTGGCTGGAGCGGCACAACCCCATGATAGACTGGGCGCGTCAGCGACTCCAGTTCTGGGAACCTTGCCCGCACCTGGCTGTCAAGGCACTCCTGGGGGCCGCCAGCGCCGAGGGGACTCCTGCCCTTCCCCCGGAATACCAGGAGTTCGGGGATGTCTTTGAAGAGAAGGGGGCAGACCGGTTACCGCCCCATCGGCCCTACGATTGCGGGATCAACCTCAAGCCTGATGCTCCCCTGCCCGCAGGCCGGCTGTACTCTTTGTCGGAGCCGGAACAGGCCGCCCTCCGGGACTTTTTAGCCAAGAACCGGCAGAGGGGTTTCATTCGGCCCTCCAGATCCCCGACCTCAGCCCCTGTGCTCTTTGTGAAAAAGAAGTGCGGGGAGCTGAGGCTTTGCAATGACTATCGGGCGCTGAACCGGATAACCATTCGGGACCGGTACCCACTCCCCTTGATACCAGAACTACTGGATCGGGTGCGCCAGGCCCAGCTGTTCACCAAGCTGGACCTGCGCGGTGCCTACAACCTGGTCAGGATCCGGGAGGGGGATGAATGGAAGACGGCCTTTGGGACGTGCTATGGGCAGTACGAGTACCTGGTCATGCCTTTCGGACTTTGTAATGCGCCCGCCGTCTTCCAGCACTTTATTAACGATGTGTTTCGGGACCTGTTGGACCGGTTTGTAGTGGTCTATCTCGATGACATCCTGATCTACTCCAGGGACCCCGCCCGGCATGTGGAGCATGTCCGTACAGCTCTGCAGCGGCTCCGGGAGCACCGGCTTTACGCGAAACTGGAGAAGTGCGAGTTCCATGTCCGGGAAGTGGACTTCCTGGGCCACCGCCTTACTCCCGAAGGTATAGCCATGGACCCGGCCAAGGTCACCTCGGTGACGCAGTGGCAAGCTCCCAGGAACCGAAAGGAGCTCCAACGGTTCCTGGGGTTCGCGAACTATTACAGGCAATTTATTGAGGGCTATGCCGCTCTGGCGGTGCCGCTCACCCGGCTACTGAAACCCCTTGAGACGTTCCGGTGGGCTGCAGAGGCAGAGCAGGCGTTCCAACACCTAAAGAGCCGCTTCACCATGGAACCGGTGCTGCGACACCCAGACCCCCAGCTCCCGTTCGTCGTGGAGGCGGACGCCTCCAGCTATGCCATCGGGGCGGTCCTCTCGCAGCAGGCCACCCCTACGGAGCCACTGCGTCCCTGTGCCTACTATTCCCGCCAGCTCACCCCTGCAGAGCGTAACTACACCATTTGGGAGCGGGAGCTGCTAGCCATAAAAGCGGCCTTCGAGGCGTGGAGGCATCATTTGGAGGGTGCCCGACATCCGGTGGTCGTCCGGACGGACCACCGGAACCTGGAGCATATGCAGACGGCCCGATGCTTGAACCAGCGGCAGATCCGTTGGTCGCTCTTCTTCACCCGCTTCAATTTCCGGATCGAGTACATTCCGAGCACTCAAAACAAGCGGGCCGACGCGTTATCTCGGAAGCCGGAGTACACGCCCACGGCAGACCTGACTGCCTCCCCGACCACCGTACTGGCCCCAGAGGTGTTCGCATCCACCGTTCCCCAGCCCACATTTCGGGACCGGCTCCGAGAGCAGCAGGCCAGGGACCCCTGGACCCGAGAGCAGCTGGGCCGCCTGCAGCAAGCCCGTGCACTGGGCCCTTCGGACTACGCGGTTGCTGATGGGCTCCTAACGCACCAGGGACGTTTGTGTATACCGGCTGGGCCCCTACGGGGGGAAGTTCTCGCCTTGTGCCATGACACGCGCCCGGCTGGACATTTCGGGTGCTATAAGACTTTGCACCTGCTGACCCGAGAGTTCTGGTGGCCCCGGGTCCAGGCGGACGTGGCACGCTACGTGCAGACCTGCGAAGTGTGCCGCCGAGCGAAGAACCAGCCGGGCAAACCCTCAGGACTCCTGCACCCTCTGCCCACTCCACCACGGCACTGGCACACCCTGTCCATGGACTTTATCACCGACCTCCCCAGGGCCGGCCCCTATTCCTGCATCTTGGTGGTGGTGGATCTTTTCAGTAAAATGGGACACTTCATCCCGTGTGCCGGCCTCCCAATGGCTCGGGAGACGGCGCAGCTGTTTATGCAGCACATCTTTCGGCTACACGGCCTCCCGGAGCAGGTGGTGAGCGACCGGGGCTCCCAGTTCTCCTCCCGTTTTTGGAAGGCGCTACACACCCTGCTCGGCACGGAGGTGCACCTCTCCTCGTCGCACCACCCCTAGTCGGACGGCCAGACCGAGAGGGTGAACGGGGTGCTGGAGCAGTACCTACGGTGCTACGTGGGGCACCAGCAAGATGACTGGGCAGACCTGCTCCCTCTGGCGGAGTTCGCCTACAATAACTCCCTGCATTCTTCAACCCAGCAGACCCCTTTCATGACCCTTTACGGCTACCACCCCCGTTTCTTCCCGTCCGTTCTTCCCAGTACCACAGTTCCAGCAGCGGAGGCCTTCATCCAGGAACTCCAGGCTCAGCACTCCGTGCTCCAGGAACACCTCGAGCAGGCTAAGCGGGCCTATAAGGCCAATGCGGACCGGCGGCGGCAGCCAGGCCAGGACCTGCAAGTAGGCGACCGGGTGTGGCTGTCCACCAGGTATCTCCCCAGCTCGAGGCCCTCCAGGAAGCTGGACGCCCGCTTTATCGGGCCATATCCGGTGGTGGAACGCGTCAACCCCGTGGCTTTCCGCCTGAACCTGCCCCCATCTCTCCGGATCCACCCCGTGTTCCACCGGTCCCTCCTGGTGCCTGCCGTCCCTCCGGATCCCCATCGTCCCTTGGTGCCACCCCCGCCACCGGTGATGGTGGACGGCCAGGAGGAGTTTGAGGTGGCCAGTATCTTGGACTCCCGCACGCGGAGAGGGCGCCTCCAGTATCTGGTAGACTGGAAAGGGTACGGGCCAGAAGACCGCTCCTGGGAGCCCGCGGCTCAGGTCCATGCCCCCGCCTTGGTCCAGGACTTCCACCGGGCTTATCCTCGCAAGCCGGGACCCGTAGCTTCTCAGGGAGGGGGCCCTGGGGGGGGGATAGTGTCCTGGTTCAGCCTCTGCCCCAGGGCCTCAGCAATGAGTCAGAGGACGAGCTGCCCCTGGCAAACCCCCAGGGGATTGAGCCAGGCAAGGCCCCGGACGCAGACACGGGCCCAGACAATGACCCAGCACCGCAGGAGGCAGCAATACCTGAGGCTGCAGGAGAGCAAGCTGGGGATGGTGGTTTGACCCCACCCTCTAGCCAGCAGCCAGCAACCGAGCATACAGGGGAGGAAGCTGGGGATTGCGGTTTGTCCCCACCCTCTAGCCAGCAGCCAGCTGGATCCCATCAGCCTCCCAGCTCTCCTGAATCCCCCAAAGGGCAGAGGCGGAGGCGTGTGCGCCTCGCCTTAAAGGACAGAAGGAAAAGTGCTCGGCTGGCTGCTAGGGAGTTACGCAGAGGGCAGGGAGAGTCTTTGCAGGACCCAGAGGACAGCTTCTGAGCTCCTGATAAATCACCAACAACACAGTGAGGGATTTGTGGGAGCAACGTTGCACTTTGGCTTCGCGACCACTCTGGTATCCTGTTTCCTGCGTTCCTGACCCTGTTTGGACTATCTTACTCTGCCTGCTGGACCCCTGGACCTGGCTTGGATTATCATGGCTCGGACTTCTGGAACCCTTGACCCGGTTTGGATTATTGACTACTCCTCTGCTTCACTACTCTGATTATTGGCACACGCTGGTTTCTCTATCTCTCGGCCAGTCTTGCAAAGAAACCTTGGCTGCATTCCTTACCTCGGGCTGACTGCCAAGACTCTCCAATCTGTTCTGGAGGCGAGCCAGCACAGCCATAGCTTTCCTCCCAAGGAGCAAGCGTCTTTTAATTTCATGGCTGCAGTCACCGTCTGCGGTGATCTTGGAGCCCAAGAAAATAAAATCTGTCACTGCTTCCATTTCTTCCCCTTCTATTTGCCAGGAAGTGATGGGACCAGATGCCATGATCTGGGTTTTTTTAATGTTGAGTTTCAAGCCAGCTTTTGCACTCTCCTCTTTCACCCTCATCAAGAGGCTCTTTAGTTCCTCTTCACTTTCTGCCATTAGGGTGGTATCGTCTGCATATCTGAGGTTGTTGATATTTTTCCCGGCAATCTTAACTCCGGCTTGTGATTCATCCAGCCCGGCATTTCTCATGATGTACTCTGCATATAAGTTAAATAAGCACGGTGATAATATACAGCCTTGTCGTACTCCTTTCCCAATTTTGAACCAGTCGGTTGTTCCATGTCCGGTTCTAACTGTTGCTTCTTGACCCACATACAGGTTTCTCAGGAGACAGGTAAGGTGGTCTGGTACTCCCATCTCTTTAAGAATTTGCCACAGTTTGTTGTGATCCACACAATCAAAGGCTTTAGCGTAGTCAATGAAGCAGAAGTAGATGTTTTTCTGGAACTCTCTTGCTTTTTCCATGATCCAGCGAATGTTGGCAATCTGATCTCTAGTTCCTCTGCCTCTTCGAAACCCAGCTTGCACTTCTGGTAGTTCTCGGTTCACATGCTGCTGAAGCCTAGCTTGTAGGATTTTGAGCATAACCTTGCTGGCATGTGAAATGAGCGCAATTGTACGGTAGTTTGAACATTCTTTGGCATTGCCTTTCTTTGGGATTGGAATGTAAACTGACCTTTTCCAATCCTGTGGCCACTGTTGAGTTTTCCAAATTTGTTGGCATATTGAGTGCAGCACTTTAACAGCATCATCTTTTAGGATTTTAAATAGCTCAGCTGGGATACTGTCTTCTCCGCTAGCTTTGTTGTTAGTAATGCTTCCTAAGGCCCACTTGACTTCACTCTCTAGGATGTCCGGCTCAAGGTCAGTGACCACACCATCGTATTTATCAGGGATATTGAGATCTTTCTTGTATAGTTCTTCTGTGTATTCTTGCCACCTCTTCTTAATCTCTTCTGCTTCTGTTAGGTCCCTGCCTTTTTTGTCCTTTATCATGCCCATCTTTGCACAAAACGTTCCCTTGATATCTCCGATTTTCTTGAAGAGATCTCTAGTCTTCCCCATTCTATTGTTTTCCTCGATTTCTTTGCATTGTTCATTTAAGAAGGCCTTCTTATCTCTCCTTGCTATTCTCTGGAAATCTGCATTCAGTTGTTTATATCTTTCCCTTTCTCCCTTGCCTTTTGCTTCCCTTCTTTCCTCAGCTATTTGTAAAGCCTCATCAGTCAGCCACTTTGCTTTCTTGCATTTCTTTTTCTTTGGGATGGTTTTAGTTGCTGCCTCCTGTACAATGTTACGAACCTCCATCCATAGTTCTTCAGGCACTCTGTTTACCAGATCTAATCCTTTAAATCTATTCCTCACCTCCACTGTATATTCATAAGGGATATGATTTAGGTCATACCTGATTGGTCTAGTGGTTTTCTCTACGTTCTTCAATTTAAGCCTAAATTTTGCGATAAGAAGCTCATGATCTGAGCCACAGTCAGCTCCAGGTCTTGTTTTTGCTGATTGTATAGAGCTTCTCCATCTTTGGCTGCAAAGTATATAATCAATCTGATTTCGGTATTGACCATCTGGTGATGTCCATGTGTAGAGTCGTCTCTTGTGTTGTTGGAAAAGAGTGTTTGCTATGACCAGCGTGTTCTCTTGACAAAACTCTATTAGCCTTTGCCCTGCTTCATTTTGTACTCCGAGGCCGAACTTGCCCGTTATTCCGGTTATTTTTTGACTTCCTACCTTAGCATTCCAGTCCCCTATGATGAAAAGGACATCTTTTTTTGGTGTTAGTTCTAGAAGGTGTTGTAGATCTTCATAGAACCGGTCAACTTCAGCTTCTTTGGCATCAGTGGTTGGGGCATAGACTTGGATCACTGTGATGTTGAATGGTTTGCCTTGGATTCGAACTGAAAGCATTCTGTCGTTTTTGAGGTTGTACCCCAGTACTGCCTTTCCCACTCTTTTATTGACTATGAGAGCTACTCCATTTCTTCTAAGGGATTCTTGCCCACAGTAGTATATATAATGGTCTCCTGAATTAAATTCGCCCATTCCTGTCCATTTTAGTTCGCTGATTCCCAAGATGTCGATGTTCAATCTTGTCATCTCATGTTTGACCACATCCAGCTTACCTTGATTCATAGATCTTACATTCCAGGTTCCTATGCAATATTGTTCTTTACAGCATCGGACTTTCCTTCCACTTCCAGACACATCCACAACTGAGCGTCCTTTCGGCTTTGGCCCAGCCGTTTCACACTTTCTGGAGCTACTCGGAATTGCCCTCCGCTCTTCCCCAGTAGCATTTTGGACACCTTCCGACCTGAGGGGCTCATATTCCGGCGTCATATCTTTTAGCCTTTTGATACTGTCCATGGGTTTTCTTGGCAAGGATACTGGAGTGGTTTGCCTCCTCCAGTGGACCACGTTTTGTAATAACTCTCCGTCATGACCTGTTCTTCTTGACCTGACTTCATTGAGTTACGCAAGCCCCTTCGCCACGACAAGGCAGTGATCCATGAAGGGGAAAATGTTGGGTGCAGTTTGCCAATATCAGTGGCATTGTTTTGAATTTTAGCTAACAATGTAGAAAGCCTGAGGATGGAAAAGGCCAGCAAAGGATCATCTCAATATGCACCATAGTCCCACCAGCATTGTTATATAAACAAGTGTCATTAAGACTACTGGATATTTATACCAGAGTGTAAAGGGGAGATGGCTTAGTTTCTATTGTTTCTTTTATTTTTAAAATAATCACTTTGGTCAGTTTTTCTGTAGGCTGGGTAGTAGGTGGAAGTCAGCAAAGGCTGTCATCCCACCTACGTTTATCAGCTTTGGGTAAAAAATGAGGGAGTAATATTGGTTAGAAGATCTATATACTTAACCTTTGAAGAAAAGTTGTAATTGAAGTTGCAGAGAACCCATCTTGCATCCTGAAAGACAGAGATTCAGTCTCTGGCATTTTCAAATAGAACTGGAAAAGACCCTTGTCTAAAAACCTGAAATACCACTGCCACTGTAGAAAATAAAACTGAGCTAGATTGTCCGCAGCTCTGACTTGGTATAAATTTCCTACACTTCTATATCAGGTAGCCTATGTTAATTTATTTTTTTCTTACCTATAATTGCTGCTTATACTTAGCGTTTTCAATTCATCTCAAAACTATATATATATATATATATATATATATATATATATATATATAGTGTGTGTGTGTATGTGTGTGTGTGTGTATATATATATATATACACACACACTGTATGTATGTATGTTGTGTGTGTGTGTGTATATATATATATATATATATATATATATATATTGTGTGTATATATATATACACACATATACATATACATACATACATACACACACATACATACAAACCTACATAATTGAAATAACTGTTTTGCAATAATTGTCAGAGCGGTAGCTACTTATATTGATTTCTTGAAGCCAAAACCAAAAGAAAGATTTAATGAGGCAACACAAGATGCACAGGATGATTCTGATTTGTAACCCACCATGCAGCCCATGGGAACTCAAGGCAGTTAACAACCATAAAGAACATTAAAATCAAAGGAGCTCAAATTGAAAATGTCTGACCAAACAGAAAGGCCTTTCCTAAAAGCGGGGTGGGGGGCAATGGTGGGGGGAGAACAGGGCTCCAAAGAGAATGTGTTTCATGGCTTGGACTGTCCCCCTCCCCACCATGCATTATATAGTTTCTAAGGTACCATGAAACTATTAGGAAAACCTTCATGCAAAACAAAGGAATCACCCTTATTAACAAACGATACAGGGGAAAGAATTCCAGGGATGAACATATGCAGAGGGTCTGAATTGTGAAGCCATGGAGTTCTGTGAAAAATCAAAAGGACTGCTGTCTCCTGGAAACGGGTATTCACATTCAAATTAAAACTGTAAATTAAAGATATTTAGCTGGTACCAAAAGCCAGGAGTGATGTGGCTTGGAAGTTCTTATTTTCAGATTTTGCAGAATCAGGTTTTTTTTTTCCCTACTGCTGCTCAAGTGCAAACATAATGCAAAATCTCAATTTAATAGATTTGATGTGTCGTAGATGTATCATTCTGTCCTCATTTCATAGTCCAGGCATAGAACATATATATACCATCCATGAGACAGCCTTCCTGTGAGTAAAACACACTGGCAAAAGGGCATCTACTGTATGTCTATGACACAATTGGGAAAAGGTTTCATTTACACTTCTGTGAAACACACTCCTTTTGGGATTTTCTGAATTTTTTGTATACTGAATCTTAGCAGAGCTTCAAAGAATCCCAATGATATATAAGGGGAGTGAGAGTAAAAAATGAAAATTTGCTGCTTGTTTCATTTATTTCATAAACAAAGTCATCCAACATATGATGCACCAATGTGAAAAAGCAATTGCCTCCTTCAGTTCAGGAACCAGTTGCACCACTTTTAGCTGCGAGGAATTTTGGCTCATTCCTCCATGGCAAACTTCTTCAAACTATTACATTTAATAATTTTTCAGCATGAACTGTTAAGTTCAGTTCCTAGCACAACATCACTATGAACTTTTGATCTGGATTTGACTTGACCATTCAAAAACACTAAATCTGCTCTTTTTCATCCATTAACTTGAGAACTTGCTTCTATTTTTGGGAACATAGTCTTGCTGCATGACCCACTTACTCTTCAGCTTCAGAACCACAGACAAATAGCCTGATATTCTTCTGTAAAATCTGATATGAAACAAAGTTCATGTTTCTTTCAATAATGGTCTTTATTCTGGTCCTGAGGCAGCAAAACATCCCCAAGCCATGACCCTAAGGATGAGATTCTTAAACAAACAAACAAACACAGTTTGTTTTTCACCAGAGCAAAATTCATAAAGCTTGCAAATTTCATTTTTTAAAACTTATCTCTCTATAAAACCTTCCTTCAGAAGTTTGGAGGTTTATCCATGTGATTTTTAGAAAACTTGAGACAAGCATAAATGTTCTTCTTACTGCCTAACGGTTTCTGTCTTGCTTCTCTCCCATGAATATCATATTTACCCAGGGCTTTTCTGCTGGTAGACTCCCTGACTTTGGCCAAGATGAGAAAAGCCTGCATGGTCCCTAGATGCACGTTCTAGAGTTCTCTATGACTTCATGGGTGATTTTACTACATTCTTTGAGTGATTTTGACAGGATGACTACTTTTGCAATTGTTCCAAATCTTCTACCTTTCAAGACTATGTTTTTGACTGTAAATCAATAACACCTCAGAGCTTTAGAAATAGTCATGTAATTTTATCAAAAGTCTTAAAGTGCCTATAGAATCTGTATGGTATCAACTTCACTGTGATAAGTGGAGCGAAAGTTATAAGGGATGGGGTTGGCCCAAATTGGCCCTGGATGTTTAATAAGTACTTACATAGCTGCCCATACTTATCTCTTTAACCAAACTAGTTGAACTGGTGGGTGATTACTTTCTCACATTGGCCCATTGCCTGTTGAATTATTTTGATTACGAAATAAATGAAACATTTGCCAAATGTTGGTATTATTTTTTCATTAAGCTTCTTTTATATATCAATAGGAACCACAAAAAGCTCTGATAACAATTGCTGCTAAAGATATGCAAAGATTCAGAAAATCCAAAAGGAGGTGACTAGTTTTACACAGAATAGTAAGCTGCAGGTGGATCATTTACAGCCATAGAATTTAGAGGTGAGCTAATTGGATTGCACTAGATGTGGCCTGTGTTATGGACAAGAATGGCAATGATGCTAGAAGCCCATGTTTCTTCTTTCCTCTGCAAAAAGAATGAAAGCTCAGTTTAGAACCAAAAAGATGGTATGTGAAGCAGCAGACTGAAGAGAATAGTTAACCATTCTCTTCTCTGCCACGTTTTCTCTTTGAGCCTTCTTCTTTCCTGTCTGCTTCCATCAGATATGCATTTTCTGCCTAACAGAGAAAGGCAGCTGCCCCACAGAAAGTGTTTTGGAGAAATAATGAGAAGGGTAAAAAACACCATTTTATACCTGCTGACTTTGTCCTGCAAATTTCCTCTTCAATTAGTTTTGAAATAGGGTGGTGGTGGTGGTGGTGCAGCTGTTTAATGCAGTTCAACCAATCAGGCCTGCTATCAAAGATTTAATCAACACCTTAACAACAATAATACATGTCGGGTGACCTGTCCAGCTATTGCAGTACAATGAGACTGACCTATGTTGTCTACTATGACCAAAAGTTAAAGGAAGTTATTTTGGAGATGAGATAAAGCAAAAAGACAAAGTTAACTACTAACCATAGCAGAGGTATTCAGATACTACTCAGTGAGCCATTGTATCTATGATCTAGCTACAGTTTGTTAAGATATAACAAGAGATGGAGGAACTTTTTCCAAACTCTGTATTTTGTATCTAGATACACATCTTAAGAAGGGCCTGGGCTGCCAATTTAGCATTGTGGTATATGCTTGAAAGGTTTCATGGATTTGTTGGTTTTCCAGGGGTGACTTGTATGAGGGCACATCTTGCTACAAACTAGGTGGTCATGGCAGGAGGCAAACATGAATAAGCACTTGACATGGAATGTGAAGGTCAATGTGAATTCTTCCATTTTTACTGCTCAAATCTCTGGTACAACTTTTAAGTACTAGAGATCCTATTCCCCAACATGTCCTCAAATTATTTACTGTATCTCTTCTAGAGGATTGTGAACTTGTGGCTCTATCAGTATGAGAACAAAATTGTGTCAGGGAAGCAGTAATCTCCACAAGTTCCATATTCCCTTAGCAGCGCTCTTCAACAGCACGGTGTTTGGCAAATAATGCCAGTGAATATGATAAGTATTTAGAAGTACTTTTCTTCCATATTTGCTTTCCACAGCTGTGGTGGAAGCTTAACGTACATGACCATGTAGCAGCTATGGAGCTGAAAATCTTGGGGGATGTTTGTATCTGTAGGCGTGGATAAAAGAAACTGAGTACACAGAAGTTATATACCTGCTCTTCTTCTTTTCTTTGCCCTGCTTGGGTTCTGATTATATTTGTGTGTTTTGTGTGTGTGTGTGTGTGTGTTTGGTGTCTATGTATGCATCTCATTGCTTGCTATAACTAATGGCTTTATTGTTTATTTTTCTTGGGAGCACTCTGCCAATAGCTACTTTTCCTTTATTTTCATTCTAATACTTAGTATGGAAAAGAAATACAATCTTGTATTGTCGAAGGCTTTCACGGCCGGAGTTCGATGGTTGTTGTGGGTCTTCCGGGCTGTGTGGCCGTGTTCTGGAAGTTGTGGTTCCTAACGTTTCGCCAGCATCTGTGGCCAGCATCTTCAGAGGGCAGGAACACAGACAGAAGGCTCTTTCTGTGCTCAGGTACAATGGCAATGTTTGGCAATGTTTGTTTTCTATTTATAGAGCTAAGTTATAGGAGATTAGGTGGGGTTTTTTGTTGTGTTGAAATGTTAACGAGTGGCTGATGAGCGTGGTTAGCATGTTCATTGTTAGAAGTATTCCCATGTCCTGGTAGTTGAGCTGAGTTCGTTGACCTTTTGCAGGCTGTGTTTTTCAGGACTGGTAGCCAGGTTTTGCTAATTTTTAGACTTTCTTCTTTTTTATTGTAACTGTGCTGGTGTTTGTGGATTTCAATGGCTTCTCTGTATAATCTGGTGTAGTGGCTTTTGGTGTTGTCCAGTATTTCTGTGTTTTCAAATAGGATTTTGTGTCCCGTTTGCTTGAGAGCATGTTCAGCTACTGAAGATTTTTCCGGTTGCTGTAATCGCAAGTGTCTTTCGTGTTCTTTTATCCTGGTGTGAATGCTTCGTTTTGTGGTTCCGATGTATACCTGTCCACAGCTGCATGGTATACGGTATACTCCTGCAGCGGTGCGGGGGTCCCTTTTGTCTTTTGCTGAATTTAGCATTTGTTGTATTTTCCTGGTGGGTCTGAAGACTGTTTGAAAGTTGTGTTTTTCCATCAGTTTTCCCATGCGGTCAGTGACTCCTTTGATGTAGGGCAGGAATACTTTGTTTGTGGGGGGCTGTTTTTCTTCAGTTGGATGTTGTTTTCTTTTTTAGATGGCTCTTTTTATTTCATTCTTGGAATAGCCATTCGCCTGTAGGACCCAATTCAGATGGTTAAGTTCATTGTTGAGAAATTTGGTTTCACAGTTTCGATTAGCACGATCCACCAAGGTTTTGATCATGCCTCTCTTTTGTCGTGGGTGGTGATTGGAATTTTTGTGCAGATACCGGTCTGTATGGGTGGGTTTTCTGTATACTTTGTGTCCTAGTTTGAGGTCCGGTTTGCGTATGACCAGCGTATCTAAAAATGGAAGTTTGCCATCAGTTTCTTTTTCCATAGTGAATTGTATATTGGGGTGGATGCCGTTTAGGTGGTCCAGAAATTTCTCCAGTTCTTCTTCAGTATGACTCCAAATTGTGAAGGTGTCATCCACAAACCAGAACCAGACTGTTGGTGTAATGGGAGCCGATTCCAAAGCCTGTTTTTCAAAATGTTCCATGTAAAAGTTTGCTATGACTGGGCTCAGGGGGCTTCCCATGGCAACACCATCCATCTGTTCGTAGAACTCATTCTCCCATTGAAAGTAACTAGTTGTTAGGCAGTGTTGAAATAAAGCTGTAATGTCTTCTGGGAAGATTTGCTTGATGAGTGCCAGGGTGTCCCTTACTGGCGCCTTGGTAAACAGGGAGACCACGTCAAAGCTGACCAGAAACGTTAGGAACCACAACTTCCAGAACACGGCCACACAGCCCGGAAGACCCACAACAACCAAATACAATCTTGTGCCAGCATCTCAATTATTTTTTCTTGTTGTTTCTATTTTTTTATTTTTTATTTATTTTTAATTACAAAAAGAGGAAAAGAAAAACACATAAAAAGGGCTTTAACAAAAAAGTGAAAGAAATACAACAAAGGAAAAAAAAGGTTAATATGTCATTATAACAATAAACGATTACAATTCTATATACCTAATGCATCTACAGGTAGTCTTCACTTAACAACCATTTGTTCAGCGACCGTTTGAAATTACGACGGGGCTGAAAAAATGGCCTTACGACCTGTGCCTGAAATTACGACTCTTGCAGCACCCCCGCAGTCACGTGATCAAAATTCGGGTGCTTGGTAGCCCGCCCACATTTACAACTGCGGAGGTGCTTCAACTCCCCCCACCCACCTATCTCCCCCCCATCTCTGCCATTTTGGAAGCCCTGCATTGAACATTGTTTCTTCCACGTGGCTCCCTTCATAATGCTATCTTCTCAGTTTACGCTATCTTCTCAGAGCCTGAGGCACTGAAGATAGCGTAAGATGAGAAGATAGCATTCTGAAGGGAGCCACATGTTCACCAGAGAAGCTGGGTCTGAAAAGGACTCACAAAGGCAGGCAGCCGCTTCTGCTGGGAGAAAAAGGTAAAAGGTAGGTGCGGGGAACTGGGAGAGGAGGCAGCTGGGTAAAGGAATGCAGGCTGGGGACTTAACGATGGCAAGAGGAATTGCTAGGATTTCCATTGCTAAGCGATGCCATCTCACTTTACAACCGCATGGCTTAGCGATGGAAATTCTGGGCTCAATTACCATCGTTAAGTGAAGACTACCTGTAATACAAATATTATTCAAGTACATATATACCATTTATAGTATAAATATTGTTTGTCATGTGTGACTGTATTGTATCTGTACAAAACTGTTCACTGATGGTAGAGATTCTAGAATTTTGATGAGGGTTGGTAGTATAAAAACTTTTCAGCTGGGCTGCTTTCTAGGGCATTGAAAGCCATACAAAATTTTATATTATGCCAGTCAAATGTTCTAAATGATACAACATTTCTTCTTTGGCAGATGTTCCAATACTACAAAGGGATCAATGACATTTTATGGATACAAACATGTTTGCCTAATGTTTTAGGTGCCTGCCTTTGAGTTTACCAGCTTAGAACTGTCATAGTCTTTTACTGAGAATGACTCACTTTATCTGCTTATACAGTATAATAACAAATTGTATAACCCATTTGGTTAGATATACTGTATATGGTAATTACAAGTAAGAACCCATCTTTTTCTTCTAATTATCCATGCCTGTGCCTTAGAATTTTGTTCTTTACATTGTGACAAAAGAATAATAACCTGGACAGCTGGGTTGCTAGAGAGCTATAAAAAAACACCAGTGGAATTAACAAGACAAAGTCATCAGGGTAGAACGAAAAGTACTATTGTGGAAATCATCTGCAGCGTGGTTCAACTCACTGCAAATCATCAGTACATCCTAGTGTGTCATAATCTTCCAGGAAAGCACTCATTGGGTTAATTCATTTATTAAGCTTCTTTACTACCAGACAGTATGAGTTGTTTAATAGTAGAATGGGCTGCCTCAGAAGGTACAGAACTTGCTTTTATTACAGATATCTTAGAAGATGGTAGACCTTTTTCATTAAAGATCTGGCTCTCTACATATCAGGGATGCTGCAACATTGAGTTTCCTACATTGGCAGGATGAATTAGATGATCACTCAGGCCCTTCACAACTTAATTAGCCTATGATGGCTTGCTTTTATTATGGTTGATTGCACAGTCAGCCAGATGTTTAGACTGGATTTGGCATTTTGGTCCACCTATCAAGTCCTTCCCAAGGATATGGGATAGGCAGATGTTGTTCTTTAATAATATTAAAGGTATCATAGCAGGCAGGATGTAAGCTGTTCCAAGTAAAGCTGCCTTTTCCAATTGACTGATGGTGATTTTGTCAATGCAGATAGTGTTCAAGTGGTGCTCCTGATGTTTTGGAATTGCACCCAAGGCACCTATTACTATTGGTACTATCTTTGCTTTCTTTTGCCACAGTCATTCTATTTCTATTTGCAGGTCTTTGTATTTTGTTATTTTCTTCACTTTTTCTTTTCTATTCTGCTGTCTCCAGGTGTTACTATCCAGGCTTTTTTGTCTTTCTTACCAACAATTGTTAAGTCTGGGGCGTTATGTGGCAGATGCTTGCCTGTTTGAATTCTAAAGTCCCAGAGCACTTTGGCTTCTTCATTTTCTATTACTTTGTCTATTTTGTGGTCCCACCAGTTCTTCCTTGCAGGCAAGTGGTATTTCTTGCAGATATTCCAATGCACCATTCTTGCTAGTTTATCATGCCTTTATTTGTAATCAGTCTATGTGATCTACTTGCAGCAGCTAATTAGGTACTCCACTGTTTCTTCAGCTTCTTTGCAGAGATGGCATTTGCTGTCTGTTGCTGTCTTCTCAATTCTGGCTTTATGTGCATTTGTTTTTAAGGCTTGGTCTTGTGCAGCCAGAATTAGGCCCTCTGTTTCTTTCTTCAACTTTCCTGCGCTTAGCCATTGCCAGGTCTTGTTGTTATCTGTTCTGCCTGCTAGGTTTTTTTTAATGTACTGGCCATGTAATACTTTGCCTTGCCATGTCTCTTCTCTATTCTTCATTTGGTATTTCTTATAGGCCAGTTTGGTCTCTTTGGTATTCAGTAAGCCTTCGTGGCATACTAGCTTCAGTGCATCTTCTCCACTGTCCATCAGATATTCTTCTAATGCCCTTTTTTTCTTCTTCAACTGTCTGGTGTACTATATTATTATTATTATTATTATTATTATTATTATTATTATTATTATTATTTTGCCCTTAGGCTCAGTTATGATGTTGTTGTTTATTCGTTCAGTCGTTTCCGACTCTTCGTGACTTCATGGACCAGTCCACGCCAGAGCTTTCTGTCGGCCGTCACCATCCCCAGCTCCCCAATGGTTGAGTCTGTCACCTCCAGAATATCATCCATCCATCTTGCCCTTGGTCGGCCCCTCTTCCTTTTGCCTTCCACTTTCCCTAGCATCAGCTTCTTCTCCAGGGTATCCTGTCTTCTCATTATGTGGCCAAAGTACTTCAGTTTTGCCTTTAATATCATTCCCTCAAGTGAGCAGTCTGGCTTGATTTCCTGGAGTATGGACTGGTTTGATCTTCTTGCAGTCCAAGGCACTCTCAGAATTTTCCTCCAACACCACAGTTCAAAAGCATCTATCTTCCTTCGCTCAGCCTTCCTTATGGTCCAGCTCTCACAGCCATAGGTTACTACGGGGAATACCATTGCTTTAACTATGCGGACCTTTGTTGTCAGTGTGATGTCTCTGCTCTTAACTATTTTATCAAGATTTGCCATTGCTCTCCTCCCAAGAAGTAGACGTCTTCTGATTTCCTGGCTGCAGTCAGCGTCTGCAGTAATCTTTGCGCCTAGAAATACAAAGTCGGTCACTGCCTCCACTTTTTCTCCCTCTATTTGCCAGTCATCAATCAAGCTCGTTGCCATAATCTTGGTTTTTTTGAGGTTTAACTGCAACCCAGCTTTTGCACTTTCTTCTTTCACCTTCGTCATAAGGCTCCTCAACTCCTCCTCGCTTTCAGCCATCAAAGTGGTATCATCTGCATATCTGAGATTGTTAATGTTTCTTCCAGCGATTTTAACTCCAGCCTTGGATTCATCAAGCCCAGCATGTCGCATGATGTGTTCTGCGTACAGGTTGAATAGGTAGGGTGAGAGTATACAACCCTGCCGTACTCCTTTCCCAATCTTAAACCAGTCCGTTGTTCCGTGCTCTGTTCTTACCGTTGCTACTTGGTCGTTATACAGATTCCTCAGGAGGCAGACAAGATGACTTGGTATCCCCATACCACCAAGAACTTGCCACAATTTGTTATGATCCACACAGTCAAAGGCTTTAGAATAGTCAATAAAACAGAAATAGATGTTTTTCTGAAATTCCCTGGCTTTCTCCATTATCCAGCGGATATTGGCAATTTGGTCTCTAGTTCCTCTGCCTTTTCTAAACCCAGCTTGTACATCTGGCAATTCTCGCTCCATGAATTGCTGGAGTCTACCTTGCAAGATCTTGAGCATTACCTTACTGGCATGTGAAATAAGTGCCACTGTTCGATAGTTTGAACATTCTTTAGTGCTTCCCTTTTTTGGTATGGGGATATAAGTTGATTTTTTCCAATCTGATGGCCATTCTTGTCTTTTCCAAATTTGCTGGCATATGGCATGCATCACCTTGACAGCATCATCTTGCAAGATTTTAAACAGTTCAGCTGGGATACCATCGTCTCCTGCTGCCTTGTTATTAGCAATGCTTCTTAAGGCCCATTCAACCTCACTCTTCAGGATGTCTGGCTCTAACTCACTGACCACACCGTCAAAGCTATCTCCAATATTATTATCCTTCCTATACAGATCTTCCGTATATTCTTGCCACCTTTTCTTGATCTCTTCTGCTTCTGTTAGGTCCTTACCATCTTTGTTTTTGATCATACCCATTTTTGCCTGGAATTTTCCTCCGATGTTTCTAATTTTCTGGAAGAGGTCTCTTGTCCTTCCTATTCTATTGTCTTCTTCCACTTCCGCACATTGCTTGTTTAAAAATAATTCCTTATCTCTTCTGGCTAACCTCTGGAATTTTGCATTTAATTGGGCATATCTCCCCCTATCACTGTTGCCTTTTGCTTTCCTTCTTTCTTGGGCTACTTCCAGTGTTTCAGCAGACAGCCATCTTGCCTTCTTGGTTTTCTTTTTCTTTGGGACGTTTTTTGTTGCCGCCTCCTGAACAATGTTGCGAACTTCTGTCCATAGTTCTTCTGGGACCCTATCTACTAAATCTAGTCCCTTAAATCTATTCTTCACCTCCACTGCATATTCCTTAGGAATATTAGTGAGCTCATATCTAACTGATCTGTGGGTCTTCCCTATTCTCTTTAGTCTGATTCTAAATTTTGCAATAAGAAGTTCGTGATCTGAACTACAGTCAGCTCCAGGTCTTGTTTTTACCGACTGTATAGATGTCCGCCACCTTTGGCTGCAAAGGATGTAGTCAATCTGATTTCGGTGTCGACCATCTGGTGAAGTCCATGTATAAAGTCGTCTTTTAGGTTGTTGGAAGAGAGTGTTTGTTATGCACAGTGAGTTGTCTTGGCAAAATTCTATCAGCCTATGTCCTGCTTCATTTTGTTCTCCCAGACCATGCTTGCCTGTAATTCCAGGTGTCGTCTGACTACCCACCTTAGCATTCCAGTCTCCTGTAATGAAAATAACATCTCTTTTTGGTGTATTATCTAGTAGGTGCTGCAGATCCTCATAGAACTGATCTACTTCTGCTTCTTCAGCATCTGTGGTTGGGGCGTATATTTGGATCACTGTGATGTTAAATGGCTTACCCTGAATTCGAATTGAGATCATTCTATCGTTTTTTGGATTGTATCCAAGCACTGCTTTAGCCACTTTATTATTAATTATGAAGGCTACTCCATTTCTTCTGTGGTCCTCTTGTCCACAGTAGTAGATCTGGTGGTCATCTGATGTGAAGTGGCCCATCCCAGTCCATTTCAGTTCACTGACACCTAAAATGTCTATATTTAATCTTGACATCTCACCAATAACCACATCCAATTTGCCCTGGCTCATAGATCTTACATTCCAGGTTCCTATGGTGTGTTGATCTTTAGAACATCGGATTCGTCGTTCACCACCAGCACCGTCGGCCGCTAGCCGTCCTTTCGGCTTTGAGCTAGCTGCGTCATCACATCTGGGGCTAGTTGAACGTATCCTCTGTTCCTCCCCAGTAGCATTTTGACCATCTTCCGACCTGGGAGTCCCATCTTCCGATGGTATACCGACATATCTCTGGTTGTACTGATCCATTTAGTTTTCACGGCAAGAATACTGGGGTGGGTTGCCATTACCTTCCCCAGGGATCGTATTTAGTCTGACCTCTCTGCCACGACCTTCCCGTCTTGGGTGTCCCTTCACGGTTTAGCTCATGGTTTCATTGAGGTGCTCAAGCTCCAGCACCACGACAAGGTAACGATCTCCTTTGCTGGAGTCAGTTATGATACAAAAGGAGAAAAGGATGATGAGGGAATAGAGTCAGCATTGGAGCAATTGCGTTTTTCACAGCTTATTCTAGCTTGGAAGCAGAAAATGAAGCTTTCAACGACCCTTAGTGTCCTAGCTATAGATTAAGCCAGAGTGTGCTTCTTATCCTCTAAAACCTAGGTTATTTGTTAACCATGAGCCATTTTGAAAGGAATGTCTTATTAAGATCCTGTCCAGCATTTCACTTAAAACCAATACAAAGGGCTTTACAGACACTAGATAACTACCTGCCTAGTTTTAGGGAGCTGCATAATGCATACTGTAGGTCACTAGTATTTCTGCGTTTGGTATGCTTATGTGTATCAAAAGTTATCAAAGGAATGGAAATTTCTGTGAATTGATTTATAAGTTTATTATGGTAACAAATCATGATGTCAATGAACTAACCTCATAAATCTTTGCTAAATACAATTTACAATCAGCAAAAACAAGACCTGGAGCTGACTGTGGCTCAGATCATGAGATTCTTATCACAAAAATTAGGCTTAAATTGAAGAACGTAGGGAAAACCACTAGACCATTCAGGTATGACCTAAATCATATCCCTTATGAATATACAGTGGAGGTGATGAATAGATTTAAAGGATTAGGTCTGGTAGACAGAGTGCCTGAAGAACTGTGGATGGAGGTTCATAACATTGTACAGGAGGCAGCAACTAAAACCATCCCAAAGAAAAAGAAATGCAAGAAAGCAAAGTGGCTGTCTGATGAGGCTTTACAAATAGCTGAGGAAAGAAGGAAAGCAAAAGGCAAGGAGGAAAGGGAAAGATATAACCAAATGAATGCAGATTTCCAGAGAACAGCAAGGAGAGATAAGGAGGCCTTCTTAAATGAACAATGCAAAGAAATCGAGGAAAGCAATAGAATGGGGAAGACTAGAGATCTCTTCAAGAAAATCGGAGATATCAAGGGAACGTTTTGTGCAAAGATGGGCATGATAAAGGACAAAAAAGGCAGGGACCTAACAGAAGCAGAGGAGATTAAGAAGAGGTGGCAAGAATACACAGAAGAACTATACAAGAAAGATCTTAACATCCCTGATAAATACGATGGTGTCGTCACTGACCTTGAGCCGGACATCCTAGAGAGTGAAGTCAAGTGGGCCTTAGGAAGCATTACTAACAACAAAGCTAGCGGAGAAGACAGTATCCCAGCTGAGCTATTTAAAATCCTAAAAGATGATGCTGTTAAAGTGCTGCACTCAATATGCCAACAAATTTGGAAAACTCAACAGTGGCCACAGGATTGGAAAAGGTCAGTTTACGTTCCAATTCCAAAGAAGGGCAATGCCAAAGAATGTTCAAACTACCGTACAATTGCACTCATTTCACATGCTAGCAAGGTTATGCTCAAAATCCTACAAGCTAGGCTTCAGCAGTATGTGAACCAATTGCCAACATTCGCTGGATCATGGAAAAAGCAAGGGAGTTCCAGAAAAACATCTACTTCTGCTTCATTGACTACGCTAAAGCCTTTGATTGTGTGGATCACAACAAACTGTGGCAAATTCTTAAAGAGATGGGAGTACCAGAACACCTTACCTGTCTCCTGAGAAACCTGTATGAGGGTCAAGAAGCAACATTTAGAACCGGACATGGAACAACCAATTGGTTCAAAATTGGGAAAGGAGTACAGCAAGGCTGTATATTATCACCCTGCTTATTTAACTTATATGCAGAGTACATCATGAGAAATGCCGGGTTGGATGAATCAGAAGCCGGAGTTAAGATTGCCGGGAGAAATATCAACAACCTCAGATATGCAGACGATACCACCCTAATAGCAGAAAGTGAGGGTGAAAGAGGACAGTGCAAAAGCTGGCTTGAAACTCAACATTAAAAAAACTCAGATCATGGCATCTGGTCCCATCACCTCCTGGCAAATAGAAGGGGAAGAAATGGAAGCAGTGACAGATTTTATTTTGGGCTCCAAGATCACCGCAGACGGTGACTGCAGCCATGAAATTAAAAGATGCTTGCTCCTTGGGAGGAAAGCTATTGCAAACCTAGACAGCATATTAAAAAGCAGAGACATCACCTTGCCAACAAAGGTCCGTATAATTAAAGCTATGGTTTTCCCAGTAGTAATGTATGGCTGTGAGAGTTGGACCATTCATTGGCGATCACTCGTAGCCGAGTAAGATTGTCTTCCAAGGGTAAAATTTTAACAGTGGATCCATAAGTTGCTGGGAGAAAAGAGCTAAAAGGAAGGCACGTCAAGCAAGTTGGACCATAAGGAAGGCTGAGCGCCAAAGAATTGATGCTTTTGAACTGTGGTGCTGGAGAAGATTCTTAAGAGTCTCTTGCACTTCAAGGAGGTCAAATCAGTCAATCCTAAAGGAAATCAACCCTGACTGCTCATTGGAAGGACAGATACTGAAGCTGAAGCTGAAATACTTTGGCCATGGGGTCCATGGGGTCACAAAGAGTCAGACACAACTAAACGACTGAACAACAACAACAA
This sequence comes from Charina bottae, assembly GCA_023362775.1. NCBI lineage: Eukaryota > Metazoa > Chordata > Lepidosauria > Squamata > Charinaidae > Charina > Charina bottae. Next base: position 94,851,086 of record JALMGJ010000002.1, on the reverse strand, counting down.
ATCGTCAGGATCCTCCGGATTGTAAATGCCACCACGTGCCATCTTGACCCATGTCCCTCCTGGCTGGTGAAATCAGCTCAGGAGGTTACATGTGGTTGGGTCCAGGGGATGATTAATGCATCCTTAGCGGAGGGGGTGTTTCCAGCAGTCTTTAAGGAGGCGCTGGTGCACCCCCTCCTCAAGAAACCTTCCCTGGACCCCACTGTTTTGAACAATTTTCGCCCTGTCTCCCACCTTCCCTTTTTGGGAAAGGTGGTTGAGAAGGTGGTGGCGCTGCAACTCCAGAGGATTCTGGATGAAACGGATTATCTAGACCCCTTTCAGTCAGGTTTTAGGCCGGGATATGGGGCAGAGACTGCATTGGTCGCGCTTATGGATGATCTTTGGCGGGAGCGGGATGGAGGGAGTGCATCCATTCTCGCTCTCTTGGACCTCTCAGCGGCTTTCGATACCGTCGACCACGGTATCCTTTTGGAGCGACTCAGGGAGTTGGGGGTGGGCAGTGTAGTTTTGCGCTGGTTTACCTCCTTCCTCCAGGGTCGCTCGCAATCGGTTGTACTAGGAGAGGAGAGATCCGACCCACGGGCCCTTCTTTGTGGGGTGCCGCAGGATTCGGTTCTCTCTCCTCTCCTATTTAACATCTACATGAAGCCGCTGGGTGAGATCATCCGTCATCACAGGATGAGGTATCACCAATATGCTGATGTATATCTCCATCCCAGGTGAAGTAAGTGTTGCAGTGGACACCCTATCTCAGTGCCTGGGGGCTGTAGGGGCCTGGATGGGGAACAACAGGCTTCAACTGAACCCTGGTAAGACGGAGTGGCTATGGATCGACACTTCTATATATCGGCTAAAAAAAACCTTTCTATTCCTCCTTTTATTCCACTACTTAATTGTTGCCTCCTTAGCATTATCTCGGCCTCCAGGAAGTTATCATCTTTAATTCTGGATGGGGTGGCACTACCCCGTTCAGACTCAGTCCGGAGCTTGGGGGTCCTCCTGGACTCACGACTCCTGCTCGAAGAGCACGTGGCAGTCATGGCCAGGAGGGCCTTTGCACAGCTTCGGCTTGTGCACCAGTTGCGCCCCTTCCTGGATCGAGAGGCCCTCCGAATAGTCACTCATGCCCTTGTCATCTCTCATATAGATTATTGCAATGCGCTCTACATGGGGCTACCCTTAAAGAGTATCCGGAAGCTTCAGCTGGTCCAAAATGCAGCTGCTCGAGTGGTTATGGGTGCGAGAAGATCAGCACATGTAACACCACTGCTCTGCGAGCTGCATTGGGTACCAGTTTGCTTCTGGGTCCAATTCAAGGTGTTGGTTATCACCTTTAAAGCCCTACATGGCATGGGGCCAGGCTATCTGAGGGACCGTCTCATCCCAATTGCATCTACCCGCCCCACCCGGTCATGCAGGGAGGGCATGCTGCGGACCCCGTCAACAAAGGAATTCCATCTAGCGGGGTCCAGGAGGCGTGCCTTCTCTGCGATAGCGCCCGCCCTGTGGAACATCTTGCCCCCAGAGGTGAGGCAGGCGTCCTCCCTCTTGGCCTTTAGGAAGTCCCTAAAAACCTGGTTCTGCCGCCTGGCATGGGACAAAGGTAGAGATAGTTCCTCCTGGGGGTGGTTAGTTTAATAATGACCTCCTTTTAAGATCCTACCATCCTCTGGATTTTTATATTCTTATTTATTGTACTGTTTATTGTATTTTAATGATTATTGATTTTTAACTTTAATTTTAACATTTGTTGTAAACCGCCCAGAGTCTACCGTGGTAGAGATGGGCGGTGATAAATTTTATTAATAAATAAATAAATACAATTTAATAGCCAGGTATTCTAACTCGGGCATGGGGGCTCAGTGGGTAAGACGCCAGGCTTGTTGATTGGAAGATCGCAAGTTCGGAGGTTCGAATCCCTAGTCCTGCGTGACGGAGTGAGCTCCCGCACTAGCTCCAGCTCTTGCCAACCTAGCAATTCGAAAGCATGCAAATGCAAGTAGATGAATAGGTACCACTTTGGTGGGTAGGTAACAGCGTTCCGCGCGTGTCATGCGGCCACATGACCGTGGAAGCGTCTTCGGACAACGCTGGCTCTTTGGCTAACAAATGGAGATGAGCACCGGCCCCTAGAGTCGGACATGACTGCACAAATGTGCGGGGGGTACCTTTACCTTTACCTTTATCCTACTGATTAAGGGGTGTGGTGGCTCAGCGGGTAAGACGCCAGGCTTGTCAATCGGAAGATCGCAAGTTCGGAGGTTCGAATCCCTAGCCCCACGTGATGGAGTGAGCTCCCGCACTCACCCCAGCTCTTGCCAACCTAGCAATTCGAAAGCATGCAAATGCAAGTAGATGAATAGGTACCACTTTGGTGGGTAGGTAACAGCGTTCCGCGTGCGTCATGCGGCCACATGACCGTGGAAGTGTCTTCAGACAACGCTGCCCCTTCAGCTACCAAACGGAGATGAGCACCGGCCCCTAGAGTCAGACACAACTGCACAAATGTGCGGGGGGAACCTTTACCTTTATTCTAACTGGGGGATTTTTAAAATTAGCATGTGATAATGTAATAAAATATACAAACATTATTTTATTAAAATAGTGAGAACATCGCATTTTACATGTCTTAACTTGTCTTTTGCCTTTTCCTGGCTGCTGCATTGCTTTTCTGGAATAAATAAAAGCTATGAGACTTTCTGCCAGGCTGCAGGTATTTGTATGTTCAGTCACGTCTATGAAGAGCAATTATTCCTAAATATGGTAATAGACTCTGTGTAAAAAGCTTGAAATGGAGGAACTGTTTTTCTTTAAAACTGGTCTCTCACAAAAATGGGTTAGAAGGGGAAAAATTACATTTCACACTCTGTAATTTTGGAAATGTTGCTAAAAGCAAAAGGTCTTTAGCAGTGTAGAATTAAACCAAAATTAACCTCATTTATGACAGTTGCAAACTAAGGGAATTTATGGACAAAGGTGAAAGTTCATATTCCACCTTTATGTAATTTACAGCTTAAACCACTGTGTCAAATATATTTGTTTTTGGGGGCGGGGGGTTGGTTATTGAATCCAGTATGATGCTTAGGAGAATGAATGAAATATTTATTCAAACACTTCTATATATCGGCTAAAAAAAACCTTTCTATTCCTCCTTTTATTCCACTACTTAATTGTTGCCTCCTTAGCATTATCTCTTTATTCTAATTACTATATCATTTTTCTCTTAGAATGTACAAGTGGATGAGCTGGGAATTGTGAAATGAATGATGGCCATTGCACTCTGGTGTATGTGGTACATGGTAATCACTTAACAAAGCTCTGTACTTCACAGCACCTGGTTGCAACAGGCACCGTTTTGCAAAACTTGTTTCTGCCTGTCAAATCTGAACATCTCAAGAGGATTTGCTGCCAGCCCTCCTTCCATAAGAAGCACATGGGATTTGGCCCCAATACTCTGCACCATGATTTCTACAGAGATACAGTACATTAATTTATTTATTTGTTTATTATTTATTTATTTAAATTTGTATTACCGCCCATCTCCTCCAACCGGGGTACTCTGGGAGGTTCACAGTAAAACAGATTAAAAACATGAATATAAAATTACATCAATAAAATAATTATAAAATCCAAGTGGAATAGATGTTAATAATAGGGCGGGCTTCATGGCACCAGACACCCCTGGAAGGAATTGTTAGCATTCCCATTCTGGACCGGCTGAAGCTTCCGGATACTCTTCAGGGGTAGCCCCATGTAGAGGGCATGGTAGTACCCTCCATCCTTATATTCCATAAACCAGTTAAGCTTTTTATTCTATCACACTTTGAGCTCTAATTGACCTATTGTTTGTTTGTATGTATGTATGTATGTATGTATGTATGTATGCATGTATGTATGCATGTATGTATGTATCCATCCATCCATCCATCCATCCATCCTCCTCAATTTTTTCCTCTAATTTGTTTTTCCTCTAATTTGTTTTATTGTGTTATTGTAAAACTTAAATAGTATGTTATATTATTTGAGTACTGTGGTATTTATACAATATTGCCTAGATATTATTAACATTCTAATGTTTAGATAACTTAAACCTTTAAAGATAAAGAAAAAGAAGAATGTTATATAAATATTAACTATATTTTCTAAAATGACAGTGTTGATAAGAATAATATTGATAAGCATGTAGGTATTTATCTTGGTATGTATGTATGGCTATGTTTTAGTCTGCTGCTTTTGTTCCTTTTTATGTTGTACACCATCCAGAGTCTCATAACTGGGACAGTCTACAAATACTGTAAATAAAATAAATAAATAATGCCATTGAAGAAACTGAAGTATGATTGTGGTGCTTCCTGATCATATCAACAATTTCCACCAATCCAGATTTACATAACAAACAAGATGCCTTATAGCCAGTGTGATGTAATAGTTAAGATAGTGGACTAGGACTAGAAAGACCCATTTTGAAGTCCATCCTTAGCCATAGAAGCTCACTGGCTGACCTGGGGACAGTCGCTCTCTTTCAGGGTTGTGTGGATGAAAAAAAGGAGACACCCACCCACAGCCATAAGCTGCTTTGAGCTTTTGAGAAAAGGCAGGGTAACAGTCAAAATTGTAACCACCAATTAATTCTGACTAAATGCTAATATACTGAAAGTTAATTAAAGAACCAATTAACAGTGGAGTGCAGTGCTTTCTGAATAGCCTCTGATCTGATTAAGGAACAGTACTGACACTGATTCTTATATTTCTTTATTTTTATCATAATGCTCCAGTAGCTTTTTTCTTCACGTTTTTCCCCATCTGTACTCCTGAATCAAATACACCCTCCTAAAATCCAGTTGCAGTGTTCCGCAACACAAGTGAGAATGAAAGTTTTCTATTATATAGAAAAAAGCACATCGGGTTATTAGGTACAGCTGTACATTTACATAACTGGCAGAGCCAAATGAAGAAAGAAGCTGTAGCTGCAGTTGGAAGAAGCAGCAGCTGAATTCCTTGGAAAATGATCCCTCTGCTTCTCTTGCTACAGTTGAGAAATCTGAAGTAGAATTTTTAAAATCCATTTGGCTCAAATCACAGAACAAGCCAGTGATAAATCTATGACTAGAACTCTTTAATAAGAAAACAACAAAAACAAAAAACCCAGAGCAAATTCCTTTGGAGAGATTGGAAGGCAAGAACTTACTATGTGTATGTGTATATGTATGTGTCTAGAGCAGAGCTTTCCAAACTGTGTGTCGGGTCACGTTAGTGTGTCGGCTGCAGTGTCTGGGTGTGTCACGGCTGCTGCTGCCTCCAAACCTGCCCTGCCAGGATTCCGTGCAGGTCCTAGTGCCTGCCTTGTGCCCTGCTGTAGGAGTGTGTCGCGAAATTATGCATGTCTAAAAAGTGTGTCACCAACATGAAAAGTTTGGAAAGCTCTGGTCTAGAGATAAATATATCTCTATATATTACTTACACACACACACACACACACATACACATAACAAACACTTATATTCCAAGAAAAAAGACTCAATGTATGAAGATATTTCCAGGAATTCATTTCCAGCTATTACTTTAACCTACTTTTTAACTACTAAGTACTACATAAAAGCAGTGCAGTCCCCACCCAAAGATTTACGATATGAATCATGAGGAACGACAAGAGAAAAAGATAATTCTTTGAGAAATAAAGATGGAGATGCCAGGACAGAGAGAAAGAGAGGCTTGATGTCGATACCAGGCAAAACTCTGGGATGAATTATTAAGCATCAGTATGCAAGCATTTATAAAATAAATTGAAGGCCAGAAGGAGAAGCACCCCATCATACAAACAACAACAACAACCAGTTCTCACAATGGGGCTAAGTAGATGGAAAAGGAAGAAAATTGGTATAAAGGAAACTTAATTATAACTGAGTCCCAATGCATTTCAGGGTCTTTTCATCAGAATAGTATAATACAAACAGCTTACAAAGAATGTGTGCACTCAAATGTTCTGTTAATATGCATGTAAGTACAACAACATATTCAGGAACATGTCTCCAACATACTTTCACCTTTTTCATCTGTTCCTCCTTGTGGGAATCCAACAGGTTAATTCATGTTGTCTTACCAAATGTCGTCAGCCCTTTGATATAGGCCAGACCATACACTCCGTAAGCGCTCGTGGGGCTCTAATTTATGGTTGTAGAGTATAATAACAGAACCTTGAAAGAGTTTCTCTCTCCCTCCTCTTATATTAAATAGAATCAAGGCAGGACAATCTTGAGTTTCTTTTTCATTTCCTCCTCTCTTTCAGGGTTCAGATGATGTTTATGTAACTTCCCCTTGCATTCCTTCTTCAAGGTTATGTCTATACCCCTCTACAAATATCTAAGGGAAGCTGTTCTATGATTGTTGCAGTAAACCCTCCACTGGCTGGAAAATAGGCTGCATTTGATTCTTCCCTCCTATCTCAGTGGCAAGCAAGCAAGTCAGATTTGCTGATCAGAGTATGGTGAGTGCATGACATTATTTGCATCAGACTTGAGTGACCAAAAGGGCATACTAAAAATGTTCCTCTCTCTTCTGTTCTCTCCTTTCTGCAGCAAACACATCAAGTGACTTCGGGGGGAAGATTGCAGCAAGGGCTAGGGGCTCCATCTCTACTTCTCAGAGAACAGACATCAGAGATATCTCTACTTCTCTCCTAGGGCTACTTCAACCTTGCTATGTCCTTGAATGAAACACACAGAACTTCGATGCTCTTCGTACCAGAATGTACATATGGAAATTGTGTTCTTTTATACATACTTTATTACAGTTCCAGATAACAATCTGTTTCAACCAACTGAGCATTTTACAGCCTTCTCTATCCTGTTTCTTGTCTTGCAGTCCTTCTGCATGTTTCCCTCCTAAATCTAACATCATTTCCTAAAACAACATTTCTGGAAAATCATTGTACAGTAAATTAAAGCTTACACTCTCAATCGTATTTTTCCCAGATATGTAAAACTTGAAATTCAGTCATATTTTATATTCAGAGCCCCCTCATAATGCAAGGCACTATATTAAACTGTAGTTCCTTTAGCTTGTATAAAAATTTTACATTCATTGATGGTAACACACATACTGTATAGTCATAATATTATTAACTGCTGGGAACTGTAATTTGGTTGTATCTGCCCTACAACAGCCCTCATGGAGGACTCTATATATGTTCAGTCACATTTACTCTTGCCCCTTCTACACACAAGGACTGGACTGATTCAGGAATCTGTGTCATCTGTGTCTCCCATGATCCTATGGGGCTTCTGGAGGTCTTTCCAATCTGAGCAGATTAATTTTTGGCTTAACCGCTGCTCAGAAGAAATGCAGTAGGTTTGCAGCATTTGCTCTAATGCTGCAGAGTGAATGATTTCTCATTAGCAGGAACTTATGCATTAAGGGAACAGGGAAGATGCAGGGAGGGAGGAAGCATTGATTTTTCCACTCCCTCACTAGCCAGGTGGATAGATGGCCTTTCTATCCTTCCACTCCCTCAGTCGTTGTGGCCCCAGGGAGCAACAATGAGGACACTCATGTGATGGCATCAAACTGCTGCAGAGAAGAGAGGTAAGGTCACTGATTGTGTGGAAATACCTACTCACACCTGGCAATTAAAGGTGGATTTATAGGTATAAATGGGTAGCAAGAATCACTATTTTTGCAATAATTAACCAAACTAATTAACAGGCTCAGGTAGAAAAAAATACTCATTAAAACCACGTTTTCATATTATTCACAACAATATGAAACAACCATCCATAAGAGATTAATATGGACATCATCCTAGAGTGATGTCAGAAGCTGCACATAACTGGTAGGGTCACAACCCAATGTGGGCAGAATTACTCCCTCGCCTATGGGCCATTCCCATACCTATACCAGGCACATAGATATTAAGCAGCAGAGGAAGAGATTACAATCTGTCCTGTACCATATTATTCAGTTCAGCTCACCTGTTCTCTCTAGGGGTTCTTCAGATTTCCACAAAAGCTATCAACAAACAGTAAACTGTGGTTGTTAGAGGTCTCCTTTTTTTCAGTGGATCTTGTTCTGGGCCTCCCAAGCTGCTTCCAAGAGTCTTGTCCCAGCCCTTCCTGGAAATAACAATCCTTCAGCAGCCAATATTGCCTAGATCCATTACACCTCCATCTCTCCTCCCTTCTTCTTCCCATAGTTCTTTTTATGTTAAGTTTCCACCTATAGTATCTCCTTGCCAGCTCAACAGTACCCCCACCCCACCACTATCCTATGGGAGAGCCAGTTTGGTCTAGTGGTTAAGGTGCTGGGCTAGAAACCAGGAGTCTCTGAGTTCTAGTCCTGCCTTAGGCATGAAAGCCGGCTGGCTGGGTCTCTCTCAGCCCTAGGAAGGAGCCAATAGCAAACCAGGAGACTGAGAGTTCTAGTCCCGCCTGAGGCATGAAAGCCGGCTGGGTGACCTTGGGCCAGTCACTCTCTCTCAGCCCAACTCACCTCACAGGGTGGTTGTTGTGGGGAAAATAGGAGGAGGAAAGAGTATTAGGTATGTTCACCGACTTGAGTTATTTATAAAAATAATAAAGGTGAGATAAAAATTAAATAAAAAAATAAAATAAAATAAAATAAAAAAATAAAATAAAATAAAATAAAATAATAAAATAATAAAATAAAATAAAATAAAATAAAATAAAATAATAAAATAAAATAAAATAAAATAAAATAAAATAAAATAAAATAAAATAAAATAAAATAAAATAAAATAAAATAAAATAAAATAAATAAGTAAGTTATTGTTAATGGGAAAATATATTATGTCTCCTGCTGTTGGAATTATATTTATCAGCTAAAAAAAAGAACGACTTGTCTGTTGGGATGCTATATGACAGGATGCTAGAGAGCCATGGAGTGTGTTACCGTATTTATTATTTACATAATTTTTGATGATAAACATTCCCAACAAACCATGTTGTTTTTATTACATTTAAATATTTTGAATATTTGATTATTGCAATGCGCTCTACATGGAGCTACCCTTGAAGACTATCCGGAAGCTTCAGCTGGTCCAGAATGCAGCAGCGCAAGCAGTTATGGATGCTATAAGATCAGCACATGTGACACCTCTGCTGCGTGAGCTGCATTGGGTACCAGTTTGCTTCTGGCTCCAATTCAAGGTGTTGGTTATCACCTTTAAAGCCTTACATGGCATGGGGCCAGGGTATCTGAGAGACCGCCTCATCCCGATAACATAGACCCACCCCACCCACTCATGCAGAGAAGGCATGCTTCGGACCCCTTCAACAAGAGAATTTCATCTAGCGGGGTCCAGGAGGCGAGCCTTCTCTGCGATAGCGCCCGCATTGTGGAACATCTTTCCCCCGGAGGTGAGGCTGTCCCCCTCACTCCTGACCTTCCAGAAGTCTCTTAAGACCTGGCTTTGCCGCCTTGCCTGGGACGAGGGAGGTAATAGTACCTCCTGGGGGGTGGCTGCCCCATAGTGTCCTCCTGATAGTTGATTTTACCATCTCTTGGATTTTTACCTATTCTATTTATTTATTGTTTTATTGTAATTTTATGTATAGATTTTAATTATTGTTATCCTGTAAACTGCCCAGAGTCCCCTATTCGGGGAGATGGGCGGGGATAAATTTAAATAATAAATAAATATATTTAGGTTTAAGTTGTAGGATTGGTGGAGTACAATATTAGTGTCTTCTCAGGCCTATTTCTTCTTATATTTAGAAATCCACAGATTTTAAATATTCTGAATATTCTGATTAGTGGATAATATATTGCAAAACTCCTCTACCATTATGTTGCGGGGGGAGGTTTCAGGAATGTTAGTGATTAATCCAGTTGCAATAGATACAGTTGTAGCAGGCAGAAGAGAAGTGGATAGGCATAGGGAGAGAAGATACAAAGGCTTAAGAAATTCTGCCAGTGCAAGATACACGCTATGCCATATTTATTTCAAATTCAGTATTTCTCCTTCTTTAAAACAATGAGGAATGTTTAAATACCTGGGAGGGCTTTTATTATATTTACTTATTTATTCCTGCTTCTTATATTATATAAAATGGCCAGGCATCCAGTCACATAAGGATGAAGGGTCACAGATAATAGGTAGAATTAAACAATACTGAAATTTGTGTAACCTGGATGTAAGTCTGTGGTCTGTATATTGCCTAATATATATTGTGGAAGTATGTTGGAATCGTTTTCATGCTAATTAAACTAATAGGACTATCCTGTAATAGGTTTTTGCAAGATGGTTGCCTAAGAGCATAATACAAATATTTGAGCCAGGACCTTTTTTACAAAAAGCACTGAAGCATTCTTATAGTGTCCCAGCATATCATGTTTACTATGAGTACAGCTACTGTTCCATGTTATCTTAATTGCTTCTGGGTGAATCAAATGTTGCTATTAAGTAATAAGACTGACATGTTTTGAGAGTCCCACATTCTCTCTCTGAAAAATAATAATATTATTAATTTTAAAAAAATTAAAATGCTGTGAAATGGAAAGTTCTCCATTGGTGGAACAGTACACACACAACACTTTTCTAATGACAGAGGATTTATTGGTTCATTTTCATATGTTACTGCTTTTAGAATCACAAGCCTGCACCAAAGTCCCTTTATATAAATGTCTAATGTATCATTCTAATTAATATTTTTCAAGGGCAGACTAATAACAATTAAATGCTTGCTTGTTCCTAAAGGATAAAGCAAATTGTTTGATGTTGCTTTATATCATAAACATTATGTCTGAAGACATTATCTTAATGATAAGGTAAAAGACTGTGGTAGCAAGCATGTGGCAGACAGATTGTCCAGGATGAATAAAATTTTCCTATGTTAAGTGAATTTTCCTATAATAAGAAGCAATCAGCAATGCCTTGCCTATTGTTCAGTCGGGCATGATTAACTATGAAATCTCACGCTGCTGAGACTAATTCTAAGGCATCTTTCTCTGACAGTTGAGCTTTAAACTACTAAAATAAATGGAAAGTTTAAGAGAGAACTTCATGTACTGATCTTGAGACCAAGAGTTTGGAATACATGTTTTGCTTGCTAGAAATCAGTCACTGCCACAGCTGTGGAGCAAAAGATCATTCTGCCTATACTTGAAAGGACATCACAGAAAATGCAGCTCAACATTTAAAATAATATTTGGACTCAAAAGATATATTCAGTATCCTAGAAGGACTAATTTAATTGCCCTCTGCTAATGCCTTAACCAGCAAAAATCACATTCTTAGTACTGGAGATAGCTAGCCAGGTAGATATAACTGTCCATGAAATATTAAAGAGAATTGCTATAGAAATATATATTCTGAGCATGCATTTGCTAATATCAGATTTTTCTGGTCAGGATGCCGAAATTACTAAGTGAATGTGTTAGGCCTCTATTAGAAATGAGGTCAAACAGAACGATGGCTTTTTTCCAGCATTAAGATCTATGAATACATTTATCTAAGGATCCTGGCAATTTATATTCATGATGAAATTTTCTCAGAGCCCAGCCTGGACTCCAAAGGGCCATTTTGAGTTACAGCATGATTTAAAACATGAGAGATACTTAGATTTCACACATGAGGTTATTTCAGGTAAGGAACACCTCATTTATACTACAGAATCCTGTATTAGATTATTTGGAAGTGTACTTATTTCTACTATAGGCAATCTGCCACTCTCCCCAGGAATTTATACATTTCAACTCCCATATTTTCTAACCATTATGTACAATGTTTAAATCAAATTTAAATTTAAATCAAATCAAATTTAAATTAAAAAACAAAGTTAAAATCACTGGAAGAAACATTAACAATCTTAGACATGCAGATGATACCACTTTGATGGCTGAAAGCTAGGAGGAGTTGAAGAGCCTTATGACGAAGGTGAAAGAAGAAAGTGCAAAAGCTGGGTTGCAGTTAAACCTCAAAAAAACCAAGATTATGGCAACGAGCTTGATTGATAACTGGCAAATAGAGGGAGAAAAAGTGGAGGCAGTGACAGACTTTGTATTTCTAGGCGCAAAGATTACTGCAGACGCTGACTGGGCTGGTCCATGAAGTCACGAAGAGTCGGAAGCGACTGAATTAATAAACAGCAACAACAATGTACAATGTTTATGTATAATAAGATATAACATTGGTCGCGGGAGGGGGGAGGGAAAGAGGGACATAATGTTGGCTGCCTTGATTTAATTTCTTAGCTCCCCCTTAAGACTACAGTATTTCCAAGAAAGCTTACAGTATAAAACATATAATCTCAATCTGCAAAAGAGTTTCAAAAAATCATAGTGAATTAGTAAATTCATTAGGACTTGCTGTTTAGAAAGATACATATTTCCATATATCATCTCAGAGCAATAATGTGTGCTATGGAATATTTGGCTTATTCCTCAACATACTAATTGAAAATTTATTTATTTATTATCCAATTGGCCATTCTAGCCAGCTAAAAATGGTTAACAATAAATAAAGCTCTCAATAGGACTTACTTCTGAGTATCTTTGTTTATTATCTGGCTATATGTAGAAAAGTTTCCATGGGAATCTCTATGCTGAGCTGATTGTCCAAGAACTACAATGTTTTGACAGAATCACTGGGCAAACCAGCTGTTGTCTGCACAACAACTAATAAAAAATGAAAGGCCATTGTAGAGGGATGTGGAGATAATCTTGATGACCACATGCAGGAACTCTTAGGGGAAGAATAATGACAACAACAACAACTCTTAACAATTCTGGGTAGCTGAGTCCTGGGAAAGAGGAGAGTGTGAGAGAGAAATTCAAAATAACTCTGCCTTGATTCTGTTTGGTATAAGAGAGGACAAGGGAAACTTTGGCAGGTTTTCAAGATTCTATTATTGAATTCTACAGCAATAAAATAGCAGCCTTATAATCCGTGTGGTGCCTATTAACCTGACCTGGCCTACCTTTAAGGGCTACCATCCCTTAAAGGGTAGAAGCAATTTATGAAAATGCCTTGTGAACAAAATAAAGCAAAGCAAAAAACATGTAGAAAAAATGGGACACACAGATTGGCAAGCTGAGATCTTCCAAATGCTGTTGGATGCCCTCTCATTATTGGATATGCTGGTGTAGTTCAACATCTGGAGAGAAATTCTTTGTCCATCCCTGCTTGCTTTGCTATTTAATTTCTGTATAGCTTATTATTATACTTGTTAGATGGAAGCAAATCTTTCTGTTCAATGGAACTTAATACTAAATAATTGTATGTAAGAATAGTAATTGTTCAATATGTGAACTGGTACTGAGTTATAATTAGCAGACATAATGATGTGGCAATAGAATTAAACCATTTATGCTTCTTTGTGTTCATAACACCTAAATTTGGTTAGGTAAAGAATCTAAATTCAGCTACCTAAAAGAAGAGAATGAGAGAGATTCTTGTGTTTTTATTGCTTATTTGAAAGTAAAATGATAGGATCTCCTGAAAAGTGCAGAATATACTGTAATGAAGCCCCCAATTTGGTCCAAAACTGTTTTCCTTTCAGCTTCTCCTAAGAGAACTAAGAGACTCTCACCTATGAAATCCCGGTACTGCACCATTTTAAGTATATATAGGAGGAAGAGCTTTCAAAACATAACAGATACTGGAAGATTCCAGATGACTACAGGCAATGCTTATGAGGAATCCTCCTTCCCTTACTCCATTTGTAAAATGCCACACTGTGATGGAATGTGTTCCTGAAGGAGGGGGTGATGTGGTGCATTCCAGCACAGATACTGTTTCCTAGGGGGAGAGAACATTCTAGACTGATAAGAGACTTCGAAGCTCGGACTCTGTTGCTGGGAAGGTTAAGAAGTTCAAGGCAACCCCTTTTGTTGTTTTATAAAATTTGTAATCAGAGTTATGGAAAATATTGAGAGACAAGCAAACTGAAAGCTTGCAGTAAAACGTTGCTTTATTTAAAACAAAAGAACACAGGAACAAACCTTGAATCTTCTTCTTCAGCCGAAGAAGGCATGGTTGATTAACATAAGCTATTTACATTGAGATAGCAGAGCAGAGAGAGAGACCAAAACAAAAGCAGAGATAACACTTTTAAAGCTTTTTACAATTGCAACTTGGCCATACCTGAGTGGACAGGATCTGGCATGTGACCAAAACACCTAGGCAACAGATTCCCAATATGGGCAAAGCTCTAACACAGGGCTTTCCAAAGTGCCGCCGCTGGCGACACACCGAGCGGCGGCGGCGGCGGCGGCGACACGCGCGTGCACGGCGGCGGCGTGGGGGGGCGCGCAGTAGCGCGCGCGCACGGTGGCGGCGCGGGGGGGCGTGCGGCGGAGCGCGCGCACGGCGGCGGCGCGGGGGGGCGTGTGGCGGCGCGGGGGTTGTGCGGCGGCGCGCGCGTGCGTGGCGGCCGCCGTGCACGCGCGCGCCGCCGCTTCCGGGTGGTGTGGCGACACACCACGCTGTGTGTGGCGACACACTTTTGTGTCGCGACACACAGTTTGGAAAGCTCTGCTCTAACAGCTAATTCTGATTGGTCAGAACTATCAGACTAACTGGCTCCAAAGTAAATTAACATTCCTGAGGAAGGTGAACAACACGTGTTCTCAGAGCCCAGAAAGAAACTTCAAGGCTTGGCTTTTAAAAAACTCAGCCCCATATTCTACAGACATAAAAAATATATGCAACAACCCCTCTCTAGAGCCCTTTGGAGTTATTACCCTTAAGTTAGTTAGGTAGCTTTAGTCTGGCAAGATTCTGTTCATAGGGTAAGAACAATAACGAAACTACAATTGGAAACCCTTCTTGTCCTCGATCTTCTGACACCCACTTACAAATGGACATTTTGCTCTGGTTTAATTTCAGTGCTGTTTACAGGAGTAAATATTCCACTGTAGGCAAATGGAACAAATAGGTACTGTATTCTGTTGAAAGGTTGATTGGATCACAGATAAATCCTGACCACCTTGAATACAACAAGAAGAAGACAAATGTTTTAATGACAATCAGAACTGGAAAGCCTTTAGTGAATTTGCCTCTGGTCAAGGGATGACACAGGAGCCCCTCAGAACAACTCACATTAGGCAGACACAGTACAAAACTCCTGAGGTTTTGTCCAGATAGAGAAGAAAGGATGTCCTTCTGAGTTTTTCTCTCCATATCTTGCTGAAGTCATTCAAAGAAATAGCAGAGTTGAAAGGCCAAAAAGAGATGGGAATGCTAAACTGTTCCCTTCCTTGCGACTCTTTGAGTACCCCAGAGAGAAACTTCTTGGAGCCATCTGAGACTCTGTCATTGCAAAGCAAGAGGTCTATTGGAGCCTTCCACTGAGTTTGATGTGCAAATACAGCCCAAAGGATGTTGCTGGACCTTCCAGTACATTGCCCTTAGCCCTTACAAGCATCTGTTCATTATAGAAATAATAAAGTGTGCTTTCTTCTTTACAATTGCCTAAAATATTTTAGCCACCTGAGACTATTATCTTATTGGTTCCTTTCATCCCTTACTTCATGGAACCCCCATGTTTCAGAATTGAGCTGATATTGGATATATAATGGATCTATGAACATTATGGGTCAGAAACACCCAAAGTTGAGGAAACTATATGGGTAGAAGCTAGGTGCTTATATGATTAGATATGAAAGGGTAGTTCATATGTACCATGGACATCATTTCTACTGGGTCTAACTCATTTCTACATCTTCATGTAAAAAAGCTATAGAGAAAGGATGAAGAATATTGAGCTTTGCAGATATTGTTGGTCTACTGTTTGTGACTACTGACTGTGTTAATTTGGTCTAGTTGGTTGGAGTCCAACAATATCTGAAGGGTACATTTATTTCATTCCAATGTATCAACTAACCTATGCAAGCCTAAGATTTCAGTACTCCCAAGGAAGTATAAACAGGATTGCAATTTTACAGGCAGCATCTGGTCATTCTTAAATAAATTCTCCCATTACTCCCACTGGATGTTAAATAAAAAGCCATTTGAATGTAGTTATTCCAAGGACACCACACTAGAGGTGACCAAAGTGCAATAAGAAAGTATATCACCTACAACCAATCTAAAACTGAAGACAATTTGAAATACAGCAGCCTTTATAATCAGTGAGTTTTGCTACTGCAGTTGAATGATATAATTGCAAATAAAGTTTAATATCATCCTGAGCATTATTTTGAAGATGACACATAGGTTACAATGATGGTATAGGTTTTCCATGCAAAAGTTGGAAGACTTAATTCCACCAATCTCCCAGTTACTATAGGCAATTTTCTGGTAAGTAGACCAGTGGTCAAACTTGATGCAAGATAGCACTGTGAGATACGAAGCTGTCTTAAAGGATTTGAAGGAATGCAGGTCATGTAATCCATATGGTGTTCCATGCAGAGGTGATTAGTCATTGCATTCTTCTGGGAAGTTTTTCTATAGCCCTGGGATTTCCTGGTAGTGCCCCATCCAGGGCTAACCAAGTCCAACTATACTAACTGATTTTGAATTCAGCCAAGGTCCACTGGGTAGTCTGACTTGTAGAGACCAAATAAGTGTAAGTAAACCTATGCTAATCATAAAAATGTAAATAAGACACCAGATTAGAATAGAAAGTAATTAAAATAAAAACAAAATAAAAACAATGATAACGTATCACATGAATACATTAATGGAAGCTTAGAAACAGAAAATTCACAAATAGCAACATATTAAAAGTTATTTATTATATAAAAATAGACATTCACAAAGGGAGCAAAGGGGCAAGTGATGAAATGTGTCACAACACATACTCCATCACTTTCATACTTTTGTACTTGTTTATGCCCTGCAAGTAACAAAAAGTGGGGTTTGTACTGTGATGTCATCATGCAACTTCCATAATTCTGGCATAAGTGTGGTTAGAAACTTACCCTTTGTGTTTAAAAGGATAAGTTTCCAGCTTCATTTTCCCATTCCTTAAAAGAGCATCAACAGAGTGCCAACACCCAACATTACAATGCTATTTACAAGCAACCGCATTTACTTTTTTACTCACATAAATATACGTTCTAGAAAATAACAACCTTTATTGTAATTATTCTATTTAAAATTTAACAGACGAATCACAAATTATTCTCTTCTGACATTTTAATAGAATGCATATTCATATCACTGCCAAACTAAACTAATTTTATCCTTACTATATTTTTCAGTGTCTTCAGTTAGGAATGCCTATAGAATGTTCTGGCATTTAAGACAGAGAAAGACAAAATAAAATACTTAACAATCAATTTGTCTTTGGAACCAAATGTAAAGTTATAAATAATAGTCTTTATTGTCTTTATATAGAGAGAGTGATCTCCTCCCAATAATTTACAAGAATTACTCACTAGATGATTCATTACCCACTGGAGAAATTTTGGGGAAAAGCTTATGTTAAAAGAGAACTCATAGAAGTAGATTTTTTAGAAAAACTGCAAATAATATTAAATATAAATAAAATCATGTAATCTCAAGATTGCAATATGAGATCTTCACATTTCAAACAAACAACCTCCCTACTAAAACAATTGAGTAAATTATTCTTAGTATAAATGGTTTTTATGTAATCCAGTAATTACTTAGTTATATGCTATATCTTCTTTCTCTTCAATCACAAAGCTCTGTAAAGGTGATTTTCTTACACAGGAATTCTGTATGGACTTTGGAGTACACACATGCCTCTACATTGAGACCAATGTAGGGAAAGAGCTTTCTTTCTGTTCAATGAATGTAACTCTCACAACACTTTGCGCGGAAGGAAACGATCTTAAGCATTTGCTTAGCTAAAGAGGAACCGTGTGTCTTTGAGGTATGTTTACAGTACTATGTTCCTACATGTTTCTTTACGTGATCACAGTGGGAATCATTTGTGAGTAGACATGCAGAATTTCCTTTTAAAAACTTGTAGATTAAATATATCTATGCTGACTTTGAAATATACTTCATGAATGTCGATGAAGGTTCTCAGTCATCCAGGTGGAACAGTCTGTAGCTTGAATCATGTCAACTGGATTTCTATTTTCTCAGTGGAAACGTTTCGCTCCTTATCCAAGGAGCTTCTTCAGTCTGAGCAAAGTTAGTAAGGGAATCCTTAAATATGTTTCTAGGGTGGCTGTGTGACCTTGCACCTGGGGCTAGGTCATGGTTATTTTGAGATGTTCATTTCTAAGTCCCTTTATCATCTAAAGGAGGATCGTTAAGATTACCATGCTGCTGTTGAGCTTGCGAAATGGTCTTAATCTTCCTAGGCACAGAAGACAAAGCAGGAAGGAAAATAGGGGAAAGATTGTGCCTGAGGCCCCCACCTCTATTCAAGGAAGGATTTTCCAAGTTGGCATAAATGGATTCCTTGACCCCTCTCTCAAACCACCTATCTTCTCTGTCTAAAATGTGAACATTAATGTCCTCAAATGAGTGTCCTTTTTGGGACACTGACACTGACACTGTATTACAATTCCCAACCAACATGTCTATGAGTTGTGCTGGCTAGAGCTTCTGGAGGACTCCTAGGTTGGGAAGATGGTATACATGAAAGGAATATTTGACACACCCGCCATCCAAAAATGTCCTGCATAGGACACTCAAGCAAGCACATTATATAAAATGGAAAAACCTACTTCATGGACTTTTGATGACTTTTTCAGAATGAAATTGAGAATCAAGTATCCTAAATGTGGATTTATGCCCACAGATGTAAGATTTTCAGCTGACAATTTTATACATCAGCTTCTAATCAAGTTAAAGGATAATTCTTTGAAATAGAGGTCCTATGCTCTCCAATAGAAGTTGGGCAAATTAAGGTCTCCAGCTTGCCTACTTAATCTCTCAAGATGTCCAGAAGATAATTGCTTGCAATTGCTTTGCCACATAAAGTGACATTTGCCCAGTGCAGGTAATGTAATAGTATAGTTGCACTAGTCACCAAATGTATTGATCTTTAGATACAACACATTCCAATCATGTACACCAGCTGGAGCTGTCTATGAGATTTAGCACTTTCACTGCCATTAATAAGGATAATTAATTCTAACAATGTACTGCATAATAAGAGCAGGGTGGATTTAAGTTCCAATTGATCTCCAAAACTGTAAGTTTCAGGATCTTTATGATCACAAATTGAGATACTAAATACATATTGCAAAGAATCCTGTTCTTGCCATTTCTCTGGAAACAATCCTTTTAGGGCTGTTGAGCTCAGCTACCTTCTCTGTCTCAGAACTTCCAAAAGCTGTCTCAGGTCAAAGGAAAGTCAGGAAAGGCATGTGGTAGCTTCAAGACTGGATTTCACAAGAGGAATAACAAACAGGGTTTCGTTCTCATTTTCTCCTCTCTAATTCTGCCCGTATTTTCCTTTTATTCCTTCTTGAATTTGAATCTCCGTTACAATTAAATGGGATCCGTCTTCTCTTGGCTGGAGGTCTCCTTTTTATTCTTTCCCATAAATGTGAATAGAACATCTTTCTGAAGTCCTTGCTTTTACAGTTTGAAAATGTATGTATGTATGTATGTATGTATACACACACACACACACACACACACACACACACACTACAAAAAAAAGAATAAAGATGGCACAAATAACAAAACTGGATGAGAACAAAGAAAAAAAGGGGCTTCAGTCATGACACTTTCATGCTTGTTTCTCCAACCCCTTACCTATTCTTAACCTTTTGGACTTACAGTTTTTCTGGCAGGTCTGTTGCTAGGATCTGAATTGGTAACTTAAAATAAAGAAAGAAAATATTGAACAATACGGTTTTTATTAGTGCTAACTTCTATTGGTGTCTGTACTAAAACTGCACAAATGTTGGCACTCACTAAACCAATAAGGTGAATTTTGAGAAATGTTCTGGTGGGACTTGAGGCACAAATAACCTCTAATGCTGGGAAAGGTCAAAGGAAAGAGCATGACCAGCAGCAAGGTGAATGGACTCATTTACAGTGGCGATGAGTGCACTGTTAAAAGGCCTGAAAAAAAGAGGTTAGGGACAGATTGTCATGGAGAAAATCTATCTCTGTGGTCACTAGGAATCGAAAATGACTTGATGGCACATAATCAATCTGGTGGGATATATCAGATAAGAGAAGAAAAGTAGAACAAATCCAGTACCACAGAATAATGGAATCACAAAATTGGAAGTTACCATATAAGTCATCAAGTCCAATCCTCTGGTCAGTGCAGGATCCATTAGAGCATCTTTGTACTTGATCAGCCTCCGTTTGAAGACTTCTACCGAAGGAGAACTCACCATGTCATGTGGCAGCCTGTTTTACCTGCTGACAGGGCATACAGTCAGGATTTTTTCTTGATGTCTAGTATGAACCTTCTTCCTTTTAATTTTAACCCATTGGTTCTGGTTCAGTCCTCTCTGGCAATAGAAAGAAAGTCCACTCCCTCATCTGTGTGACAATCCTTCAGATAGTTGAAGACTATCCTCCCTTAGTCATATTTTCTGCAAGCTAAACATATCCAAATCCTGATCGTCATATGTGCTTAGTTTCCAGACACTTCACCTTCTTGGTAGTCTTCCAGAGAATGTTTTCTAATTTGTCATTGCCGTTTTTGAATTGTGGTGCCCAGAATTGAGCTGACATTCTTCCATCTTCTGACAAATGAGGTGGTCAGTAAGATAAGACAAGAATTTCTTGGACTTCTGACTCTTGGCAGGGCTTGAATCAATCCCTGGAGATGTCAAGATAATTGATATGCCCCATTATCATTATTGCATGTTTCTTTGAAAGACTTGTCACCTGATACAAAAAGACCTCATATATATTTTCGGCCAGCCCAAGTGGTCTATAATATACTGCTACAATGGTATCTCTTTTGTTTCTCTCTTATTTTATTCTTACCCAAATATTTTCAATAGGGATTTCCATGTTCTAATTCCTGAATTTTTGTGCAAGTATGTATTTTTTTCTTTACATTCATATAAGTAGAACATCCATATGCTTTTTCCTACATCTGTTCCTTTTGAATAGTGTTCAGTGCTGCGTGCCAATAATGGTATTATTCTAACAAATTTCAGTGATGTCTATCACATCATATTTGCTATCTTGAATTAGAGTTTCTATTTCTTCCTATTTATTTCCCATACTCTGTTCATTGGTTAAAAACATATTAAGTCATGAGTGCTACACACTAGACTTTCTCTTGTCCTGGGGAACTCTGAGTTCCTATCCTAGCTTCCTGTTTCTCCCTTTGTGTTCCCCTTTCTTTGCCTAATCCTTGACTACATATTCAGTCTCCTGGTGTTCTAGTTCTGGTCTTTTGGCACCCTCCCCCTCTCATTCTACTTTTAATACCCTCTTGATGAAACTCTTGAGGTTCCTGCCAAATGCTTTCTTCCCAGTTTTTGTAAAATATATCTCTGAATAGTTTTGAAAACAAAGAACAAAGGTGGATACTGAATGCAAAATAAAAAGGATGTCAGTGGGGGATCTGAGTATGGCTTTTACATGTTGTGAATGTCAACAGAAATGAATACTTTTTCAGTGAAAAAGGCAGTTTTTCACTATCAAGATGTGAGATGACAAAGCATAAATTAAGAGCTCCAACAAGGGCTGAACAGAAAAATTGGATGTTCACCATGGTAAACTTAGAGATAAGTGAATTTAGTTTCAGAAGCTACAGGCAGACCACTGTCTACCCACCTAAATTGAGTTGGGGGATGTGAGCATAAAGGTAAGATCCACCAGTAAATGTCCCCTCATGCTCAGCTGTCTATTAAATCTTTGGCATTCAGAACAAAAAGATATATAAAGGTTTCTGTAAGAGCATCCAGTTGCCCACACTTACAGAATTCCCATGTTGAAAAATATCTCTTTCATTATGATAAGAACATCTATATCCTCATCTCTCAACCTAGATATCTTTACTGCCTGACTAGAGTGAAAGAGAGAGAAAAGGTCTGAGATAAAGCCAAAGCTCCTTCCCAGTCAATAAAAAATAAGTTATAATTTAATGAATGAAATCAGAGCACATGATTCAGGTTTACAAAAGCTAAAGAAATGCAACATGTCAGCCAGAACAAAATGCTGGCCAGCATCTTTAAAGCTCTAAACTGGAGCATGGGAAGGACTTTCTGTCCTGCCTCTTTCCTGGATGATATCTGTCTTCATGAACATGTTTGTACTTTTTGGGTTTTTCTGAAACTATCATGTTATGGTGAATTTGTTGGATTGGATTCATTGAGCCAAAAAGTATGAGATACATACATACATCCAAGCGAGTAAACTAAACAGATAAAAAAGATGGGCAAACTACAACTGTCTACCTGAGGATCAACTTAAGCACAATAGTACAGGAAACAACTTGCACTATTTCAAACAAAGTGTGATGGCACTGGACTCAAATTGTCAGGATGGAGGCTGAGTCTGAGGAGGAGGAGGACCAGCCGATCGCGGAAAAAATCAGAGAGAGCCATGAGCAGCAAGATCCAGAGCCACCGATTGAAGACAGACAGGAGGCAGATTCACTGCCACCTATCGGCGCATGAGAAAGGAGGCTGGAAAGGCGGGCTGAGCAGCGAGAGAGGCGATTGGCTCCCGTGCGTAAAAGGCAGGAAAGCCGAAGATATAAAAAGGGCCAGAGCCAGTTGTCGGAGACAACTGTTCACAATACCCGACACGAATGCCTTCCATTGGAGTGAACCTTGCTGTCATGCCAATGTTAACGAGTGGCTGCTGAGCGTGATTAGCATGTTCATTTTGAGAAGTATTCCCATGTCCTGGTGGTTGAGCTGAATACTTCTCACAATGAACATGCTAATCACTCTCAGCAGCCACTCGTTAACATTTCAACACAACAAAAAACCCCACCTAATCTCCTATAACTTAGCTCTATAAATAGAAAACAAACATTGCCACTTTACCTGGGCACAGAGAGATCACTTCTGTCTGTGCTCCTGCCCTCTGAAGATGCCGGCCACAGATGCTGGCAAAAGGTTAGGAACCACAACTTCCAGAACACAGCCACACAGCCCGGAAGACACACAACAGCCAACAGAAAACTGAAGGCATGGTAAGAGATTTTGAAATAAGCAACCATGATAAATGCCAATCAAAATGTGTGATATGCATTAAACGAAAAGCAACAAGACCAGCCATACCCAAACAAAGGGAAAGGCGGGCAACTAAGCCACTCAAACGTATCCACACCAAACAAGATGAAAATGGAGAAGTACAAAGATCCAAAGCTAGACTAGTCGCAAAAGGCTATTCACAAAAATATGGACTTGATTACAATGAGTGTTTTGCTCCTGTTGTAAAACATACCACAATCAGAATGCTCCTGAGTCTAGCAGCTTCCAGGAACATGAGCGTTGAGCACCTGGATGTAAAAACTGTATTTCTGCATGGAGAGATAGAGGAAGAACTGTACATGCTACAACCTCCAGGCTTCGCTGATCCCAAGACACAGCAACTTTTTTGCAAACTTCAGAAGGGGATTTATGGCCTGAAGCAAGCAGCAAGAGCATGGAATAAGAAGTTGAAGCAAGTACTTCTTAATCAAGGTTTTGTTCAAGGCCAAGCTGATCCCTGTCTCTACACAAGACCCAGAAATGGCAGAGAGGTGTACATTCTTTGTTATGTGAATGATTTGATGATCTGCCATAAAAACAAAGGAGACTTTTATGAAATCGTGTCCAACCTGAACAAAGAAGTCAAGCATCTGGGCAATGCCAACTACTACTTGGGGATACAGATTGAAAAGGAAGAAGATGGAAGCTTTCTTCTAAGCCAGAAGCAAAAGATCCTAGAACTGTTGGAAATCTTAGGACTGCAAAATGCCAATCCTATGCCAACACCAATGGAAACAGGTTTCCACAAGCAACAGGAACCTAGTGAATTCTTACCAGAGAACAATGGCTATAAAAGTGCCATAGGTAAGCTATTGTATCTAGCCACTACAACCAGGCCAGACATAGCAGCTGCAGTAAACATTCTATGTAGAGAGACTAGCACACCCACACAAAGAGACTGGAGTGGTGTTAAGCAGGTGGGAAGGTACCTAAAGGGGACCTTACACCTAAAACTAAAGCTACCAGCCACTGACAATCCTAAACTAGTGGGGTTTACATATGCAGATTGGGCAGAAGACATTACTGACCGTAAATCCACTAGTGGGCATATATTTTTCTATGGAGGTAGGGAAGTAAGCTGGGGAAGCTGTAAGCAAGATACAGTTGCACATTCATCCACAGAGGCAGAGTATGTGTCAGCAGCAGAAACATGCAAAGAGGTTTCATGGCTCAAGCTACTGCTTGAAGACATGGGGATAGAGGAATCTACCCCTATTCAGGTCTACGAAGACAACCAACATTGTATTAGGCTCTCACAGTCAGAAAGGATTAATGGGAGAATTAAACACATTGATGTTAAGTATCATGCAGTAAGAAACTTGCAAGAGCAAGGAATAGTCAGACTAGACTATTGTCCCACAAGGAACATGACTGCGGACATTCTCACGAAGCCATTGCCAAGGAGCAGTTACCAAGAACTGTGGAAGAAGTTGAACCTTGTGGACTCTGAGACATGCTAACTTGAGAAGGGGTGTTGGGATTATCAGGAGTCAACTCAGCATTGTCTCATAAGAATAATAGGGGGTCTTTCTAGTAAACACATCTCTACTGTGCTTGTGGGATGTTACCTGGGTCACCTGATTTCCTCTTCCTCCTCCTCCTTGGTTTGGGGGATTAACATTCTCCATTACGCTTCGGGCACACCTGCAAGCAGGAGGGCTGCACCATGCAGCTCTTGTCCATTCCATCTCGCTTGCATGCAGATCTACTATGAATCTACTCGTACCAAATCTACTGAATAAATGTAAGCTATCTCTATTTTTCTTCATCTAACTAATGTGTGAAGACTGAATTTATTTCTGAACGCAATTAAGCTCAAAGTGCAAGTTCCCTGCTGGTTCACGCTTCTACTCTGCAAGATTGTTGTTAGCTGCTTGGAGTTCTTTTATTAACCTTCAAGACTCCATCAGTCATTAACAGTGAGACCGAGTACAGTCGCCCGCATTCTGGACTCCCGTGTATGCTGGGGCCACCTCCAATACTTAACTGACTGGAGGGGGAGTCTTCATGGGAAGACTCTGCAGACGTACACGTACCACTGAGAGTATGGCAATTTCATCAGCAATACCCGCACAAGCCCAGACCACAAATCTCCCCCTCCCTCTGCTCTCCAGAGCAGGGCTTCCCACGGATCAAGGAGGAATTGTTCCCATGCGAATGTTTTGGGACTAGCCATAACATTGCATCACATGGTACCTTCTAGCTTCATATCTAAAGAAGATATAAGCAAAGCCATTCAAAGCTATGGGAAGGCTTTGTCATCTGGCCACCTGGCGTCACGTCATCATGAGAAACTTTTGCTTCGTACAGAAAACAATTTGCCAATTTCATATGAGAAATCTGACAAAATGCGGGGGGAGCGGGTCCTGCAGGGGGGGGGATAGTGTCAGGATGGAGGATGAGTCTGAGGAGGAAGAGGACCAGCCGATTGTGGAAAAAACCAGAGAGAGCCATGAGCAGCAAGATCCAGAGCCACTGATTGAAGACAGACAGGAAGCAGATTCGCCACCACCTATTAGTGTGCGAGAAAGGAGGCTGGAAAGGCGGGCTGAGCAGCAAGAGAGGCGACTGGCTCCCACACATAAAAGGTGGGAAAGCCGAAGATATAAAAAGGGCCAGAGCCAGTTGTCAGAGACAACCGTTCACAATACCCGACAAGAAAGCCTTCCGCTGGAGTGAATTGAGACTCAGAACCCTGCCTTGCTGCCATGCCAAACCTTGCTTCAGAGCCTGGACTTACTGCTGCGCCAAACCTTCCTCAGAACCTTGCCTTGTACCGTGCATTTGTGAGTTATCAACCACTTAACCTTTCCTGTATCCCTTATTGTTAAATAAAGAACGTCACCATCGCTTCCTGTGTCAAGTCTTAGAACAAGACACAAATAGAATTAATTGTTTCTGTTACTATTTGGGAAGAAAGTTTCATGATGTTCTCTTTCTCTTTATATATTTATGCACACATTTGTACAGGACTCATATGCTCTGTCTTTGGCCATTAATGTCCATAAAATGGTATCCAAAACACTACTGCAATTTAAGCTACCACACAAGATAAACTGGGTTCTGATGTTGATTCTAAATTTTGTATCCTAGAAGCAGGATTTAATGAAAATAGAATTGATATGTTATATTGTATATACTACTCAATATGGAAATATTCAAGTTGTATCAATGTCCCAAATTAGAATAGCAAAAATTATAGGAAGAAAGGCTATAAATTCTCAGCAATGTTTCTTCTTCGTCCTACCCTGCTCCTCCTCCTTTAAAGGAATTGATGGAAGTTTGTTGTTGTTGTTCAGTCGTTTAGTCGTGTCGGACTCTTCGTGACCTCATGGACCATAGCACGCCAGGCCTTCCTGTCCTCCACTGTCTCTCGGAGTTTACTCAAATTCATGTTCATTACATCGGTGATGCTATCTAACCATTTCATCCTCTGCCGTCCCCTTCTCCTTTTGCCTTCAGTCTTTCCCAACATCAGGGTCTTTTCCAGTGACTCCTCTCTTCGCATTAGGTGGCCAAAGTATTTGAGCTTCAGCTTCAGCATCTGTCCTTCCAATGAGCAGTCAGGGTTGATTTCCTTTAGGATTGACTGGTTTGACCTCCTTGCAGTCCAAGGGACTCTCAAGAGTCTTCTCCAGCACCACAGTTCAAAAGCATCAATTCTTCGGCGCTCAGCCTTCCTTATGGTCCAACTCTCACAGCCATACATTACTACTGGAAAAACCATAGCTTTAACTATACGGACCTTTGTCGGCAAGGTGATGTCTCTGTTTTTTAATATGCTGTCTAGGTTTGCCATAGCTTTCCTCCCAAGGAGCAAGCGTCTTTTAATTTCATGGCTGCAGTCACCGTCTGCGGTGATCTTGGAGCCCAAGAAAATAAAATCTGTCACTGCTTCCATTTCCTCCCCTTCTATTTGCCAGGAAGTGATGGGACCAGATGTCATGATCTGGGTTTTTTTTTAATGTTGAGTTTCAAGCCAGCTTTTGCACTCTCTCCTTTCACCCTCATCAAGAGGCTCTCCAGTTCCTCTTCACTTTCTGCCATTAGGGTGGTATCGTCTGCATATCTGAGGTTGTTGATATTTCTCCCGGCAATCTTAACTCCGGCTTGTGATTCATCCAGCCCGGCATTTCTCATGATGTACTCTGCATATAAGTTAAATAAGCAGGGTGATAATATACAATCGAAGAGAATATTTGTAGCTCAGGGTTGAACTGGGGAGTCTTTGGTGCTCTCTGAGCCTTGTCGTTTTCATGCAGACGTTTCATTGCCAGGCTAGGCAACATCTTCAGTGCGAAAAGGGAGTGTAACTTGCTGTCTGTTTATATACCCTGGCTTGTCCTGCCTGTGTTGGTGGGGGTCTTGTACTCTCCTTGGTAGTTCCTTGATTGGGCTGTTGTGTGCTGTTTGGGTGATTGACTGAGTTAATAGTTCCTTGATTAAGGTCTATTGTGTTGTTTGATTGCTCCTCTGCTGCTAATCTTGCTGTTAATCTATGCATATCTTGTTGTTGATTGCTGGCCCAGGGGTGTTCTGGTCTTCTGGCTATTCTATTGTCTCTTATGAATGGTATGTAAATGTTGTTAACCTCAATGTGTCTGTTGATGGCTGCTTTGTCTGAGTGCCAAGCTTCTAAGAATTCTCTAGCATTTTTGGATTTGGCCTGGTCTAATATGCTCACAGTTTCCCAGTTGAAAGTATGGTTAAGTCTGTCCATGTGTTGTGAGATTAAGGAGTTTTCATCATGTCTTCTGACTGCTAGTTGGTGTTCGTGGATGCGTTCTGCTAGTCTTCTGCCAGTCTGTCCTACATAGTGGCTGTTACAGTCCTTACACTGTATGTTGTAGATAACTCCTGTTTTTTCTTCTGGGGCTACTGGGTCTTTTGGTTTACTTAAAATGTTCTGAAGGGTTTTGGTAGGTTTGTGTGCTACAGTGATGCCGTGTGGATGTAACAGTCTATTAGTAGTTTCTGAGATGTTTCTGATGTATGGCAGTGTAATCCTTTTCATAGCTTCTGTTGGCTTTGTTGTGGTGGGTTGAGTGGTCAGGCACTTTTTGATAAAGTTGTGTGGATATCCATTTTGCTGGAAGATGTTATATAATATACTATAACAGGGGTCGGCAAACTTTTTTTGCTGGGAGCCATTTTGACATGCTCGTGCACATTTTGAAGTGCTCGAGAGCCAAGGGGCGGGGTTTGCGGGCGCGGGCCAATCGCGTGGAAGGGGGCGGGGTTTCCGGACGGGAGCCAATCGTGTGGAAGGGGGCGGGTTTTGCGGGCGGGAGCCAATCGCGTGGAAGGGGGCGGGGGAGGTTTGGAAGAAGAAGGGAAAGAGAGGCTCGACTGCTTCGGCGGCGGCGCTTCCAGGTTGTCGCTGCGGCGGCAACGGCTGCCCCTTCGAAAGGGCAGGCTCCGGGGACCCCGAAAATGCCCTCAGTTTAGGCAGGGAGGCTGCGCCAAGCTGCCTCAGCTGTTCTGCAGGGAGAATTTCCACCCCAGGGCAGCGTGTGCATGTGGGGAGGGGAGGTTTCTGCCTCCCTGCCGGAACCGAGGGCATTTTCGGGGTCCCCGGAGCCTGCCCTTTCGAAGGGGCAGCGGCAGCAGCAGCTGCAGTGCTGCCCCTTCGAAAGGGCAGGCTCCGGGGACCCCGAAAATGCCCTCAGTTTAGGCAGGGAGGCTGCCCGCAAGCTGCCTCAGCTGTTCTGCGGGGAGAATTGCCACCCCAGGGCAGCGTGTGCATGTGGAGAGGGGAGGTTTCTGCCTCCCTGCTGGAACCGAGGGCATTTTCGGGGTCCCCGGAGCCTGCCCTTTCGAAGGGGCAGCGGCAGCAGCAGCTTCAGTGCTGCCCCTTCGAAAGGGCAGGCTCCGGGGACCCCGAAAATGCCCTCAGTTTAGGCAGGGAGGCTGCGCGCAAGCTGCCTCAGCTGTTCTGCGGGGAGAATTGCCACCCCAGGGAAGCGTGTGCATGTGGAGAGGGGAGGTTTCTGCCTCCCTGCCGGAACCGAGGGCATTTTCGGGGTCCCCGGAGCCTGCCCTTTCGAAGGGGCAGCACTGCAGCTGCTGCTGCCGCTGCCCCTTCGAAAGGGCAGGCTCCGGGGACCCCGAAAATGCCCTCGGTTTCGGCAGGGAGGCAAAAATCGCGCGTGCAGGCTGCCGGGCTTCCCGACGCACAGCTGATTGGCGTGGAGAATTTCCACTCCCTTCAGCGCTTCCGGCTTGTCACGCGACACACAGTTTGGAAAGCCCTGCCCGTCGTCAAGATGGCTGCCGGAGACGGCTGCCAGGTTGCCAGGGGTATGCCCACAGCAACGCACACCGTGCCCGCTGCCGCGCCTGCCCCGCCACACTCGCTGCTGCGCCACGCCCGCCGCGCCACGCCCGCCACGCCTGCCTGCGGAAGAGCCACACTCAAGGGGCCAAAGAGCCGCATTTGGCTCGCGAGCCGCCATTTCCGACCCTTGTACTATAATATATATTATATATATATATATATATATATATATATATATATATATATATATATATAATATGTTATATAATATACAGCCTTGTCGTACTCCTTTCCCAATTTTGAACCAGTCGGTTGTTCCATGTCCGATTCTAACTGTTGCTTCTTGACCCACATACAGGTTTCTCAGGAGACAGGTAAGGTGGTCTGGTACTCCCATCTCTTTAAGAATTTGCCACAGTTTGTTGTGATCCACACAATCAAAGGCTTTAGCGTAGTCAATGAAGCAGAAGTAGATGTTTTTCTGGAACTCTCTTGCTTTTTCCATGATCCAGCGAATGTTGGCAATCTGATCTCTAGTTCCTCTGCCTCTTCGAAACCCAGCTTGCACTTCTGGACGTTCTCGGTTCACATACTGCTGTAGCCTAGCTTGTAGGATTTTGAGCATAACCTTGCTGGCATGTGAAATGAGCGCAATTGTACGGTAGTTTGAACATTCTTTGGCATTGCCTTTCTTTGGAATTGGAATGTAAACTGACCTTTTCCAATCCTGTGGCCACTGTTGAGTTTTCCAAATTTGTTGGCATATTGAGTGCAGCACTTTAACAGCATCATCTTTTAGGATTTTAAATAGCTCAGCTGGGATACTGTCTTCTCCGCTAGCTTTGTTGTTAGTAATGCTTCCTAAGGCCCACTTGACTTCACTCTCTAGGATGTCCGGCTCAAGGTCAGTGACCACACCATCGTATTTATCAGGGATATTAAGATCTTTCTTGTATAGTTCTTCTGTGTATTCTTGCCACCTCTTCTTCATCTCTTCTGCTTCTGTTAGGTCCCTGCCTTTTTTGTCCTTTATCATGCCCATCTTTGCACAAAATGTCCCCTTGATATCTCCGATTTTCTTGAAGAGATCTCTAGTCTTCCCCATTCTATTGTTTTCCTCGATTTCTTTGCATTGTTCATTTAAGAAGGCCTTCTTATCTCTCCTTGCTATTCTCTGGAAATCTGCATTCAGTTGGTTATATCTTTCCCTTTCTCCCTTGCCTTTTGCTTCCCTTCTTTCCTCAGCTATTTGTAAAGCCTCATCAGTCAGCCACTTTGCTTTCTTGCATTTCTTTTTCTTTGGGATGGTTTTAGTTGCTGTCTCCTGTACAATGTTACGAACCTCCATCCATAGTTCTTCAGGCACTCTGTCTACCAGATCTAATCCTTTAAATCTATTCCTAACCTCAACTGTATATTCATAAGGGATATGATTTAGGTCATACCTGATTGGTCTAGTGGTTTTCTCTACGTTCTTCAATTTAAGCCTAAATTTTGCGATAAGAAGCTCATGATCTGAGCCACAGTCAGCTCCAGGTCTTGTTTTTGCTGATTGTATAGAGCTTCTCCATCTTTGGCTGCAAAGTATACAATCAATCTGATTTCGGTATTGACCATCTGGTGATGTCCATGTGTAGAGTCGTCTCTTGTGTTGTTGGAAAAGAGTGTTTGCTATGACCAGCGTGTTCTCTTGACAAAACTCTATTAGCCTTTGCCCTGCTTCATTTTGTACTCCGAGGCCGAACTTGCCTGTTATTCCGGTTATTTTTTGACTTCCTACTTTAGCATTCCAGTCCCCTATGATGAAAAGGACATCTTTTTTTGGTGTTAGTTCTAGAAGGTGTTGTAGGTCTTCATAGAACTGGTCAACTTCAGCTTCTTCGGCATCAGTGGTTGGGGCATAGACTTGGATCACTGTGATGTTGAATGGTTTGCCTTGGATTCGAACTGAAAGCATTCTGTCGTTTTTGAGGTTGTACCCCAGTACTGCCTTTCCCACTCTTTTATTGACTATGAGAGCTACTCCATTTCTTCTAAGGGATTCTTGCCCACAGTAGTATATATAATGGTCTCCTGAATTAAATTCGCCCATTCCTGTCCATTTTAGTTCGCTGATTCCCAAGATGTCGATGTTCAATCTTGTCATCTCATGTTTGACCACATCCAGCTTACCTTGATTCATAGATCTTACATTCCAGGTTCCTATGCAATATTGTTCTTTACAGCATCGGACTTTCCTTCCACTTCCAGACACATCCACAACTGAGCGTCCTTTCGGCTTTGGCCCAGCCGTTTCACTCTTTCTGGAGCTACTCGGAATTGCCCTCCGCTCTTCCCCAGTAGCATTTTGGACACCTTCCGACCTGAGGGGCTCATATTCCGGCGTCATATCTTTTAGCCTTTTGATACTGTCCATGGGTTTTCTTGGCAAGGATACTGGAGTGGTTTGCCATTCCCTCCTCCAGTTTTGGACCACGTTTTGTCAGAACTCTCTGTCATGACCTGTTCTTCTTGACCTGACTTCATTGAGTTACGCAAGCCCCTTCGCCACGACAAAGGGGTGATGGAAGTTAATTCAGTTCTAATTACTTTATTTCCCACAAAGAATGGAATAATTCATTGTTTTCTCTTTGAAGCCAAGGGATTAATTTTTTATAAGCCCATATAGGAAACTGTAGAGAATTTTCCTTTCAGTGACATACAAAAGCTACAGTTTCCTCTAAAGGTATATTCAAGATTGAAATAGTATGTGTGCTTTCAGTCTACATTTTTTCATTATGGGACAGAATGACCTCAAAAACAGAAATGAGGCCAACAGGCTTGCATTCTTTTTGCCTAAGCAAAATGAATTGAAATGCACCTTTTAAAGAATACATTTCTGTTAATGCAGTTCTTCTTTAATACATCTTTTACAGAAAACCTTTTCAGTATTGTGAATCAAACAGAAAAACAGATCATTCTACTCTTAAAAGCATCTACGTAACTGTAAGATAGAGGGTAGGTGCCTTCTTTGATTTATAGCTTTATTCTTTTGAGATATTTTCATGAAATCCTGTTCACAATGTGGAGGAAGTAAGGTAGAACCGTATCATATCTGCATAGCTAGCAAGTGATAGATAACAGAAATCATTCATTGCTACCTGCATCAATTATTGTTATGTATCCATAATGTATAACAGATATACCCCAATTTATTACTGAACAAACCAAGATCAGATTCATTCATTCAGAATCACACATTGATAAAAAAGAATTCCAATACTATTTGTTCTTGTTGGTTTCCAGTTCTTTGTGTACATCCCCATTAATCATGTCACTGCTAATTATTATACATTTTAGGACAGGATAGTAATTGACCATGTTTCTTTTTTATTTTAATTAGACTGAAAAAAAATGATTTTCTATGGACAACAAAGGGGGAAAATGGAGAAGGGGATGGAGAAAATAAAATGGAGAACATTTAACCAACACCACTTTAAGTAGGATCCAAAGAAACCTCAATAGTTAAATTTTATGTTTTAATTTGACATTCATACCTACCCACCATGCAGTTCACATTCATATTTCTCAATGATTTGCTGAAGAGCAAAAATCTAACCTGCACATCATCTGCCCAACATGAAACCACATCGTACTACCTAAATGTTGCTCATTGTCACCTCTTGTACTTTTTCAATAAAAACTCTGCCAAACATCTTCCCAGACACACTTAACAAACTAATCTTGCTGTACTTTTTGCAATTTACTCTTGAAACCTTTCTGGCTGTATACAGGAACAGTAATGGAATTCTTCCAATTGTCGGGCACTGGTCCAGTCTTCACACACAGATGTTTAACAAAATACAGAGCCACACCACAAGCAAACCACTTCCATATTTTAACATTCCTTTGGTTACCCTGCCTCCATCTGCAGCCTTACCATTGTTCAGCATTCTGACAGTGTTAATTACTTCCTTTCACACATCTTTTTGGACATTAATATTTATAGCACTTGTATGAATTCAACTCTTGATATATCCCTAGCATTCTCTTACAGATCTGTAAAATATTTCTTCTCTCATCAGTTTCATCCCAATTCATGTATTGCTTTCACTCTGAATTCCATTCACTGTGCTGAAGGCTCTCTTTTCGCCCACTTCCAAACAATGTTTTTTCAGTTCCATCAAAATTGCTTTGCATTTTCTCTACTTCTTTTAACTTTAACCGTTCTTAACTTTCTTTGATCGCATTCTTTTCCCTGTGTGCACCTTATATATTTCTTTGTCCCTCATACTTGGCAGCAATTATGCCCTTATATACATTTTTCCTCATCATCCAGCCTCTTTCATTTCATCTTTCCACCAAGACAGCACGCTAGTTTCAAGCAATCCAAAGAAAGTTTTCCTTTCTTTCTATTTCATTCTAAGTCAATCCAAATACTGTAATTTGCTTTCTGCTCTTATATTGAAGCCTATCATTCATTTTATTTATATATTACATTTTAAATTAATCTGTTCCAAAGATTATTGTTTACTTTGCATGCATCTATGAAATCCACTGTCTTGAACACCCAGGTAGTATAATTCCCCTTGTGAAGTACTTCACTTCCCTTCTACTTCTTGAACACAGCTCAGACAGACAGTGAACTCAAATAATTTGCCTTGGGGACACTGGAGAACCTTCCAATCCTGGCGCACAAGTGTTACTTTGGGGCTCCGGAGCTTCTGGAAGGCCTCTTGGAACCTCAGAGAAAGGCTGCTCTGCAAATCCAATGCCAAATGTCTAAGAGATTAGTGTTCATTAGCATATAGAAACAAAGGGTGGATTCTACCCTCGGGATATCGCAATAGAAAAAGCACCCTTAGCTGTTAGGACAAGTAAATTTATATTATCGTTTCAGATAAAAATGCCAAATGAATTTTCAGCTTTTGAAGTTTTTATTTTTCAGTCACTGCTTTATTTCCCCAGCCTTCCATGTACTTTATTCTTTTTTATGCCAGCTTGTCTAAATATCATTGGGATTTAGTATTTTAAAACTGCCTTCTAATCATGCCTCAGCCTTTCTGTAATGTAAAAGATGATGCATGCTGATCTCCATGCTGTCAATAAATTAAGTGTTCTAGCCTTGGAGTTCTTCAGGTTTGTTTATGGGATTTTGATTGGCTCATCTGTATTCTTCAGCATTCATTTCAATTGTCTTTGTTTCTGTTTTCCTCCATGGTTAAGGCTTCAGTCATAAGAGGCAAAACTGCAGTTGGAAGTGGCTTTAGTAATCATAATGCTGTTGTTTTCTGATCTTGATTTTGCCTATGGTGATGACTTTATCACAGTATCAGCATTGCTGAGTATAAAAGCAACAATAAGTTTTATGGCACTTTTCAGCCTTAGCTGAAAGGAACTTAAACTTGCAATAATTATTTCTTTCTTCAAATGTGTTCTGACTGCCTACAGTATAGCTGGGTTGGTACAGCAGATATATTGTATTAAGATTCATTCATTCATTCATTCATTCATTCATTCATTCATTCAGCATTTATGTCTCACCTTTCTTAATGTTGATCTTAAGGCATATCACAGGTTAAACGAGAGCCAGTGTGAAGTGTATTGTTAAAGTGCTGAACCAAGACTAAGTAAACTCAGTTTCAAGTCCAGCCTCACCCATGGAAGCTCACCAGATGATTTTCTTAGTCCAATCTTTACCATAAGGTGTTTTTTTTTAAAAAAAAAGGAGAGAGTGCTAGATATTTCACCCTGGGTTCCTGAAGAAAAAGTGGGATATGAAGGTAACATTCTTAAAAGATTTTAAAATGTTATAGCGATACCATTAATAATAACATTAAACTAGGGTAGAAAGACACGCAGCTATTCAAATGATTTCAAAGAGCTCTCTGAAAATTAAAAGAAATCACTACAAGGTCTTTAAAAAGATAAAACCCTTTCTAAAAAGAGAAGTGGTGGAAGATCTTTAAAGAAAGAATACGGGCCTGATTTGGGGTAGTTCCGAAGTCTCACTTTGCCTTAGTGTGGGCAGTGTTTCTCAAACTTGGCAACTTTAAGATGTGTAGCCTTCAACTCCCAGAATTCTCCAGGAAGTATGCATTGGGAATTAGTCTGTCTTACTGATTCCCATGAAAGGTCCCAATCCAGATGTCCTCATTTTACTTACTTATTTTTATGAACAAAAATATATAATTATTAGGTACATCTTTAAACCAATACATTCTTTGGCACTAAGGAAAAGTTATCCCTTAAGCCTGTGCCCTTACATCATTAGGGAGCACTGCTTAGTAGTTGAGACCTGTGCTTTGGAACGCTGAGGGCCACTGTGTTGTTACTGAAGCCCATTCAGCAGTCTGTTAGAACTACTGAAATGGAGCAGAGCTGCAAAGTTCGTGTACAGAAAAAGAATATTGTTTAAAAACAGAGCCCATGAGCATATTAGAGAGATCCAGGTTAATCTTACACCTTTAGCCCACCCAAGCATAAAGAAATGCACGCTTAGACATGGCAGATATGAAAAGTAAGTACAAAAGAGTCCTTACGTTTATTCATTGCAGGTACAGCATTTTGATAGATAAATGATGTTCCATTTCTTCTTTCTGTTCCCTAAACTTTATACCTCTTGCCCTGCTTGCTGCAAGAGATGCATGTAGAAAGGGGAGAAAGTGTCCTAGGCCCATCCATGGCCTAGGTTGGAGCAGCACACAGCCATGTGCTTGCTCCTGTTCCAAGGAGGAGAGAGAGAGAAGAGAGACAGAGGAAGTGGGAGTGGCCACAAACAGCTTCCTCAAAAGCATGGAGAGCTTGCATCCTAGAGCAGCCATCCATATGCTGATGAGGCATGCTGGATTTGCCAGAATCTCCAGCAGTTACTGTATAAGGGAAAAGTAGGCATTGATTGGAAAACAAAATATCATAAAAAGATGCTGGCTGAATCAATTCCAAAATCCTGTTTCTTACAAGGGTCAACCTGGTGTATCTATGAAGTACACAAGCAGAATGGGAAGGTAATGATTCTGTATCATGTTTTATTCCAGTTGCTAGAAGCCAGTAATGTATTGCTTCTAAATAAGGGGATTAAATATAGCGATCAGGATTAGCTATTGACAGAATTCAAAGAGTCATACAGTAAGAAAATGTGGGTATGTATATGATTCAGTTTTTAAAAACTATATAAAATGCATTAAAATATGCATGTATTCAAGTCCTAAACATAAAAACAAAACATTTATGTAGAAATTTGTAGCAAATCTGGGAAATTTGGTTTTATATATGCCTCTCATATATTAATAATCTTCATTTAAAAATAGATGGAAGCCTATTTCCAAATGCAGATTGTCTGAAGCAGTAATTCTGAAACACAAAAAAATAATTTAAAAGTGATTGTGCTGTTGGTTAGGGAGACAATGAATAAAAGTAGCCAAGACCTTTAGAAAGAAATACTGAAAATGTTAAAATGTTTATTTATTTATGTTTTTCATAAATCTTGCACCTTCTAAAAGAACAGTCTTAATTCATTCTGTCCGACACGGTGAAGGTACAATAAATTATCTGAGAAGACACTGGGAAATAGTAAGTGATAGCTGAAAATAATGGAAACAATCTGACAGTCTGTCTCAGATGGAAGCTGCAAAGGAAGGCAATTCAGGTCACATTTATTTTGTGTGTGTGTCACAAAATGACTTCTAAAATCAGTTATATTTCTTTTTAAACGTTATGCTTTTTATATATTCTCTCCAAGGTCCTGTAACATTTTTTTTGGAACTTTTATTAGTATTGTATGTCTCTATACAGAAAAGATCTGCATATTTCTATGTATGTCTCAGGACCACTAAATGGACCAGGAGGTCCAAATGTAGTGCAGAGATTGACTGCTTACACTGTATTTCTTTTAATACAATTTAATTCTCAAACTCCATACAGAAAGCTCTAATTATGTTTCAGAATAAATTATTATATTGGCTTGTTCCAAAATAATGGGATCTAATTCTAGAAATATCCAGATATATTCATATTTAGAAGAGAGACATTCAAATCAAATGGGCCTAAGATGGCCATGACTAAGTAAGCAACTGGATCCAACCCATAACCTTTAATTGTAAGGCTCTTAAATAAAGCATGGTGATGGGCCTCTAGGAATTATGGGTTATCAGAGGGACCGCCTCTCCCTGATTACATCTGCCCATCCCACCAGATCCAGCAGAGAGGGCATGCTATGGTTCTGTCATCTAGGGAGCTACATTTGGCGGGCCTTAGGCGGCAGGCCTTTTCTGCTGTGGCGCCCATGTTGTGTCACCTCCCCCCTGAGGTGAGGCTGGCTCTATCACTTTTGACTTTCCAAAGGTCCCCCAAGACCTGGTTGTGCCATCAGGCCTGGGGACCCCAGGGGACTAGTGAACTAGTGAGTTGTCTCCATTATTAACATCTCTTCGCCCACTATTTCTTCTTTTTACCCTTGTTTTTTTATAGTTTTTAATGTTTTTGAATAATAATAATTGTTTTGGGTGTTTTTAGCTTTGTTGTATGCCGCCCAGAGTCACTTGTTTTTGTGAGATGGGCAGCTACATAAATTTGACAGATAAATAAATAAATAAATAAATAAATAAATAAATAAATAAAATCTCCTTGTCTCTTACATCTAATGTGTATTTATTTTTATTTTATTTTATTATTTCAATTTATTCCCCGACCATCTCCCATGCAAGGGACTCTGGGCGGGTCACAATAATTAAAAATTTAAAAACTATACAATTAGAAGTATTTAAAAATACAGCCAATATAAATAGATAAAATCCAAGATGGGTAGGGAATCGTAGCGTAGATCATATTGCTGCGGGGCCAGCCAACCCCAGGAGGCACTACCGCCTCTGTTGTCCCAGGCCTGGTGGCAGAGCCAGGTCTTAAGGGCCTTCCGAAAGGCCAGAAGTGAAGGGGCCAGTCTCACCTCCGGGGGCAAGATGTTCCATAAGGCGGGCACTATCGCAGAGAAGGCACGCCTCCTGGACCCTGCTAGATGGAATTCTCTTGTTGAGGGGGTCTGGAGCATGCCCTCCCTGCATGCACGGGTGGGGCGGGCCGACATTATTGGAACGAGACGGTTCCTCAGATATCCTGGCCCTATGCCATATAGGGCTTTAAAGGTAATCATCAACACCTTGAATTGGACCCAGAAGCAAACTGGTAAACAATGCAGCTCGCAAAGCAGAGGTGTTACATGTGCCGATCTCCTGGCACCCATAAC
This sequence comes from Charina bottae, assembly GCA_023362775.1. Classification (NCBI taxonomy): domain Eukaryota; kingdom Metazoa; phylum Chordata; class Lepidosauria; order Squamata; family Charinaidae; genus Charina; species Charina bottae. The sequence goes on along the minus strand of JALMGJ010000002.1, from coordinate 94,812,513 downwards.
TGCTCGCGCCACCGCATTCTGAACCAGCTGAAGCTTCCGGATACTCTTCAAGGGTAGCCCCATGTAGAACGCATTACAGTAGTCTATACGGGAGATGACAAGGGCGTGAGTGACTGTTTGGAGGGCCTCCCGATCCAGGAAAGGGCGTAACTGGCGCACCACTCGAAGCTGTGCAAAGGCCCTCCTGGCCACGACTGCCACCTGCTCTTCGAGCAGGAGTCGCGAGTCCAGGAGGACCCCCAGGTTACGCACTGGATCTGAGTGAGGTAGTGCAACCCCACCCAGAACCAAGGATGACAACTTCCCGGATTTAGGGGGGCCATCAATCCACAGCCACTCCGTCTTATCAGGGTTCAGTTGAAGCCTGTTGTTCCCCATCCAGACCCCCACAGCCTCCAGACACTGAGATAAGGCATCGACCACATCACCTACTTCACCCGGGATGGAGATGTATAACTGGGTATCATCAGCATATTGGTGATACCTCATCCCGTGGTGACGGATGATCTCACCCAGCGGCTTCATGTAGATGTTGAATAGGAGAGGAGAGAGAACCGACCCCTGTGGCACCCCACAAGTCAGGGGTCGTGGGTCAGCTTTCTCCTCCCCTATCAACACCGACTGGGAACGGCCCCAGAGGAAGGAGGCGAACCAGCGCAAAACTACGCCACCCACCCCCAACTCCCTGAGCCGTCCCAAAAGTATACCGTGGTCGACGGTATCGAAAGCCGCTGAGAGATCTAAGAGAGCAAGGATGGACACACTCCCTCCATCCCGCTCTCGCCAGAGATCATCCATAAGCGCGACCAATGCAGTCTCCGTCCCATATCCCGGCCTGAAACCTGACTGGAAGGGGTCTAGATAATCCGTTTCATCCAGAATCCTCTGGAGTTGCCACGCCACCACCTTCTCAACCACCTTTCCCAAAAAGGGAAGGTGGGAGACTGGGCAGAAATTGCCCAGGATAGTAGGGTCCAGGGACGGCTTCTTGAGAAGGGGTGCACCAGCACCTCTTTGAAGGCCACCGGGAACACTCCCTCACTCAAGGACAAATTAATCATCGCCTGGACCCAACCACATGTCACCTCACTGGCTGATTTCACCAGCCAGGAGGGACATGGGTCAAGCTGGCATGTGGTGGCGTTCACAGTCCGGAGGATCCTGTCTACTTCATCAGGCGCAACAGGATCAAACTGTTCCCAGATAACATGGTAAGTATGAGCCCCTGGCATCTCCGCAGATCCTGTCTCACGCTTGGGGTCCAACTTGGAATGAATCTGAGTGATTTTGTCCTGCAGATGCTCAGAAAACTCTTCGGATCGGCCCTGTAAATGGGTTTCCCCCTGCTCCCGACCCAAAAGAGATCTTGTAATTTTAAAAAGGGCCATCGGGCGGCATTCTGCAGACGCAATAAGAGCAGAGAAATATTCACATTTCGCCACTCTTACCGCCACAAGGTAGGCCTTAACTGCGGCTCTAGATTGTGTTCGGTCAGATTCAGTCTTTGTCTTTCTCCAGCGGCGCTCTAGACGTCTCTTAACCCTTTTCAAAGCCCTTAACTCTTCCGTAAACCACGGAGAGCGGCGGGCCGAGCAGGGCCGGAGAGGTCGCATAGGCGCGATCTTGTCCAGGGCTCCAGCCGCGGCTTTATTCCAGGCCGCGGCCAGGACCTCCACTGGACCGCGAAGCAAGTCCTCAGGAATAACCCACAGCTCCTTCTGAAACCTCACTGAAACATCAGTCGCCGGGGGTGGACCAATCGAATAGGTCCCGCCTCCCTGCAGAGTGGGGCAGCACAAGAGAGTCTTAGGGTCACCAGGGCATGGTCTGACCATGACAATGGGGAAAGATGTAACTCTCCCCTCAGATCACATTGCCACTGCTCAGACAAGAAAACTAAGTCCGGGGTGAGACCACTGTCACGAGTCGGGTCACAAATAATCTGAGACAGGCCCATAGCTGCCATGGTAGCTATGAACTCCCGAGCCGCCTCCGAGGCCCACCCCAGAGACGGCAGATTGAAGTCCCCCAGAACCATAAGTCTGGGGGACTCCACTGCCAACCCCGAGACAGCCTCGAGCAGCTCAGACAGGGAGGTTGCTACGCAGCAGGGAGGCTGGTACAGCAGCAAGACTCCCAACTGTTCTCGTGAACCCAACTTGAAAAACAGGGTCTCACACCCGGCCACTTGTGGAGCAGCGCCCCTGAAGGCCACAAGAGACTCTCGGATGACCACTGCCACCCCTCCTCCCCTGCCCCAGTGTCTCGGCTGATGCCAAACCTGAAACCCGGCTGGGCACATTTCTGAGAGGGCCACTCCCCCCTCTGGAACCAGCCAGGTCTCGGTAATGCACACCAGGTTGGCCCCCTCATCCGTGATCAAGTCACTTATAAGGGGGGCTTTGTTGTTCACCAACCTGGCGTTCAACAGCAGCAGTCGGAGACCGGAGCCCACGAGGATCTGCTTACCAGGGCCTGGGTGTGAACACGGGGGGCTGGAACGCACCACCAGTAACAAACACCGGGGGCGCCTTCCCCGATGATTGTTTGCCCTCTGGTTCCCGTCATACCATCCCCTGCCTGTCACCACCTGAATCAAATGGCCCGCCATTTAGTCCCCAGAGATTCCCGGCTCTGACCCAGTAGTCTCCACTCCCAGGCCTCCAGGATTCTTGGGCTTAATTAAGGGTCCCTTATCCCAACCATCCATCATGCAACCCACACACTCTTGGGTGGTGGTAAGACCCCCCAGTGCACCAGCTCTCGCTCTCGGCACTGGTAGGGTCTAGCACCACCCCATTCACACCCAGTACCTCCCCCTCAACTTCTCTCACTGGTCAGGGAGAGGCACAAGCAGTCACTCCTACCCCACCAGACTCTCACCTAGGGGGTACTCTTCCACCCTCATACAATCTAAACTCCCCCTTCCTCGTCTCTCACTCGGGGGGGAGTCCACATTCATACTAAGGGACCCCCGTGAGCTCTCTGCCACCTTAGATCAATGGGACATCATCCAGTTCTTGCGGTCTTACTTAGTTCTAAATTCGGGGCTATCAGATCGCCAAGCCCCAAGCCTCCACCAGAATAATTCGGGGTTAGTCCGTATGATTGATCTTATTCTTATGCCCTGATCTACTGGGCTATCAGTCCGGACTCCGTCCCATCCGCATCTCCCAGGGCCGCCGGGTTCGTCGCTAGTTCCAATCTAGTTCCAGACCTGTCATCACAGCTCTATAAATCAAGGCCGGAGTTCTAGTTCAAAGGATGCAGCTAGCACTGACTGACTGACACACCAGCATTTATATGATTCACTGGCTTGACAAGTCAGCTGACCCAATCATCTCATTCATGGGAGCACATTGTGCTGCTTTCTGCCAGAGTGGTTAGCGTGATTTTGATACCACCATCTGTTTTTAGCATTTTCACCCTTGATGGTTCTGAAAAAAGTCAGGCTTTTCTCTATAGCCTTCTGTGGAACAAAACCTGACCCTAAGCGTATTGCTTTAATGCTTCATGCTTCTGAATGATTTACAACTGATACTATTTAGCAGCATCCAAAATTACTGCAAAGGGTATCTTTATAACAAATTTGGAGTGGATGCTCCTGACTTATCTTCTCCTTAATGGCTTCATCTGGAGGGGAAGAAACGCATGGCTTGATCTGGATCATGGGGGACTGTAGCCTGGGCAAAAGTCTTTACATAATAATCCACTATAATAAGCACAGCAATATAATTATTATCCTTTATCTTGGTATATTAATATCTTCTGGCACTGAGAATAGCTTTCAGGCAATAAACAAGAAAGTAAATGTAAAATATATGCACAGAATGAACAATGAAGCCATGATGGTTAACTCCATGCCTTAAATATCTTGGATAAAGGTTAGTGATCATGCTTTTGATGAAACTATATCTAAATAACTGACTTATATATATTTTCCATCATTAAAATTGAAAATCAGAAAAGGGTAAAAAAAAGGGATTGTTATTCCTATAATGATGATTAAGGAACATTTGTTTGCATATATAATGGACTGAATATTATCCAAATCAAAACCTTTTACAATAGTGTAAAATAAAGCAGTTTCGTTTATCAAAAGCTAGTTCAAATATTATTTTTTATAATGAGAAAATTAAAATTTATAGCAAAAGAACAGAAAAGGATAATCAGTTTAGTATATAAGAAACTAGTTCAAGCATTATAATTTTTAAACCAGAAAATCAAAATTTATACTAGTTAGGACAGAAAAGGGTGACAAATGTATTATTCAAATAGTTAGGCATATTAAGTATGAGATCAGTTTTATTAAAAAACACATAGCAATAGACTGAGCACCAACCTGAGGGTATGTCAGTACACTGCATGTAACTCTAAGTCAGTGGGATGTGAGTAGCTATATGTTGTCTTGCAAGGTAGTTGTTTTGCAAAGTAGAGATCTTAGCTTGCATAAAACAGCATGAGAAAACCAATCTTTGTTTGCATTTGTTGCATACTGGCCACAGTGTGCCAAAACTGACCAGCACTGATCTTACAATTAGCAGGGAATGCTGCACATGGGACATGTACAGCTAAGAGTGGTAACATGGTCATTCATTCATTCATTCATTCATTCATTCATTCATTCTGCCTTTGATTCAGTGTTGACTCCTAACGACTGCAGCAAGATTTTCAGGAGCATCTTCTTCCCAGGGCTGAAAGAGAGTGACTGGCCCAAGGTCACCCAGCTGACTTTGTGCCTAAGGCGTGGCTAGAACTCACGGTTTCTAGCCTGGTGTCTTAATCACTACACCAGACTGGCACTCTAACATAGTGTAGGGTGATTGAGGCCAATATCTATGGGCCATCTGATGATCACCATGATTTGTAATATCAAAAATATAATATGGTATAGGGCAGGGGTCAGCAACCTTTTTGGCACCAGGGACCACTTCCCTCAGAAATTTTTTTCCAAGGACCGGGGGGGGGGGGTTGTGGGCGGCAGCCAATCGGACAGATGGGGGTTGTGGTTTTGCAGGCCTTTTCGCCTTGGATCACCGCAAAAAGTGACGGGAGGGCGCCCCGGGGTGGAAAATCTCCGCGCTGATCAGCTGTGTGGCGGGGAAGTGGAGGCGCGCTGGAGCTAACCGGTAGGGGCCGAAAAAACCATGGGGAGCAAAAGTGGGGGGGAGGAAAAGTCCGCCACACACCCCGCCGGGGTGCCCCTTCGAAAGGGCAGGCTCCGTGGACCCCGAAAATGCCCTCAGTGTCGCAAAAATAAAAAACATGGCACTGAGCTGCAGGGAGGCGAAAAGCCTCACCGTGCACGCAGCCGCCGCAAGGGGAGACTGATTGGTGGGGGTGCTCCTTAGCCCGCCTCCGCCCTTCTTTGTCACATGCTGATAGGTGTAGGTGTTTTCCCTTCTGGGCCCCCACCAATCAGCTGCTCTGGCTCACCCTGCAGCCCACTTCCTAACAGCCCGCGGCCCACCAGTGGGCCTCGGACCACAGGTTGCAGAGCCCTGGTATAGGGTATGAATTAACAAATGACATGAAAGAAAAAAAATAGCTAGGTAATGTGGCTTTGAAACTAAGAGAAAAGGGAAGCAGATCTGAATGAAAGTGATCTGAACCTCTGGAATGGAGTTAATGAATACATGCAGGAAAAATAAAGTGTAGTTTTAATAGAGAGAGAAAAATAGAGAGAGAGAAGTATGTCACCAATCGAAGAGAATGTATGTCAAAAAGTATGAATTTGTATTATCTAGATTGTTGTAGGTATATATGAAAGTAGCTATCCATAGTTTGGTGACAGTTGCATGATACTAGAATAACCAGAGATGGGTTTTGGGGGAAACTGTGAAACATTCTGAATGAACAAGAGTCAGAGAAACAATATTGTTAGGTGACTTGAAAGGATAGTTGGGAATGCAGAGAGAATACCAAAAAAGTGATAGGGCCAAAAGTGAATGTCAGTGCAGTATCTGTTTAGAACAGGGGTCCCAAACTCTTCAGCTCGTTGACCCCCAAACATTTATTATATGAAAATAATTTAATAAATACTACTTTAACTAATAGTACTACAAATAACAACAACAACAATAATGGATTTATTCTTCTTCTTGGCGATCACTCGTAGCCAAGTAAGATTGTCTTCCAGGGGTAAAATCAATGAAAAAAAATCAAAAATCAAAAAGGGTAAAAATAGACCACTTTGGAAAACCCTGGTTTAGAATGAGGTCTGTTTCTTTCTTTCTTTTTTTTTAATATATTTTATTGAATTTTAAATATACATAGATAAAAGGTTGAAAAGGAAAAAGAAATACAAATACAAATCAAAGAAAGAAAGAAAAAAGTGTAGTAAAGTAACTAGAAAAAGAGAAAGATGAAACATAGAAATTAGAACTTCCGATTTATCTCTGGTCATAGTGATTTAAAAAATAGTCTCTTACATGCTAGGTCTATATATAACATTGTAGAGCATTTCCTGTCTAATATATCAATTTATGTATATTTTAATCTTCAAAACCCCATATAAGCTTTACCCCTCCTGCATTTTGTAAATAGTCCATTAATGGTTTCCACTCTTTAAGAAAATAATAATTTGTATTTTCTTTTAATAAACATGTCAATTTATCGTTTTCTGCCATTTCCATTACTTTTAACATCCAGTCCTGTATTGTAGGTATAGTCTGGTTTTTCCAATTTTGTGCATATATAAGTCTTGCTGCTGTAACCATATATTGCATAATTCTTGTAAATTTCTTTCCTATTTGTTCTTCTGTTATTCCCAATAAAAATAATTCTGGTTTATATGGAACTTGAATTTGTAAAATATTTTGCATCAATGAATGTATCTGAGTCCAAAATTTCTTAGCAATCTCACAAGTCCACCACATATGATAAAATGACCCCTCTTTTTTTTTTACATTTCCAACATAAGTTGGATACATTCCCATACATTTTAGCTAACTTTTGTGGGGTCATATACCATCTGTACATCATTTTGTAGAAATTTTCCTTCAAATTATAACACAGAGTAAATTTTAATCCTTTAGTCCACATATCTTCCCATTGTTGCATTTGAATATTATGACCAATATTATTTGCCCATTTAATCATACAATCTTTAACTTGTTCCTCTAACATTTCACCTTTTAACAATAATTTATACATTCTGGCAATTAAATGGTCATCTGTCTCACATAGTTGTATCTCAAATTCCGATTTATTTTGTTCAAATTCAAAGTCTTTTTTGTCTGATTTAAATTTTTCTACAAGTTGCATATATGAAAGCCATTGGAAAGTATATCCTTCAGAGGCCAATTCTTCTTTTGATTTAGTTTTATATTGTCCTTGTTCTTTTTTTAAAAGATCTTTGTAAGTCAACCATTTATGTATTGTCGAAGGCTTTCACGGCCGGAGTTCAATGGCTGTTGTGGGTCTTCCGGGCTGTGTGGCCGTGTTCTGGAAGTTGTGGTTCCTAACGTTTCGCCAGCATCTGTGGCCAGCATCTTCAGAGGGCAGGAGCACAGATAGAAGCAAAATCTCTGTGCCCAGGTAGAGTGGCAATGTTCTATTTATAGAGCTAAATTATAGGAGATTAGGTGGGTTTTTTTGTTGTGTTGAAATGTTAACGAGTGGCTGATGAGCGTGATTAGCATGTTCATTGTGAGAAGTATTCCCATGTCCTGGTGGTTGGACTGAGTTCGTTGACCTTTTGCAGGCTGTGTTTTTCAGGACTGGTAGCCAGGTTTTGCTAATTTTTAAACTTTCTTCTTTTTTATTGTAACTGTGCTGGTGTTTGTGAATTTCAATGGCTTCTCTGTATAATCTGGTGTAGTGGCTTTTGGTGTTGTCCAGTATTTCTGTGTTTTCAAATAGGATTTTGTGTCCCGTTTGCTTGAGAGCATGTTCAGCTACTGAAGATTTTTCTGGTTGCTGTAGTCTGCAGTGTCTTTCATGTTCTTTTATCCTGGTGTGAATGCTTCGTTTTGTGGTTCCGATGTATACTTGTCCACAGCTGCATGGTATGCGGTATACTCCTGCAGCGGTGCGGGGGTCCCTTTTGTCTTTTGCTGATTTTAGCATTTGTTGTATTTTTCTGGTGGGTCTGAAGACTGTTTGAAAGTTGTGTTTTTCCATCAGTTTTCCCATGCGGTCAGTGACTCCTTTGATGTAGGGCAGGAATACTTTGTTTGTGGGGGGCTGTTTTTCTTCAGTTGGATGTTGTTTTCTTGGTTTGATGGCTCTTTTTATTTCATTCTTGGAATAGCGTTAGGAACCACAACTTCCAGAACACGGCCACACAGCCCGGAAGACCCACAACAGCCATCAACCATTTATCTTTAACTCTTACTTCTGTTCTATAAAATGCTTCTTGTGTAGAAATCCATAAAGGTCTTTTGTGACATAAAATTAATTTATATTTATTCCAAATTCTTAATAAAGATCTTCTAATATAATGATTTTTAAAATCCACATTAACTTTCACTTTGTCGTACCACAAATATCCATGCCATCCGTATCTTAATTCATGTCCCTCCAAATTCAATAATTTTTCATTTTTCAAAACTATCCATTCTTTTATCCATACTAAACAGCAAGCAGCATAATATAATTTCAAATCCGGTAAACCCAGTCCACCTCTTTCCTTTGAATCTTGCAAAACTTTATATTTTATCCTTGGTTTTTTCCCTTGCCAAATAAACTTAGAAATATCTCGCTGCCATTGTTTGAGAGGTTCTTCTGATGCCAATATAGGTAGTGTTTGAAAAAGATATAAAATTCTTGGCAAAACATTCATTTTGATTGCTGAAATTCTACCTAATAATGATAATTGCAGTTTTTCCCAATGTTCCAAATCTTTCTTAATATCCATCCAAAGTGGAATATAGTTATTCTTGAACAATTTAACATTTTTAGTTGTTAAGTATACTCCCAAATATTTTACTTTTTCTTCCATTGAATATCCTGTTATTTCTTTCAATTTCTCTTGTTGGTGGTAATCCATATTTTTAGTCAAAACTTTTGTCTTCTGTAAATTCACTTTAAACCCTGCTAGCGACCCAAAGTCTTTTAATTTCTGTATTAATATTTCAATTCCTTCTAGTGGATTTTCCAAGGTAATGACTAGGTCGTCAGCAAAGGCTCTTAGTTTATAATCTTTTTTAACTTTGATACCATGGATACCATCATCCTGTCTAATATCTCTAAGTAAAACCTCTAATACCAGTATAAACAAAAGTGGAGATAATGGACAACCTTGTCTAGTACCTTTTTGGATTTCACATGGCTTACTAAATTCTCCATTAACAATTATTTTGGCAAATTGTGGAGTATATATTGATTTAATCCATTTTATAAAATTTCCTCCAAAATTCATATTTTCCAGTACTTTAAACATAAAAAGCCAATTTAATTTGTCAAAAGCTTTTTCCGCATCAATAAATATCAAGGCAGCTTGTTTATCATAGTGTTGTTCCAAATATTCAATTACATCTAATATATTTCGAACATTGTCTCGTATTTGCCTCTTGGGTAGAAAACAAGCTTGGTCTTGATGAATAAAATCCTTAAGTATATTCTTCATTCTTTCTGCTAATATCGTTGTGAATATCTTATAATCATTATTCAATAGAGATATTGGTCTGTAATTTTTAGTTAATGTTAAATCCTGTTGTTCTTTAGGGATCAAAGTTATGTGTGCTTCTTTCCAGGTTTCAGGCATAGTTCCTGTTTCCAAAATAGAATTCATAGTCTTCTGCAAAGGTAGACATAAATCCTCTTCAAAACATTTATAATAGGCTGCTGACAATCCATCTGGTCCAGGAGCTTTTCCACTACTAATTTTCTTAAAAGCTTTTGTCAATTCTTCTTTTGTTATAACATTGTTTAATGTCAATCTTTGTTGGTCATTAAGAACAGTTAATTTTTGTTTGTTCAAATATTCTTCAATCTCATCCAAGTTGACATCTTGTTTTTTATATAATTTAGAATAATAGTCATGAAAGGCTTTTTGAATATCCATATTATTCACCAAAATTTTTCCTTCATGTTGAATATTAGTAATCAAATTCTTTTGTCTTTGTTTCCTCAAGTTATAAGCCAGCCATCTACCTGGTTTATTTGCATGTTCAAAATATTTTTGTTTTGTAAATTTCATTTGAGTCTCTATCTCTTGAGTTAATATCATTGATATTTGCTTTTGTAAGAATTTAATTTGAGTGAGCAAAGTGTCATCCATTGGTTTATCTCTCAAATCTAACTCTTTACTTTTAATTTCATCTAAAATCAATTGAATTCTTTTTTGTTTTTTCTTCCTCATTTGAGCATTGTATTGAATAAAATAACCCCTCATATATGCTTTGCTGGCTTCCCATACAGTTTGAATATTAGTCCCTTTGTCCAAATTAAATTGAAAATATTCTCTTAATTTTTTTTTGCATACATCAACTACATCATTATTCCGTAGTAGCGACTCATTCAATCTCCATCTAAATACATTCCGTTTCCCTTTAAGAGTCAACATTACTGGATTATGATCTGATAAAGTCTTAGGTAATATATCAACTTTGTTAATATCCATCATCAAATTTTTAGATATCAAGATCATATCTATTCTAGAATGTGATTTAAATCTCTCTGAATAATATGTAAATTCTCTGGAAGTCCCATTCATACATCTCCAAATGTCTTGTAAATCCAACATCTCTTTCAAGTCGAAAAATGTTTGTGGCAATTTTCCCTGTGTTTGCTTCACTTCTTTTTGTGACTGTCTATCCAGTCTGGGGTAAATTACCCCATTCCAATCCCCCATGAAACACCAATTGTCATACGTTAAGTCCAAAAGTTTATCCATCAGGTTTTTATAAAATACTCCTTTATCCATATTCGGTGCATAAAGTCCAACTATCAGTGTTTTCATTCCTTGTATGTTAGTTTCTACTACAATGTATCGACCCTCTTCATCAGCTAATATCAATTTTGGGTTTAACTTTGGTTGTACATATAAGACTACCCCTTTAGTTTTTTTATATCCAGCCGAAATAAATTCTTCTCCAAGCTGTTTTTGAATCAAATATTTAGTATCTTTTTTACAAATATGAGTCTCTTGTAAACAACTTATGTCCAATTTCTGTTTTTTCAAAAAATGAAATATCTTTCTTCTTTTCTGTGGAGCATTAGCTCCATTAATGTTCCATGTCAGATATTTAAGTTCCATTGGTGTTTTATTCTTTAAAATCCCTTTGTTAAGTCCACACCTGTAGCTCCTTTCTCAGATAGATCTTCAGTCTTCTCTTTGTCTTTCGATGTTTCTCCTCCTTTTGTCAATTCTCCTTCTGGTAAACCCATTTCTTTCTTGTATTTCTCTAAAAAAGTTTTTGCTTTTAAAATGGAAGTTATTTTGAATCTCTGTCCTTTGAACTCAAATGATACGCCTTCCAATTTTTCCCATCTGAATGAAATACTATGTTGCCTTAATTTGTCTGTAAGGAAAGAATAGTCTTTTCTTTTCCTTAATATTCTCAAGGGAATTTCTTTTAATAGAATTATTTCCTTCCCTTCTATGTTTAGTCTAGTATTATAATGTTTCCTTAAGATTTGCTCTTTTGTCACTTTTCTTACAAAATATATCAATATGTCTCTAGGGACTTTTTTTTCCTTAGCGTAACGTGAGTTTACTCTGAATATCTTGTCTATCTCCAAATCTAAATCTTGTTCTCTTGTCTCCAGAAATTTAGCCAATTCAAAAATCATCCTTTCTCTCACATTTTCATCTACTTGTTCTGGAACTGCTCTAAATCTCAAGATGTGCTCTTTCTCTCTCATTTCTGCTAAAGCTGTGATATCTAGATTATGTTCAATCTCTTTAATAGCATATTCTGATTTATCTTCTAATTTTTGCATCTGGCTTTGCGTATCTTTAAGTTCTCCTGACAGAGAATTGACCACTTCCTTGACTGTTTGAATTTCTTTTTTAAAGTCTTGTTTAATCTCTCGGGTTATTTCTTTCTTCATATCGTCCATTTTTTTGTCTAATGCTGTAATCTGATCTTCCATCTGCTTCGTGGAGTCATCCATTTTCTTATTTATTGCTGTATTCTGATCATCCATTTTCTTATTTATTGCTGTATTCTGATCATCCATTTTCTTATTTAGTGCTGCAACAGCTTCTAATATCTTTTTCATTTCTGGTAATAAAGTTTCTGAGGCAGATGTAGCAGGTGTAGCAGAATCAATAGGTGATCCTCCAGTCTCCTTCTTCTTCTCCTTCTCCGCCCGTCTCGTTCCCAAAGATGCCATAGCCCTGCAAAAAAGAAGAAAAAAGGGAGAAAAGGGGAAAAAAGCACCATATAACAATATAACAATAATTATTTAAAAAAGGGGGGGGAAATTGATTTTTTTTTTACAGGTAATAAAAAGAAAAAAGAAAAGGTGAAAAAACAAATATCCAAAAGGTTAAGAAAAAAGAAAGAAAGAACTAGAAAAAAATTTCAAATAGGCTCCTTTAAAATTTTGCCTCTTAGTTCATTTATAATCCCTTATACACTGCTCAAAAAAATAAAGGGAACACTGAATCAACACAATGTAAGTCCAAGTCAATCACACTTCTGTGAAATCAAACTGTCCACTTAGGTAGCAACACTGATTGACAATCAATTTCACATGCTGTTGTGCAGATGGAATAGACAACAGGCGGAAAGCATAGGCAGTTAGCAAGACATCCCCAATAAAGGAGTGGATCTGCAGGTGGTGACCACAGACCACTTCTCAGTTCCTATGCTTTCTGGCTGATGGTTTGGTCACTTTTGAATGCTGGCGGTGCTTCCACTCTAGTGCTTCCACTCTAGTGGTAGCATGAGACGGGGTCTACAACCCACACAAGTGACTCAGGTAGTGCAGCTCATCCAGGATGGCACATCAATGCGAGCTGTGGCAAGAAGGTTTGCTGTGTCTGTCAGCGTAGTGTCCAGAGCATGGAGGCACTACCAGGAGACAGGTCAGTACATCAGGAGACGTGGAGGAGGCCGTAGGAGGGCAACAATCCAGCAGCAGGACCGCTACCTCCGGCTTTGTGCAAGGAGGGACAGGAGGAGCACTGCCAGAGCCCTGCAAAATGACCTCCAGTGGGCCACAAATGTGTGTGTGGCTGCTCAAACGGTCAGAAACAGACTCCATGAGGGTGGTATGAGGGCCCGACGTCCACAGGTGGGGGTTGTGCTTACAGCCCAACACTGTGCAGGACGTTTGGCATTTGCCAGAGAACACAAGATTGGCAACTTCGCCACTGGCGCCCTGTGCTCTTCACAGATGAAAGCAGGTTCACACTGAGCACATGTGACAGACGTGACAGGGTCTGGAGACACCGTGGAGAACGTTCTGCTGCCTGCAACATCCTCCAGCATGACCGGTTTGGCAGTGGGTCAGTAATGGTGTGGGGTGGCATTTCTTTAGGGGGCCGCACAGCCCTCCATGTGCTCGCCAGAGGTAGCCTGACTGCCATTAGGTACCGAGATGAGATCCTCAGACCCCTTGTGAGACCATATGCTGGTGCGGTTGGCCCTGGGTTCCTCCTAATGCAAGACAATGCTAGACCTCATGTGGCTGGAGTCTGCCAGCAGTTCCTGCAAGACGAAGGCATTGATGCTATGGACTGGCCCGCCCGTTCCCAAGACCTGAATCCAATTGAGCACATCTGGGACATCATGTCTCGCTCCATCCACCAACGCCACGTTGCACCACAGACTGTCCAGGAGTTGGGGGATGCTTTAGTCCAGGTGTGGGAGGAGATCCCTCAGGAGACCATCCGCCACCTCATCAGGAGCATGTCCAGGCGTTGTAGGGAGGTCATACAGGCACGTGGAGGCCACACACACTACTGAGCCTCATTTTGACTTGTTTTAAGGACATTACATCAACGTTGGATCAGCCTGTAGTGTTCTTTTCCACTTTAATTTTTGAGTGTAACTCCACATCCAGACCTCCAGGTGTTGCTTACATTTGATTTCCATTGCTTTTTGTGTGATGTTGTTGTCAGCACATTCAACTATGTAATGAACAAAGTAATTAATACGAATATTTCATTCATTCAGATCTAGGATGTCTTATTTCAGTGTTCCCTTTATTTTTTTGAGCAGCTTATATAAAAGTCCACAGTGTTTCAAACACCCAAGATAAAAGCCTAGGACTTTTTGTTCTCCTGTAGTCAAAATCAAAGATAAGAATAGTAAATATTCCCAGGATTTCTCCTTCCCACTTGTAATTCTTCAATCCAACCACAAGTCAAAAAGGAAAGATGTTAATAGAAACATATAAAAAAGCCTCTACTTTCCATATCATAATCCAATAATCCAAATTAAACGTTAAATAACTTGACTTTTTCAGAAAAATAAATCCAGAGTTCAAAGTTCAGAAAGTAAAAGAGGAACTTATATATATAAAAGAATATTTAATAGGGTTCTTTTTTTTCTTTTTCAGGCAGCAATCTCAACATCAAGGTCTTAAAAAATAAAGCATTATCCACTCCATTTAAATCCAGGCTTTCATATAGTATTCCAAAGAACAAAAAAGAGAAGTACCAATAATTGTCCATATGTAAGAAACTCAAGCCAAACTGAAATAGTAGTAAAAGTCACTTTCACTTCTCTTTCCCAACAAAATGTTTCTTTTGAATATATGTTTTTTTGTTGTTGTTTATTCATTCAGTCGCTTCCGACTCTTCGTGACTTCATGGACCAGCCCACGCCAGAGCTTCCTGTCGGCCGTCACCATCCCCAGCTCCCCCATGGTTGAGTCCGTCACCTCCAGAATATCATCCATCCATCTTGCCCTTGGTCGGCCCCTCTTCCTTTTGCCTTCCACTTTCCCTAGCATCAGCTTCTTCTCCAGGGTATCCTGTCTTCTCATGATGTGGCCAAAGTACTTCAGTTTTGCCTTTAATATCATTCCCTCAAGTGAGCAGTCTGGCTTTATTTCCTGGAGTATGGACTGGTTTGATCTTCTTGCAGTCCAAGGCACTCTCAGAATTTTCCTCCAACACCACAGTTCAAAAGCATCTATCTTCCTTCGCTCAGCCTTCCTTATGGTCCAGCTCTCACAGCCATAGGTTACTACAGGGAATACTATTGCTTTAACTATGCGGACCTTTGTTGTCAGTGTGATGTCTCTGCTCTTAACTATTTTATCAAGATTTGCCATTGCTCTCCTCCCAAGAAGTAGACGTCTTCTGATTTCCTGGCTGCAGTCAGCATCTGCAGTAATCTTTGCACCTAGAAATACAAAGTCTGTCACTGCCTCCACTTTTTCTCCCTCTATTTGCCAGTCTTCAATCAAGCTGGTTGCCATAATCTTGGTTTTTTTGAGGTTTAACTGCAATCCAGCTTTTGCACTTTCTTCTTTCACCTTCATCATAATGAATATATGTTGGGGTTTATAAAATACCCATAATTTACAAGTAGATTAATTATACAGGAGAGGCTAGAGGTATATAGGTGATAGTTGATATTTTCTGCAAGTCATCCAATTAGCAGCCATTGTAGAAGGTATGATGTGACTCATATTACAGGTGCTATAGTTTAGCTGGGTGTGGCAGATAATTTGTTTGACCTATCACGTGATTGGTTAATATTTGTATAAAAGTAGTGAAGCTTTAGTGTTCACTCTCTTCTCGTTACTTCATCTCATCTGTATCTGTGTTGGATGTTACTGGATTGTATTTTGGACTGCGTATGTATATAGAGTAAATAGACTATTTTATCTAATCTCTGCTTGAGTGTCTATTTACTGCTTAGAACATATACCTTTGATGTCTTGGAGAAGCACTGGCCGCCCCAGCGTTGCGTGCTCTGACAATATATGACCTAGAATTTAAATCCCGGAGCACAGATCTCTCTCTCTCTCTCTCTCTCTCTCTGATTGGTGTATGCTGCAATAGGCAGATCTCCTTTGTAGTTGGCTTTCTTGTTGTCTACAGTAAAGTATCTCTGCCAGCTGAATTATGTCTGAGTAGACTAATTCTAGAATTCTGGGTTGAGAATCTGGAGTGCCTACATTTAGGAATGCATGACAATACTTTAGTCATCAGTATACTGTACCCACTTGAAATTCATTCAAGTCTTCATTGCTGATCTCTCTCCTGCCTCTTTTCCAGTCACTGGATGGTGTTAGAAAAATAGGGGAAATACTATTTTAATTCTGGAATAACTAGCAGGATTTATGTCTGTGTCACTTGTGGGCTGGGAACAATATGAATAATGAGGGCATAGCAAAAATAGAAAAAAAGATGCCAGGATACATATTATTCACTATTAATAACCATCCCCCCTTTTTTAAAACTTTGGAAATGTAGAAGAAAAAGAAATTACATCAATCTGTAAGAACTTTATTTTGGTTTCCAATTCTACCCCTCCCCCCTAGACAATTCACCTAGCCAGCACCTGTGTTAACTTTGAGCTTGGCAGCTGTAGTACAATCTTAAATTGGCTTTTTTACTCAGGTTATTATAACTCATTAAGACTAATGAACTGCTTACAGAATCTGCTAATTTTGTTGAGTCCAATTTTGCTCCTGTAAAAGTGAGTAGGATTTTTCTCACTAGGCTATTGGGATTATGCAATTTCAATGTAAGACTATTTCTTACTGCTCAGTAAAGAGAAAATCTGAAATATCTTAAATATAGTCAGTGCTGATCTGTTTTACCTGTACATTATTTCTTTGTGCCAAGTACCATTTTTAATTTTGTTTTGTTTTAATTACGATAATATAGAATGAGGACAACATTCATCATGGCTTTTGGTTGTAAAATATCCTTGCATAGCCCTGTGGAGTTGAAAGAAGGCTTGTCTTAATATTATGGAAGCTATGAATTTAGAGTTCAAGTCATACTCACTGTCTATTTCTTTGTTTAAAATGCTCTTCTTGCCTCAGAGCAAAAGAAAGATAAGGAAAGAATTGTAGCTCAGTGAAATGTGGAAGACTGGCTAAGGAACATTTTCTAAATAGATAATCATTTCCAGTGGATAAAGTTTTCTGCATTACTCTGTGGCACAGCTAATAATGCCACGGCAACAGTCTTGGAAATCTAAGGAGTGTAGAGATACTCAGTTTAATAAATATGATCTTGTGAGTACGTCAGAAAAGGAACATACATGTTCCAGCATCCAGCCAGCCAGATCTTCATTTACTTTTATTTCTGAAGCACTTCTACTAGTGAAGAAAAAGCTGCTTTTAAATAGAATATCCACTTGTTCTCTGAAGTGGAAGAGATACAATAGAACAGTAGATGAAACTGCTACTGTGTACCTGGATGTCTTTTCTACTTTCACGATCACTTTCAATTCAATTCTTTTTCTTTCCTTCAGTAATAGAACCTCTCAAATTAATACAGAAAGTCCTATCCGGAACAAATATATACTGGTGCATTCAGTATCTAGAAGAGCTTGACAGAGAAGCTTGGTGAATTACACTAGTTTTTTGGGCTTCAATTACATTCCCATTACAGAGATTCTTGCTGAATGAATGGTGATGCTTTAGAAATCATTCCTTTTATTTCCTGTTTTTATTCCTACTGCTTTCTTTTACAATAACTGTCCCATGTAACTTGCTTTTGGCTAAAATTTAGATTTCAAGCAAACTGCTAAAATTGTGTGAAATTAGAGTTTTGTTGTGCAGACGTCTCTATCCTAGTTCCTTTAAAATGCTGTGTGAAAGGCAATGATGATTATCAACCGGCTAAGCATAAACAGGGAAGAATTTTCCAAAAATGCCCCCCTAACTGGTCTTGGGAAATGGCTAACAGAGGAGGAAAAGGAAATGGGTAAGTTGAATTGCCTTTCTGGTAAGAGAGACCATCCTACCCACTCTTTTATACAGAGCACACCATTTATTTATCACAGAAACTATTCTATTGCCTCTCATTTATTTATATTTTTTTATTTGTCTCTAGGAAGGTAATATGTCAACTCACAATTAAAGTCGAAAGTTTGTTTTGTAGCACCCATCTACATACTATTTTATCTGAAGAAACTTTGGTAAAAGATAGGCTTATCTGGGCTATCGTGTGGCTTCCTTGCTTTTGGCTGGGTGACACACCATTCTAGGTGTGTTAACCCAGCTTGTTGTAATCTTTGTTCTCCTTTCTAACTGAGAATAAGTGTTAGGATAGTCTCTGCTGAACAAATTGTTTCTTGAAATAGTTTGGATACTGTTTTAATGGTGAAAGGAAGTCAGCTTGCTTGCACAAAATTGTTTTTCAAAAATGAGAATTTTTGGATTTATGATAGAGAATTTAAAAATACAGGCAGTGGTTCAGCTACATAATTGTAGATCTTGGACTTATATTTTGGTGGGGCTAAGATGCACCCTTCAGTTATGATATACATAACTATTTTTCCTCTCCCTCTCCACCAATCCATATGTATATTTTCATATTACTCCTTTTTTTTATGGGGAGGGGGCATGCTATTTGCCAGTTCTGGTGCTGTTACCAAACTTCTAGGAATCTTTTTGAGTATTTGAGTACAGACAGCAGAAGTACCCCAAACAAACCAGGAGCACAATCAATCATTTTCTAACTACTTCATTAAAACATATTCTACAAGCATGCACACATACACATTCCCATGTACACAGCACACATACCCAAAAGGTAGAAAAGAAAACAGAAAGAGATAAAGAGAAAATGTCCTCCTCCTCCTCTACTGGCCAAGTCGATGAAAGAGAATTGGAAGATTTCAAAGCATTCTTTGTGGGAGAAGCTCAGCTCTTCCAGCACCATGCTTGCATCTTTTATACCACACACAGGTCATGGCATCTGTGCTGATTCTCACAACAGGATTCCACATTTTGTTCTGGCTTCATGCCTTCCCTTCTTGTTTTGATGAGTCCTTTTTCTTCTCAAGGAAATAAAGCCCTTGTTTACTAGTACGTCATTAAATCATGAAAAATAGATGTTTAGTTTGTTTGCATTTATCAGCTGTAAATGGTGCCGGTTGATGCTTTATTCCGTATTGTTCAGCTTTCTTCCCTCTTGTTCACCCTCCCCATCCCCACCCCGTTTTTCTAGTCAGCTAGTAATGGAAGGATACACCCAAAGCATAGTAGGATTCAGAGAGAATATAACAGAAGGATACATATAAGTAGAATAAAGACTGAATACACACACACACACACACACACACACACACACACTATGTAGAGAATTCAAGTCATGTACAGTATTTCATGTCAATGTGGTGTGATACATTATTCCTGAGCATGTACAATTTCACATTTTAAACTCAGTTAAATCATAGCACCATAAAGATTGTAAGGATAAAAAAAATTGCTTTTTGCCTGATGCTATATACCCATTTGCTTGGAAAGAAGCCCCATTTGGTTGTAGATGATAGAGTTTAAAAGTAATAATGATTAAATAAGAATATGCAATCGCCTTTACAAGCAAGAAAACATTTGTAAAATTAAGAAAGAGTGCTACTGAAAGCCATATCAACTTTGGTCAGAGTCAGCTCACATATTAACACTTGCCATTCTTTGGGTAATCATTTGAGCGCCTGCTAAAGGAAAGAGCCTGAGGCCAGACAGGATCATTATCAAAATGATGGTGGTGCACAGGCTCTGTACCTCCAAGCACCAAGCAGGCTGCTATCATGTAAGGGCAGGATAAAGAGACATAATATTTTACACCAGGGCTCTACAAAGTAGTCAGTATTGACCCCCAAGGGTCGATGGAACTATCCAAGGGATTGATATTATTATTACCATTCGTTGTACTATTAGTTAAAGTAGTATTTATTATTTTCATATAACAAATATTTGGGGTTGATGAACAATCTGAAACTTCATGAAGGAGTTGATGAGCTGAAGAGTTTAAGGACCCCTGCTTTAAACCCTGGGGCTGTTATAAATAAGGAGCTTGATTGTTTGATTCTGCAGTAGTTGACATTTGTTACTGTTATTTCATTATTTTATTGGCTTGGCAATAAAAGCAACTTATTTAGACCAAGCCAGGTCCTTGACTTGGTGCTGCCACTCCTGAGTACAGGTTTGAGTTTCTACAGAAAGATTTATTGCTTAGCCCTGGTTGATGCTCTGACACTGCTGGGCTACATGGTATTGGACCTCAGTTCCAACACTCAGCCCCTGACTATACCGTTGTACAAAGAAGTCAAGATATTTATTTATTGATTGATTGATCAAATTTCGTCACTGCCCATCTCCCCCAAAAGAGGGACTCTGGGTGGTTTACAATAAAGCTAAAAAGATTAAAATACAATAAAAACAAGATATATTATATTATAATCTTACCAAATTCAACACTCAGGCATCATCTCCTGCAACACTGGCCATAATTCCAGAAGGAAAAAAATGGGAGCTATTTGTAGCTTCTGGCCATTTGTAAAACCTAGGTGACTAGTGGATAAAGGTGATGAATGAAATCGCCTTCAGCAGGGAGGGGAGTTTGGTGGCCATGACCGACAATCAGTGACCCTGTGGTCACATGGTAATGTAAATGAGCAAGTTATTTAACTCAGGTTCCCAACCTGTTAGGAAGTGGGCTGCGGGGCTCCCGCATGCAAACCCCACCCCCAGTGCGCGTGATTGGCTTCTACCTGCAACCCCCCTGGTGCACGTGATTGTCTCCCGCCTGCAAACCCCACCCCCTCAGTCCGTGTAAAAATTGTCTTCCACGACCGGTCCCTGGTGCCAAAAAGGTTGGGGACCGCTGATTTAACCTACTTCTCATCAACAGATGTGATAACACACATAACTAATGGGAAAGCATGAAATTTTGACTCCAGTGCAATCAGTGGTTACCTTTTTTTTTTTTGTCTTCAACGTACTTAGACTTTGCTCTTCTATTTTTTCTTATCAGTTACCAGAAAAATGTGAACTGCTTAGGGAATCTTCAACCTGTAAAGCTGTATACGGCTAACCTAAAAACAAAGCAAGTAAAAAATACCTATAGTAAAATAATGTATTATATATGTATATATAATATCCCTTCTCACCCCTATGAGTGGTATATGTCTTCTTCAACCTCAGGTCCTCTACCAGAGGCCTAGGAGTTTGAGGGTTCTGTGAAGTATTTTAGCTGTTCCTAGCACTGCACTCTTCTGGACAGAGAGCTCTGATGTTGCTCCTGGGATTTGTTGGAGCCACTCTTCCAGCTTAGGAGTCACAACCACGAGTGCTCCTACCACCACTGGGACCACTTTGTTCTTCACTTTCCACATCTTCTTTAGTTTCTCCTTCAGGCCTTGGTACTTCTCCAGCTTCTCATACTCCTTCTTCCTGATGCTGCTGTCACTTGGCACCGCTACATCCATTCATCTGACAGCCAGTTTGGTGTAGTGGTTAAGGCAACAGGCTAGAAACCAGGAGACCATGAGTTCTAATCTTTGGGCAAGTCACTCTCTCTCAGCCTTAGGAAGGAGACAATGGCAAGCCACTTCTGAAATCTTGCCAAGAAAACTGCAGAGACTAGTCCAGGCAGTCATGATTGAACAGCAGGAAAATATTATATATACACACGCATATATAATTTAATAGTAATTAATAATGTAAACTTTTAAAATTAAGGTTAATGTGGGGTATGGACTCTTCTTTGATGTCATCCTCATCTCCTGCTTCTGTATTCTCAGGTCTCAAAAGACAGAGCCCAATGGGTTGATAAGATGTGGAAAAGTCCCATCTTAAAATGGAGTGCCAAGTGCCTATAAGAGCAAATACACCTCTGTTTAGGCTTAGTTTGAACTGTTGCAGCTGCTGGAATTGCTATAAGTCTTGGGTCTACCAAGAAGCAGCTGCAGCCTAATATTACCATACTGCTGTCTTAAAATTTGCCACTTTTTTTTTAACAATCCCATATTTTTCGCCCCTCAGATTAGATTCTCCCCAGTCGTGGGATCTTCCCTGCACCCTTCAACCTGCTGACAATACTTTCAATAGAACATGCAGGAATAGCAAATAACCACACAATCAAGGATCTCTGCTGTTCTAATAATGAAATTCCCTTGTAGATCAGGTGATCTAACTTTGCTCTAACCCCAGCACTGGAATTAGACACAGTTGTTGAAAATAAATCCATTATTATATTTACAGGCAAGAATGTTTTACTACTACTGTGAATTATAAATAGCTGTGATGTTCTGCAGCTGCTGAAGTATATGAATCACTGTCAAAGATTAAACTTAGATCTCAAGATGAGCAGGATCAAAAGGGATTAGTGGTATTTGAAATATGGAATTATGTTATAATTGGGTAAACACAAAAACACAAAAAAATGCTTTTCTGCAAGCATTATCCACATTACAGTATCTGGAATAAACAAGTGAAATGTCTTCTAGGAAAAATACTGATTTAACTGCAGTATAATCTTACAGTTATCACTACCTTGAAGATTACATATCTATACTATTATGTACCTCTTCAGCATTTGAGTCATCATTTTTTTTACATCATTTTTTTGTATTTGCCACCTTTCCCTTCTCTCTCCATTATTCTCCAAAGACATGTTCTGGCCTATTCCTTTACATTCTTGAATCAATTCATTCAACCACCTAGTAACCAGAGTACTATAATTTTTTTTTAAAAAAATCTTTATCTCTGAAGTAAATAGACCTTGGACATTTATACTAAATTTAAAGGGAGGAGTTGTTGACTAATATAGTCCTACTTGTGCAATGGATCCTCCACAATACTAAGTAAGACATCAATCTTCATAAATGGTTCCAGATATGAATTTAGCAAGGAAGGCACCATAAAGTGCACAAAACTCTCAGCAGCACACATAATCAAGCAATGAATCATCTAACTTGGCAACAATCTTCACTCTGAAATTACAGTTGTTGATGAATAAGTTGTTACTCCGTCTTAGAACTATGCTATACTCATATTATTTTAAAATTGGAGGGTATTTAAGAGGTCATCTAGTGCTTAGTTATTCTCAACATAGGATGTAACTACATCAGCCCTAAAAACAGCAATCTTCAGTTTGAAAAAGGTTTTATTGGCATGCAGAGTAGCAGAAACAAAGCACTTTTCTGCAGGTCTTTAAAGCACTCATGTCTTCTGAAGCACCTTTTTTTAATATAAATTTTTATTTAAATATTAAAATAACTTTACATAATATTACGTAACATAACGTAACGTAACAAAACGTAACAAAACGTAACATAACGTAACTTAACGTAACAAACTAAACTAAACTAAACTAAACTAAACTAAACTAAACTAAACTAAACTTAACATAACTAAACATAACTAAACTTAACATAACTAAACTTAACATAACTAAACTTAACATAACTCATTCATTCATCATCATCATTGGCGATCACTCGTAGCCGAGTAAGATTGTCTTCCAAAGGTAAAATTTTAACGGTGGATCCGTAAGTGGCTATAAAGGCCAATTCTGGATCCGCACAACCTCCCACAATGAGGGCATAGGTTTCCGGGTGGGAGACGGTCATGATGAGGGTTTGCCTGATGTGCCTTCCTTTTAGCTCTTTTCTCCTTTTCGCCCTGTACTCGTGCTTCTTCAAAGTCCATAGCGCCATTAATAAAGGATGACCTCCAATTGAAACGCTCATGAGTTAGGGCTTCCCAGTTCTCAATGCTGATATTACATTTTTTTAAATTAGCTTTGAGAGTATCTTTGAATCTCTTTTGCTGTCCACCAATATTCCGTTTTCCATTCTTAAGTTGGGAGTAAAGTAGCTGCTTTGGAAGACGATGGTCAGGCATTCGAACAACATGACCGGTCCAGCGAAGTTGATGTTGACATAACTAAACAAAACATAACTAAACATAACATAACAAGTGTGACTTCCTACTTTCTCTTCAAAAAATTATTTACATATTTATAAACCAACTTAGCGACTTACTTACTTAAAGTTCCAATTGAATTTTTTGCGTTTCTTCTATAAATTTGTAAAAAGGTCATTTTCGACAATGTATTTGGAGTGATCTTTCATGTTATAATTTAGAGTAAATTTTAAATCTTTTATCCACATTTTCTCCCATTTTTCAATTTGAATAGTATGACCCAAATTTTCTTACCATTTAGTTATACAGGTTTTTTTTTGATAAAATAGACGTTGTATTTTGTATTAAATTTTTGTACATTTTTGTTATCAGATGATCATCTTCCATCCATAATACATTATCCCATTTTCCGGAATAATTTTTAAAATTAATTTTTTTAGAGTCAATCTTAAATTGTTCTTTTATTTGTAAGCATGTATACCAGTTACAAATATGGCCCTCCTTTTCTAAATCCTCTCTTGTCTTGATCTTATAATTTGATCCTTCAAATATTAATAAATCTTTATAGTTAAGCCATTTTTTTGCACTCACATTTTCTTGTCTCGCAAAGGCCTCTTGAGGTGAGATCCACAATGGTAAATTTGGTAGTAATAGCTTTTTATATTTGTTCCAGACAGTTGAAATAATTTTTCTAATTGCACATTTTTGAATCTAATCCAAAACATTGCATAGTCCTAGTAATCTGTTTAAATACTTCCAGTTCATAACACAGTGTAGGCTATTGCTATTATTATGGTTGATTGTGCAGTCAGCCAGATATTTAGACTGGATTTGGCATTTTTGTCCACCTGTTGAATCCTTCCCAAGGACTTGGGATAGGCAGATGATGTTCTTTAATAACATTAAAGGTATCATCACAGGATGTAAGCTGTTCCAAGTAAAGCTGCCTTATGCAATTGACTGATGGTGATTTTATCAATGCTGATGGTGTTCAAGCGGTGCTCCAGATGTTTTAGAATTGCACCCAAGGCACCTATTACGATTGGTACTATCTTTCTTTTGCCACAGTACTTCTATTATTATTATTATTATTATTATTATTATTATTATTATTATTATTATTTACAGGTAGTCCTTGTTTAGCAATTGGTCATTAAGCGAAGTGGTTGCTAAGTGAAACTGCAACTGTGCTTACTTCTGCTTTCCTTTGCTTTACAGACCTGCGAAGGACATAAATATGAGGATTGGTTGTAAAATTACGTTTTCATCACCATCGTAACTGCAAATGGTTGTTAAATGAGGCAGTCACTAAATGAGGACTACCTGTAATAGGAAGTTATTTTTTAGCTGAACCTGGTTTCCCTATACTTTCATCTCAGTTCTATTCCTGGCTTATCCAGATATGCCAGTCATGGTGGCTGTGACTTATGGAAGTTGAACTCCAACATTTTTGAAGACCATCAAATTGAGGAAGTCTGCTACAGAGAAATCACATCTGCATTCAAGCAGCAGATGAACTCAATAGACTGGATGGTAATGTAAACAAATGTATACAGGAGACTCAGTTCTAGTCCCGCCTTAGGCATGAAAGCCCGCTGGGTGACCTTGGGCCAGTCACTCTCTCTCAGCCCAACTCACCTCACAGGGTTGTTGTGGGGAAGATAGGAGGAGGAAGGAGTATTAGGTATGTTCCCCGCCTTGAGTTATTTATAAAAATAATAAAGGCGGGATAGAAAACAAACAAACAAACAAATAAAATATCATTTTTATCCCCACTTTTGACAATTAATTCTTAGTTATAAGCTAAAGCAACAAAGTAAATCGCATGATGGTTTAGTGCAGTCACAAGAGAACAGTTCCAGGTGGGACATTATATTGGCTGGGTCCACCTACTCTTTTAAGCCAAGAATTTTCATTGTGTTTTATCGAACATGCCTTTGTGACCTGCTTCATTTGCAAGTCTGAGCCATAATGGATTGTACAGTTCAAACACTGCACTAAATCAAAAGCAAACAAGCCCACATTATGGTGTATCATTATATGTAAATCCAGCCTGAAACATAATTGGTAGCATGGAATTCTATGGAAGAGGGCAAAGGGGGCCAAATAACAGCATCAGGCAAATGATGTGACTTACGGTATCTACTTGTGTTAGATGTCACGATGCAAATGTATAATTGTATCGTTTTTATGACCAGGTCGTGATGGCTTCTAATGGATACCTAAGATTGGTATACAGATGCTATCCAAACATTAATACTATATAACCTAAATGTTAGACACCGGCCAGGTTTACACATTCTGCTAAATCATAGCGTGTTTTGCTTTGTTTTTTAATATGCAAAGCTAGCTATTATGGTTTGTAAACAATGGTTTATAACACAGCACATGAACCCAGCTAACTGCAGCTTATGCAGTCTGTAGCTTGAATCATGTCAACTGGATTTCTATTTTCTCCGTGGAAACGTTTCGCTCCTTATCCAAGAAGCTGCTTCAGTCATGAAGAAGACTGAAGAAGCTCCTTGGATAAGGAGCGAAACGTTTCCACTGAGAAAATAGAAATCCAGTTGACATGATTCAAGCTACAGACTGTTCCACCTGGATGACTGAGAACCTTCATCGACATGCAGCTTATGCAGTAACCACTCCATAGCTTTGTGTGTATGTGAACCAGATCCGAGGATGAAAGCACGGTGCGTTGTCTTAGGCAAAACGCTCCCGTGAGCTTCAAAGAGCTCGCCTCAGAGGGAGAACCAGTCCCAGGAAGAGACGGGAAGGAGCGTGCTTGCTTTCTGCTCCAGCAACGGCAATGCCTTAGATCGGTCAGCAAGTGGCGCCAGATTTCGATCGTTCACGCCGAGCCTGTAGGAAACGCGCGCGCACACAACCCAAGCCCAACACTTCGACAAGCACGCACAAAGCAGCTGGGCGAAGCTTTAGCGGGCTTCCCGGGGTTTTACTCCGATCCAACCCGGAGGGGGAGGGGGGAGTCGGCGACCCGGAGGCGGCTGGAAAGAGTGACACAGCCACCGACAGCAAAGCATTTTGGCTGAAGGTGAGTAGAACTAGAGCATCTGGGCCGGAAAACTTGCAGGTTGCTTGCCTGGCGGAGGGAAGGCAGCGGAGTGGCATCGCGCGCCCGTCTCGGCTTCGTCACGTTCTCGAGAGGAGGGGCGGCTGCTCAAAGCTTTTGGCGGGGAGGACAGGGCGGGATTCTGAGGAGAAATCCCACCTGGTCCCCTCAAACTTTGCCGAGAATCCAACCGCTTGTGGCCTCTCTGTGACTGCTGCTTGTTTTGCAGTTCGGTTTAAATCTCTCGGTGGCCCTCCGCGCACTGCACAGCGGGGAAGCTGGTGGTGAGGCAGCTCCGTTCCCCAACGTACCTGACTAGCCCACGTTGTCCCTCCTATTGTTACTCTCCCAGCTGCGTTTTGAACACTTGTTTGTTTTTTAAGTGGCTGACCGAGCGAGCGGTATTCGTCGTCTCCCCTTCTCCGCATCCTTCCACTCTTCCTTTCTTCTTCCTCTTTTGCCAGATGTACAGGATATTAGCCATAGCGCTTTGGTGTTTTCTGCAAGCGGAGGGCAGGCATCCAGAGATCACCATTCGTAGCAGCAACAATGGCAATTTTTTGGACAATGACAAATGGCTGAGCACTGTTTCCCAATATGACAAAGATAAATACTGGAACAAATTCAGAGATGTGAGTTGTACTCCTATATATATGTATATGTATATGTATATGTATATGTACAGTATGTATGTTTCTCAAAGGTATCCTGGGATTTTTGTCTTCAGGGGGCTCTTCATGGGAGAGAAGGGAGATGGCTACATCTGTTGTAAGTGGATGCCTCTGTAGTGTTGGAAGGAGGTCGATTGCCCTTTAAAATCCACTGGGTTTTATATTTTTTTTTGTGTGCTATGGTTATGTTTTCAGATAAGTGGTTAGTTTTCTTGGTCTTCCATTTTCATTTAAGACTTCCAGGGAACTTTGTGTGCTGGTTTACAAAATTATTGACTGTGATATACTGCCAGTTACATACAGAACTATTTACTAACAGAACCCCCATCATGGTAAACACTGAAGCTTTCTATTGCTGTGGGTGGTGGGGAGACCAGAAGCATGCTGTTCTGTGCAGTTGCGACAGGGTTCATATTTTTTTTTCCAGACCAGGCATGTTAATAATTCAGGAACACTTTCAGATGTATCTTAATTTATAGATTTTGTTGTAACACTGTGTATCATTTTGTGGGAGGGCAGCAAAAGATATTCTAAGTGAAACTTGAGGAAAAATGAAGATTTCCGAATTATTCATCAGCTGGGAAGAGAATGTAATAGAAAGGTTTTGTTTGTATTAAGATTAGATATTTGAACCGTTTGATCTTAACCCCTTAGAATTCCCTAGAAGAGTCAAGTCCACCATGTTATGTATCTGCTGTAGATGGTTTGTCAGGTGGACCATAGGATAGTAGTTGGGCTGACTTGTTCATCATGCAGTGTTCTAAAAACAACAAGGAAAAAAACACTGTGTAGGATTGCAATATTTAGGTGTTCTGCTTACCTGCATCATACAAGGTCTTGGGCAGAGGCACAGTCAAAACATTAAAATGGAGTCAACTTTTCTAGTTCCACTTTTTCCTGTCTCTGAATTACCATATTATTTTCCAATTGAATTGAACCATAATTCAGTCCCCATTGGTGATTTTTTTTTCAATTTCAGGATATATGTAAATGTATGATGAATTTCAGTAAGTATTAGGGATAAATGTATCAAGTCCAGTCCATATGGTCAGACATGAGTACTCTTGTAAAGTCCATGGAATATGAACTGCAGCCTTAATCTTTCAGAAAAACCCAAAGAACTGAATTCAGAAATACTTAGAATGTGATTGTATGCTTTGATGTCTATCTTTGAAATAACTTCATTAAGTTCAAACATACAATCAAATGTCTACTATGTGACAATATGATGACAATTGAGAGAAACAATTGAGGTAAATATGGGGAAGGAGTAAATAAAACTTTCCACTACTATATTATTTTTCAGGAATCAGTTAATTCATCTGCCCATGAATGCTTAACTGAAGCCTGAACAACAACATTAAAAACAGCTTCAATTTTCATCTAGTTTGCAAAACCTAACTTTTTCCAGTTCCTGACCAAAAAGTAAGCCTACATTTAGTTGGTAAAATAACGATTCAGAGATTGTTTCATAAGCCTGCTTTGCCACCTGTGTAAACCAACCAGACACTATACATTTGGGAGAGAGGCTTCCAGATTGCAGTGGCATAGATTGCCTGTCTGAAATAGTGCCAAGGAAAGATGCTTTCTCAAAGCACATTTAAAAATGGGTGTAAAATAAGTCACTATTCAGTACACTCTGCACAGTCTATGTAAAGGAATGCTATCCTATTATGCGTATGAAGAAGATGCTAATATGCTGAACGGTGCTTACTGTTTGCCGTAGTCTCAACTGCTTCTTCTGTAATGGTACAGTACCCTGGAGAAGCTGGGTATTATTTTTCTTGTGGTTGCAGGAACAATTTTTCTTTTTGGGCTGGAAAAGATATCAGAGACATTATCTCCTGAAAAATGTAATGACTTCAGGCCAGTTAAAATGAGCAATAGTTTGAGCAGCCCCAACTCATTTCACTGGGGCTTACACATCAAATATTCTTAACAGCACTGATCTTATTGTTAGAATGACATTTTGTCTCAACTGCAGAATGACATGGAAAATTTGTTCTTATGAATATTATTTGAACATGAAACATGTCAAGGATATAATGCAAACCAAGATGGGAATAATCATATTTCTTTTAGGGTTGTCACAACTTTTGACAAAGCTGATGTCAGCCCTTAGAGGTAAAGGATACAGGAGCCGCTAAGGGTCTTGGAAAATACTTTAGTGTGGTTAGGGCGCTGTAACAGAATCTTGAAAGCCTATCAAAGCCCCTCTCTATTTCAGTTTACTTAATCCAACCAAGGTGGAGTTGTTTTGAGTTTGTTTCTCATGCTTTCTACTTTCCCAGGCCTGAGGTATCTTTTTTCTATTAGTTCCACATTCTCCTGACATTCCATCACACTTGGGTGTCTTCACTCAGTTGTGTGAATCATCACCTTTGCTTGTCATAAAAGCAAAAAATATTAAAAGTTAAAAGTCTCCCTTCAATGAAATTCACCCGTGGCGACCACCTGAACAGGTGTGGTTTTCCATTGCTTCCAGGATAGTTTTTGACTTCCCAGATTAGTTTTTGTCCCTTGGATTTCCCCAGTGTTCTCCTATCCAAGCGTTAAGTAGATCTGATCTATCTTAGCTGTTTTGAAATAAGGTGGGGGCAAATGAAGGGAAAGACAACCATTCTCCTGGTCTCAGTGGAACATGCTTTCCTGTTGGAAGCAGCTATTACACAGCTGCCTGTTATGTCTGTATAATGCTGTAGCCCTTTGCTTTGACTTTCCTGCGTCTTAATGAAAATAGTTTAAGACTGGAAGTTTAGTTCTCTGGAATGAATTCCAATAATCCAGCTTTTTCATAAATTGAAATATAGTGTTGAACAAAAGGAAAATACTTTGGCTTTTGGTGAATTGTCAAATAAAATGTGCAAGCTCATCCTATATATGGAAAAGGGAAGCCTTTAAAGATGGATAGAGGAAAATGGAAAATTACATCTTAATTAGGTATGCTTGACACTAAAATCCTGACCCAGTGGTCAAAATATTCTGTTTGAAAAATTCTAACAAGAAATGAAACAATATTGCTAAAAGCATGTGTCTCATCCAAAGCCATCTACAACTGAGCAAAAGGGGGGGGGCACAGTGTCATACCCATATACAAAGGGGTTTTGAATCATGGTGGTGTCTTCCATTCACCACCATCTCCCATTTCAGATGTTTTTGCTTTCAGTATGTGGAGGTCCAGGGGCGTGGTGGCTCAGCAGGTAAGACGCCAGGCTTGTTGATCGGAAGATCGCAAGTTCGGAGGTTCGAATCCCTAGCCCTGCATGCGGAGTGAGCTCCCGCACTAGCTCCAGCTCTTGCCAACCTAGCAATTCGAAAGCATGCAAATGCAAGTAGATAAATAGGTACCACTTCGGTGGGTAGGTAACAGCGTTCCGCGTGCGTCATGCGGCCACATGACAGTGGAAGCGTCTTTGGACAACGCTGGCTCTTTGGCTAACAAACGGAGATGAGCACCGGCCCCTAGAGTCGGACACGACTGCACAAATGTGCGGGGGGAACCTTTACCTTTTATGTGGAGGTCCACAGGCTGGTCTCAGTCTCACCTCCCATGTGCTGCAGTTACTTGTAGGAGGGAAGTTGGAGCTTTATTTAGTATCCCGAACTAGTAACAGGCTGCCTCAACACAGCCATTTTTACCATCCCATGAAACCTCAGAAGTACCCTGCAAGTGTCCTTATTGTTGCCATTTTTGCAGTTAACAATACTCCCCATGAACTGATCAATGTTCTCTCCAGTTGACCAAAGGGAATCTAAAAAGCTAGCTTCCAGCCGGTCCTTAACATTGCCTTTGCTGCATTTGTTTTCATAGTGAGGGGGAAAAATCCGTGATTGCTCCATTTAAAGAACGTGGTGAAATAGGGACTAGGCAATTTAACTTTTGTGAAGGGAAAAGAGAACTGCTCAAAATAAAAATGACTGTGAAATAGTGGCATGGCACCCTTTATTTATTAAATTTACATGCCACCCAGCTCCCAACTACCTTGACTTGAGCTGGGCTGGGGAAGAGCCAGGTAGGAACAAGGTAAGAGCTTTTCACCACGGGAATCTACCTCCCTCACAGTTCCAGCCATTATGCTGTAGAACTATTTTTATATGGTTATATTTATGTCCAGCTTTCTTCTAAGAGGTCAAAGTGCTGTTTGTAGGGTTCCCTCCTTCCTTTTCTTTTTCTTACAAGAGACATGTTGAGTATTTGAGCTGAGGGAAAGCTGACCCAAAGGTACCCAGTGAGTTTTCATAGTTGAGAGTTGATTTGAACTGGGTCTTCAACGCCATAATCACCATTCTACACTGGTCTCTGTGCTTGAAGCATGTTTTCTGTGTCCCTGCAGAGTCAGAAGGTAATCAGCTGGACTGTAGAAGCTCCAAGCACTCTAGAAAAATAGCCACACGTGTTTTCCACAGGAGGAAGGAGCTCATAAGAAGCATCATAGAAACCTCTAGAAACAAAGGGAATAATGCTTTTATCCAACACACAAGAATTTGATGATACATTTTGTAAAAACAGGCTCCTTCCATCTGTGTGGCTTGGGTGACCCAGAAGAGCAGTTGCACTAGTTGATCAAAAGAGAAGAAAATCTTTGATCTATTTCTCCTGCAAGTCCCCTTCCTCCCCCCACCCCCCCGAAAAAAAATCTGCTTTGGAAAGTTGGTATACCCACTAGAACAAGATGGGATACAGTGTTTGGGGTTAAAAGAAGGGAGAATTGGCTAAGATTGTTTTCCATCTCCTGTAAACCAGAATATCCCAAGTAAATTATGTTCAGGGAATACTTCAACTGGCAGAAAAAATGCTGGAATCAAGCTCATTAACAATGGAAATAACATACATTGTTATGCAATAGAATAGCATAATTTCAGTGAAGATGCTATTTTACCCAGAGGATGTATTTCCAGTTTCATATCTGCTTATATGCTACGGCAATACCAGTCAATTATCATGGCAACCTTTCTACCACCCTTGGTCACTCTTTTGAACTTTCTGCCTCCTTTTTATTCCAATGGATGATTCAACCAGGAACGCAAAAGTGCACAGACCCTTTAATTGTCATTTAGCTGGCCTCCCATAGGTTATATTGCAGTGAGAGATTTGCAAACGGTTATCAGTCAAGTTCAAAACTTCAGCACATTAAGTAATGGTCATCTGCTGATAGCCTGTGCAGTTATTAAACTTGGAGTTTCCACATTTGAGCCCAGTCACATCTGCATGTCCAAGAGTATGAGAAAGTATCTTAGAGTGCTGATTTGAATGTACTGTAGGACCAAACATAGAGTTTTATATGCTGGTGGAGAGGCTGATAATTTGTATATTTAAAATAGCAATTTCTCTAAACAAGAAGCTGATTTATTTACTTCAGTAGCTACCATTATTCCTTTTTTCCATAAAAAGTCAGTCTAGATTTTGGTAACAACTGTTTTGCAAAGTTAGTGACCACTTCCCATGTTTTTGCTGTTTTTCCTCATGTCCTTGGTAGCAGTATTGAATTTTGTGCAATTCTGCTATCCCCTTCTGCCTTTGAGTATGCTCAATATTTAATGGGATAGAAAAATAATAATTTAGATTATAACTTTGACAGAATGATACTTTGCAGATACCTGGGAATTGTATCTCTGTATGACTCTTGATTAGCTTGCTGCCTGAAGATAGGGAGCATCATAGATGAACAATCTTTTTGTTTTGTATGGTGTAGAGACTAAGACTAGGATCAAGGAGACTCTGGCTGTGGAAACTCAATGTGGGATTTTAGGCCAATCACTCTCTCACAGCCAAGTGCTACCTGATGAGGTTGCTGTTGTGCAGGTACAATGAAAGAAAATCCACATGTAGGCTTGCGCTCATGGTGGAAAAGTGAAATAAAAATCTAATAAATAAACACTCTTACAAAAAGAAAACAGATTGTAGAAGTATTTTTCCCAATAGTAGCACACAAATAATCCCTGTACAATTAGGAGTGATAATTTGTATGTGCACAGTGATAGCTTGCATTTCTAAGCTTGTTAGCCTGTGAACAGCCTGACTTACAGAAGAATTCTATTATTTTCTAGTGCTCTCATACGCAGAAGGATGAAGTACATGGGTTATTTGATTTTGGTGAAGCTTTGCAAAGCTGATTCACTGTTCTACAAAACATTTTGATGTGTAACCAGTATTAATCATAAAACCCAGAAAAATATGTTTTGTAAATATAAGGAAATGATGGGTTCTAATGACATTTAAAACTTTTTCAGTAAAATATTGAGTGATTTCTCTCTCCTTCCTGTCCCCTTCTTTTCAGTAATAATTATTTTAGATTTCAGAAACCTTGTTGCTTCTCTGCACTTAATGGAATGGTGATAAGAGCAAACCAGTGTAGAAACAGTTGAGTCCTGGGTTTGAAAAGGCAGTGTGGGGTAATGGTGTAAGAGGGATTTTATTTATTTTATTTTTATCCTGCCTTTATTATTTTTTTAAATAACTCAAGGTGGCGAACATACCTAATACTCCTTCCTCCTCCTATTTTCCCCACAACAGCAACCCTGTGAGGTGAGTTGGGCTGAGAGAGAGTGACTGGCCCAAGGTCACCCAGGCGGCTTTCATGCCTACAGTGGGACTAGAACTCACAGACTCCTGGTTTTTAGCCTGGTGCCTTAACCACTAGACCAAACTGGCTCTCAGAGATCTTGGAGGACTGAGAAAGAAAATAGAGTACTTCAAAACATAATTAACAAATGAGCAGATTAAAATCTAGCCTTATCTAGAAAAAGGATGATTAACCCTTGGATCTTGCATTCCGGGAAAAAGAGGTTCAAATCCCAATCGCTTGGGACGGGATGAGTAATAGCTCTTCCTGGAGATGGCTCGCACCATAAAGTTCAGTTCGGTTCGTAAACATCAGATACAGCCTCTAGGATTTTATATTTTTATATTTTTAATTGATTGTATAAAGTATTTTATATGTTTTTAATCGCTGACTTTATTGTAAACCGCCCAGAGTCCCCTTGTGGGGGGAGATGGGCGGTGATATAAGTTAGAAATAATAAATAATAAATAAATAAATAAATGGCTCTCAGAGACCCCACCTTAATAAATTCACTGAACCCTGACTGCTAGAATTTTGGAATATTCAGTTTCCAAGATTCTGTATATTAACTCCTCTTAACAATACACCTTACTAATGAGACTCACTGTGATTAATTCTTTTTGGATTATATTCTGCTGGTGGGGGCTTGACAAATGACATTGCACTCCAAAATTCTGGTTAGCCTCCTAGCAGTTCCATGTAGATGCTGAATGCCATGGAGGTGTAGGTACCTATAAAATGGATATGGAGCGTATGTGAAAGGGCTGCACTTTGTGTCCCCGAAGCATTTTATTTATCAAATTTTGCCACTGCCCATCTCCCCCAAAAGAGGGACTCTTTTTATCATTTTATCATTTTACCCTACAGAGGCTTCATCTTGATCAGGCACTTTGCATGACTCCGTGGCTTCATATGGCAGTAGTAGTAGCAGCCAATAGTTAAGAGATGGAAGAGCTCTGTTTATGCCAGAACAATGATCTAGAGTTCAGTGCAACGCAGAATTAAATGCTTTGTAAAGCAGCTTCAAATAGGTCTCAGTGCAGCTTTTTTTGAAAATTTTTGCCTAGCTCTACCGTATGTGTATTAATAGTTGGCTAACTATCATTGCTCAACTGCATGGTAGACATTATGAGTCTTTTCTGCTCTGGCCAAAGCAAGGATTCCATAGGTAGGTAAAATGTTATAGGAGTCTGGAAAGCCATGGTTCTTATAGCACATCATAAAAAGCTGCCAGGACCACTGCAGCATCATTAGCTTTCTTATAGCCAGGTGTTAGGGACCCCATTGGCTTCTAAGAAAATAAGGATGAATTGGCTGCAGTTCTGTAGGAATGGAATGTCAAATATGAAATGCAATTCAATAATAGACATTATTCTAAGAGTCCAGAGTTGCAATTCAGCCCAGGTACTAAGGGTCTGAAATATGTCTTCCCCTTAAAGTTGTCATGTGGCTTTGTTAACATGTCAATAGTTAACTGACATGTTAACAGAACTGGAAATCTGTTTGGAAAAAGTTTTATGGGTTTGCTGAGAGGCGGTCTTCTGCATGGAAAGAATGTACTCTACCTCAGGGTTGTAGAACTCCCAGAAATGAGCCATAAAAGCCTCCTATTCTCTTGCTTTCTTACAGTATTTGCAACACATCAACCATCCTCCCATTTTTAATTTTTCTCACTCATTCATGTATTTATTGGTATGCATTGCTGATTTTCCTCTACATTGAATGACTGTGTTTTACTCAGGTGGTTGCTGTAAGAGATGCCAAATGGGATCCTGACATTCACAGTTCCTTACTGCCTCTGAACAAAATTTCTAGTTTTGTGTAGGCATTAAAAAGAATGAAAGTCACTTCACCTTTCTAGTGGCCTCTCATTTTCTTTTAAAAAAGAAAAAAAACTGGTGTAAGCTGTTACTGTGCATAAGAACTTTCTTTTCCATCATCCATCTTCTTCAGGAATGAAGAGGTGATGATGCAACTGTCATCTGACAAACAATGTTGGAATGTATTAAAGTGGTCCACTTCCTACTTCACATGTATAGCTTCATTCTTGGCAAAGACACTTCCAAATTCTCCCGCCTCTTTTTCTCTTCCCCAAACACACTAGCAGCCTTTGTTTCTTAGAAAAGAAAAAAAAGCTTTTATTGAGTAGGTCACGACACTGAACCATTCTGATGCTGCTGATTTCTGTAGCAAGTCTCTTCCTGATATTGCTTATGTTGTCTGGTGGCCAACAATATGGTGTTGCTGTCTCCAATGCTGCTGTGAGAGATAGTCCTCAGTTCTTTCATCTCAAGTGTTTTGATGAAAGTTTCTCTTTCATCAGAACTGGCAAATGAATGGTTGTGTGTATGTGCAGGATCTCGATTATAGTCCTCTCAAATGGAACAGGAGAACTTCTGCCTGCCACTCTGTTCCCAGAAGGTGTGTCCTTGTGATGGAATGTGAGGGTGACCTTGGAAGACAGGGGAAGAGATGCTGCCTAGGGAATGATCAGATAAAAGAGAAAGGAGCCCGCAATAGAGTAATGGCCAGAGAAAGAAACTTAGGAAGGACCCGCCCTAACTGCTCAGATGGTAAATAGGGAAGGCGGGAGATTTCTACTTTCAGACTTGCAAGATTGTTGACAGCCCTCCCAGTAAACCAGACAGGAAACACGACAAGTTGAGCTAATTCTACTTTATTGTAAGGCTACATTAACAGAATCTTGTGAGTCTGAAAGTACAGATCTACCACCTCCTTACTCTTCCTTATTTTTCTTCTCTTTTAATTTAATTGGACACATGGGATTTTAGTTTATCTTTTTTACTCTCTCACATTTCTCAAGTCTTGTACTGTTTTTTTCCGCCTATCTAAGGAAAGTAGCTGATAAAGTGTTTGGTTTGACATCTGCCTGAAAACAACAGAAACAATACGTTTATCAAGCTCTTGGTAGGCCATAATATTTAGCTAATGGGTTAAATTTGGCTGTTAGATTACCAATGTTTGTATATGGAGGGGCTACTTCAGATGGAAAAGAATAGATTAACTGGCATTTTATCCTAAAGGTCTGCAAAATCCAACTGTTGCATATCACAGTTCATATTAATTCATGTTGTTTTTTTGGTTTTGGTTCAGCATTATATGCAAACCAAGATATGATGACTTGTTCAATAAGTCATTCTATCTAAACATTGTATGTGAACCCAACCATTTTTTGAGTGAGGTAAATCCTTCCTTGAGGACAGTTTGGCTGCTAGGAAAAGAAAACAAAGTCCTTTTTATTTTTCTATGGTAATATATTGGACACCTGTAAAATCACTGTAAAATAATTAATATTAATAGCTTATACCTCTTTGTAATTATTGAGTGAAATATGTTGCCTTTTGGTGGTACATTATTTACACAATAAACTTTCTTCAAACATTCTGATGATAATATACTTACTTCTATTTTGCTTTCATTGAAATCCTAAAAAATGTGTATAGATTGAAGTATCTATTCACACTGGCTCACTCTGTCTGTAAATATTAACATTTTACAGAAGGGTCTATGCTTATTTCTGTTTGTTCTAAGGATGAATATTTCAGAAGAAGATTTTAAAAACTTAATGAATCACCAACATTAGATACAGTCTGAGGTTTTTGCCTATCATTTGTGTAGATTTTGTTTGAACTGCTGTGAGGAACTGTATGCTGGCATTCAATAAGTGCAGTTGTGTTTGTATGTAGCTAGATACTTTTTTGCTTTGATTATAGTTCTGCAGATGTGGAGAATTCAGTGGTGAAATCTTCAGGATTAAGGGGACTACTGGTTAAAAAATGAAATCATTTATCAATTATTATGCTTCATCTTTGGTGCCAGAACGAAACAAAGAGAGGTTCTAAATTGTATCTCCAGCAGAAACACATTCCACTGTCACAGTCCCACTGCAGGAAAGGCCATTTTGAAAGTATAATTATATGCAGAGAATGACCTCACCTGAAGATATTAATATATGGCCAGCATATGTGAATAAATAAAAAGTAAAATTCAGTCTCTTTAGAATAGCGCTGTCTTGAATAAGATTATTTCATGTTTTCATATTTTTGAGAGGTTTTATTTATCTTATTGAATTTATATAAATGAACAAACAGGACTCAATACACTCTTATTGTGTTTTGAAATATATTTGAAGAGCAACATAAAATAGACAACAAAAGGACCAGTACAAATATAGTAAATCACCCTCAATTGTGTTGTAATCTACAAATATAGGTGCAGATTGGCTTTATGAGGAAAGGTTTTTCATGTTATTTATTTATAAAGTTTATATCTCACATTTTCATTGTTAAAAACAATCCCAAGTTGGAGAATGCTTAATTGCAGATTGTTGAAGAGAGAACTTGTGAGTAACCTACAACTCCTCTCTCCCTTCTCAACTGTAATATAGTGAGGTAGATCCTGGTCTATTCATCTACTCAGTCAGACTATGAAACCAATACTCAGTCTCCAAATAGTTTATTTTTGAGGGTCTGCAGAGCTTGGTTATTCACACAAATGACACATTAGCAACAAGGTAATGTTATTTGGTAATAAGAGTTCCTCTTATCACCAAATACAAGTTTTTACAAGTTTTTACTTTACAGAAGCAAAGAGACTCAAATTACAAACAGGTTATTGGTTACCAGGAGGTGTCAAGCAACTCCATAAACAGATGGAGATGAAGTAATGGTAGGATAAGCATGTGTACAGGTAGTCCTCGACTTAAGACCACAATTGTACTGGAACTTCAGTCACTAAGCGATGTGGTCATTAAGTGAGTTATCACATGACCGTGCCCAATTTTATGACCTTTTTGCCATGGTCGTTAAGCAAATCACATGGTCATTAAGCGAATCTGGCTTTCCCCATTGATTTTGCTTGTTGGAAGCCAGCTGGGAAGGTCGCAAATGGTGATCATGTGACCCTGGGATGCTGCAACTGTGGTAAATACATGCCAGTTGCCAAGTGCCCAAATTTTGATCACATGACTGTGGGGATGCTACAACGGTTGTTAAGTGTGAGGACCAGTCATCAGTCACTTTTTTCAGTGCTGTTGTAACTTCGAACGGTCACTAAACGAATGTTCGTAAGTCAAGGACTACCTGTATTACATTTTAGAAAAATATACACTACTTGTCTCTACTGTGCAATGTCCCAGGCAATACTAAGTGCTCTGCCCATAATGGTGCTTTACTCTAACTAAACAAATACAAACATCTCTATTTTCCCACTAAATAGAATCTGTGCTCATATAAGCGAGTCCTTTGTTCCCCTAGCTGCTTGTCTGTTTTTATGTGCTATGACCAATATGGCTGTGCAGTACTTCAGATTCAGTTCAGATGAGGTGCTTTGAAATGTATAGTAACTCTTCCCCAGCTGTGTGATCTTGGAAGATTCTGCAGCTACTTTAATGAATTATATAGAGGTATTGTGTTCATTTTCCAGCATCTTCCAAATTAAATCCAAGGCATTGCACAGCCTAATAACTAGCACAGATAGTCCTCGTTTAGTGACCATAATTGGGACCAGCAACTCTGTTGCTAAGCAAAGTGGTCACTAAGTGGGAAATCATGTGACTGTGACTGTGCTTTCCTTTTCCCCACTCCCCTGCCCTTTGGAATGCTCACCCAGGTGCTTGGATAGCCAGCTTGAAACTGACAAGAATGATCAGTTTCACACCTTCTGCTTTTGTTTGCCTCTTAACCACTCCTCAGCCCTTTGGAATGTTCATCCCGGCACTGGGATAATTAACAAGAAGGGAATTAATGTTTGTTTTTACATTCATTGGAAGGGAAGGGATTACAAGAGAGTAAGGAGGCACACAATGGGGAACACACCGGCCTGTTTGCGTAGTGTGCTTGTGGCTGCTGGTGCCAGCTCATTGCTTTTGATGTGTGTTCCCCATTGTGTGCCTTCTTACTCTCTTGTAATCCCTTCCTCTTGAATCTCTCCAGTCTGCAAGGGGAAAAAAAAAGAAAAACAACGGGTCAGGCACAGGACAATTCATACTGACTATAATGGTGTTCACATGACTGAGGGATGCTGCAAAGGTTGTAAATGTGGGCATTAGTCATAAAGTTATTTTTTTCAGCACCGTCGTAACTTCAAAGGGTCCCTGAACAAGGCAGTCGATAAGCGAGGACTGCCTGTATTGCACAAACTAGTTTCTACTTGCTTTTTCTTTTTCTCCTTTGTGGTTTCCCATGCCTTCAACAGAGATTTTGGGAACATAGTCTCCTGCAGAATTCAGGGAAAATCTGTTCTACAGGTAAAGAGATTCAGAATTCCTAAGTCCTATTTACTATTGATTTTCTGGAAATCCAGTCCTATTTTTAACAACATCAAGATAGGATTCACTGTGAAGTATTCAATGTAGTGTCTTTCTCCTTATGGTTGAAAGGGAAAATGCTTTGAAGTGATGGGTTTTCAGATGTTTATGGTAAAAAAAAATTGGTAATATATCTAAGTTGCTCCTTTGTATCACTAGAACACTATGTTAAAATAATCACTCTTATCTTTCCTTAGTATATTACTACAATATTTATGAACATTTGCTTAGAAGAATAATCATGATGCTTAAAATGCTTAATTGCAAATATGTTATGACTATTGATCATAAGAGTATGGCTATGAATAGTTTGTTTTAAAGAACAGAGCCTTCATTGGGCTAATTTCTTTATGTAGTTTTATTTTATATGGCATTTTTGTTCACCTGTGATGGAAAACGCATATTTTGTTGGGGCGGGGGGGCAATGACCTTGAGGAATATATACGTATCATTACGTGCAATGCAACCCTGCAACTGTATACTCTGGAATAAATAGGTATGATTGCAAACTTAATCTGATACCTTTCCACTGAAAATATGCTACATATTTTTTATTTACATAGAGATTATTTTAAATGATAAAAATTTGCTTCCTGTATTGAAAGTAGTGATAAACATCACTAAAATTGTCACAAAATTGACTAAAGGTAGTCATTAGGAGAGAGCCAAACATACATTTGATGAAGACATTTGCTTGAATAGCTTTATTCTTTTAGCACAGATTCTGTCTAATAAAGCAGGAGTAGGACAATTTTAATATTTGATCTTTATACCAATGCATTGTGCGTCTAGCATATCAGCTTCACTTGAAATGAACTGTAGGTCAGTTTGCTGAAAAAGCACATGTTAACTGACTTAACATTTTTGCTGAGCTAACGCAAAATGTTTGTTGCATTCATAAACACAGGTGGAACATACGGCACAGAACTAGTTTTAAAACATTACAAGTAATTCTTACTTAGTTTCTCTTGTTTATATAGAGGCAAAAACATTTTAATCTAATTGCTTGTTCAGCTATGTAAAAGGAATTGAAAAATGTATAGAAACTTAGTATTTGAGAAGCACTCTGAGAGATGGGACGAAATTTAGAATAAAAAGGTTATTAACTTATTTTATTTGCATTCATTTAGGATGTGAAGTGAAATATCTTTAGACAAGGCAGCCTATATTAGGGATTTTTGTCTTTAAACAGTTCTAGACATACAAATTATTCTGCAGTTTTTTTTAGAGAATATGCTTTAGAAATGTTGGGGAAATTCTATGGATGAAGTATGGTGTTTTTTCACTTGTTTAGTTAGAAGGTGGACAGTAGGAATGTGTGAATGTCCTATTTAAAGTTACTCCATACCTCCATAGCATAAGATTCAGTGTTGTTTTTAAAAGTGAAAAGTTAATGATGTACCTGAGGGTAGAAAAAGGCTTTTGATTTTGTCTCCTTGGTGTTAAAATATTTGTACATCCTTCATTTGAAAAAAGAAGTTTATTCTTTTCTTCCTTTTCCAGTTTCACATTAACTTTTTAAAGGCAAGAAATGCAAGAACATTTTGTCAGCATTTCACCATGACACAAGCTGTACATAGGAAGCTTGAGGGCAAAACAAAATAGGTTCTTTTGGTCCATGTAATCTACTTAAGAAAGCAGTTTGTTGCCCTGGAGGCACTGTTGCTAAGGTGTGTGAGCTCTCCTTCAGTATGGTAAGATTTTAGATACAAAAGCTGACTAGTAATTAGTTGGGAGATGATCCTTTCCAGAATTCTAAATGAAAAAAGGGAACTTTTCTCCTTTTCCTCAAGTGCACGAAAATACTCTAAAGCACTTTATTCCTTTAATCTAACAGATATATTATTTCTGTATCCCAAAGAGGCTGGAATGGATTACTGCATCCAGTCTTATATTGTCTGGATCAGTTGGCTTTATTTTTCCAATTTCTTCTTGGTTTAAGATCAGCTGGCTTAAAAAAAAAGATACACGGTATTTTGGATGCTTATCTATGTGAGATGGTTTATATTTATCTGAAAGGCACAATGAATACAATGTCATGTTAGATACTTTAACCATGTTTTATATTGTACTTTCATTTCTTGGACTTTTGAAGTACATATAGAGAAAAAAGCTCTAACAAAACATGACATTTCTAACTGTATTATAAGTTCTAAGAGCATTCTGTATATACTGTAGCATAGCATCAGTGACCTCCCATTATTTAATCTTTTACAGCATATCCTTCTTTTCTGCATGTCAAACTGTGCATCTCTATGCTATTTTGCAACTATATCTTCTGCATGCTACCAGAAATGCTTTATATTTTCCCAATAGTAGTTATAAGAAACAGAACAAAAGAATGCAAAAACATAAGAGCAATAGAATTGTTTAGGAAGAAAGGTTCTGCCTTCAGGGGTTTCTATCTTGTACCATAAAATCATAGAATTAAGTGAGAAGGGACAATTAGGTTATTGAGTCCAAGCTCTCAAGAATCCACATTAAAGAATCTTTGCAAGAATTAAAATTAAAGCATCCATTAGACATGGCTGTCCAGCCTTTCCTTGAACACAACTGCTGTGGGAGACCTCGCTATCTCTCCATATAATGGATTCCATTTTCCAACTCTTCTTATTGTTAGGAATTCCTTTCTCTCTTTCTCTCTGTATTTTATCTCTTTCTATCTCATATATAAATACAATGTGAAGGAGTATTATTGTTGGGGTTTCAATTAATACCCGGAATTTACAGATAGATTAATTAGACAGGAGAGGTAAATAGGTGAGAGGTAGTACTTTCTGCAAGTCATTCAATTAGCAGCCATTGTTGAAGTAAGTGGTGACACATACTTCAGCTGATATAGTTTAAGCTGGGTGTGGCAGATAATTTGTTTGACCTATAACGTGATTGGTTGATATTTGTATAAAAGTAGAGAAGTTTGGGTGTTCATTCTTTCTTGTTACTATCTTCTCATCGGTATCTGTGTTGGACGTTATTGGACTGTATTGTACTACGTATGTATATAGAGTAAATAGATTATTTTATCTAATCTCTTGTGAGTGCTTACTCAATAGAACGTATTGCTCTGAGGTCTAGAAGGAACATTGGAAGCCCCAGCGCTGTGTACTCTGACAATTATTCATGTATCTGTGACTTTGTATGAATATTGTAACCATGAGTGGGTGTTCTTCCATCAGACAGATATCCTCAAATAAGGGCTACTAGGTATGCTAAATAGCTGCCCAGAGTCATTCTGGAATCATATGGCTAAGACAAGGGTCGGAAATGGCGGCTCGCGAGCCAGATGCGGCTCTTTGGCCCCTTGAGAGTGGCTCTTCCACAAAATACTGCATCACTGTCCCGAACGGTCTAAAATAGAACACTGCTCTACGAATACCGTCACGCGCCCAGCTAAGCCTTTGGACGGGTGTGCGTGTATCTACGGCAGGGCTTTCCAAACTGTGTGTCGCACAATACTGTGTCACCTGGGGGGC
The DNA here is from genome assembly GCA_023362775.1 of Charina bottae. Classification (NCBI taxonomy): domain Eukaryota; kingdom Metazoa; phylum Chordata; class Lepidosauria; order Squamata; family Charinaidae; genus Charina; species Charina bottae. Next base: position 94,768,657 of record JALMGJ010000002.1, on the reverse strand, counting down.
CGAAGTGTGTCGCACAAGAACCCGGAAGCGCTGATGGCGCACGGGTGCAACTCCACTTCCCCGCCACACAGCTGATCCCCACCGCACAGCTGATCCCCGCCGCACAGCTGATTGGCGCACCGCACGGGTGCAAGTCCACTTCCCCGCCGCACAGCTGATCCCTGCCGCACAGCTGATCCCCGCCGCACAGCTGATCCCCGCCGCACAGCTGATTGGCGCACCGCACGGGTGCAAGTCCACTTCCCCGCCCCACAGCTGATCCCCGCTGCACAGCTGATTGGCGCAGAGATTTTCCACCCGGGCCCTCCCCCCCCAGAATACATCCCCAAGCTTTAGCAGAACAAACCGTGAAGGAGGAGGAGGAAGAGGGTGGTGGTGACGATGGGGGGAGGTTTGAAAAAGCAGATCCAAGCACAAAAGTTAGTGAGTCATTTCGGTGGTAGCTGGAACAGCTTTCTTGACTCCGGCCTCCCTCCCTCTCTCACTCTCTTTCCCTGGCAATGGATCAGTACGGGGGGGGGGAGGGAAGGGAGAAGGCAAGGGAGGGAGCGTTCAAGAGAAGTGGATTTAAAAGAGCGGGGGGGGACTTTGTATACAGATGCCCGCGTGTTAATTCTTCCAGCGGTGATGCGATTCACGCCCCTAATTGATCTATTTTTAAAGCTACCTCCCCCGCACTTTTAAATCCGTTCCTCTTGAACGCTCCCTCCCTCCCTCCCTTGCCGTTTCCTCCCTTCCCTCCCGACCCCCCCCGCACTGATCCATCACCAGGGAAAAAGAGTAAGAGGGAGGGAGGCCGGAGTCAAGAAAACTTCCAGCCGCCGCTGAAATGACTCAGTAACTTTTGCGCTTGGATCTGCTTTTTCAAACTTCCCCCCATCACCCTCCTCCTCCTTCATGGTTTGTTCCGCTAAAGCTTGGAAATGTATTCTTCACCCCTCTGCCTTGCCCAGGTAATTAAAGCTTTCTCCCCCCTCCCCCCAATATTCTCCTTCACACACACACCCCGCGCTGCCACGCTTCGCATTACTATTCGCTTTCTACTCCACTCTCCTGTTTTCTCCCTGCAGTTTTTTACTTTCTACTCCGCTTCCCCACCGCACAGCTGATTGGCGTGGATATTTTCCACCCCGGGGTGCCCCCCGCCACTCTCACTTTTTGCAGTGATCCGAGGCTTTTTTGCCTCGCGACCGCAGCTTTTTTTGGCAGAGGCAGGGCAGGGCAGGGCCTGCCCTGCCCTGCCCAAGGTGGAAGCCAATCGCGTGGGGCGAAGGACAGGCAGAGGAGAAGATCAGGGAAGCGGACTTGTCTCCCAGCAATTAACTCGGAGATTATACAATGCTGGTGGCAGGTGGGGAGCTGCAGCTACATTTTGCCACCCAAAATTGTTTTCAAGGCTCCCGCCCACAAACCCTGCCCCCAGTACTTGCAATTGGCCCCCGCCCGCAAACCCTGCCCCCTTCCATGCGATTGGCCCCCGCCCGCAAACCCCGCCCCCATTTTATCAAAATGTCCTCGAGCATGTCAAAATGGCTCCTGGCATAAAAAAGTTTGCCGACCCCTGGGCTAAGAAAATGAATGAATGAATGAATGAATGAACAAACAAACAAGACTTTCCCATTAATTTACATTTCAGTATGACACTGGTATACATGAAAAAGTAGTTAGTGTAAGTAAATATTGCCCCTGTAAATATTTTACAAGTAAAATTTGTAAGACTAAAATAAGAGTGCATCCTTTGGGTAAATATCTACTGAAACATTCTACATCAGTCTGGCTGAGCTCTGTGTAAACATGAAAATGAAGCTGATGATTGGGCATTAGAACTGTCAATCAGAACATGCAGAGTATTCTTCCTTGTTTATATTCTGAGATTTGGGTAGCATTGGTGGGAGGATGTGCCTGAGGGAAGCCCAGAAGCTTAGCCCTAGGAAAACCTCCATCTGTTAGAGATATGAGTATATGGCTACATATTTCATGCTAGGGATGGCAAGAATTTATAGCCTGTAGATGTGTTGTAATATTAAGAATATCTGTTTGTAGCTCATTTTAAGTTATTTGCCAAACTTAATTTGATTCTTTGCTTAAATGCTAACAGAGTGTGTGTGCTGTTCCATGTTTCCTACTGTATGTTCCATTTAGTCATGCTGTCAGGTCCGCACAACCAAATGAACTCTGTTGGCTGCTTCCTGCCAACAGAGCCAGCTAGCTGAGAGAAAGCTGATGCGTGTCAAGCTTGTTTACAGGATGGGAGGGGAGATGGAAGCCAGACAGCGAGCAGCAGACTCTGGGAACCAAGGTCAAACGCAACTTCCTGAGCCAGGTGTAGGGAGGGGGAATGTTAGCTCACCAAAGATTGTTTTAATTAGAGGCTTTGCACCTTTTTTTGTCAGTTTCAGCTTTCTTTGGATTCTGGTTTTTGTTGTTTATTCGTTCAGTCGCTTCCGACTCTTCGTGACCTCATGGACCAGCCCACGCCAGAGCTTCCTGTCGGCCGTCACCATCCCCAGCTCCCCCATGGTTGAGTCCGTCACCTCCAGAATACCATCCATCCATCTTGCCCTTGGTCGGCCCCTCTTCCTTTTGCCTTCCACTTTCCCTAGCATCAGCTTCTTCTCCAGGGTATCCTGTCTTCTCATTATGTGGCCAAAGTACTTCAGTTTTGCCTTTAATATCATTCCCTCAAGTGAGCAGTCTGGCTTTATTTCCTGGAGTATGGACTGGTTTGATCTTCTTGCAGTCCAAGGCACTCTCAGAATTTTCCTCCAACACCAAAAGCATCTATTTTCCTTCGCTCAGCCTTCCTTATGGTCCAGCTCTCACAGCCATAGGTTACGACAGGGAATACCATTGCTTTAACTATGCGGACCTTTGTTGTCAGTGTGATGTGTCTGCTCTTAACTATTTTATCAAGATTTGCCATTGCTCTCCTCCCAAGAAGTAGACGTCTTCTGATTTCCTGGCTGCAGTCAGCTTCTGCAGTAATCTTTGCGCCTAGAAATACAAAGTCTGTCACTGCCTCCACTTTTTCTCCCTCTATTTGCCAGTTATCAATCAAGCTGGTTGCCATAATCTTGGTTTTTTTGAGGTTTAACTGCGACCCAGCTTTTGCACTTTCTTCTTTCACCTTCGTCATAAGGCTCCTCAACTCCTCCTCGCTTTCAGCCATCAAAGTGGTATCATCTGCATATCTAAGATTGTTAATGTTTCTTCCAGCGATTTTAACTCCAGCCTTGGATTCCTCAAGCCCAGCACGTTGCATGATGTGTTCTGCGTACAGGTTGAATAGGTAGGGTGAGAGTATACAGCCCTGCCGTACTCCTTTCCCAATCTTAAACCAGTCCGTTGTTCCGTGCTCTGTTCTTACCGTTGCTACTTGGTCATTATACAGATTCCTCAGGAGGCAGACAAGATGACTTGGTATCCCCATACCACCAAGAACTTGCCACAATTTGTTATGATCCACACAGTCAAAGGCTTTAGAATAGTCAATAAAACAGAAATAGATGTTTTTCTGAAACTCCCTGGTTTTCTCCATTATTCAAGGATATTGGCAATTTGGTCTCTAGTTCCTCTGCCTTTTCTAAACCCAGCTTGTACATCTGGCAATTCTCGCTCCATGAATTGCTGGAGTCTACCTTGCAAGATCTTGAGCATTACCTTACTGGCATGCGAAATAAGTGCCACTGTTCGATAGTTTGAACATTCTTTAGTGCTTCCCTTTTTTGGTATGGGGATATAAGTTGATTTTTTCCAATCTGATGGCCATTCTTGTGTTTTCCAAATTTGCTGGCATATGGCATGCATCACCTTGACAGCATCATCTTGCAAGATTTTAAACAGTTCAGCTGGGATACCGTCATCTCCTGCTGCCTTGTTATTAGCAATGCTTCTTAAGGCCCATTCAACCTCACTCTTCAGGATCTCTGGCTCTAACTCACTGACCACACCGTCAAAGCTATCTCCAATATTATTATCCTTCCTATACAGATCTTCCGTATATTCTTGCCACCTTTTCTTGATCTCTTCTGCTTCTGTTAGGTCCTTACCATCTTTGTTTTTGATCATACCCATTTTTGCCTGGAATTTACCTCCGATGTTTCTAATTTTCTGGAAGAGGTCTCTTGTCCTTCCTATTCTATTGTCTTCTTCCACTTCCGCACATTGCTTGTTTAAAAATAATTCCTTATCTCTTCTGGCTAACCTCTGGAATTTTGCATTGAATTGGGCATATCTCCCCCTATCACTGTTGCCTTTTGCTTTCCTTCTTTCTTGGGCTACTTCCAGTGTCTCAGCAGACAGCCATCTTGCCTTCTTGGTTTTCTTTTTCTTTGGGACGTTTTTTGTTGCCGCCTCCTGAACAATGTTGCAAACTTCTGTCCATCGTTCTTCTGGGACCCTATCTACTAAATCTAGTCCCTTAAATCTATTCTTCACCTCCACTGCATATTCCTTAGGAATATTAGTGAGCTCATATCTAACTGATCTGTGGGTCTTCCCTATTCTCTTTAGTCTAATTCTAAATTTTGCAATAAGAAGTTCGTGATCTGAACTACAGTCAGCTCCAGGTCTTGTTTTTACCGATTGTCTAGATGTCCGCCACCTTTGGCTGCAAAGGATGTAGTCAATCTGATTTCGGTGTCGACCATCTGGTGAAGTCCATGTATAAAGTCGTCTTTTAGGTTGTTGGAAGAGAGTGTTTATTATGCACAGTGAGTTGTCTTGGCAAAATTCTATCAGCCTATGTCCTGCTTCATTTTGTTCTCCCAGACCATGCTTGCCTGTAATTCCAGGTGTCGTCTGACTACCCACCTTAGCACTCCAGTCTCCTGTAATGAAAATAACATCTCTTTTTGGTGTATTATCCAGTAGGTGCTGCAGATCCTCATAGAACTGATCTACTTCTGCTTCTTCAGCATTGGATTCTGGTAGCTTTCTTCAATTAAATAACTTTCCTTTTCTACTTTGAACTGACTGAAGTTGTTTTCTTTGAAGTTTGAGCCTAAGAATCATTACACATGCTACCTCATATATAGAAATGAGGTAGATATAGGAAAATAGAGAAAAATAACAAAGAATTTCCATAACAGGAAAAAGTTTGGTGATGGAAGCAAAACCAATAAATTTCTTAGAGCTATTCCTGGGTTAATGGGATTATGCTTTAATTTTGAAAAAAAGATGAAAAATAAGTACAGGTAGTCCTCACTTAGCAACCACTTGTTCAGCAACTGTTCAAAGTTACAATGGCACTGAACAAGGAGACTTATGGCCGGTCCTCGAAGTTGCAGCCTTTGCATCCCCATGGTCATGTGAATGTGATTTGGGTGCTTGGCAACCAATGCACAATTACGATGGTCAAAGCATCCTGCGGTCACATGATTGCCATTTGCAACCTTCACTGCTGGCTTCTGACAAGCAAAGCGAATGGGGAAGCTGGCAGGAATTTGCAAGTTGCAGTCACGTGACATCGTGCTTAACACCTCAATCGGAACTGCTGGAACTGCCATCGTAAGTCAGTGCAGTCACGTGATTTTTCGCTTTACGACCATGTCGCTTATTGACAGAGTTCCCGGTCCCAATTACATTAACTGAGGACAACCTGTATAGAACCCCTATAATAGAATGGATATGAATCAGAACTACCAAGCCATAGTGTGGCATTCATATCAGCTAAATTTCCCAGTTTAATAATGAATATGTCATGCTATTTGCAAGGGTGGCATGGTGGCATAACGGTTAAGACTACTGACTGTCGAACGAAAGGACGGCAGGTCGGCAGGTCGAGACCTGGAAGCACCACATAACGGGGTGAGCTCCTGTTCTCGGCCAGCTCCTGCCAACCTAGCAGTTCGAAAGCACGTAAAAATTGCAAGTAGATAAATAGGTACCATAAATAGGTGGGAAAGTAACAGCGTTCCGTGCGCCTCGGCATTTAGTCATGCTGGGCACATGACCACAGAAGCATCTATGGACAGTGCTGGCTCCCTTGGCCGAGAATTGGATATGAGCTCCACCCCCTAGAGCCGGATACGACTGGAAGGGGAAACCTTACCTTACGTTACATACTATTTGGAAACAAAAACTATGTTTTGGAATTTTCAGTCTGGAATACTAAATCAGTTTAGCTTTTGGGAGCACTGACCCCAGTATTTCCTTTTCTTACTGCAAGAAATAAGGCAAGCACAATACCATGTTTTTTCAAACAGAAGAAAAGTTCTGACTGTTGTAGAAACACATCCAGAATGTAAAAAATAAATTGGGAAGAGACATACATACATACATACATACATTTTTTAAATTTATCCCCGCCCATCTCCCTGAAAAGGGAGTGGGTTTTATTCATGTGTTTTATCACATGAACACCCAGCCCCAAATTTCTTGTAAGCTATATTATATTTAATATGCAGTCAGTGCCAGGGTTCACATCAAAACTCAGCAGTAAATCTTGCTCTGTGCACACTTAACCTCTTATATGGCACTTGGCATGACTTGGCAGAAAACCCTCAGATATAACTCAGCTAAATTAGGCTCTGTTGCACCTAAGAATGAAGCTCAAGATACACACAAATGACTTGCTCACTGCAGTGCAAAGAAGTCAATACCTTTATTCGTGTCTCTGCAACAGAATTTAATTCTAGGCTATTTCCTCCCACCTGGCAAACAGATATTTGGTCAATCTCTTGGTGGCAGTGGGAGACAGCTGATAAATGTTTACACGACATCTCTGTCTAGCCTGGGAACCTTTGGTTCCCACCTTACCAACATTGTACTTTACAGTCAGTAACAATATGAGGAATTCCCATTGTTATGACCTTTGATCTCAGTGCTGCTTATTATTACCTCAGCATGTTTGTGAACAAAATAACTCTGCTAAAGGCTACAAGGTGGTTTATATTTGACAACTACTAAGACTATCAGTTTTTTTAAAAAAATGTCTCTCATCAGTTTTCCTTCTTTCAGTATTTTTTTATTTAGTTTCTCCTTCCTTAATCTGTCAAGGACATCTGTGCTCATGTATGGCTGTGGGCTAGTTATAAAACTACCTATGAGTCAAGTACTTTTAATGTAATTGTGGTTTCAGCATTGTTTGTGAGGACAGTATAATATTAGTCCTATTGATACATTTTTGTTCCATAGTGGCCTTCAATGTACAAGAGCAATTTTATTCTAATTATGTTTCTGCAATTTCCTTTTAAGCTTCAGGCAGCTGTAAACTTAACAGTTCTTTTTAAAAACCAGTTTGTTGCCCTGTTGTGGTGATTCACTTGAAAGTGTGTTGAAATCTTTTCAAGTATTTGAATTTTAAATTTTTAATAGCCATTTTTTATAAGCACAAAAATCAAGATGTTTAGTTATAAATAGATGCAATATAACTATCAATATAAGAATCCTGTTGAATGCTATCATGGAAATCTAGGAATGAAACCAATATAATTGCGGCTTGTGTGTGTGTTGATAATGTGCTATGAAGGTATACAGGGTAAATATTAATCCGCCTGAAATCAGTTAATGATACTAGCAACCCTTTGTATCCTTCCAGAGGGAAAGATACTGGGGATCGAGGCACTGCTAATTTCCAATCGAGTTCTTCCCCTTTCGCCTAAGCCCTCCTATCTAACATCCAGGGTTTCCACACATGCATGTTTTTTAAGAGCTGTGAGTGGTTGTAATGACTCCAACTTCAATGCCCCAATAAACACTTCTCAATGCACTTCACTGAAATGCAGAATAAGCTTTATTAAGGATACATGTAAATTGAAACACTCCCAAGGATCCGAATGCCAGATTCCTGCCAAACAGCCCTAACTTATCTCTCCCCCCCGCACGCCAATTTCTCAGCGTCTATGATGTCAATGTCCAGAACTTTCCCTCTCCGTTCTCAAGCCTCCGACTCCTGCAGGTGGCCGACCTTGACGCCGCATTCCACAGTCTCCGATGAAAACCACAACACTGTACTTGTCACAACTCACCCCCTCCTCACAGTTCACACGCTTATACTAACCCCACACAATTAATGGCAGGATTCAACTATGAACCCTGACATGCTGACCCTCCAGAAAAAAGACAAGAATACAGAAATAGAAAGATACACAATAATATGAAAATGACAACAATAGAAAATATGTGTTTCCAAGAAGCAAGGATATGAATACATTGGGGTATGGGAGAAAATCTGTAACGAGAAAAAGAAAACAAACATGTTAAGAATAACAATTCATCCAGGCTTATCAGGAAACTGGGAATGAAACTTAACCAGAAGTCTAGGAGCAGCAACATGAATCTGATCTACCCATTCACTGAAACCCAGAGGCAAATGTTTCCATTGAACCAAATACTGTAACTTGTCCCAATGAAGACGAGAGTCCAAAATAGCTTTAACTTCGAAATGTTCTTCCTTCCCCACCATTACGGGCTGAGGCGGTAACGGGTATGGATGCCACCTTTCAGACACTGTCACTGGTTTGAGCAAACTAATGTGAAAAACAGGATGTATTTTCCGGAGATTCTTGGTCAATTCCAATTGAGCAGTAACCGGATTTATCACCTTCACAACTGCGAACGGCCCAACAAATTTGGCTCCCAATTTTTTAGAGGATTGATTAGAATGCAAATGTTTGGTAGATAAATAAACTTTTTCACCCACAACCAATGGCCATTCCGGAGATCTTTTCTGGTTTGCGAACTTTTTATAATTGTCCTTTGCCTCTTGTAGTGTCTTTTGCATTACTGGCCAGTTTGCTCTTATCTGTGAAATCCATTCATCTGCCAGTAGGGGATTGGGTTGAGTAGTCGAGGAGGGATCGGGTAATTCAGGTATAGGCACAAAGTCTTGGCCATTGGCAATTTTAAAGGTAGAAAACCCTGTACTCTGATGAACAGCATTATTATACGCTACCTCAGCAAACGGTAACAGATCAACCCAGTCTCTTTGTTGATAACTAATATAACACCTTAAATATTGCTCCAATACAGCATTCAGACGTTCAGTTGAACCATCCGTGCAAGGATGGAACACCGAGCTTAACCCTTGTTCAATACCAATTTTAAAAATGATTTCCAAAATTTGGCGGTAAATTGACTTCCGCGGTCAATGATTATCTGCATGGGGGTGCCGTGGGGTCGATAGATGTGTTGAATGAACATTTTGGCTAACTGTCCAGCAGATGGAACACTTTTACATGGAATGAAATGTGCTTGCTTAGAAAATAAATCAGTAACCACCCAAATCACATTTTTCCCTTTGCTTTCTGGTAAATCCACAATGAAATCCATAGCAATTTGCTTCCAGGGGCTTGATGGTTGCGCCACCCCCTGCAACAATCCCACAGGTTTGCCAGGAGCCCTTTTCATGGTGGCACATACAGGGCAAGATAATACATACTCGTTAACATCTTTCCTTAAAGTGGGCCACCAAAATTGCCTTCTGACTAAATGCAACGTTTTTACAAAACCAAAATGCCCCGCCACCTTGTCATCATGACACCGTTGCAAAATGCATTTTCTTACAGCATACGGTATATACAATCTGTCTCTACTCCACCACAACCCATTGTTTTCTGTCAAGGTTTGTTTGTTGATTTTCCACCAATCATCCTTTTCTAATTCTACCCTGATTTCTTTAGCTAAGGATGCTTCAGGCATTTCATCCTGAACCTTAGCCTGATGTCTAGTGCAGAGCTTTCCAAACTTTTCATGTTGGTGACACGCTTTTTAGACATGCATCATTTCGTGACACACTCTTACAGCAGGGCACAAGGCAGGCACTAGGACCTGTGCGGAATCACAGCTGGTTTGGAGGCAGCAAGGCACAGGGCAGGCACTAGGACCTGCATGGAATCCTGGCAGGGCAGGTTTGGAGGCAGCAAGGCACAAGGCAGGTACTAGGACCTGCGTGGAAGCCAGGAGGCAGCAGCAGCCGCGACACACCCAGACACTGCAGCCGACACACCAACATGTCCCAACACAGTTTGGAAAGCTCTGGTCTAGTGAGAGCCATGTTTCCCAATGGTTTATCAGATTCAGCCTCCTGGATTTCTGGTACAGCAGGTACTGCGATCCGGTTGATCCCTAATTGTTGAGGAGACATTACTGTGGTGACAACCTTCTCCCTTTGGCTATCACGTTGAGGCAACCAGGATAATGCATCTGCTAAAAAGTTTTTTCCTGCCGGAAGATATTTCTACGTGAAATTGAACTTACTGAAAAACTCAGCCCACCTTACTTGTTTTGGGTTTAATTTGCGTGGCGATCTTAAAGTTTCCAAATTTTTATGATCAGTTAAAACTTCAAAGGGGTGTGGAGATCCTTCCAGCAAATGCCATGTAGCCAAAGCGTGATGGACCGCAAATGCTTCTTTCTCCCACACATGCCAGCGTCTCTCAGTTTCAATGAATTTATGGGAGATATAAGCACAGGGTCTTAATTTGTCATTGGTGTGTCTCTGCAACAATACTGACCCTAGTGCGGTATCAGATGCGTCCGTTTGAATTACAAATGGTTGCTCAGAATCAGGATGTTTTAAGATAGGTTCAGCTGTGAACAAAGTTTTTAACTGTTCAAAAGTGGCTTGGCACGCTGGAGTCCATTTCAGCTTTGTTTGGGGTTTGTTTGCCAGCACCCCCTCCTTGGGGTGTTTCGTTTTTAACAGATCAGTTAATGGCAAAGCTATCTGGGCAAATTGGGGAATGAACTGGCGATAGAAATTGGCGAACCCAAGAAATGATTGTAACTGTTTTTTGGTTCTTGGGGATTCCCACTAAAGGACATCCCGTACTTTTGCATGATCCATCTCAATCCCCTTGTGCGATATTCTATATCCGAAATAGCCTAACTTCTCCTTAAGAAATTCACATTTAGACAATTTGACATGCAATTTAGCATCCAACAATCATTTTAACTTCTTTGACCAATTTTACATGCTCTTCCATGGTTTCTGTATAGATTAGTATATCGTCTAAATAGACCAACACTCCTTGATACAAAAAGTCATATAGAACCTCATTAAGCTCATAAATACTCCAGACCCTCCAGTCAATCCGAATGGCATGACCCGATATTGGAAACAGCCCAATTGGCAATTAAAAGCAGTTTTCCACTCGTCCCCTTCTCTTATGCGTACTCTAAAATACACTTCCCTCAAATCTAGTTTAGTAAAGATTTTCCCTTTGGTTAAGTGAGCCAACATGTCTTTTAACAAAGGCAATGGATACTGATTAGAAATACATATAGCATTTAGCCCTCTATAATCAGTACACAGTCTCAAAGATCCATCTTTCTTTTTTCTAAACAGTACAGGAACTGCCATGGGCGAGGTGGATGGTTCAATAAAACCCCTCTTCAAGTTTTTGTCAATAAACTTTCTCAGTTCTTGTAATTCTTTGTGAGTTATGGAGTACAACTTAGGTTTTGGTAAGACTGCCCCTGGTTCCAACTCAATAGCACAGTCAGTTTTACAATGGGGGGGGGGGCAGATGATCTGATTCAGTTTCTTCAAAAATTACTTGCACTTCCTCATACAACTCAGGGAAATTTGCAGCTTGGGCCATTTGTTGGTCAGTTTCAATGCTTGCGGCTCCCACTTCAGTTCCGAGCCACGTGCCGTCCCTTTCCAACCCTGTGTAGGACCCGTCAGCAAATTCCATCTCCCCAGAAACCCAGTCAATGTGGGGATTGCACTCCCTTAACCATTTCAGCCCCAATACTATTGGCTGATTCGCTATAGGTGCTACAATGAACCTTACAGTCTATTGATGTGTCCCAATAGTCATTTTTACTGCTTCTGTATAGTATTCTACTGGGCCCCCCTTCATATCAGACCCATCCAGTTGACAAAATATTATTGGTACCTTGAGTTTATATAACTTTAGTCTCAGCCCAGTCACTATGGCAGGGTGAATCAAACATCTAGAACACCCAGAATCCAACATAGCTAACAAACTAGCTTGATCCCTCCCATCCAAAGTCTCGATCTTTACCTTTACTTGCATAGTGGGACAGTCACCGCTCACCAGGGGATCAGCGCACCTATCTGCAAATGCCTGGCCTCCGGCATATCTCAGGACAGGCAGTTGGAGTTTTCCGCCAGCAGAAACTCTTCATCTGCTGAGTCATTCTCGCCACTGAACACTTCTGCTTTGCTTGGCTCCTCGACCGTGATGGCTGCTCCCTTTCTTTTTGGGGATTGCAGTTTAGCCGCTTTAATCTCTGGCTTCTTCCTTGCCACATAAGTGGCTTGCAGGCAGTTGCTAATTCTATGGCCTTTCTTGCCACACTTAAAACATAGTCCACTTTTAGCCCGGCATTCTGTTTCCTCCTCCCAGGCTTTTTGATGGTTGAATCAATTTGGTTCCACTTCTTAGCTTCTGTTGTGCATCTGCTTGGCTACTTTGGAAATAGAATGTTAGACTAAATTGACATTTAGTCTGATCCAGCAGGGATCTTCTTAGTTTCTTGTGTGGCTGCATCATAAAATATCCAATTTCTTCTCTTAGAACGAGGGAGACAACAAGATTCAGGTTAGCATTCTTATGAGAATTTAACTCACTGTTATCTATTTATATCACAGGGACAGGTCCTTGGAAAACACAGGATGTATTTGGAAGAAATATCTATTTCTGAAAAACCAAGTATCACCAAATATTATATTTTTCTCTTATTTCAGAAGGCGCTTGTCCTGTAGTAGTTCATCAAAAATATATTAGTAATATCCTTAATCCTAAAATATCATGTTTGCAATTTTAAATGTCAGCAAGCTGCCTCCATAATACCACATATCCATTTGGGAAGAGGCATCATTGACTGAAAATCCACTGAAGACAATTATCAAGCCAAGTTTCAGAGGTATTCCTTTAACAGTACTGAGGGACTTCCAAAACCATATTCTAGTGAATATGATATGTAGCATGCAGTAATGTATCTGATTAGTCATCTGGCAAATCATTTTACATTCATTCATTAAAACCTTTAAGTAGTGTGTAGTTTATCCCCAGATTGTGGTTTAAAGTGCATCCTTTATACAGATTAACTTGGTAGCCGTTTGGAATCACTGTTCTTGAACCTTTAGTTTTTCTAAAGTCAACTGTGGTTTTTAAAAGTCCTGGATAGTCTTCTATCCTACTTTTACTGAAGAACATATAAGCACCAAAAGGCAAAGGCAAAAATACATTAAAAGCATACTGAGTTTATGATACTATCTGACTTTTTCGTCCTTTTTACTCGGTTACTACATTTTGGAAATGTATTTCCTTCAATCATTTGGATCATTGGATTTAAAAACAAACTGCTGAAGCAAAAAATAAAATCTCTAGGTTGTTTGTAGGATGGCTTAATAAAGAAAATTGCTACATTTCTATTTTAAAAAAACAGACCCATAGATAGATACATATATTGTTTTTTTTTTTTTCAGGTAATATTTAGAAATCCATAGGAATAGCAGTGCTTTTCCCCTCCATTGACTTTTAAAATACTGTACATGACAAAATATATTTTAATGTGATAAGAATTCTGTGTTGTCCTTTGTTAACAGCTTGCTTGATTCTTATTTAGAACGAGAAGCTAATTAAAAATTCATATAAAAACTGCATTCCATGATAATGTATATTCCTGCATTAAGCAGGAGGTTGGGCTAAATCTCAAGAAGAGCTTCCAGCCCTTATGTTCTATGATTCTGGGCAGGAGTTCTTTATTTCAGTTATATCCAGGCTCAGTTACTCCTCCTCTCAAACAGTCTGTACTAATTTTAATAAAACTGTTATATGGTTAAAAGTGTTTTCCTTCACTAGCCTTTAGATCAGTGTTTCTCAACCTTGGCAGCTTGAAGATGTGTAGACTTCAAGTTGCCAAGATTGAGAAACACTGCTTTAGATTGTATTAAGTTTTATTTTCTTACATTTATGTGGGGTTTTGTTTTGTTTTTGTTTTTGCTGCTCAGATTAATGTCAATTCTTATTTTGTGCAATAATTATTTCATTTATTATAGATTCAGTTATTGTTTCATGATGATTTTATTTTCTGTATGCAATGTTTAAAATCATCAATGGACAAGCAGCCTAAAACTTGGATAAAAGCGAAACTTGAATAGAAGTAATTCTAGGAGTTCCTATACCAACTTTTAACATGCTGCACAATTTCTTTTGTTGTGGTTACCCCATGTCCTGAAGAACTTTTCCCCATATTTGCAGAAATGTCCTGTTCCTTAACTACCATAACGTTAGTTTCTTTGCTTTTGCAGTTTTCAGATTGTTGATACCTTATTTGAAGTAATATATGGCTGCAATTGAAAGGGACACAAAGAAACATACACATAGACATATAAATGGAGAAAGAGTTTGTAAAATAGGAAAACCTTTACATAAGATATATTTTACCTTTGTTGAAATCTTTGAAATTTAGCTCAAAATTCTGTGGTCGTATCAGAATGGATTCAAAAACTGGAGACAATGGGATTTATTTAAAAGAAAACTGACTGATTTTTTTTTGTATGTAGCAGCTGATAGTGGTTTCAGAGGAGAGTTATCTTTTTTTTTCAGCAATAGATTCTATGTTGATTCTTTATCCCATAAAAACAGATCTTGCTTTAATTGAAAGGGCAGTTAGCAAATGGATATTTTAAAAACCATACTTAAATTACAAGAAGTTTATGAATGAAATATCTAGCTACCTAAAGGAATGACTTCCCAGTTATGTAATCAAATCCTCTAGGACCAGCTAAAACAACTAGGTCCAGGGCCTTCTCAGGGAGGACAAAAACTTTGAGGAATTCTCTACTCCTGGTGGTGTAGGTGTTGTCCTCACTGGCTGATTTTAACAAAAATGTAAAGACTTTCCTGTATAAGCAAGCGTTCCCTTATCTTACAAAGTTTAATTTTAATTTTTATGTATACCTTTATTTTTATACTGTTTACTTGTTTTATTGATGCTGTTTTAACTGAAGTTACTTGCTGTTTAATGCTGTTTATTTTTATGTTAACCTTCATGGGCTAGCTTGCCAGGGATGTATGAGCATAAGTTTGGCAATCAATCAAATAGATTTTAAAAGTGGCGAAAATTGAGTTTGGTTCGGGACCTTAACTGATACTTCCTATGGCATTTTAAATATAATTCTTGACGACTAAGGATCTAAGGACCTCAAAATTATATGCCTATTTGAAATTAAGTTTTGGACTGTTGGGCACTTTAACTTGATAATCTTTTTTCTGACTGTATAGATTTCCCAAGGCAATTGAAACAGTAAGGAAAGAAAAAAGAACTGCTTTGTAGAAGAAATATAGAACTAGGGTAGGATTGTGAGAGATAGTTTTAGAGATCAAGCAAAGTCTGGATCAAATGCATGAATTGTGCTGGGTACCCAGACAGAAAGAGAAGTACAGGTGCCAGTCTCAAAGGAAATTGTAGGCTTTAAATCATGAGATCTAATGGATTCAGAACTTTTTAGGCTATGTTGTGGAAGGACCAGGGCAAAGATCTTGATATTTCATCTTTAGAAATTAAAAGAAACTTCAAGGAGGTTTCTAGATATTTGATTCATTTAGCGTGCATCTGATTGGCTGAAAATATGCTTTGGACAAGTTCTTGCTGCATGAAACAGAGTTCAGAAGTCCTGTCATAGAGGCTGTATTTTTTCAGGATTTGGCCATTTCCCCCCTCCCAGGGCCTGTTCTGTCCATTTCAGTGGTACTTCTGTGAATTTACAGCTGACATCAGTTAGCTCACATTATCGTGTCATCTTGGAAGCCATTTCCTATAATATAATCAGTATTTATTTATTATTAAATTTCTCTACTGCCCATTTCACGTATAACGACTCTGGGCGGCTTACAGATAATAAAAATGACAATTGCTAAAAACAATTCAATATAACTATAACTATAAATATAAATTGTTAGAGTACACAGCGCTGGGGCTGCCAATGTTCCTTCTAGACCTCAGAGCAATACGTTCTATTGAGTAAGCAGACACAAGAGATTAGATAAAATAATCTATTTACTCTATATACATACGTAGTACAATACAGTCCAATAACGTCCAACACAGATACAGATGAGAAGATAGTAACGAGAAGGATGAACACCAGAACTTCTCTACTTTTATACAAATATCAACCAATCATGTTATAGGTCAAACAAATTATCTGCCATACCCAGCTTAAACTATATCAGCTGCAGTATGTGTCACCACTTACTTCAACAATGGCTACTAATTGAATGACTTGCAGAAAGTACTACCTCTCACCTATTTACCTCTCCTGTCTAATTAATCTATCTGTATATTCAAATGGGTATTTATTCAAACCCCAACATAAATACATATAAATACAAACATAAAATATAAAATATAAATATAAAATTCAAGATGGGAGATGAGATCTTTTCCTTGGCACCCTCACGGTGTTAACCACCCCCCTTGAATAGCTGTCCACCCATCCATCCCAGGCAAGGTGACATAACCATGTCTTCACTCCCTTCCGAAAGGCCGGGAGAGTGGGGGCCTGTCTTACCCCTGGGGGAAGCTTGTTCCAAAGGGTGGGTACCATGGCAGAGAAGGCCCTCCTCCTCGACGCTGCCAATTGGCAGTCCCTCATGGATAGGGTCCATAACATGCCCTGTCTGCCTGACTGGGTGGGACGGGTGGATGTAATGGGGGTGAGGTGGTTCCTCAGGTAACCTGGACCCGTGCCATGTAGGGCTTTAAAGGTGATAACCAACACCTTGAATTGGACCCGGAAGCAAACTGGCACTCAATACAGCTCATGCAGCAACAGTGTTATATGTGCCCTTCTAGGGGCCCCTAAGACTGCTCACGCGGTCGCATTTTGCACCAGCTGTTGTTTCTGGATACTCTTCAAGGGTATCCCCGTGTAGAGAGCAGTGCAGTAGTCTATGCGGGAGATAACCAGGGCATGAGTGACTGTTCGGAGGGATTCCTGATCCAGGAAACGGCATAGCTGGCACACATGAAGTTGTGCAAAGGCCCCCCTGGCCACGACTGCCACCTGCTCCTTGAGCAGGAGTCGTGAGTCCCCAGGTGCCGCACCGGATCCGTCTGGGGCAGTACAAACCCATCCAGAGCCAAAGATGGCAAATCCCCGGATACCTGGAAGCCCCCAAACCACAGCCACTCTGTCTTACCAGGGTTCAGCTGAAGCCTGTTGTTCCCCATTCAGACCCCTACAGCCTCCAGGCACCAAGAAAGGGTGGTCACAGTGTCACTTACATCACCCGGGATGGAGCTGTATAATTGAGTATCATCCGTGTATTGATGATACCTCACTGCGTGGTGACGGATGATCTCACCCAGCGGTTTCATGTAGATGTTAAAAAGGAGCAGTGAGAGTACCAAACCCTGTGGCACCGCAAAAAGGAGGGGCCGCAGGCCAAATCTCTCGCCCCCTTATCAACACCGATTGGGATCGGCCCTGGAGGAAGGAGGTGAACCAGTGCAAAGCCACGCTGCCCACCCCCAACTCCATGAGCCATCCCAAAAGGATACAATGGTTGATGGTATCGAAAGCCGCTGAGAGGTCAAGAAGAGCCAGGATGGATGCACTGCCTGCATCCGCTCTCGCCAGAGATCATCCATAAGTGTGACCAAAGCTGTTTCTGTCTCATATCCTGGTCTGAAACATGACTGAAAGGGCTCCAGATGATCCGTTTCATCCAGGATCCTCTGGAGCTTCAACGCTACCACTTTCTCAACCACCTTCCCTAAAAAGGGGAGGTGGGAGACTGGACGAAAGTTGTTACACACCTCGCATCCTGCTACACACCTGGCATCCAACTTGGAACGAATCTGAGTGATTTTATCCTCCAGATGCTTGGAAAACTCCTCAGCATGGCCCTGTAGGTGGGTTTCTGAACCCACCTTCCCCAAAAGGGATTGGATGATCTTAAACAGGGCTGTCAGGTGGCATTCTGTGGATGTAATAAGAGTGGAGAAATACTGACATTTCGCCGCTCTTACCGCCACAAGGTAGGCCTTAACAGCGACTCTAGCTTGTGTTTGCTCAGGTTCGGTCTTAGTCTTCCTCTAGTGGCACTCTAGACATCTCTTAATCCTCTTCAGAACCCTCAGCTCCTCCGTGAACCACAGGGAATGTCGGGTTCAATGGGCCCAGAGAGAGGTCGCACAGGCGCAATCGTGTCCAAGGCCCTGGCCACCTCCCTATTCCAGGCAGCATCCAGGGCCTCCACTAGACCGTGCAGCAGATCCTCGGGTATAACCCCCAGCTACCTCTGAAATCCTGCTGGGTCCAACAGTTGCCGGGGTGGACCAATCAAATGGGTCCTGCCTCCCTGCGGAGGGGGGCAGCATAGGAGAATCTCAAGGTTACCAGGGCGTGATCTTACCATGTCAGAGGTAACTCTCCCCTCAGATCACCTTGCGACTGCTTTGACAAGAAAACCAAGTCCAGTGTGAGGCCACTGTCTTGAGTTGGGTCCCGAATAATCTGGGACAGGCCCATGGCCGCCATGGTGGCCATGAACTCCCAAGCTGCTTCCGAGGCACGCCCCAGGGATGGCAGGTTGAAGTCTCCCAGAACCATAAGTCTGGGAAACTCCACCGCCAATCCCGAGATGGCCTCCAGCAGCTCAGGCAGGGAGGTTGCTACGCAGCAGGGAGGCTGGTACTGTAGCAACACTCCGAACTGTTCTCAGGAACCCAAGTTGAAGAACAGGGTCTCACAACTGGCCACTTGTGGAGCAGTGCCCCTGAAGGCCACCAGAGACTCCTGGATGACAACAGCCACCTCTCCTTCCCTGCCCTGGGGTCATGGCTGGTGCCATACCGTAAACCCGGCCAGGCACATTTATAAAAGGGGAACCCCCCCATCCCGGGCCCAACCAGGTCTTGGTAATACACTCCACATCTGCCCCCTCCATGATGATTAACTCATGTTTGAGAGGGGCCTTTTTATTGACCGACCTGGCATTCAAAAGCAGCAGCTGAAAGCCAGGGCCTCGACGGGTCTGTTGTCCAGGGTCCAGGTCTGAACACAGAGGGCCAGAACACACCACTGGTACCAAACACCGGGGGCAACTTCTGCCCTCTGGCCCCCGCCATGACATCCCTGACCCGTCACCACCTGAATAGTGTAACCTGCCCTAATTCCCCTGGGACTTCCGTTTCCCTCCCCAGTCCCGACCCTCCAGGTGGTCTAGTTAGGGGTCCCTCCATCCAGTCATACATCAATACACATACATCAGACAATCATGGGGTGGTGGCGAGTCCCCCGGCACTCCAGCTCTCGCTCTCAGCGCCATTGGGACCCAGCCGTCACCCCACCCCCACATCTGCTGTACTCCTTCACCGGCCTCTTTCATTAGCCGGCAGGGGTCACCCCATTTGCTCCTCCTCCCCCTTGACTCTCACTCAGAGGAATCCACTCATACCTCATCTACTCTCTGGCTCCCTCCCCATCTCTCACCCCTGGGAGGGGGCACCCACTCGTCACATGGGAGGGACCCCCAACTTCTCCCTATAGGAGTGCACTGGTCTGCCCAGATGTTTAATTGAGTCTGTGGAGTTCATGGGGTCCACCTGGCCCCCCCAGCACTGGGCTCCTGGAGATGCCAAGTTGCCGTGTCATTGTTCCGCGGTTTCGAGGAGCCCAAGCTGCCACGCCACACCCTCGCATCTTGCCACCTCTACTGCAGCTTTGCAGCTCACCATCACCCGTGGTGTGCTGAACCTGAGGCCCGAAATGCCCCTCGACATCTACCTTGGCTCCTGGGGTGGCAAGCCATCGCTTGCCACTTGGCTTGCCACTCACTGCGTTGTTCCGCAGCCTCGGGGAACCCCCAGGGCCGCTCCAGGCTCACCGCCTTGCCGCTTGCTGCGTTGTTCCATGGCCTCGGGGAGCCCTAGGACCACTCCAGGTTCACTTGCCGCCTCACTGCTCGTCACCTCGCCGCTCGCCGCACTGTTCTGGCTTGCCACCTCGCCGCTTGCTACATCGTTCCGCAGCCTCAGGGAACCCAAGGGCTACTCTAGGCTCGCCGCTCACCACCTCGCTGCTTGCTGCATTGTCCTGCAGCCGCGGGGAACGCCAGGGCTGCTCCAGGCTCCTCCAGTGCCCAGACATACTGTTTGGTCGGGATACCCCTAGCCATCCCTAACGGTAAGAGGGGGTAAAAAGGGGGGGTGAGGGGGGTGTTAAGTTACCAAACCGACGTCACCCTCAGCTTGGTAGCCGGCATTGGCTGCCGACTGCCATCTTCCTGGCGGATATCCTGGCAGATTATCTCCATGTTCAGTATAATGCCTGTCAGGCCCGCAGAAGTCCCAGAGCCATTCTTGGAAATAAATATGACGCTCAAATCTTTGCTTTACAGGTTCCCATTTGTGTGTGTGTGTGTGTATGCGCGCATGGGACTAGCAGCACAAGCAGCATGATGACCAGAAATATGACCTTTAAAACTCAGTCCTATATCAACATGTAGAAATCTAAGAAATCCATTTTTACGTCTATAAGCTCCATACCCCCCTTTTTTTCCTTGCCCTCTGCTATCTATAGAAACTCCATGTCATGTCTTGGATCATCTTGTACTCAAGTATGAGTAAAATGCATGTAAGAATGCACATTCACATTCTAATGTTACTTTGTATTTCATGTGTTATACTGGGATGTTTATTTATCTGTTCTACTGCATGGATAGAAAAGTAAATCAGATAGAAAGGAACACAAAGAGGGTTCAGGATAATTATAATATCTTGGTTGAAAATGGAAACTCTTGTTTTATCCCATTATAATTATTTTACTTACCCAAACAGCTCATAATGAAATTAGTGCACATATGTTGCTACATTATATCCAAGGTCATTACAAGTAGTCCTTGGTTAGCGACAGTAATTGGGACTGGAATTTCCATAGCTAAGCAATGCAGTTGTAAAGCACGATGCCACATGACTACATCACTTAACAATGGCAATCTGAGCACTCCCCATTGCTGTTGTTAAGCGAGGATTGCGGGTCGTTAATTGAGTCCCAGGTGGCTTGCAAGCAGGCTGGCAGGCAGGTAACGTGTGGTGCAAGTGCAGCAGGGAAGGGTGTGCAGGTTGCCCATGAGTTGCAGCGTGAGCACTGTAGGGCCAGGGGTGGCTACTGCCGGGCAGGGGAGGGTGCAAGCAACTTACTGGAGTGACTTGCACCCTTCCCTGCCAGCTTCCCCATTGACTTTGCTTATGGGAAGCTGGCAGGGAAGGTCGCAAATGGCGATCATGTGACTGCAGGATGCTATAACCGTCGTAAGTGCGAGCCAGTTTCCAAGCGCCCAGATTGCGATCACATGACTGCAGGGGTGCTGGGATGGCTGGAATTTCAAGGATCGGTCATATCTGATATTTATTGATGCTGAAAAAGCCTTTGACAACTTAAATTGGCCTTTTATGTTCAAAGTTTTGGAAAATATGAATTTTGGAGGAAATTATATAAAATGGATTAAATCAATATATACTCCACAATTTGCCAAAATAATTGTTAATGGAGAATTTAGTAAGCCATGTGAAATACAAAAAGGTACTAGACAAGGCTGTCCATTATCTCCACTTTTGTTTATATTGGTATTAGAGGTTTTACTTAGAGATATTAGACAAGATGATGGCATCCATGGTATTAAAGTTAAAAAAGAAGTTTATAAACTAAGAGCATTTGCTGACGACCTAGTCATTACCTTGGAGAATCCACTAGAAGGAATTGAAATATTAATACAGAAACTAAAAGACTTTGGGTCGCTAGCAGGGTTCAAAGTGAATTTACAGAAGACAAAAGTTTTGACCAAAAATATGGATTACCACCAACAAGAGAAATTGAAAGAAATAACAGGATATTCAATGGAAGAAAAAGTAAAATATTTGGGAGTATATTTAACAACTAAAAATGTTAAGTTGTTTAAGAATAACTATATTCCACTTTGGATGGATATTAAAAAAGATTTGGAACATTGGGAAAAACTGCAATTATCATTATTAGGTAGAATTTCAGCAATTAAAATGAATGTTTTGCCAAGAATTTTATATCTTTTTCAAACACTACCTATATTGGCATCAGAAGAACCTTTTAAACAATGGCAGCGAGATATTTCTAAGTTTATTTGGCAGGGGAAAAAACCAAGAGTAAAATATAAAGTCTTGCAAGACTCTAAGGAAAGAGGAGGACTAGGTCTGCCGGATTTGAAATTATCATTGGCGATCACTCGTAGCCGAGTAAGATTGTCTTCCAAAGGTAAAATTTTAACGGTGGATCCGTAAGTGGCTGTAAAGGCCAATTCTGGATCCGCACAACCTCCCACAGTGGGGGCATAGGTTTCCGGGTGGGAGACGGTCATGATGAGGGTTTGCCTGACGTGCCTTCCTTTTAGCTCTTTTCTCCCTTTCGCCCTGTACTCGTGCTTCTTCAAAGTCCATAGCACCATTAATAAAGGCTGACCTCCAATTGAAACGCTCATGAGTTAGGGCTTCCCAGTTCTCAATGCTGATATTACATTTTTTTAAATTAGCTTTGAGAGTATCTTTGAATCTCTTTTGCTGTCCACCAATATTCCGTTTTCCATTCTTAAGTTGGGAGTAAAGTAGCTGCTTTGGAAGACGATGGTCAGGCATTCGAACAACATGACCGGTCCAGCGAAGTTGATGTTGGATGATCATTGTTTCAATGCTGGTGGTTTTCGCTTCTTCTAATACGCTAACATTAGTCCGCCTATCTTCCCAAGTAATTTGCAGAATTTTTCGGAGGCAGCGTTGATGGAATCTTTCAAGAAGTTGGAGGTGGCGTTTCTAGAGGGTCCATGTTTCACAGGCATACAGAAGGGTTGGTAGTACAATGGCTTTGTAAACAAGCATTTTGGTCTCCCTGCGAATGTCCCGATCCTCAAACACTCTACGCTTCATTCGGGAGAAAGCTACACTCGCAGAGCTCAGGCGATGCTGAATTTCAGCGTCGATGTCGGCTTTTGTAGATAGGTGGCTGCCGAGATAAGAAAAGTGATCGACATTTTCTAGTGACACACCTTTAAGCTGGATTGATGGCGCTGCGGAGGGATTGGTTCGAACTTGCTGGTAAAGCACTTTGGTTTTTTTAATGTTAATCGAGAGGCCAAGTTTTTCATATGCTTCTGCAAAGATGTTTAGGATAGTTTGAAGATCTTCCTCGGAGTGTGCACAGACTACGTTATCATCAGCATATTGAAGTTCTATAACAGAAGTTGCAATTACCTTATTTTTTGCTTTCAGCCTACTAAGATTAAAAAGCTTTCCATCTGTTCGATATATAATTTCTACACCAGTAGGAAGTTTCTCTTCAACAAGGTGCATAATCATAGCGATGAAGATAGCGAATAAGGTTGGAGCAATAACACATCCCTGTTTAACGCCGGATTCCACTTTAAATGGATCGCTTTGAGAGCCATTGTTATTCAGGATTGTTGCCATCATGTCTTCATGGAGTAACCGCAAGATGTTCACAAATTTATCGGGGCATCCGATTTTCAGAAGGATGGTCCAGAGAGCAGTACGATTTACAGTATCAAAAGCTTTAGTCAGATCAATAAACGCCATGTACAGAGGGCGGTTTTGCTCCTTGCATTTTTCTTGAAGCTGTCGTGCAGTGAAGATCATATCCACTGTTCCCCTGGAAGGGCGGAAGCCATTTTGCGTTTCAGGGAGGATGTCTTCTGATACAGATAGGAGACGGTTTGCGATGATCTTTGCCAGGATTTTGCCTGCTGTGGTTAGAAGGGAGATGCCTCGATAGTTTCCACAGTCTGTTCTATCACCCTTTTTAAAGAGAGTGATAATTATGGCATCCCTAAAGTCTGCTGGAATCTCCTCCCTCATCCAGATTTTTTCGATGAGCTTATGAAGTTGTTGTGTAAGTTCAGGCCCGCCTTCTTTAAAGACTTCAGCAGGAATCCCATCAGGTCCACTAGCTTTGTTATTTTTCATTTGTTTAGTGGCTTTGCTGACTTCCTCCAAACTAGGGGGTACTGCAAGCTCATTTCTTATTTGTTTTTGTGGGATTTGCAAGAAGACTTCATCAGCCACAGTGGAGTGACGATTAAGGAGATTGTAGTAATGCTCTTTCCAGCGCAGTGCAATAGACTCTTTGTTCTTTAGAAGTTTAGCACCATCTACTGAGCGTAAGGGATTTGTACCATGGTTTGTTGGTCCATAGATGGCCTTTATAGCATTAAAAAAGCCCCGTGCATCATGAGCATCTGCAAAATGTTGGGTTTCTTGGGCTTTTTTTATCCACCATATGTTCTTAAGTTCTCTAGTTCTTCTTTGGACTTCTGCCTTTGCACTGGCGTAGATTTTTTTCTTAACGGCACAGTTAATATCTTTTTGCCATATCTGGAAGGCTTTCCTTTTCTTGTCAATAATATGTTCAATCTCACTATCGTTCTCATCAAACCAGTCCTGATGTCTCTTAGTCTGGTATCCAATAGTTTGTTCACAGGCTGAAATAATAGAAGTCTTCAATTTAGTCCAGTGTTCCTCAACATTTTCAGGAAGTTCCATAGGCAGATGTTCCTTGAGAGTTGATTGAAAGCAAGCTCGTTTGATAGGATCTTGAAGGGTCAGTGTATTCATTTTACGCCTTGGTTTTCTTCCTTGGAGCCTACGATGAGGGACAATCTTTATGGCCATCGTGGATCGAATTAATCGATGGTCTGTCCAGCAGTCATCGGCGCTCGTCATGGCTCTGGTGAGAAGTACATCACGGCGATCTCTAGCACGGACAATTACATAATCTAAAAGATGCCAGTGCTTCGACCGTGGGTGCTTCCATGATGTTTTAAATTTATTTTTCTGGCGAAAGAGTGTGTTAGTAATGACAAGGTTATGCTCTGCACATTTAGTCAGAAGTAAGATTCCATTCGTGTTGCTGTTGTCAACTCCTTCTTTCCCAATGATCCCTGGCCACAAATCAAAATCACGCCCAACTCTTGCATTGAAATCGCCCAGGAGGATAATTTTATCCTCCTTTGGTATCTCTGATAAGATGGTGTCCAGCTGGGTATAAAATTTTTCCTTGATATCCTCATCTGCATCTAGTGTTGGTGCGTAAGCACTTAGGATAGTTGCCTGTTGGTTTTTGGCGAGTTTTATTCGCAGAGTTGAGAGTCGTTCGTTAATCCCAGTGGGAACTTCTGACAAGAGCTTCACAAGGTTGTTTTTGATAGCAAAGCCTACCCCATGTATTCGTCGTTCTTGTTCAGGCAGTCCTTTCCAAAAGAAGGTATAACCTCTTTTTTCTTCCTTCAACTGTCCTTCTCCTGCTCTTCGAGTTTCTTGGAGTGCTGCTATATCAATATTAAAACGTCTCAGCTCCCTTGCAATAATGGCAGTCCTACGTTCAGGTCGTTCACTATCCATATTGTCTTGCAGTGTCCGTATATTCCATGTTCCAAAATTCATGTATTTTTTACGACCGCTAGATGGTGACCCCACTGGTCGCGGTAATCCAGTCAGGGAGAAAATGAGGCAGACTATGTTTAGGGCACCTTTTCTAGCCCCCTCCCCATATGGGGTGAGCAGAGTGGATCCTAAATAGGGCTGCTCAGTCGTGGATACAGCTGCCGAACTACTCAACTGCCTCGATCCTTGAGTCAGGGCGACTGAATCCGTATCCACCGCCCATGTGCTGGTCCATGACTAGGAGCTTCCGGATTTCACAGTCCTGCCCCCGTTGCCATTCGTCAGTCGCCATGGGACTTTTGGTTGTTTTGGGTTTGGTGTGGTTGGAAGACGCCTGTGCGTGAATTTGTTTTATGTGTGGAGATCGGTGCACAACGATCAGCACACAACCTTCACAGAAAAAGGCTCTAATCCAATGGCATGGATACCATGACGATTGGTGACCTTTTGTCTGCTGCAGCCTTCATCCGCCTTCACAGCCGTTGTAACAATACACCTTGTTATCTTCCGCCTGTTCTGCCGTTGAGGACTTTCTTGGATCGTTCTTTGTCCGGTTCCTCCCCCTGGACCTTACCGCCATGGGTGACCCTGCCAGGAGTACATGACTCCCGACGGCTTCGCTCACAGGGTTCATTGGGAACACACAAGCCCACTCACCACAACAAGGTGACGATCCAGCGAGTGAGATTTGAAATTATATTATGCTGCTTGTTGCTTGGTTTGGATTAAAGAATGGATAGTTTTGAAAAATGAAAAATTATTGAATTTGGAAGGACGTGAATTAAGATATGGATGGCATGGATATTTGTGGTACGATAAAGTTAAAGTTAATGTGGACTTTAAAAACCATTATATTAGAAGATCCTTGTTAAGAATCTGGAATAAATATAAATTAATCTTATGTTATAAAAGACCTTTATGGATTTCTACACAAGAAGCATTCTACAGAACAGAAGTAAGAAATAAAGATAAATGGTTAACCTACAAAGATTTTTTAAAGAAAGAACAAGGACAATATATAATTAAATCAATAGAAGAATTGGTATCAGAGGGATACAGCTTTCAATGGCTTTCATATATGCAGCTTGTAGAGAAATTTAAATTAGATAAGAAAGACTGAATTTGAACAAACCAAATCGGAATTTGAGTTACAACTATGTGAGACAGATGATCATCTAATTGCAAAAATGTATAAATTATTGTTAAAAGGTGAAATGGTAGAGGAACAAGTTAAAGATTGTATGATTAAATGGGCTAAAAATATTGGCCATAATATTCAAATGCAACAATGGGAAGATATGTGGACCAAAGGGCTAAAATTTACTTTGTGCTATAATTTAAAAGAAAACTTTTATAAGATGATGTACAGATGGTATATGACCCCACAAAAACTTTCTAAAATGTATGGAAATGTTTCCAACTTATGTTGGAAATGTAAAAAAAAAGAGGGGTCTTTTTACCATATGTGGTGGACATGTGAGATTGCAAAGAAATTTTGGACTCGAATACATACATTGATGCAAAATATATTACAAATTCGAGTTCCATTTAAACCGGAATTTTTTTTACTGGGAATAATTGATGGACAACCTGGGAAGCAATTTACAAGGATTATGCAATACATGATTACAGCAGCAAGACTTATTTTCACACAAAATTGGAAAAACCAGATATCGCCTATGATACAAGATTGGATGTTAAAATTGATGGATATGGCAGAGAATGATAAACTGACATGTTTATTAAAAGAAAATCCAAATAATTATTTTCTTAAAGAGTGGAAACCATTAACTGACTATCTACAAGATGCGGGAGGGCCAAAGCTTATATGGGGATTTGAAGATATATATATATATATATATATATATATATATATTGATAGTAATAGACAAGAAATATTTTTTAATGTTTTATATAGACCTAGCATGTAAGATAAAAATTTTAAAATACCATGACCAGATACAAATCAGAAGTTGACTAAATTCTATGTTTCAACTTTATCTTTTTTTCCTTTTTCTTTTACTACACTTTTTTATCTTTTCTTTTTTCTTGATTTGTATTTCCATTTTCTTTTCTGTTTCAAACTTTTATCTATGTAAAATTAAAACCTAATAAAATTTGATAAAAAAAAAAAAGGATCGGTCATAAGTACCACTCGTTCAGTGCTGTCATAACTTCAAACGGTCTCTGAATGAGTGGTCATTAAATGAGGACTACCTGTAGTTAGAGAGTAGATGATCTCTAAAATCAAATTAGTTGTTTTATAAAACCTAATTCCTGCAATGTTTGTGTTTTAAAATGGTAATAGTTATAACTTGATTTACATTGTATTTGGCACCCGCCCTTTGGAACAAGCTTTTCCCGGGGGTAAGACAGGCCCCACTCTCCTGGCCTTTCGGAAGGGAGTGAAGACATGGTTATGTTACCTTGCCTGGGATGGGAGGGGGGACAGCTATTCATGGGGGTGGTTAATACCGTGAGGGTGCCAAGGAAAAGATCTCATCTCCCATCTTGAATTTTATATGTTATGTGTTATGTGTTGTGTTGTGATTTTATATTTTATATTATTTTATATTTTATATTTTATATTTTATATTTTATATTTTTATATTTTATATTATATTTTATATTTTATATTTTATATTTTATATTTTATATTTTATATTTTATATTTTATATTTTATATTTTATATTTTATATGTATTTATATTTATAGTTATGGGGCGTGGTGGCTCAGCGGGTAAGATGCCAGTCTTGTTGATCGGAAGATCGCAAGTTCGGAGGTTCGAATCCCTAGCCCCGCGTGACGGAGTGAGCTCCCGCACTAGCCCCAGCTCTTGCCAACCTAGCAATTGGAAAGCATGCAAATGCAAGCAGATGAATAGGTACCACTTCGGTGGGTAGGTAACAGCGTTCCGTGTGCGTCATGCCGGCCACATGACCGTGGAAGCGTCTTTGGACAACGCTGGCTCTTCGGCTAACAAACGGAGATGAGCACCGGCCCCTAGAGTTGGACACGACTGCACAAATGTGCAGGGGGAACCTTTACCTTTACCTATATTTATTTATGTATGTAAATTTCCATTCAATCGTGTCCGATTCTCGGAGACTGCCTGGACAAGTCCCTGCAGTTTTCTTGGCAAGATTTTCAGAAGTGGTTTGCCATTGCCTCCTTCCTAGGGCTGAGAGAGAGTGACTGGCCCAAGGTCACCCAGCTGGCTTTCATGCCTAAGGCGGGACTAGAACTCTCAGTCTCCCGGTTCCTAGCCCGGTGCCTTAACCACTACACCAAACTGGCTCTCCTACCTATATTTATAGTTATATTGAATTGTTTTCGGAAATTGTTATTTTTATTATCTGTAAGCTGCCCAGAGTCGTTATATGCGAGTTGGGCGGTAGAGAAATTTAATATTATATATATATATATATATATATATATATATATATATATATATATAAATTTGATCATCATGGCTTTGTTGCATCCATACTAATCCAACCTTAATATTTTAAAGGGAATTATAGTGGCATGTTTAAATGTGTAAAGCTATCTCATGATGATTTATAAGTTCTCATTTTTTGTGGTGTCCTAAAGTATTTAATGAATTCGTGTGATAGCAACCCCCCCTCCAAATAGAACTACCAAACTCTGTACAGATATGTGGCTTGAATCATGTCAACTGGATTTCTATTTTCTTAGTGGAAACGTTTCACTCCTTATCCAAGGAGCTTCTTCAGTCTGAGTAAAGTTAGTAAGGGAATCCTTAAATATGTTTCTAGGCTGGCTGTGTGACCTTGCACCTGGGGCTAGGTCATGGTTATTTTTGAGATGTTTGTTTCTAAGTCCCTTTATCATCTAAAGGAGGATCGTTAAGATTACCCTGCTGCTGTTGAGCTTGTGAAATGGTCTTAATCTTCCTAGGCACAGAAGACAAAGCAGGAAGGAAGATGGGGGAAAGGTTATGCCTGAGGCCCCCACCTCTATTCAAGGAAGGATTTTCCAAGTTGGCATGAATGGATTCCTTGACCCCTCTCTCAAACCACCTATCTTCTCTGTCTAAAATGTGAACATTAATGTCCTCAAATGAGTGTCCTTTTTCCTTTAGATGAAGATAAACTGCTGACTCTGGTCCTGTGGTGTTACTTCTCCTGTGTTGGGCCATCCTCCTGTACAAAGGTTGTTTGGTTTCTCCAATGTAGAGTTCAGAGCACTCCTCACTGCACTGGATTGCATACACTACATTGCTTTCCTTGTGTTTTGGAGTTTGATCTTTGGGGTGTACAAGCCTCTGTCTCAGTGTGTTGGTGGGTTTGAAATATACAGGTATGTGGTGTTTGCCAAATATCCGTTTGATCCGTTTGATACAGGAAACCCACACACACAGATCAATACCTGATGTTTGACTCCCACCATCCACTGCAGCACAAACTAGGAGTCATCAGGACATTGTCACACAGAGCAGAAACCATCCCCACCTCCATGGATTCCAAAAAGAATGAAAAGCAGCATCTGAGAACAGCTCTGCAGGCCTGTGGATATCCAAATTGGGCCTTCACCAAATCTAAGTCTACCAGACCTAAAACAGCGACAGATAGGGCTGAGACTCAGAGTAAACGGAAGAACCTGGTCATTCCTTACATGGCTGGCGTGTCTGAAAAGATCAAACGGATATTTGGCAAACACCACATACCTGTATATTTCAAACCCACCAACACACTGAGACAGAGGCTTGTACACCCCAAAGATCAAACTCCAAAACACAAGGAAAGCAATGTAGTGTATGCAATCCAGTGCAGTGAGGAGTGCTCTGAACTCTACATTGGAGAAACCAAACAACCTTTGTACAGGAGGATGGCCCAACACAGGAGAAGTAACACCACAGGACCAGAGTCAGCAGTTTATCTTCATCTAAAGGAAAAAGGACACTCATTTGAGGACATTAATGTTCACATTTTAGACAGAGAAGATAGGTGGTTTGAGAGAGGGGTCAAGGAATCCATTCATGCCAACTTGGAAAATCCTTCCTTGAATAGAGGTGGGGGCCTCAGGCATAACCTTTCCCCCATCTTCCTTCCTGCTTTGTCTTCTGTGCCTAGGAAGATTAAGACCATTTCACAAGCTCAACAGCAGCAGGGTAATCTTAACGATCCTCCTTTAGATGATAAAGGGACTTAGAAACAAACATCTCAAAAATAACCATGACCTAGCCCCAGGTGCAAGGTCACACAGCCAGCCTAGAAACATATTTAAGGATTCCCTTACTAACTTTACTCAGACTGAAGAAGCTCCTTGGATAAGGAGTGAAACGTTTCCACTAAGAAAATAGAAATCCAGTTGACATGATTCAAGCCACAGACTGTTCCACCTGGATGACTGAGAACCTTCATAGACATCTGTACAGATAGGATTCCTACTCTCCCTGGACAAGCTGATAAGCCAGAGTTGCACACCCCAAGCTGGATCGCTGTCAGAACTTTCTCCCAGAGGTGGGACTCTCTTCTGATGGCCTTTGTGCTCACAGCAATGTTTGCTGTTACAGCCCCAACCTGCTCCTGAGCGCTGTCCAAGGTAGCCTGGCCAGGTTCAAGGTAGTCTTGCCCAGTCACAGCTTCCCCATCTTCCTGAGTTTCTTCCCTCTGAGTTTAAATTCCTGCTCCAGGCAGCCCAAGATCTGTGCAGCTACTACTTCTTGTAAGAGGACAGTGTCTTGTGATGAGAGGCCACCATGCTTGGACTGCCTAGAACAAATATGCCTGGAACAAACAAATCAGTGTTACAGGACACATTGGTGCAAGTACAAAGGCTATGTACGGAAAGCTCCAGGGCCTAGATCTTTACATTGCCACAGCACAACACAGCAGCTGAGTGAAGGCCAGCTACATCCAAGCAGAGTGGGACCTAGTCTGATCTCCCTCAGGTTTGCTCATGAACCTCCAGGAAGTAGCATTCTGCAGTTGGAGAACCCTTGGCTTATAGATTGAAGTTGCTGATACTTCACCATAGCAAGATCTGGAAAGAAAAGGAGGTGTGTTTGCCTAATTCACACGATGAAAGAAAACAAGTTAATCTATTGCTGAATTCTGTACTCACAAAGTGATGCAGCTGAAGACAGTTTCACCGTTTATCCAGTTATGTTATAAATGCAAGACAACTTATATCCTATATCTCACTAAAATAGTAAATCTTCAGTGAATCCTTGGGTGGGAGAATTTATAGAGTATGATACAAGATCAGCACAGTCTTATTTAAAATAGGAGAGACACATATTAATAATTGGCAAAAAAAAATATGTTAGCTTTGTACAATTAAAGGTGTATGAACATTGAGATACTTTCTGGCACTGCTTCTATTTGATCCAGACATTTTAAGTTCTATTTCTGTTTGAAAAGTTGTTTGGAAAGAACATGATAACCTATAAGTGCCAGGATTTGACTTTGAAACTGTATTTCTTTGTTGTAGCTCTGCAGTTTGCTCTATTTAATTGCATCAATTTCACTTTTAGCTGGAAATAAAAAGATGAGAAAATGAAAATAGAAGAGAAAATAGGGATATGGGTATTCTAAATATCACATACAATATTTTCCTTTAGAATCATCGGAATGTTTTGAAAGCTGTGCTGCATGACCTTGTTTTGTTTTTGTTTTTTCTCAGTTAAACCCAAAGGATTTTGTTGTTTTTATTGTTATTTCTGAAATGTGCAAAGTAGCACATTTAAAATGAAAGCAGTGGTTGTAATTTACCAGTACTTTTTTCTTTTGGGGAGTGGGATTGCAAAGTATGTTTATATGGGTTACCAAAAAACATATTTCAGTTTTTTTTGTTCTTATAGAAAATATGATCAAACAGTGAAAGACCTTCCAGCAAGCTTCATTTCTGTGTTTCCAGTTTTTCTCCAAGGAATCTCTATAATTAGTTCCTTTTCTGTGTACAGAGAAAAACTCTTTCCCTGGAGCTTTAAATGTACTGCATGTTACATTATCCTATGCAACAAGATTAGGCTGCACTTGCTGTTAGCATAACACGAATGTAGCAGCTTATTAAAACAGTACATAATATAATTTTATCTCTTAAGAAGCACAAGTTAATTGATGGTTATCATTGGCCTAATTGCAGACAAGACAGCATGGAGCTTTTATGTACTCCACAGGAGGGCTGAAAAAGTAGAAGGAATATTCACAATTTGTTCTCAGTTTTACATTTAATTGGTTTGCTTTGTGTGATAAGTCTACCCTGGATTCAGAATTGAGACTAGTATCTAAAATTGTATGACCACTAATCATGTGAGATGTCCCATGATTTTTCAGTGCACTGCTTTACCCTTTCTATTTCTGAGCAGTGGCTGCTCCCTGTTACTGTACAAAAATCATATTCTTAAAAGCATAATAGTTATACCCTCATCTATATTTCTGACCAAGGGCCATGATGTTATGTCTAACTACAAAAGTAGCCATAATCTCAATGGCTTCCTGGCCCCCAAACTAGCATGAGATTGTGCAACTAAATGGAGGAAGTAGAAACAACACTGCTACCCACAGAAGTATTTGTTCTGTCTTGTTGTCTAACACATCATACACAAATAGTTGAAGATGACCGTGCCCCTGCAATTGAAAAAATAGGTATGATGTATAGAAAGAAGATTCTACTGCTCACCACCTCATATTTCTCTGCTCTCAATCTTGTCTTTCAATTCCAAAAGAAAGGGAAGAAAAGATTGAGTCTCAATATTAGTCTCAATACTAGTCTCAGGATATCTTCCTGCATCACATTACAAAATCCCCAAAGCTATCTGTGGTTGCAGAAACAAGGAAGGAAAATGTGCCACTCTACCACCATAGCACCATGAAGCAGAAACAACCAGTTTGGCTGCTTTGAACACAATAGTCAGATTCAACCTGAATATTATGCCACCCTTCTCATGAATCTGATAAATAGGAATCGGGACTAATGAGACACTTCAAAGAGTTAAATCCCCCTGTTCCTTCTTTGACTGCTGAATATAGGTCCTAGAAAGGGACAGCCTTCAGAGACAAGGAATAGAGGTAAAGAGGCTTGCCTGTATATTTAAGGTTGAATTATAGTACCATTTTGAGTACCATTAATGAAAAAAGGGGGTGAATGTTTTGCCAAGTGTTAGCTGCAGAGTGGCATTAACTAAGAGCAGTACTCACTGGCCAGCCTTTTCAAGATGTACTTTCATTTCTTGTTTCACATGCCATTGCATTTTGTGTTCTTGTTGGTGGCTGATTTGATATACAGCCATCCTTGGTCATTCAAGTGTGTGGTGAGCTTGTTTCTTGGTATAAATAGATAACAGTTAAACATGAGGTGACATGAGTGACATTTTCCATTACACAGTTCTGGAGTATCATTTACAAGGGAACATTTGGCTTCATTTGAAGAACTCCTCCTATGGATTTTTCTTTTGTTATGAAGAATACTATGTGGCATTTGCTGATGTATTATCCTTCATGACAGTGAAAATAACTTGCTGTCGGTTGTGATTAATAATGTGCTGTTACACTCTGTACAATTAAATGGTGCTATGTAATGAGAGATGGTTAAAACTTAAAGCAAAAAAACCAAAGGCTTTTCTATAAGCTAGGGTTAACTGCTCTTTTTTAGTGTTACAGTGAATAATGCCTAAGAAAACACTTCACATTTGTGTTGCCATGTATAGTTGATATTCTACTTTTTTAGATACTACCTTTGTATCAGTGTCTAATTTAAAAAAGGTACAGTGTGCACTGGGGCTGAAACTGATAATAGTTGTGGCAGCTGGGGTAGTATTAAATTTTGTATAGAAACATTTCCCCAGCCAATGATCAGCAGAATGAGTTCATCTACAAGTTATCTAATTTACCCCTGACCTTGCATACAGGGTTAGCTTTTATTAAAGGTGAATATTATCTTAGTGCCCTGGGAAAAACTAGTAGTCCCAGTTTAAGGGAATAATGCTTTTTTATTTTCAGTGGTTCCATAAGTATATAGCAATTATAGTGGACAGTCACTATTTAACATTTAATTCCTTGTTAAATGGAAAGTATAACATATGTGTTAGAGATTGGATGGATATCTTCATGTAGAATCTTTTTTTTTATCCCGCCTTTATTATTTTTATAAATAACTCAAGGTGGTGAACATACCTAATACTCCTTCCTCCTCCTATTTTCCCCACAACAACAACAACCCTGTGAGGTGAGTTGGGCTGAGAGAGAGTGACTGGCCCATGGTCACCCAGCCGGCTTTCATGCCTAAGGCGGGACTAGAACTCTCAGCCTCCTGGTTTCTAGCCCAGCACCTTAACCACTAGACCAAACTGGCTCTCTCAGTTTGTAGAATCACAGGTTTCATTGGAATTACAACATTTTGCAAACATATGGAAAATTCATAAAATCCAAAAGGGGAAAATACTTTTTCAAGTTAAATTTACCATAGCTGTCTCTGGGGTGGGGTGGGGGGAATCCTTAGCTTTCAGCATAGTCTGTCTGTCTATGTTTAATGCTTTATATTTCTAGACAAAAGACAAAAACTATCAGTGCCAATATTGCCATTCCTGTTTATTTTCCTTGAAGTGCAAAGCAGACTGTAAGGTGCATATTAACCTTCCTTCCCACTTGCTGAAAGTTAATATAGCTCCTTGTCTCTCTGTTTGGTAGATTCCTGAAAAGACATGGTTATCAACTTAAAAGACTTAAGGCTTGACCTCTAGTTTCAACAGTTCTATTGAAACTAAAGGCAGATCGCCTACTGGCTTCAGTTGTATGGTATAAAGCCTTCAAAATTGATTTCCAATAGTGCCTGCAGTGCTAGGAGTTGTAAGATGTTAAAGCTCTAGACCTTAGTACATGATTGCAATATTAAATATTTCAGAAAGAGGACTTTCTGTGTTTTGTGCCATTCATCATAGGAAATTTGTCTCTTGAAAGAAGCCACACAGATTAACAGTGACTATGGCCTGTAATTTGAATCAAAGTTGGGTTAGTCATCAGCATGTAATTTAGCATGCAGACATATGCAGTCTGTATAGGACTGATTTCACATTTGATTTTGCTGCCATGCAATAAAACTGCATTTCAGTAATCTTTGTAGCAATCAAAATAGTTTACAGAAGAATAAGCTAAAGAAGCCAGTTTATCAGATGAAACACATTATCGATGCCGTATTGTAGTAGTCAGAGGTGAGCAGAATTCTGCCATGGTTTGCAATGGCCAGAGGCAAGCAAAATCACCAAGACTTGTAGCAGCCAGTGGTTATTGTTGTAATGCTTCCATAGTCCTGTAAGAAAATTCTGGATTTGCAACACAAAAGAGTGTAGCTCAGAATTCCAGCTCAATTGTATCTGATACTACAACTTCCGGTGGGGACATGGCGGACTGAACAGCCGTGCCTGTGGGCTCCGCAGGCAGAACTGACAACGCGGCAGGTTTTTCGGGCTCATGCAGGTTTTTCCTGAAACCCAGTAGTGCTTTTCCAGAAAGAGGAAAACACCTGGAATCACCCCATCTGTCCTCTGGACGGTTGCTTGCAGCCAGAAGATCACAAACAGCGTTCACGCTCGACTGGTAAGAGCTAGCCAGGAGGCTGGGATGTCACCATTTCCAAGCTGCTCTGTAGTCTTAAAGGGACACTAAGACCAGCCACCCCATTTCTAAATCACCCAATTTATATTTCTTTAAGTACGCATACCTTAAGAGAGGCTTTCTGCAGCAAGGAGAAGCGGGGTCTCTTGGTGCTTATCATTGTTTTGGGGATTAATTTTTTAAAATTCTTTTTAAGTTTTGGACTTTGTTTTCCATCCAAATATTAAGGAGGATTGAAAGGAAATAATTGTCTCCCTGTTATTATTATTGTACTAAATTTGAAGATATTAGCATTTTCCTACACGTTGAATCGGCTGTTTTGAACTTTCAGTTTTCTGCTTCTACTTTCCCTGGGGAACTGTCTGCATATCTCACTTTTGCTTGTGTAAACACATTCCGGAATTCTTTCATATCTTCGACTTTCACTGGTTAAGCTCCTAGGGGGCGCCATAATCTACTGAGTGAGACATGAAGGATTTTAAACAGTCTTTCTCTGACTTCCACCAAGATTTTAAACCGATTCTTTCTGATTCCTACCAAGTTTTTATGCAAGACATTCAGGACATTGTGGAAAATATGAGGTCTAAAATGTGTTATCTGTATGGGGGTGTCGTGTATGAAACTGACAAATTTAACAGTGACAGAAATGTCTCTTCTAAGAGTGATATTGCTATTTCTGTTGAAATGCTGGATGAAGATCGGATAGTCGAGTTAGAGAAATTTAAGGGAGAGATTGAGTTACAAGCCATAAGTGAAATTGATTTTCTGATGGAACGCCATGGAAAAGAAGGGGGTTTGTGTATGGGAGGTCTCCTAAAGAGAAGTTGGTGTTTTTGAGGGGGGTAGTTGGGCTGTTCGATTTTTTAAAGAAAAAAGCTCTGTGCGCATTGTGGGGATATGTGAATGCTCTGGTTTATTTTGAAGTGGGATAGGGTTTAGGAATATTTATCTGGATTGCTTTTAGGGTTTGGCTGATTTCATTTATCTTTAACGATTTGGATTAAGATTATTAAGGTATAATAAAAATAATAAATGTCTGGTTTGGGTTTAATATGATTAAGATTATTAAAATTGTAGTATTATCAAGTACAATGGCAGACAATTTATATGTTTTTGGTGTGATATTTATTATAATAGACAGGAATGTATAGAATAGTAGTAGGAAGGAAACAACTAAATAAATAAACATCTTTGAGGGGGAAGTTGATTAGGAGGTGTGTGTGTGTGTGTGTGTGTGTGTGTGTGTGTATACACACAGAGAGAGAGAGAGGGTGTGGTGGCTCAGCGGGTAAGATGCCAGGCTTGTCGATCGGAAGATCGCAAGTTCGGAGGTTCGAATCCCTAGCCCTGCGTGCGGAGTGAGCTCCCGTACTAGCTCCAGCTCTTGCCAACCTAGCAATTCGAAAGCATGCAAATGCAAGTAGATGAATAGGTACCACTTCGGTGGGTAGGTAACAGCGTTCCGTGCACGTCATGCGGCCACATGATCGTGGAAACATCTTCGGACAACGCTGGCTCTTCGGCTAACAAACGGAGATGAGCACTGGCCCCTAGAGTTGGACACGACTGCACAAATATGCAGGGGGAACCTTTACCTTATTAATTAATTAATTAATTAATTAATTAATTGGATTTATCCCCGCCCATCTCTACCGTGGTAGACTTTTTTAGTTTTTTCTTTTTTTCTTTGTAGTTTTTTGTTTTTCTGTAGCTTTTATCTTTGATTGAAACTTAATAAAATTCTTATAAAAATTGTATCTGATACATTTTTTGCTCAATTAAAGGGATTACTTTGCACCTGTGTAGGAAAGAAATTGTATGAAATCTTCTTTTCTCAAACATCTCTGAATTTGGGAGGGTCTTGGTTCAGGTTTCTTTCTTTTTTCTTTTTTTTGTAAAATTTTATTTTTTAGAACAAAGATAAAAGACTACAAAAAAAAAAGGAAAAACACTACATACAAAAAGAATAACATTAAAAGTGCAAAAACAAAAAAGATGGTTCAGGTTTCAAGGTTTTCAGCATATCTAAAAAATAGTGCAGTTCAATAATAATAATTTAGAATTGTGTTATTTTGGAATATGCATCTGTAATAGATGCATTGTGATCTTTCACAATAAATTCTTAGAAGCATAACTGCCATGCTCCAAAGTAGAACTGAATAATGAATTATACCCTTAAGATAAGAAGACAACCTGATGTTTTAGTTACTTATAATTATTTTTTAATAATTTAAAAAAATGCACAATAACTTTTAAATCAAATGCAGAAGTATAGGCATTTGAAAATCTTGGAGCACCTCTAAAGTCACTTTCATTTATAATAGAGTTTGGTTAACCTATAGCACCTTTATGCTATCAGAATAAGTTAGGAAATGAATATTCATTATAACATTTATTAAGATATAATTCCATTCAAATGGAATTTGAAATTAGTCAGTTGGACTTTTTTTATCAGCTAATGGCTAAACCTGTCAGCCTCAGGCATCCTGATGTGATACCTCTATCCCTGACCATGATGTGACTGAATATCATCATCTGTAGCAGGGTTTCCATTTTAAAGTGTGTTGATAATTCAAAATGTACAAACTTGTACTGAAATCTTGTTTTAAATTACTATATTTTAACTAGCTTTTAGGCAGTAATGCAAGATTTTTAGGCAGTGTCATATAAATGCAAAACCTGGATCACCTGAACATAAGAACTAGGATTTGATCATTTGATGAGATGTTGAGCAAAGTGCCCTTCTGAATCCATGTCAAAAAAGCATCTGCATCTTCTATAACATTGGCATAGCTAATTCAAGGCACTATAAATGAGTATGTGCAGAAGATTTTCTGGCATGGTAACCTACATCAAAAGTAATTCTGAATCTACATGTATTGGGTGAACTTAACACAGATCACTAGCTTTACTTCTTCTCATTGCAAGTCCCAACCTTTCCTCTTTCTTCCAGTTTTACTTTCTACTTACATAATAAGAGAAAGATGTAAAAAGTTACATTCTAAACTTCCTTTTTTCTTCCTTTCCCTAGTGCTATAGTAAAACTTTAAGTCCCAATGAAGATATGGTCTACCTTTGGCTAAGGATTCCATGCACCATCGGGGGAAAAGGCAAAGCAATTCAGAACTGTTTAAGTTCTGTTAGAAACTAAGCCAAAATTCAAAAGGAATTCTGTTATCCATTCCCAATGTCACAAGCGGGTGAAGATTTGGCTGGTAGAATTAATGTAATCCACTCACCCAGTATTTTTCAGAACAGAATTCATTGATTCTGCTTATAGAACATCACAATAAGAATTAAAAAGTTTAAGCTGTTGTTGATATTTAGCTAATTAACCATGGAAGTAGAGGAACCACTTATAAGTCTATGGAGAGTGCAATATCCAAACAAGTGAAATGATTTTTAAGCTGGGCCTCTTAAATTTAAGACGCCAATTTCTTTCCCATTCAGACTGATGATTTTTGACAAAATGGCTTCACCTTTGTTTTAGAGGTCATCAAAAATTGGTTTTTAAGCCAACACATGGATCAGCAAATTTCCCATTTGAAGTCTTCTCTCTAGAAGTACTATCAGATCTATTTAATTAGATTTCAGTAGAGCATCTGTAGCATGAGTAAATTCCAATAATTAAGGTTCATGATTTCTCTGTATTAAAAATGTCACTAAAATTGCTGTTGCAGAACAGATAATTTATTTTTATAATTGGAATTTGTCATGAATTGTTTCCTCACTTACAGCTACAAATATTGTATTACATATTATAAACAATTCTATTTAATTAAATTGGCTTTATTTTATTTTATTTTACTTTATTTTGTTTTTCACTTTACATTTATATATAATACTTTGTTATTTTATCCCCTTTTAAAGTGGTTACTGGAATATTGCTGTTTCAGGACCTACTTTGTTGCAGTAACATGGTTGCTCTCACTTTGTGGTTATTTTCCTGCTACTTAACAGAAACTTAACCAACTGCTTTTAACAGGAATGTAATTAAGATCTTGGCTTTTAGAGTAATTTATACAATTAAAATGGTCCATTTGCTGTTGTGGGGAAAAGAGTTCAGTGTTCAGTTGGTCGTTTTACTTGCAGAACTGGAATTAACAGTCCCATGCATAATTGGAGTTAGCAATACCAGATGTTGAGGATTGTCCCATACATTGTTCATTCTCGAAGGTTTCAACAAGGATCTTTCTGAACCTTTCAAGTATAGAATGGTAGCCTTCCCATAAAAAACATGTTCTATATTGCTTCCCCACATTTCATATTCTGTTGAAATGACATAAAGACCCTTGGCAATCGTGAAAGCTAAGTGGGGCATATCTGGTTAGTACATGGATGGGAAACCATTATGAAAACTTAAGGATTGTAGTCCTGATTGAGTGGTTCCCCCCCCCCCTAAAAAAATCACAGGAGGCAGTAGCAAGCCAATCCTGTAATGTTGACAAGGAAATTGCATATAGTTGCCATGAACCAAGTTTGTCCCAAGTCAATCCTTACCTTAACTTTTTATGCAAGCTAGTTTGAAAAGTGTAGAGTTGACTCTTAAATATATAACATTGATGTATTTTGTACTGATCATGTAGATTTATAGTACAGAATGAAATATGGCATTTACTGTTACTTTTTTCTCATTTTACTATAGAATTCATCTTAGCATACAATGGATGTAATACAGGTTAGAATCTACTGATGTCTATCCAACAGAGAATGGATGTTCTTCTTTTTGCAGTCTCATAAATCTTCTAAAGGGGATTGAGAGACATTCTGGAATGGATTGGAGAAGTTCTGTTGTAGAAAAAAGGGTTCACTTACACATCCGATACAGTTATAATTTTCAATTTTTAAAGAGTGTTTGTGGTGCTTACCTGTATTAATGGGGGGAGGGGTGATGATGATGATCATCTTCATGATATATTTCATGCATTCTCTGAAAGACATTCCAGGAGTAGCCAAATCCAACTATCAATATCAGACTTAGTGGATCACCAATAACTGAAAATACATTGTCATATATTAATAGGTTCCTGTGTGTACTCTTAAGAAATAAAAGTGTTCTTCAAACCCTAATCCATGAAATACATTACACTTTAGTCAAAACAAATTTCAAAAAG
This sequence comes from Charina bottae, assembly GCA_023362775.1. Taxonomy (NCBI): domain Eukaryota; kingdom Metazoa; phylum Chordata; class Lepidosauria; order Squamata; family Charinaidae; genus Charina; species Charina bottae. The sequence continues at coordinate 94,727,549 of JALMGJ010000002.1, read as the reverse complement.
TCATCATTTTTGATATAATAATGGGTTTTAATAGATAAATTTAAAAGTTAATAAAATAAGTATGTTCATGCTAAAAATATTCAATTCAAAATAACATTCTCTAACAAAGAATTTAAAGAATATAGTATTGTACAATACTTGTGCCTCTGCTAAGAAAAGTAAGCATGTGATAAACCAATTTATTCATTTATATTTCTAACTTATATCACCGCCCATCTCCCCCCATTTCCAGAGGGGACTCTGGGCGGTTTGCACAAAGCCAGCAATTAAAACATATAAAAATTTATAAAACACAATACATAATGTGTCTCTATATAAATTAATTAAATATATAAGACCCAAGAGGCTCTGATGTTAAGTTTAAAAGAACTCTACGGAGCAAGCCACCCCCAAGAGGAGCTATTACCCTTCCCACCCCAAGCGAGGTGGCAGAGCCAGGTCTTCAATTGTTTTCGGAAGGTCATAAGTGTGGGAGCTTGCCTCACCTCCAGGGGCAGAATATTCCAGAGGGCGGGTGCCACTGCCGAGAAGGCCCGCCTCCTGGACCCCGTCAGATTGAATTCTCTTGTAGACGGGGTCCGTAGCAAGCCCTCTCTGCATAACTGGGTGGGGCGGGTTGATGCTCTGGGGATGAGGCGGTCCTTTAGGTAACCTGGTCCCATGCCATGTAGGGCTTTAAAGGTGACAACCAACACCTTGAATTGGACCCGGAAGCAAATTTATAAGGTTACTTATATTCAAAAGTCTAAGGATAAGTGCTTCAGACAATTAAAACCATTCAACTATTCAAAGTTGCTTTTAATGGTTGGGTTACTTTTAATTTTTGGGTTACTGGGATTGAGAACCACTGGTAAAAGGATTTGGAGCACTAAGGTATATAGCAAACATAGGAAAAACAAAACTTTTTGTCTGAATGTGTTAGTGGCTTATTTAGATTTTATATGTAAAGTTTTAATTATTGGGATTTGTTGTATAGATTTTATCTCTAGTAATATTAAAATGTGAATTAATGTCTACATATTTGGGATATATCAATAATAATAAGTGTTAAATATTCTTAATCCCTGGAATATGTTTGTTTCCTGCAAATAAAGTTTATGATAAGCAGTGTGTTATTTATGTACCCTATATTGCAAAACCTATATACAAGTCAGGAAGTCACAGTGTGGACACAACATGGTGAGACAAACTGTCTCCAGGTTGGCAACGGAGTGAGACAAGGCTATATACTCTCCCCTTATTGATTCAACCTATATGCTGATTACTGTATATATTAAGGGAAGCTGCATTAGAGCAAGATGAGCATGGTATTTAAACTGGAAGAAAAAACATCAATAACCAATGCTATGCTGATGCCACTACCCTGGTAGCTGAAAATGAAAAGGATCTACCAGTTCTAGTAATAAAAGTCAGAGGAGCACAGGGTAAAAAATGGGACTAAAATTAAATATAAAGAAGGCCAAAGTAATGGTAACAGGTGGTACAACCAGCATTAGAATTGACAGTGAAGATATCAAAGTGGTAGATAGCTTCTGCCTTTTAGGTTTGACTATGATCAGCAAAGGAAGAAGCAGTCAAGAAATACTGTATGCTGCAGACTATTAAGGCCTTGGAAAAGATATTCAGATGCTGTGATGTGTCTATACCTACAAAGATCAGAATAGTGCAAACAATGGTAATCCCTGTGACACTTTATGGAAGAGAAAATTGGACTTTGAAGAAGCAGGATAGAAAGAGTATTGACACTTTTGAACTTTGATGTTGGAGAAGACTCCTGAGAATACCATTGGTAGCCAAGAAAACAAATGGATCATTGAACAAATCAACCCTGAGTTCTCACTTGAGTCACAAATGACCAGACTCAAATTATCATACTTTGGACACATTATGCAAAGACCTAGCTCTCTGGAAAAGGCTATAATGCTGGAAAAGGTGGAAGGAAAAAGAAGAGAATGACCAGCAGCAAGGTGGATAGATTCAATTACATTGGCAATGGGTACACCATTGGAAAACCTGAAGGACCATGTTAAGAATAGATAATCATGGAGAAAATCTATTTATGTTGCCCCTAAGAGTTGACATTGACTTGATGGCACATAATCAAATAATATGTACAGTGTGTTAAAACTTTCCATGCTGGAAGACTTGTGCTGTCTCTTCTATCACCTGGCCTACTTTGAAGGATTGGTAGTACTTTAGCATGCTGCTTGCTAATCATAAAGCAGAATTCTAAATTCCTAGCTTATTAAACAATACCAGCATGTACAATGATTCATTTATATTTCAGTCTTCACACTTTTCTGGGTAGTAAATAAGTGGGGCAAAACTCCAACCTACATATGAATCTAGGGTTACATTTATTATGCCCAAAATAGCCAGTAACACAAACCAGGGATTATTTTATAAATTGTGGTTTGCTTCTGCCTAGTAAATCATCCCAGGTTCAGATGCCACAATAAGATAACCACAAATTTCATGTATATAGATCTATTGTAACATGTATTCTTTTTCTTTTTCTTTTTTTCTTCTTTTGGTGTTTTTTTGTTTTCATTAGTACAGGTTTTTCTCCTTTTCTTTTGTTTTAGATTAAAACCAGTATTGTATTATTATTATTTTTTTAAGAAGGAAAAATGAACTGGAAATGGGATTACAGAGTTTTCATGAACATTATGATTTGCCCTGGCACTGTTTCTACATTTCTTCAGGTGGGAGGTCTGAAATGGAGCTGCATTCATATTTGCTTGGGCATTGGGTCCTGAGTCACATGGCAGACTGATATAAGTAAATTCCCCTTTAGACCACCACCTGATGGTTGAGATGTCATAGCGAAGAGGGAATGGGACTGTGTGCAAGCCCCCGTTCTCTCTCGAGTTTGAGCTGTTTGAGTATTCAGATGGTTGCCTAAATAGAGCTATTACCACTTCCTTTGGCTTTAAGGCTTCCTGAGTCTTTATCCCTCTATCTTGCAAACAGAGTGTGTTGTTCTAAGTTGTATTTCTGTCTGTTTGGAATCAGAAACAGGAAGAAATCACCCCGGTGTTTATGCAGCAGCACAGAGTGAACAACAAAAGGCAAAAAAGAGGGCAGGCACTAAACACCTCTCCCCAAGGGAGTGTGTCTCAAATGGCAGCACAAACACTATATTGCATAGAAGCCTAGCATGTTTCAACTACAATAATTGACTTCTATCATCAGCATCACCTTGTTCCACTCAGAAAACCTTTCTTTCATGGTCACCACCATCATAAAATTGTTGAGTTCAACATGTTTGGCACTTTTAGATTTCCACAGAGGAAGCTTTCAAGATCTAAAAGGAGGACATGTCTGAGGAAACACTGACATATTGTAACCAAAAGAATCAAGGGGCTAGAACCTTGCCCCTTTTGTTGCATTGTTGGAGTTTTCCAAGTGTGGTTTATGTAGAACCTGGAAATAAGATTGGGACAGACAGAAAGACATGAGGGGGGGGGGGGGCAAAGCAAGCATTTACTTCTTCTTAGCGACTCTGACATGTGAACCTGGGTCAATAAATATTCCAATATACTAATGAAAGGCTTTTAGGATCTGGCTAATTTTATTCTGAACATGTGTTGGATAAATTAAGCTTAACAATGTTTTTAGAGAATTTGTAGAGTAATGAGATCCGACTATATATTATGACAGTGGGAGTTACGGGGCTCTGATTTGAAATTTGGAGAAAAGTTGAATTAAACTGGGAATTTCTTTCCTTGTGAATAATATTGTTTTGTATATTTGGGTAAAAGGAGGAGTGGTAAAAATAAGTTTTGAAATTTCAAAATTATTTTCAAATTTCTCTTCTTTCAGTTACAAAATAAGTTTAATTTTTTTAGAAACTGTTTTTGTAAGTTTTGGCATTGCTATTGGTTTAGTGTATGAACTATTTCCCGTACAAGCTAAAAAACGATTATTGTGACACAGCTCTTAACGTGGATACCTCTAGAGTAATGGTAGTTATTGGAAATGAACTAAACATCTAAAACTTAAATTATGTTCTCTTTCTAGCAATGCCATTGGTGATGCATATTAAAAGGCAATATTGATCTGATCATTTGATAAGATATGCTACATTAAGATTTAAGTTGGATTTTTTTTTCTGGTAAATTCATGTTAGTTTTTTTTTGCTGTGGTGAGAACTTACATAGGATTGCAACAAATAACAAAATCCAGATCAATAAAAACATTAGTAATAAATGAAACTCTCCTGGGTGAGCAAATCCATTGCAATACACCAAAATGAAATGTTGGATAGAATGTATCAGTCAGAAAAAAAGCAATATAGACCAATCGATACAGGAGCCCTACAGATGCATAAGCTTAACATTAAGCATCATTATTGGCCTTAATAAAATATGATATCCCCCTGTAAATAGCAGGATAATGTACTAGAAATTCTGGAACCCATTTCATCTTAAAACTAGAGCTTTTTATTTCCACAAAAAGCAGCAGTGATATTACCTTACCTGCTTAGATTGTGCTATTTCATAGGTATCAGCAGTGTCCACGTTAGCTTTTTTTGAGTTAGAGTGCACTGTAATATTATGTTTATATTTTAAAAAAACAGTTTTTAAATTCAGCTATTCATGACTGAATTATGTTGGATCCAGATTTAGGTATGCTTAGGCTTATAATTAAATTTTAAATTAATCTGACTAAATCTGAATCTAATCCGTGTTTTTCACGGAATACTAGAAATGTTTGACACAAAGATTTGGCATGTCATTCTAAGCAAGTGTTCATTTCTAATTTTTTATAATTAGTAATTTTAGATATGTTGTGCTTGGGAGCCTATATTGATGATATTAGTATATATTTGCAGCATTTAGCATTATGGAGAAAAAGGTGGTTGTTTCACAATTACTCAAGGAGCTTTGTAGAGTGGAGTAGTTATGATTGTAAAAAGAGTATGAACAGCCATAATTTATTAGAGATAGGCGTTCTGAAAGGGATGCCAATAAAGATGCCACTGTAGTACAATCATCCAAATTTTCATCTTGGTACCATTACTATAAAAAGCATAGAAACCTCCCCCAGGACCTGGTTAATATTACCAGTGCTTCACTGAGAAGGGCTTTATCATCCCTTTGCCTGCAGACCATGCCCTCCACATACCTCGAAGGGAGATATTGTAAGCTCCCTGTCAAACAACATCTCTGTCCTTGTGGTGTTGGTCAAGTGGAGGACATTATTCATTATGTCCTCCACTGCCCCATTTACAATGAGATCAGGGCCAAATTATTGATGGTAGGTTAACTCAACGGCTCGGACTTCAAAAAATTGAACTATCTTCTTGCGGACATGTTCCCATCTGTCAGCAACCAAGTTACTACTTTTTCTCTGCTGTCATTTAAAGTAAGTATTTAAGTTCTTAGTTCTAGCTTTGACTTTATCTTGCTGTAACCTTTTAACATCTAATACTATTTTTATTTCTTTATTTTACAAACTTACTATTTTACTGTTATTTTATTGTATTTTATGGAACATTATTTATTTATAGATTTAGATTTAGATTTAGATTTAGATGATTTAGATTTAGATTTTAGATTTTAGATTTTAGATTTTAGATTTTAGATTTTAGATTTTAGATTTTAGATTTTAGATTTTAGATTTTAGATTTTAGATTTTAGATTTTAGATTTTAGATTTTAGATTTAGATTTAGATTTAGATTTAGATTTAGATTTAGATTTAGATTTAGATTTAGATTTCCGCCCATCTCCTCCAACGGAGGACTCTGGGCAGTTCACAATAAAAACCATGATAAAACACAAACATTATATGTTATGACCTGTGGTTACAACAAAAAACTTACTTACTTACAGTCATAATTTTGCATCTCTGCAATATGGTGAAAAATAAAACATTAAAATAATACTTTTTGTAAAATAATTTGTAAGCCTGTTGAATTCTAAAACAAATTTCTCTATACATTCCATTAATAGTATTATTTAAATATCAGCTCAACATTTAACTATAAGTCTTTTTTTAGCAATTGCAGGCTGTTACTTGGAAACAATAATTATTTCCCAGCAAAGTGTTGCTAATATAACAAATGCAGTACCTTACAATATCTAAAGGCATTCAGTCAATTTTTTCATCTCCTTCATTAATTTTATCTCTCTAAGAAAGCTTTGGAAGAATTAAGATTACTCTCTGTTTAGGGTATAATGTCTCTGAGCTTTGGTATCATTTAAGATACCAAATATTGCATTCCTCTAGATAGCATTAATTTCTAAATTGTATTTGAGAAGCTTTCTCAGTAAACTCAGGTTATTTTGCCAAGAGATCATAATGTTGCTGTAATGGAAAAGCAACTATGCAAACTGTTTACAACAATAAAGTTGTGCTGATAGGGCGAAGAAATCTGCAGTATAGGATGTGATTGTAATGTTCATGCATAGTGCCTGCTACCACAGTACACCATTCAAAGAGAATATTTGTAGCTCAGGGTTGAACCAAGGAGAGTACAACACCCCCATCAACACAGGCAGGACAAGCCAGGGTATATAAACAGAGAGCAAGTCCCACTCCCTTTTCGCACTGAAGATGTTGCCTAGCCTGGCAATGAAACGTCTGCAAGAAAATAACGAGGCTCAGAGAGCACCAAGGACTCCACACTTCAACCCTGAGCTACAAATATTCTCTTCGATTGGTACCATTGTCTTTCTTGAGACCTTCTGAGATTGCCTGAAACCTTGTGATATATATGTATATGTGATGTATATCAACCAAGCAGCAAACAGCCCAATCAAGGAACTCCTAAGGAGAGAACAACACCCCCACCAACACAGGCAGGACAAGCCATGGTATATAAACAGAGAGCAAGTCCCACTCCCTTTTCGCACTGAAGATGTTGCCTAGCCTGGCAATGAAACGTCTGCAAGAAGACAACAAGGCTCAGAGAGCACCAAGGACTCCACAGTACACCATTCTTTTTTTTCTTCTTACAAAATGGTTTTAATCAATACTTTCATAAATTTGAGTGTTTCACATGGTTTGTCAGGGAAAAATGTCATGTTTTAGAATAAGAACGTGAAAAACTACCCTATACTGACACCTAAATCCATTACCTCTGTCTTGTCCGTGATGACTCTGTAGCTGTTCTAAGGATTAAATTTGGGTGCTTCTGCATGTAAAACAAAGGATCTGCTCCAGAATGTCTACCTCCCCTTCAACCTAGAGGCACTGGATTTCACAGTATGAGTGAAATTTCTGAGGAATACTTTTTATAGTGGAGATGGGAGAAATTGACATTTTGCTCTAGAATTTGAAGTTCGCTTTCTCATTGTTGATTAATCACCTTTTTAAACAATTAAAGGGTATTTTTCCCATTTTATTTTTATTTTATTTATTTTATTAAATTTATATTACCGCCCATCTCCCCCAACGGGGACCCTGGGCGGTGCACAGCAAAATAGTGAATTAAAAATATATAAAATTACATAAATACAAAATATAAATTCCAAGAAAAATATTAAAATAGGTCACTGGGAGGCTTCAAGGGGCCAGCCATCCCCAAGAGGAACTGTTGACGTTTCCCTCCCAGGCAAGACGGCAGAACCAGGTCTTTAAGCCTTTCCGGAAGGCTGGGAGCGAGGACATCAGCCTCAGCTCCGGGGGTAAGATATTCCAAAGGGCGGGCGCCACTGCAGAGAAGGCCCGCTTCCTGGACCCCGCTAGGTGAAACTCTTTAAGCGATGGGGTTCGTAGCAAGCCCTCTCTAGCTGAACGGGTGGGACGGGTCGATGTTCTGGGGATGAGACGGTCCCTCAAGTAACCTGGTCCTATGCCATGTAGGGCTTTAAAGGTGATAACCAACACCTTGAATTGTACCCGGAAGCAAACTGGCACCCAATGCAGCTCGCGTAACAACGGTGTCACATGGGCCGATCTTCTGGCCCCAATAATTGTCCTCGCAGCCGCATTCTGGACCAGCTGAAGCTTCCGGATACTCCTCAAGGGTAGCCCCATGTAGAGCGCATTACAATAGTCTATGTGGGAGATGACGAGGGCATGAGTGACTGTTCGGAGGGCATCTCGGTCCAGGAAAGGGCGTAACTGGTGCACAATCCGAAGTTGTGCAAAGGCCCTCCTGGCCACGACTGCCACCTGCTCTTCCAGCAGGAGTCGTGAGTCCAGGAGAACCCCCAGATTCCGCACAGGCTCCGAATGGGGTAGTGCGACCCCATCTAGAGCCAAAGATGACAGCTTCCTAGGACCCGAGCGGCCATCAATCCACAGCCACTCCGTCTTACTAGGGTTCAGTCGAAGCCTGTTGTTCCCCATCCAGGCCCCCACAGCCTCCAGACACTGAGACAGGGTGGCAACTGCATCACTTACTTCATTTTAGTTTTTTATGCACAAATGCAGTTGGAACTGTTTCTTTCTGGAACAGCACATATTGTGTCTATTTGTCCAGGAAGGGCTGTAATTTTTGGTGCTTGTGTGAGTGAGAAGCTTGTGCTGAATGTCTGCCAAGATAGATAGGCCTGACTTTGACAAACTTATTCTGGGTCTGCCCTTTCATTTTCAATGGATAAACTTGGAATCCAGACAATATCTTTCTCCGTGTGACTAAAATCCTCAAGAGTTAAAGCAGTGTCACGAAGGAAAGCAATTTTATATTTAATCCGAATGAGGAGGAGGATTGTCAGAAGTTAGATCAAAGAATTGTTAATTTCTTTTGAGGACCCTTTGGAGGTAAAGACCTGATACACATCTAATAAAGAAATGTTTTCTTTAGCTTCCTTCAGTGATATAATGCTGCTTGACCTAGCTTGTGAGCAATCCTTAGCCTCTACCTTCTAGGTAACACACAACAAACATAATTGTCTTCACAGTAGAATTCTTTAATACATGAAGCACATTGATTTGTGAATAAAGGCATGCCAAAGTGCCTCAGCAGCATAGCCTACTTTAAGAGTGGAGATATCCTACCCAGGATGTAAGAAAAAATAACATCTGTAGTATGCATACACTCCAGTTCTTAATAAACTGCAGTGCCAGTAGAACCATCAGCCCTGTTCCCCAAACTCCATATTTCTTTTAAAAATAAAACCATAACACATCAGGAGACTGGACAGGAAGGTGAGTCCATAGGACCACTCCACTTGATTCCCCCCATAGGCATATTAGGTGGCTAGCTTGACTCACTATCTCTCAGAAACAATCCTGATTTTGCACTACATATAGGAAAGTGTAGATTTAAGCAGCATGGGCTAGTAGGATAACTCTTTAAAAAACTTTAGAAATCTGGAAAAATAAATTTCCTTAAGTTAATATGAGTAATAAATATTACAAACTCTATTTCAGGACCAATCCTCCCTCCCCCCAAAAAGTGAATTTTGGTGTGAATATAATCATGTATAGAATTAATCTCTTAAAGTTTATCAAAATCCAGCTGTGTTATGGCATATTTGTTGTTCAGTCGTTCAGTCGTGTCCGACTCTTCGTGACCTCATGGACCATAGCACGCCAGGCCTTCCTGTCCTCCACTGTCTCTCGGAGTTTACTCAAATTCATGTTCATTACATCGGTGATGCACTGTAGGCATAATGGCTAGTACCTCTGTAGAAATGAAGGGAAATCCTTCATGTATCAGAAAAAGCTTATGAAAGGGTCATAATTTAGTGGGAAAGGACATGATTGGCTCCTGACACCAATTCCAGCAGGACTGTGAAGGATCCTATCTGAAATATGGGCCAGACATTACTCAGCTAAATGGATCAATTGTCTGACATAGCATAAAGTCAGAGAAAAGAACTTTATGTTATTAGCCAGGAATAAGAATGAAAAGTGGCAGTTCTTTTTTTGTAAACCTTAATTATTCCGGTTCAGATATTATGAGATGAGATTCATACCTACAGTATAAAAGCTCAAATTATTATTAGGAATATATTTGTATAGGTAAAGGTAAAGGTTCCCCCCGCACATTTGTGCAGTCGTGTCCAACTCTAGGGGCCGGTGCTCATCTCCGTTTGTTAGCCGAAGACGCTTCCACAGTCATGTGGCCGGCATGACACACGCGGAATGCTGTTACCTTCCCACCGAAGTGGTACCTATTAATCTACTTGCATTTGTATGCTTTCGAATTGCTAGGTTGGCAACAGCTGGGGCTAGTGCGGGAGCTCACTCCATCACGCGGGGCTAGGGATTCGAACCTCCGAACTTGCGATCTTCTGATCGACAAGCCTGGCGTCTTACCCGCTGAGCCACCACGCCCCTTGTATATTTGTATAGCATCTCTGATAATATTTCTTGAATGTGAGCAACAATGCATGAAGGTTCTATCCTTACACTTTGCAGAATGAAGCCAGATTTGTTTTCTGCACTGAAAGAGCAGCAACAGCCAGTGCCAAAATCTTGGGTTCCTTTCAGATTGCTCTTTTATTGTGCAATTAGTAGTTTATAGAATTTTGTTAAGGCAGTGGCAAATCATTTCTGTATTATCATCTCTTGATAATACAATATATAGTTGTATTCATATAGTTACCAAGAATCAGCCATGTGTTGACAGGGAAGGGGGTTTATTTATTTTTTTATACTCCAAAAGGTTTTATGTAAGATTTCAAACTTGGTAACATCAGCATTTTTTTTTGCAGTTCTTGATGTCTTTTTAGTTAAACGCTTATACATATGAGGTGGACTCTAGTGATAAATTTCCATGAACTATTGCTGCTCAAGGAGTAAGATGGAGTGATATCTCTTACCCTTCACACTCTGAAAGTCTTCTCAAAAGGGCTCCACTGCGCTCGCATGCAATGCAGGACAGAAGGGATGAAGGAACTAGTCTCGTGGTAGCCCACCCATGTAATGTAGAATTCAGTCCTCATTTAAATACTGTACATCTAATGTTTACCTAATGGCTGTTGAATACCTTCTCCAAGACTATAGTCCTGTACACCTAAGAACAATACAGGAAAAGGTCCTCTTGTGTGTCAGAAAAAGAGCTCCCACACTAGCCCCAGCTCTTGCCAACCTAGCAATTCGAAAGCATGCAAATGCAAGTAGATAAGTCGGTACCACTTCAGTGGGATGGTAACAGCGTTCCGCACGCGTCATGCTGCCCACATGACCGTGGAAGCGTCTTCGGACAACGCTGGCTCTTCGGCTAACAAACGGAGATGAGCACCGGCCCCTAGAGTCGGACACGACTGCACAAATGTGCGGGGGGAACCTTTACTTATGCCATGTAGGGCTTTAAGGGTAAAAACCAGCACCTTGAATTAGACCCGGAAGCAGACTGGCAACCATTGCAGCTGGTGGAGCAGAGGTGTAACATGTGCACACATAACCGTCCACGCTGCATTTTGCACCAGATGCTCTTCAAGGGCAGCCCCATGTAGATACATTCACCAAAATCTTTGATATTTCCTCCTTTACAAACAGGGGTTTCTTTTATTTAAAATTTATTTGTGGGCACATTTGTTCTCTCCAAGAGCAGAAGGGGGAGAGTAGAAAACTGGAAATATGTGAAAATCACAGCATGTTTTTAAGTTTCTCATTACTCTGTGTGAATGTAAGCTTTTTGACTCTTCCAAAAAGAGTCATATCAGAGAAAATAATCATCTGTCATGTCCAAAATGCTGGTGATTATTTAATCTAAAATTTATGTTTCCTTGTGCCACCCAACCATATTCTTGTATATTCGAAAGCATGCAAATGCAAGTAGATTAATAGGTACCACTTCGGTGGGTAGGTAACAGCGTTCCGCGTGCGTCATGCGGCCACATGACTGTGGAAGCGTCTTCGGACAACGCTGGCTCTTCGGCTAACAAATGGTGATGTGCACCGGCCCCTAGAGTCAGACACGACTGCACAAATGTGCGGGGGGAACCTTTACCTTTAATAGACCATTTAGGGATTTAAATGGCAATGGCAATATCTTAAATTGTTCTTGGTAAGTAATTGATTAAGCAGGGCAGATCTTTTAGTATAGACTTTGTGTGATTCCTATACTTGGTACCAGTTAGCAGCCTTAGCTGCCACCAGTTGAAATTTTCAAACACTTTTCAAAGGTTGCCCATATAGAACATGCTGCAGTAGCCAAGATGGACCATAACCAAGTCATGGATAACCTTGATCATGTCTTACTGCTCAGGAATTGTAGCAGCTGGTGCACCAAAGAAAAGCATTCTTTGCCACAGCTGCTACATGTGAATTCAGTAACAACTGAGGACCAAGGAGCAATCCCAGACTATGACCTGCACCTTCAGGAGCGTGCAGAACGGGATTAACCAATTCCTGAGTCCTACTGCCAGTCTACCAACAACAACTCCATCGCATCTGGATCTAGCTTTAGGTTATTCTTCCTCCAGCCCATTTTTGAATTTAGATGATATTCAAGGCTACTTATTACTTCCTTGAAAGTAAAGGAACATGGTTTCATGTAAATGTTGAATAGGGAGATCATACGAAAATAGGACATCACAGGTCTACTCCTAGGTATTTAACTGTATCTTCTACAGCAGAGCTTTCCAAACTGTGTGTCGCGACACAAAAGTGTGTCGCCACACACAGGCTGGTGTGTCGCCACAACCCGGAAGCGCTGATGATGATCAGCACTTCCGGGTTTTCCTGCGGCGACACACCAACTGCAGCGCGCAAAACGCGAAAGCAGCAGCAGCGCTTCCGGGTTTTTGCACGCTGCCGCACTTCCGGGTTTTCCCGCGGCGACACACCAACGCCAGTTGGTGTGTCACCGCGGGAAAAACTTTGGAAAGCCCTGTTCTACAGTGTAATCTACATTTTGCTGACATGATGGACACTGCAAAAATTTTGTTCCCAAGACTTAATTCTAATAAACAGTCCTGAAGGGTAACATGATTAATGGTACTGAAACCCTTGGAGAGTTACAGAATATAACAATGCTATGCTCACCACATCTCATTTCTGGTGTAAGTCATCTTCAAAGGTGATCAAAACAGATTCATTACCATATCCTATCTGAAAGCCTGAAGGAAATCGCAGTAATACGTTTAAATTCTAGGCCTAGGAAGCTGGTAAAGTGACAATTGTAGATGGACCCTTCTCTGTTTGCTTTGCATTTTCGTCTTCTAGAATCTTGAAGAATCTCCATCTTTAAGCACAATGATGATTACACCGTGTCCATGCAAGCTGTCTTTAGATTAGTTGCCCAGGAACTATTTGCTTCAATAGACCTTGCATAACATTTCTCTTACACTATTCAGATTACTTTGCCCTCAGAACTTCTTTCAAATGTGTCCCTTCATCCTTATCACTCAGCACATGTAAAAAATTCCTTAGCTCTTTAATACTATGAAAAATCAAATGCTAATCATTCACTTTTACTAATTATTATAGGCAATTATGAATCCATAATCATAGCATACAGTTACATTTTTCCCTGTGTGAAGATTTGCTTGTGAAGTAATCTGGGGTATGGAGACCACTTTTTTCCCCTTCAGTGAAATGAAGAGGCCACATGATTCAACTCATGAAGCAATATGGAAGGTCTCAAATAACTTTGGCCCAGTATTCCAGGTGAAGGCGCTCTCAGCCTTGCTTCCCAACAGCATCCAAAAGAGTTCCAGGCTGGACATTGCGTGTGATGTTTACCAAAGCTACATAGTTACAAGACTTTCAGCATATACCAAGAATGCCCCAAGCGGCGTGCTTTGAAGTCAAATCGTGGATAACACCACAGAGTTTGTGTTTGTGGAGGCTGCCCAACCAAGAAGCCCAATAGCCACCACTGTGGGAGAAGGCTCTTCTCACCTCCTCCCACAGTGCTGTGTAAAGACAGTCTTTGTGTTGTTTTGTGCCACTTGCCTCCTAACAGCAGAAGAGCCATGCCAAGGAAAAATGTATCAATTCCCTCCACAGGATCACCTGGCCAGTAGTTGGGAGAAGCCAAGTAGCATGAAAGATTTCTGTTCTGCTTTTGCCAGCTATCAGGAAAAGTGCAAAACGATGCCCTTCACTCTGACTGTAACTGCGTAGTTTGGAGTACCATTCTGTATATGGTTGCTGAGCAATTCTGCTGCACATGCTGGAGATGGTGAGCCTGAAGCCTCTTTGGTTTGTGGAGGAGCTGCTCAGGCTTGATCCCCCTTCGCATTTAAGGCTGAATGGTTGAGCCACAAAATCGTGGACAATAATTTTGTGAAGTGACAGCCACATTCTTCTGGCAGCTGCTGAGCAGTAGGGAGAGGCCAGTGGTGCATGAAAGGTCCTTTCATGCCACTCAGTTCCTTCAATTACTTGCTAGCTGGTGAGTAGCCAAGAGTCAAAAGCCTCATTGATGAATAAAGAACATTTAGGAAGTAATCTTCCCACTGCAAAGAGAATGGCATAATCAAAATAGGCAATAACAACTTAGAGTGCTTCTATAAATAGTTTAATTTAGCACCATTTGAGATTCACTTCATTGACAGTTGTATACTATATTGTTATAAGTCCTTAGTGGCTGATGGCAGCCAGATGCAGAAGCTTGCTGTGAAAAATTATTTTTGCCTTTGGGGGAGATGGTGCGGTGATAAAAGTTGAAATATATATATATATATATATATATATATATATATATATATATATATAAATAAATAAATAAATGTGACATTGGTGAAACAATACATGGGAGCCTGCATGTTTTAGGTTCACTTTTCCTGGCTTGCAGAAGACCTTTCTTTCTCCTAATACTCTAGGTTACAAAAATCCAGTCTTCTCTGTACACAGTGAGTGGCTTGGGAGCCGAGGGATTTTCCAGTAGGTAGCCTTTATGGACATAAGACTGACAAAAGTCTCACTTTCTTAAATGTTATTTATTTGTTTTTTTATCCCGCCTTTATTATTTTTATAAATAAGGTGGCGAACATACCTAATACTCCTTCCTCCTCCTATTTTCCCCACAACCACCACCCTGTGAGGTGAGTTGGGCTGAGAGTGTGTGACTGGCCCAAGGTCGCCCAGCTGGCTTTCATGCCTAAGGCAGGATTAGAACTCACAGTCTCCTGTGAGTTTCCTTTCTTTTTGAAATTAAGAAAAGGAAAAACAAATGCTATCGTAAAAGATTTTAATTTAAAAGCAAAAAGCTTAACAAGATTGTGATTCAAGAAAGTTTTAAACGGATAAAGGGGACAGTAATTTTGGAAAACAGAAGAAATAATTTTCCCCCGATGAAAGTGCCTTTGAAAATAGCAAAATTAATTAGACTAACAGACCGGACCTCAGGGGAATTCTGATATTTTAATATTAAGAACAGTAGATAATTGGTGGATTTTACAAAATAAGAAGGGTAATTTGAGCTAAATGGTGTGACTGTAATTACAGAAAGCTAATTGGGACTAAAGTGTTAAAGTTAGAGAAAAGCAAAACAGAAAAAAATGAGAAGCCTGCCTTTTACTTTTACTCTAGTAAAACAACTTACAGATAAGGGCATTTCACAAGATTGCAGAAAATGTTTGAGGAATTTTTGCAAAAATATGACTGAAACAGTTGCCAATAGTTTGGATGCTTTTAAAATGGAAATGGAAGAAGGATTTGCAGGAATAAAAAAGGATGTGAAAGAAGAAGTTAAGAAGATTGAAGAACATGTAGGGCAATTGGCTGGAGACCTAAAACAAATTACTGACAAAGTGGAAGTTTTGGAAAATAAGACAGAAATTATAAGTAGAGGGATGGAGAAAGATTTGGAAAACTTGGCATTACTGGAATTGAGAGAAAAAAACTGTTTAAGATTCAGAGTGATTTCAGAACATAGAGAAGATATTCAACAAAATTTTGTTAAGTCTGTATCTATTTTTTTTGGATTGGGAGGAAGGTGACACTGAGACAGAGATTGATAAGCTTCATAGGATTAATACACATTTTGCAAAATTAAGAAATGTTCGAAGGGATGTCCTTGTACACTTTGTCAGGAAGAAGACCAGAGATCAAGTTTTGGAGCAGCATTTTAATACTAGATTGAGAACTGATAATACAGATGTAGTTGTACTTAAGGAAATTCCATTTAGAATGCTACGTAAGAGAAAAGAGTATTTTTTTCTGGCAAACTTAGAAGAAAATTCCATTTAGTTGGGATAAGTTGGAGGAGGTGATTTTTACTTTTAAACAGCAGAGATCAGACTGGACTCCATGCAGAAAGTGTTAGTGTTTTAAATGTTCCAGAGCTGGAAAAACAGAGTTCCAGAAACGCTTTGCAATTGAGATATCAAAGACACAAAAACTTTTTCAGCAAACATTATATATATTAATATAAAAAACAGAACATAACTACAAAATCTCTCCCCCTAAAAATACAGAGAGAGCCTCAGCATGACTCATACACACTGACAGAGATACGAGGCAGAAGAACAAAAGGCAAAGCAAGGCAAGGTTTAGAAAACAAAAGACATGCTAATATATACATTTGTATTTAGGTCAGGATAATTAATCACCAAGGAAACTGACCTCTGAACCTGGCCAGTACTTAAGAAAACAAATAGAATGCCTTGCAAATCTAGACTTGCTGTCACCACAGTCTCTTGTGATCCAAATTCTTGTCTTCAGCTAGCAGAATATCTTCTGATCCAAATTCTTTTAAATCATAAAACAACAATAGAAAGCAAGAGGTTTTTTGGAAAAAAATTAAAGAAGAACTGGAGTAAATACAAATGGAAGTGAAAATGACAGATATGACCAAACAAATGCCATAACAGATACAACAAGACACTGAAGAGGATTCCATGTTGGGCGCTACAGGTATTAACTTTTCTAAAATCTTGGCTTAACTGTGGATTATAAATGCTTAATGTGGAATATAAATGGAGAACACGCTCCTAAAAAGGAAAAAAAAAATCATTATTTGAAAAAGTTAAAACAAGATGTGATTTGCTTATAAGAAACAGATATTAGGAAAAAGATAAAGTATTTGAGTCACAAAAATTTGGGTGAAGAATTTATTTCAGCAGGAATGAAAACAGATGGAGTTAAATGTAAAGTATTATAAGTTGCAAAGGAAAGAGGAGGATTTGAAACTGTATTTTGCAGTTTGGATGAAAGAATGAGAAACGAGAGACTTTTAGAGTTAGAAGGCTATGACCTGAAGTTTGGATGGCATGGGATATTTATGGTATGATAAAGTTAAAATTAATGTGGATTTTAAAAATCATTTTATTAGATGTGCCATATTGAGAATATGGAATAGATATAAACCCAGGTTGTGCCTGAAAACACTTTTGTGGATCTCAGTTCAAGAAGCGTATCATGGAAGAGAAACAGCAGGCAAAGCAAATGTTTGACATACCGGGAATTATTTGAAAACCATCAAGGGGAATTTAAGATTAAATTAAGAGAGCAACTAATAGCAGAAGGATATAATTGTCAATGGTTTCCAATGGATCAATTGGAAAATATGTGGTTAAAGGGTAGAAATTTACATTATGTTATGATATTAAAGAGAATTTTTATAAAATGATGTATTGTTGGTACATGATGCCAGAGAAATTATCTAGAATGTATAAAGGCACTTCAAATGTCAACAACATGAAGGGACGTTTGATCATGCTTGGTAGACATGCAAAAAAGCTAAAAACTTGGTTTCAAATACATACATTGATACAGAGGATTTTAAAGAT
Organism: Charina bottae; assembly: GCA_023362775.1. Classification (NCBI taxonomy): domain Eukaryota; kingdom Metazoa; phylum Chordata; class Lepidosauria; order Squamata; family Charinaidae; genus Charina; species Charina bottae. The sequence continues at coordinate 94,709,960 of JALMGJ010000002.1, read as the reverse complement.
TAATATTTAATTGAAGCCAGAACTTTTCCTTTTAGGATTGATGGATACAGAGTTAGAAAAAAGTTATGGAAGATTATTTTAATATATGATTACTGCAGCAATATTATTATATGCACAAAGATGGAAAGATTCGACACTACCCACTATGGAGGAATGGCTGGTGAAATTGACAGATTTTGCTGAAATGGATAAACTAACCTCTTTGATTAGAGAAAAGACAGTATCTACATTTATTGGTAACTGGACTTTGGACTTTTTGCCTAAAAATGAAAAAATGAACTCGTGATTTATGGCTTTGATGATTAGATGGGATAGATTATAGAAAGAAGAGAATCACAATGTAACTTTAGAGAGAGAGGTTAAAATATAATTGTACTTATAACTGCTGTGATGAATATCGGAAACCACTTCTTTGTATCTTTTTCTTTCTTTTCTATTTTTCTTTTACTTTTGTTTTCCTTTCTTGCACTTTTAGCTTTCTTTGATTTCTTTCTTTTTTTCTTTTTCTTACTTTATATTAGTTTGTATTAATTTTTAATCTTCCTTTTTAAAAGTTTTAAAAAACATTTATATATATATATATATATATATATATATATATAGTTGTTTAGTAAATAGATAAGAATATTTTTAGAAGGTATTCACTGAAACTTAGCAAAAGTGAGTTTTTTTCCATAACCAGAAGTTTTTTAAAAAATAGTTATTTGGATCTAAAAATTATACCAGAACGTAAGATGTCAGCAGTGCAAATCGTTTTGCAAGAAACACGTAATTAGTCCATAATTTTAATTGCTTCTTATTTAAAATACCAGCTCTCTAGAGAAAATAAATCTGTGAATTGCTAAATTTCTCAAGTAAATGCATTGTATTTTGATATGATTAGTATACTAAAATCCTATTATTTTCAATAACATATTTTCATGAGATGATACTCTGACATTTCCTTAAGTTGTAGCCAGTAATTAAATGCACCAAGCATAAGATACAGTTTCCAGTTGTATTGTCTGAATGCTGGCTTGTTTATCTGAATTTTGAAAACACAAGATCTTTGATCAAAATGATATTTGGGGCTGTATCAAATTTTATTACATTCAAATAGGTAGAAACTGTCTGTCTACAGTGTTTTGTTCACAGTGTGAATAGGGGTTTTGATCTTAAGCTGATTACTTAATATTAAAGTCTTATATTGTTTTCAGTGGTGGAGGTCACTGTGGACAAGTCCTCTTATGTCAGCCATCTTGTAGTTGGAGAATGGAATCCTGGAGACCTGTCTCCAGTCAGTGGCCCTCATAATCTGTTATAATGTAAGAAAGTTCCCTTCTGTTAACAGTTAACCTCTTTTTCCTCAATTGCAAATGTACCAATTGGTTCTAGAAAAATTAAATATTCCTGTTCCAATTTCTCCACAGTAAACTTCCAGTTTCCCTTCTTTATTTAGAGAAAGTCAATTTAATCAAATTCTATTACTTAATTTGCATAGTGGCCTAGAATAGGTGCATTGCAGTTGTCTGATTTTTTTTGTCTGTTGCATCCAGCTTTGAATAGAATCTATTCCAGGAACATTCTTTACCTTACTTCCTGTTCAATATTTTGGGATATATAATAAATGTATGGAGAAGGGGTAAAGAGAGCAGCATCATAGTCCCAGGATCACAAGAGTCCTGTTCAGGCATTCAGTTGGAGATATGGAAAGGTCAAACTGGAGAATAGGGTCCACCCATTGTCTCACTGACTTCTAGACTTCAGGAAGGTTGCATTTACATTTGTTTCAATGGGAGTGTAATTCCCCACATAACCTTGGGGATCCTATGGGGAGCCTGTGCAATGGTTGTATGGTGTTTCGATGGATGTTCTCCCACAATCTTGTTTTTATCTTATTTATCTTGTTTTTATTTATTTATTTAAAGTGTTTTAATAGTTGTGATATTGTTTTAACTATTGATTGTATGCTGCCCAGGGTCATGTTTAGTGAGATGGGTGGCCATATAAACGTGTTTAATAAATACATAATAAATACAATAAATAAATAAATAATCTGGAACCCTCTTTATTAGGGTCCTGGATCACTGTTCCAAGCATGAGTAAAGGCTTCCAGACATGCCTTTCCCTTTTTAACCTCAGTGTATCAGCCATGAGAGCAATAATAATTGATTAGGGCATAGCTTTCCAAAGTGTGTGTCGCCGGGAATGTCCAGGTGTGTTGAGTGATGACCCGGAAGTGCTGATCGGGGTGACGCAACGAGCGGCAGGGAGGCTTCCTCAGGGACTGTGCTGCTGGCTTTTCACCTCCCTGCCGCTCGGTGCAGCGTTTTTTTGCAGAACCGAGGGCATTTTCGGGGTCCCCGGAGCCTGCCCTTTCGAAGGGGCACCCCGGCAGGGTGTGGGGCAGACTTCCCCCCACTTTTGCTCCCCGTGTTTTTTTCGGCCCCTACCGGGGTAGCTCTGGCGCACCTTCGCCTCCCTACCGCACAGCTGATCAATGCGGATATTTTCCACCCTGGGGCGCTCCCCCCATCACTATTTGTGGTGATCCGAGGTTTTTTCACCTCGTGACCGCAGCTTTTCTTGGCAGAGGCAAGGCAGGGCAGGGCAGCCGCAGGGTGCCCTGCCCTGCCCAAGGCAGAAGCCAATCGAGTGGGCCAGGGGGCGGGGATTACACCCAGGAGCCAATTGCATGGGCCGGGGTTTCCACCCAGGAGCCAATCACGGGGGGCAGGGAGCCCTGTTATTACTGTGTTGTGAAATTATGCACGTCTAAAAGGTGTGTCGCCAACATGAAAAGTTTGGAAAGCTCTGAATTAGGGAATTCAAGTTTGTTTTGTCTGCATTTAAACTGAATTTATTCTTTGGGGACCTCTATGGGGATTGGAACATTTATCCTTCAGATTCTGTACTGCTTTGGATTTTATTATTGGGTTTTCATTGAAAACCTATATACCAAATGAGTATATTTGAGAAATGTGGACATAAGAGTAAAAATGAATTATTATAATTATGTTTTTTAAATCACAAAATAGTATCAAAAATAAACTTATATTGAAGCCAGTTTAGCTACATTTTCTCTTAAGTCCTCCAGCTGAATGTGTGAAAGTTAGGAAGAATAGGGGGCAGATTTGCATGTGCACCAAGTCTTCTACCAAATTTGAAGTCTTCCATGGATTCACTTGAATACCTGACAGGGCTGTATTGCATCCTTAATTCTACATGTATGGTAAGCCTTTGATTTAATAGATCTTGGTTTAGCAGAGTCTGGATGCGGTGGAAAAACAATTGTCTATGTTTCTAAAAATGTGTAAAATCCCATTTGCCATTTTATGTATGCATAAAATATGCATGTGCAAAACTCAAATTAAATGGACTTTCTGATTTACCTGATACCTCTTGCAGCATAGGTTTTTTAAATTAAAGGTTTATTACAGAAGTTAAGGTCTGGACATCACATGGTAGTGGTAATTGCTTTTTAAATTACAGTACATCTGCTGTATGTATACTGTTTGGGGTAGAATCAGGATCTATAGAGCAAAAGCCATCAGAATGAGCCAGTAGAATAACAATATAATGGAGACTTTAATATTAAGTAATCAGCTTAAGATAAAAACCCTTAGTATATAACAAATATTTTGATGTGAGTTGTAGTGGTTCTTTTTTTATGTTATACCTAACTCTGGAAGAAAGCCAAAAAATTTAATGCTGGTAATATCTACATTCTAAATTGTAAGTAATATTTTTTCTTCTCTATCTTCAATACTCTAAGCTATCTAAATAATAGAAAGTTAATAATCTTGAGTCATATTATATAAACATAAATGTATTGAAACAGCACAATGTATTAAGAATTATAACAACATAATAAAAGGAAAATGTCAGAGTGCGCACCATGGGGCGGCCTGCTCCTTTTTCCAAGACACCAGTGATCCACGTTCTATGCAGTAAATAGACACTCAAACAGAGATTAGATAAAATAGCCTATTTACTTTATATACATACGTAGTCCAAAATACATCCAACAGCAGTAACAAATGATACAGCAAAGAGATGGAATACAGCTATGAGAAGTTTAACAGCAACGAGAAGAAAGAACACCAGATCTTCTCTGCTTATATACATAAACTGACCAATCACATTATAGGTCACTCATCATCTGCCACACCCAACTAAATCACAGCACCTGTAGTATGAGTCATCACTGCCACATCATCCCTACAACAATGGCTGCTAATTGGGTGACTTGCAGAATAATTCCCCTCTCACCTAGATATCAAGCCTCTCCAGTATAATTTATCTATCTGTAAATTCCTGGGTATATACAAACCCCAACAGAAAAAAAAATAAAAGAATGAGCTAGTAGAGTAGAAGTGGGGAACACAGTGATGGTAGTGGGAGAGATTCAGACAAATGGATATAAATCTTAAGATTTGCACTGCTCCAAGCATGAGTAAAGGCTTCCAGACATGCCTTTTTCTTTTTAACCTCAGTGTATCAGCCATGAGAGCAATAATATTTGATTAGGGAATTCAAGTTTGTTTTTTCTGCATTTAAACTGAATTTATTCTTTGGGGACCTCTATGGGGATTGGAACATTTATTCTTCAGATTCTGTTTTTCTGATTTTGCTTTGGATTTTATTATGGGTTTTCATTGAAAACCTATATACCAAATGAATATATTTGAGAAATGTGAACATAAGAGTAAACATGAATTATTATAATTACGTTTTTAAAGCACAAAATAGTATCAAAAATAAGTGTGCAAAAAACTGAGACTGAACAGATGTAGATTGATATATACTGTACATCTATACAAGTGTACGTCTCCATAGTTAATGAAAGGTTTCTCTTTGGAGACCTTCTCCCCATTAGAGTTTAAAAATGCCAGGAGTCAGCTTAAGCAGAAAATCTGGGATACTGATTTCTAATTCAGTCTAAGCCTAGTACAGGTAGTCCTCTGTTAACAATGGGAATTGGGACCGGAATTTCTGTCGCTAAGCAATGCAGTCGTAAATTGTGACATCGCATGACTGTGTTGCTTTGCAATGGAAATTCCAGCACTTCCAGTTGCTGCCATTAAGAGAGTCACCATGGGTCATTAAATGAGGATATCATGTGATTGCCATTTGCGACCTCCTGCTGGCTTCCCTTTTTTTATAAGAATTTTATTAACTTTAAAGCAAAGATAAAAACTACAAAAAAAGAAAAAGAAAAAAGTGGAAAAACAGAAAATAAAAAAGATATTTTAAGAAATTACAAGATGACTTCTGACTTTCAACAACAAGAATATACAGCAATTTCCATAATTAATCCCTTACTCTAAATCTAACCAAGATCATATTATTTCTATAAATCATTCCATAGACACATTATAAAAATCACCAAAGACAATTGCTCCCTCCCCTTATATATAAAGAAAAATAAATATATGAACCTTTAAATCATAGATTTCCAAAATGTGTGTCGTGACACAATACTGTGTCGCCTGCGGGGCCCAGGTGTGTCGCGTCAAAACCCGGAAGCACTGATTGCGCACTTCCGCGACCGTATGCATGGTGGCAGCGGGCCATCAGCGCTTCTGGGTTTTTCCACAGCACATCAGGACACCGCTGCCGCCACTGCTTCAGCGTGCGAAAATACAAAAGCGCTGCTGCAGAGGCGCTTCCGGGTTTTTGCGCGCCGCCGCCACTGCGGTGCTTCTGGGTATTTGCGCGCCACGATGGCGGCGACACTTCTGGGTTTTCTCGCCCGCCGCCGTTGGTCTGTCGCCATGAGAAAAGTTTGGAAAGTCCTGCTTTAAATCAACTCGCCCCCCCCCCAAGGAGCCCATTTATTTAAGTTTGACTGGGATCAATAAGAAACAAAACTCTGGAGTCCTTGGTGCTCTTTGAGCCTTGTTGTTTTCTTGCAAACGTTTCATTGCCAGGCTAGGCAACATCTTCAGTGCGAAAAGGGAGTGGGACTTGCTCTCTGTTTATATACCATGGCTTGTCCTGGTTGTGTTGGTGGAGGTGTTGTTCTCTCCTTAGTAGTTCCTTGATTGGGCCGTGTGGTTGAAACAGTCTATTAGTAGTTTCTGAGATGTTTCTGATGGCAGTGTAATCCTTTTCATAGCTTCTGTTGGCTTTGCTGTGGTGGGTTGAGTGGTCAGGCACTTTTTGATAAAGTTGTGTGGGTATCCATTTTGCTGGAAGATGCTATATAAGTGGTCAGTTTCCTTTTTCTGGTGTTCTGGGTTGCTGCAGTGCATTTGTGCTCGTCTGAATAGTGTTCTTACACAGCTCCTCTTGTGGGAGGTTGGGTTATTGCAGTCAGAAGACACGATGAAAACTCCTTAATCTCACAACACATGGACAGACTTAACCATACTTTCAACTGGGAAACTATGAGCATCTTAAACCAAGCCAAATCCAAAAATGCTAAAGAATTCCTGGAAGCTTGGCACTCAGACAAAGCAGCCATCAACAGACACAGAGGTAAACAACATTTACATACCATTCATAAGAGACAATAGAAAAGCCAGAAGACCAGAAGACCTCCTTTCCAGCGATCAACACCCAGTTATGCAAAGATTAACACCAAGATTAGCACCAGAGGAGCAATCAGCACAATATACCCTAATCAAGGAACTATTAACTCATTCAATCAACCAAGTAGCAAGAAACAGCCCAATCAAGGAACTACTAAGGAGAGAACAACACCGCCACCAAGACAAGCAGGACAAGCCATGGTATATAAACAGAGATCAAGTCCCACTCCCTTCTAGCACAAAGATGTTGCCTAGCCTAGCAATGAAACGTCTGCAAGAAAACAACAAGGCTCAGAGAGCACCAAGGACTCCACAGTTCAACCCTGAGCTACAAATATTCTCTTCAGTTAGAAACAAAACTGTATAAAAAGTAGGTTTTTCATGCAAAGGCTCAGGGCATTTGAAAAGTCTTAATGTTTTGTCCTTCCTGGATAGGCTAGAGCTGCATTTTTTTTTAATCAACTCCCCCCCCCATCATAGATCAGTTTGAATTTTTATTTTAAAAGAAAGCAAGCAAAAGACTTAAAAAATCCTTGATACCAAAAATGTACAAGCATTTTGACCATCTGTAAAAATGAACGACAATTTCAGAACAAAAAAAACAGTTTAATAAGGAACATTTAGGAAGTGATCTTCCCACTGCAAAGAGAATGGCATAATCAAAATAGGCAATAATAACTTCTATAAATAGTTTAATTTAGCACCATTTGAGATTCACTTCATTGACAGTTGTACGCTGTATTGTTATAAGTGCCTAGTGGCTGATGGCAGCCAGATGCAGAAGCTTGCTGTGAAAAATTATTTTTGCCTAAGGGATGTAAGAGGTACAGATCTGTTTGATTTAAGAGGAAGAGATTTGGTGTTTTCCTCCATCGCCAAATAATATCGACAGGTCATCATTGGCGATCACTCGTAGCCGAGTAAGATTGTCTTCCAAAGGTAAAATTTTAACGGTGGATCCGTAAGTGGCTATAAAGGCCAATTCTGGATCCGCACAACCTCCCACAATGAGGGCATAGGTTTCCGGGTGGGAGACGGTCATGATGAGGGTTTGCCTGACGTGCCTTCCTTTTAGCTCTTTTCTCCCTTTCTCCCTGTACTCGTGCTTCTTCAAAGTCCATAGCGCCATTAATAAAGGATGACCTCCAATTGAAACGCTCATGAGTTAGGGCTTCCCAGTTCTCAATGCTGATATTACATTTTTTTAAATTAGCTTTGAGAGTATCTTTGAATCTCTTTTGCTGTCCACCAATATTCCGTTTTCCATTCTTAAGTTGGGAGTAAAGTAGCTGCTTTGGAAGACGATGGTCAGGCATTCGAACAACATGGCCGGTCCAGCGAAGTTGATGTTGGATGATCATTGTTTCAATGCTGGTGGTTTTCGCTTCTTCTAATACGCTAACATTAGTCTGCCTATCTTCCCAAGTAATCTGCAGAATTTTTCGGAGGCAGCGTTGATGGAATCTTTCAAGAAGTTGGAGGTGGCGTTTTGTAGAGGGTCCATGTTTCACAGCCGTACAGAAGGGTTGGTAGTACAATGGCTTTGTAAACAAGCATTTTGGTCTCCCTGCGAATGTCCCGATCCTCAAACACTCTATGCTTCATTCGGGAGAAAGCTACGCTCGCAGAGCTCAGAGGATGCTGAATTTCAGCGTCAATGTCGGCTTTTAGATGGCTGCCGAGATAAGAAAAGTGGTCGACATTTTCTAGTGACACACCTTTAAGCTGGATTGATGGCGCTGCGGAGGGATTGGTTCGAACTTGCTGGTAAAGCACTTAGGTTTTTTTAATGTTAATCGAGAGGCCAAGTTTTTCATATGCTTCTGCAAAGATGTTTAGGATAGTTTGAAGATCTTCCTCGGAGTGTGCACAGACTACGTTATCATCAGCATATTGAAGTTCTATAACAGAAGTTGCAATTACCTTATTTTTTGCTTTCAGCCTACTAAGATTAAAAAGCTTTCCATCTGTTCGATATATAATTTCTACACCAGTAGGAAGTTTCTCTTCAACAAGATGCATAATCATAGCGATGAAGATAGCAAATAAGGTTGGAGCAATAACACATCCCTGTTTAACGCCAGATTCCACTTTAAATGGATCGCTTTGAGAGCCATTGTTATTCAGGATTGTTGCCATCATGTCGTCATGGAGTAACTGCAAGATGTTCACAAATTTATCAGGGCATCCGATTTTCAGAAGGATGGTCCAGAGAGCAGTATGATTTACAGTATCAAAAGCTTTAGTCAGATCAATAAACGCCATGTACAGAGGGCGGTTTTGCTCCTTGCATTTTTCTTGAAGCTGTCATGCAGTGAAGATCATATCCACTGTTCCCCTGGAAGGGCGGAAGCCATTTTGCGTTTCAGGGAGGATGTCTTCTGATACAGATAGGAGACGGTTTGCAATGATCTTTGCCAGGATTTTGCCTGCTGTGGCTAGAAGGGAGGTGCCTCGATAGTTTCCACAGTCTGTTCTATCACCCTTTTTAAAGAGAGTGATAATTATGGCATCCCTAAAGTCTGCTGGAATCTCCTCCCTCATCCAGATTTTTTCGATGAGCTTATGAAGTTGTTGTGTAAGTTCAGGCCCGCCTTCTTTAAAGACTTCAGCAGGAATCCCATCAGGTCCACTAGCTTTGTTATTTTTCATTTGTTTAGTGGCTTTACTGACTTCCTCCAAACTAGGGGGTACTGCAAGCTCATTTCTTAGTTGTTTTTGCGGGATTTGCAAGAAGACTTCATCAGCCACAGTAGAGTGACGATTAAGGAGATTGTAGTAATGCTCTTTCCAGCGCAGTGCAATAGACTCTTTGTCCTTTAGAAGTTTAGCACCATCTACTGAGCGTAAGGGATTTGTACCATGGTTTGTTGGTCCATAGATGGCCTTTATGGCATTAAAAAAGTCCCGTGCATCATGAGCATCTGCAAAATGTTGGGTTTCTTGGGCTTTTTTTATTCACCATATGTTCTTAAGTTCTCTAGTTCTTCTTTGGACTTCTGCCTTTGCACTGGCGTAGATTTTTTTCTTAACGGCACAGTTAATATCTTTTTGCCATATCTGGAAGGCTTTCCTTTTCTTGTCAATAATATGTTCAATCTCACTATCGTTCTCATCAAACCAGTCCTGATGTCTCTTAGTCTGGTATCCGATAGTTTGTTCACAGGCTGAAATAATAGAAGTCTTCAATTTAGTCCAGTGTTCCTCAACATTTTCAGGAGGTTCCATAGGCAGATGTTCCTTGAGAGTTGATTGAAAGCAAGCTCATTTAATAGAATCTTGAAGGGCCAGTGTATTCATTTTACGCCTTGGTTTTCTTCCTTGGAGCCTACGATGAGGGACAATCTTTATGGCCATCGTGGATCGAATTAATCGATGGTCTGTCCAGCAGTCATCGGCGCTAGTCATGGCTCTGGTGAGAAGTACATCACGGCGATCTCTAGCACGGACAATTACATAATCTAAAAGATGCCAGTGCTTTGACCGTGGGTGCTTCCATGTTGTTTTAAATTTATTTTTCTGGCGAAAGAGTGTGTTAGTAATGACAAGGTTATGCTCTGCACATTTAGTCAGAAGTAAGATTCCATTCGTGTTGCTGTTGTCAACTCCTTCTTTCCCAATGATCCCTGGCCACAAATCAAAGTCACGCCCAACTCTTGCATTGAAATCGCCCAGGAGGATAATTTTATCCTCCTTTGGTGTCTCTGATAAGATGGTGTCCAGCTGGGTATAAAATTTTTCCTTGATATCCTCATCTGCATCTAGTGTTGGTGCGTAAGCACTTAGGATAGTTGCCTGTTGGTTTTTGGCGAGTTTTATTCGCAGAGTTGAGAGTCGTTCGTTAATCCCAGTGGGAACTTCTGACAAGAGCTTCACAAGGTCGTTTTTGATAGCAAAGCCTACCCCATGTATTCGTCGTTCTTGTTCAGGCAGTCCTTTCCAAAAGAAGTTATAACCTCCTTTTTCTTCCTTCAACTGTCCTTCTCCTGCTCTTCGAGTTTCTTGGAGTGCTGCTATATCAATATTAAAACGTCTCAGCTCCCTTGCAATAATGGCAGTCCTACGTTCAGGTCGTTCACTATCCATATTGTCTTGCAGTGTCCGTATATTCCATGTTCCAAAATTCATGTGTTTTTTACGACCGCTAGATGGTGACCCCACTGGTCGCGGTAATCCAGTCAGGGAGAAAATGAGGCAGACTATGTTTAGGGCACCTTTTCTAGCCCCCTCCCCATATGGGGTGAGCAGAGTGGATCCTAAATAGGGCTGCTCAGTCGTGGATACAGCTGCTGAACTACTCAACTGCCTCGATCCTTGAGTCAGGGCGACTTAATCCGTATCCACCGCCCATGTGCTGGTCCATGACTAGGAGCTTCCGGATTTCACAGTCCTGCCCCCGTAGCCATTCGTCAATCGCCATGGGACTTTTGGTTGTTTTGGGTTTGGTGTGGTTGGAAGACGCCTGTGCGTGAATTTGTTTTATGTGTGGAGATCGGTGCACAACGATCAGCACACAACCTTCACAGAAAAAGGCTCTAATCCAATGGCATGGATACCATGATGATTGGTGACCTTTTGTCTGCTGCAGCCTTCATCCGCCTTCGCAGCCGTTGTAACAATACACCTTGTTATCTTCCGCCTGTTCTGCCGTTGAGGACTTTCTTGGATCGTTCTTTGTCTGGTTCCTCCCCCTGGACCTTACCGCCATGGGTGACCCTACCAGGAGTACATGACTCCCGACGGCTTCGCTCACAGGGTTCATTGGGAACACACAAGCCCTCTCACCACAACAAGGTGACGATCCAGCGAGTGAGTATTGACAGGTAAGGCTTAGGAGAGGGAGATTACTTACAGGTATCATCTGGCCTTTGGAAGGCAAACTGACTTTCAGACCAGTAGAGATTTTCCACCAAGCTGAACATAACTTTTCCATTATTTATTTGCTTGTAAATTTATTTATTTATTTTATTTCCTATCCTGCCTTTATTATTTCTATAAATAATTCAAGGCAGCGAACGTACCAAGTACTCCTTCCTCCTCCTATTTTCACCACAACAACCCTGTGAGGTGAGTTGGGCTGAGAGAGAGTGAATGGCCCATGGTCACCCAGCTGGCTTTCATGCCTAAGGCGGGACTAGAACTCACAGACTCCTGGTTTCTAGCCTGTTGCCTTAACCACTAGACCAAACTGGCTCTATTAAATATTAAGCAATAGAGGATTATTTTTATTGGTCATTGTTTTATTTCTTTCAAGTTGTTCAAATGGGTGTGTTAATATAAGGGAAGAGTGTAATCTATAATCCTCCTATTCCCAAAATGAACTGAAGAAGAGCTATGATAAAATTTTTCTTCCAAAACTTGGATTATTTTATAAACAATATTATGCCAGTTATGTATTCCTCATTTATATGGTAATATTTTAAAATTGTGAATATATGAGATTTCTTATTGTTTCCTAATGAAATAAAGCAGTTCAGTAGATGAAATCCTATAAAAAAAGGTGGGTTCAAAAACATATAAAATGCATTAATATCTAAGGTTTACGTATGTAAACAGTTTTTTATTAATATTTCATTCATTGGATCAGGAGTCAGGAGAACAATTCTCATAAGGATTGGCATGAATAAAGTAGCTGCAGAATCCAATGCATTTCTGATAAGAATTAATATTTCCAGTATATTTTTCTTTGTATACTTTATCGGAATACATTATTCTGAAATACAAAGGCAAAACAAAATTTTCATTCTTTCCCCAAAACACACATTCAGATAGATAGATAGATAGATAGATAGATAGATAGATAGATAGATAGATAATTTAAATTTATATCACCGCCCATCTCCCCCAACCGGGGGACTCTGGGCGGTTTACAATAAAATCAATAGTTAAAAATATAAACATGAAATTACAATAAACAGTATAAATAGAATAAATAAGTATAAAATCCAAGAGCTAATATATCTCAAATAATAGGGAGGGCACTACGGCACCAGCCACCCCCAGGAGGAGCTATTGCCTTTCCCATCTGAGGCAAGGTGGCAGAACCAGGTCTACAAATTCTTCCGGAAGGCTGGGAGCGAGGAAACCCACCTCAGCTCCGGGGGAAAGATGTTCCAAAGGGCAGGCGCCACTGCAGAGAATGCCCGCCTCCTGGACCCTGCTAGATGGAATTCCTTTGCTGATGGGATCTGTAGCATGCCCTCTCTGCATGACCGGGTGGGGCGGGTCGATGTTATGGGGATGAGATGGTCCCTCAGGTAACCTTGTCCCATGCCATGTAGGGCTTTAAGGTGATAACGAACACCTTGAATTAGACCCGGAAGCAAACTAGTACCCAAGGCAGCTCACACAGCAGTGGTGTCATGTGTGCCGATTTTACGGCACCAATAACTGTCCACACAGCCACATTCTGGACCAGCTGAAGCTTCCGGATACTCTTCAAGGGTAGCCCCATGTAGAGCGCATTGCAGTAGTCTATGCGGGAGATGACTAGGGCATGAGTGACTGTTCGGAGGGCATCTCGGTCCAGGAATGGGTGTAACTGGCGCACAACCCGAAGCTGCACAGAGGCCCTCCTGGTCATGACTGCCACCTGCCCTTTGAGCAGGAGTCGTGAGTCCAGGAGGGCCCCCAAGTTCCGCACTGGTTCCGAATGGGGCAGTGCCACCCCATCCAGAACCAAAGATGACAACTTCCTGGATACTGAGAGGCCATCAATCCACAGCCACTCCGTCTTACCAGAGTTCAGTTGAAGCCTGTTGTTCCCCATCCAGACCCCTATAGCCCCCAGACACTGAGATAGGGCGGCGACCACATCACTTACTTTACCCGGGATGGAGATATACAATTGAGTATCATCAGCATATTGATGATACCTCATCCCGTGGTGACGGATGATCTCACCAATAACAAACCGTTCCCATCTTTCAACAATATTTATTTGACTGAAAGACTTACTGAGGTTTTTTTTACTAACTTAATTCATATGGAAGTACGGTAGTTCAAATCTTATAACAGAAGTTAGAAATTTGAAATAGTATAGGCCATTCGCCTCCACTACCCAATTAACTACTTTATATAATTCAGTTATATGTCATATACAGTATTATTTACAGTATTCATTCACCCATCTCAAAACAGTGACTCTGGGCAGCAAAATTTCCATACTATCTCAAGCATATTTAATTTATAGGGCTATTAAGGTAAAATTATTTATAGATAAATGCTTGGGATTTCTGTATTGGGATTGGAAAACTTTAGTTCAAATCTTTCAAGAAATGGGAAAGAAATGATAAAAAAAGCTGTCTACTGAATTCAGAAAGCTGTTCTGATTAGACGTACATAGGATTTAATTGTGAATTTGTATGTGTTCAGAATATTTTTTCTTTCAGTAATCTGTCCAAATTTAAGTTTGCTTATGGAGGAAAAATACTTGACTTCAAAGCAAATATTAACACTATTTCAGAAATGGCAATTTTCTAAACTCCATTTTTTTTAGAAAGACCATAATTTAGTTAAAAATGAGATAAAATGTGTGTTATAGATGTACCTCTGCTGGAATAATTCACCTTTCCTTTTGGCAAAAAAAGTGGCCCACTGATATACTCTTCACGTAGAGGCATATATAACTAAAATGAGTAAATTTTATTTAAGAGAAGAACTTGCTTGTTTTCCGCAGGCACATTCAACAGCTTTGGGAAGCACACTTCCCAAGCCATCACATTGCTTGTATCAAACTTTCCTTCTCCAAATTCCATTAGGCACTTGATTAGGTTAGCATTCTCTCTTGATTAATTCCATCTAGTGCCCTCTAGATTCTTCATTAGACCTGTAAGGTGGGAAAAGAGGAATAGATGTGGGTGGGGGAAATTAGTTTTGTTTTAGTTGGAGTATTTGCCAGCTTGTCTTGAAAACTGATTCAGGCCAATGCAGTTTTCAAGCATTCTAGGACTTGAGCAAGGCATAGATTTAATCTTGAACTGGAAGAAATTGACTAGGGAAAGGAATATTGAATTTTCTGTCAACCTAGAAAGTAGAGAAAGTTACAGTTTTTGGATGTGCCTGAAATTCCCAATAATCATTTTACAATGACTACTTAGTTCTTAATTTTTTAAAATTGGACTTAAACAAAATTCTGTTTTATAGTTTGAATGTAGAAAGAGTATTTCAATAATGGAATGCAACTTGTAAACCATCATTGAATATTATGAACTGCAAAAATTCATATTTCAAAGTAGGTAATTATGAACTTCAGCAACATCTCAAGCATTTCTTTTAATAACGGATTGATTTCTGCTTGATGTGATACATAAAGCAATGTCAATTGCACTGATCAATACACAGTTGAAAAGATGAATGTTAGTGTATTACAACATTGAACATATGAGGAGATGTAGTGATACTTAAAATCCTATAGTGTATAAGTTTATAAGCAATCTACAGACAATTCCGTCTGGATGACTGAGAATCTTCATCAACAAGTTTATAAGCAGTTTCTTTTGCCCATTGTCTTTGTTATACTGAAGTAATTTCTTCATATTCTCCTCTGTCAGATACAAACAGAATTTCCTTTTTCTCAAAAAAAAATTAATATTCATGCAATTGAATTTATAGCTCTCTATTTATAAAGACTCCTGGATGTAACTCCTCTATGTAAAAAGCTATTTCTTTGCTGGAGGCTACTCCAGCAATTTGTCTTCACTGGCTTCATAGTTTTCTCCACCTTTTAAAACTCCAGTCATGCTTCACTGCCTTTCCCCTTTTTGTTGGAGTATATAATAATTAAGTCATCCTTAAGGTCTGGTTTAAAAAAAATGGGCTGAGCTGAATTCCTGCTTGAGTACATAGTCATGTCCATGTAGCTTCCTTGGCAATAACAGGTTTGTCACTGCTTTCCCATCTAGCCAAAGTTAAAGGGGCTGTTTGTGGGTACACAGGGAAAGTCAGCTGGGGACAGCTCTGGTAGCCATTCCATGAGTTCTGAAAATGGCACAGCTATTTCAACAATTTGAAAAGTGGTTATTTGTATGTGGGCATACATTTGTGAAGCATGTCTACTATACGTTGATATTGCCTCCAGCCTCAGCAGTATTCCTTCCTTGGTGCTCTCATTGGAATCCTGGGGCAATACTTGAGTAGAAAATATTATTTGTTTCTATAAGATGAAGAAGAGTTTCTACAAGACAATGAACTTGGTTCTGTGTATATATGTGTGGCCCCATGGATTAAATCCTAAGCTTTTTGGTCCTGCCCTTCGTAATTGCCTGGTTGCAGTCTGTTTTCTTGTAGGCCATCACCCCATGCTTTATATCTGGCTTGGGCTTATGTTTACACAAAAGGCCTATATGATCCCAGGGTCATTTCCAGCTTGAACTCTCACAACTTATTTAAATAGTTTTCCTTCTGTTTTCTCCATCTATTCATTAAAATATAGCTTTCCAAAGTGTGTGTTGCGACACACTACTGTGTTGCCTGTGGTGTCCTGGTGTGTCGTGCAAAAACCCGGAAGCACTGGTGGGGGAACCAAAAGAAGCGGCACCCCCACCAATCAGCGCTGCAGCGGCGGCAGTGATTGGCAGCGGTGCCACTTCTTCCGGTTCCCCCCATCAGCGCTTCTGGGTTTTTAGCACAACACACCAGGACACCGCAGGCCGCACCGCCGCCGCTGGTGTTTGTCGCCAATGTGAAAAGTTTGGAAAGCTCTGCATTAAAACAAAAGATAGATAGTTCTTTAGCATTTCTTTCCTTACTTACCTCTGCATGCATGAATCCTAGAAAGTTTTGTCTAGGAATCAGCCTTTTAAAAGGCAAAATCACAATAAAAATGTTTCATGGAAAACATGAATATATAAAAATTCAGAAAAGCATGATACCCTTTATACAGAATAAGCACTGCACTTGCTATAATGGATTATTTTATTTTGCATCATATTTTTAGGCAAGAGGTGTTGTTTAAGTTCAGGGTAACAGCTGTGGCTATAGCAGACGGTGTTCCAATGTTGGCCTTGGCAAACAGATGACAAAAGCTGGTGCTGGCAGATCCTTGTCCTAAAGCCAGACCAATGCACTGGTGCCACTTACAATGCTGCATGCTTTACATACAGAACAACGACTCAGTAATATTTTTGGCATCAAATGTTGTATAAATTAGCTATACTTATTTAGACATTATAGTCTGGGTATCCTGCCTTGACCTGTCTGCTCTAACTTTTTTTAAAAACAACAACAACAATAAAAATAACAATAATATTAATATATTTAAAGAAATTTTCAAAAAGAATAAAAAAATACAAATTTTGAAAGAGAAAAGTAAGGAAAGTAAAGAGAAGTAATAAGTAAGTGAAAAAATTACAAAGAAATAGAAAAGAGAAAAAAAATTTAAGAAAAGAAAAGGAAAAAAGTTATAAAGCAGCAGATTCCGGTCTTCTAACAGCAGATACAAGTACATTTACCTTTTACCCCCTCTCTCTAAGATTACAACATGACTTCATTCTTTCCATAGTCTACCCTTTCCAATCATCCAACCCATAAATTGCAAGTTTATTTTTTTCTTTTTTCAGCAAAAAGTCCATAAGGGGTTTCCAGTCACTAGTAAATGTAGTCATTGTCCTTTCTCTAATCAAACAAGTCAATTTTGCCATCTCTGCTAGTTCTCATCTTCACCATCCATTCTTCCATTGTGGATATTTCAGAGTCTTTCCATTTTTGTGCATATAATAATCTTGTAGCAGTTATAATATATAAAAACAATCTCCCATAACTCTTTTCAAATTGTCTATCCATTAATTACAACAAGAAGAGTATAAATATATGAAAATGTTTTTTTAATTATTGTATCATTGATGCGGTAGCTAAAATATTGGTGCACATATTATCCATATTCTAATTCTTGGATTACAGTCAGTATTACATGACTGGACATTCATGCAGTGGGATTTCTAACCCTTAGGTCTGCCTCTTTCTTATGGTTCAGGCTCAGGGGAAACAAACTGTAACAAATGTGTCCTGTACTGGTTAGAGACTAGGTGAGACAATGCAAAGTAGGGCATGGTCATAATAGCCAAGGCAGGTACTATCAGGTTGAGGCCTACAGTTGGGAAGGTTGGAAGCAAATGACCTGACACCAGACAGTACCATTATCAGAACATGTTGTAGTAGCTGCCCCCCCGCCCGCCTCCCTGTCCAAGGCTGAGTAACAAGTTGCAAGAGGTTTGCCATCCTGTAAGGGCAGGAGAAAGATATGTAAGTTTTAAACACTAGAGCTGCATACATGGCTTGATTGCTTGATTCTGCAGTAGCCAACCTTCATTATCAGGGCTTCCTCTAAAAGCAGTAGAAACACCTTAATTCATCACCTTATCCAGCAACCTGTTTACTGCTAGCTCTTGAGTGTGGGTTGAATTCCTAGAATGAAATTTATTGCTGATCCCTGGAAGAAGTTCTGACTGGATCTTGATAACAGCTGTGGTTTCTGGAGTACTCTCAAAGAAACTTGTTACCTCTGCAGAAGTCTTCTAAGGCCTTATGTAGGTTGGCTAGTTCAGTTTTGTGGTAGTTCCACTCTTCCTTAGTGGCTCCCTGAATGGCCATTGCTTTAGTATTTGCTTTCTGGGTTCCAATGATATGGGGTGATTAGGGCTTTGTTGTTATTCAGTCGTTTAGTCGTGTCCGACTCTTTGTGACCCCATGGACCATAGCACGCCAGGCCTTCCTGTCCTCCACTGTCTCTGGGAGTTTACTCAAATTCATGTTTATTACATCGGTGATGCTATCTAACCATCACATCCTCTGCCGTCCCCTTCTCCTTTTGCCTTCAGTCTTTCCCAGCATCAGGGTCTTTTCCAGTGAGTCCTCTCTTCGCATTAGGGCTACACTAAAATAAAGTGGGGCGTGATGACTCAGCGGTTAAGACGCCAGGCTTGTCGATCGGAAGGTCGGAGGTTTGAGACCCGAGCACTGCATGACGGAGTGAGCTCCCGCACTCGCCCCAGCTCTTGCCAACCTAGCAATTCGAAAGCATGCAAATGCAAGTAGATAAATAGGTACCACTTCGGTGGGTAGGTAACAGTGTTCCGCGTGGGTCATGCCGGCCACCTGACTGTGGAAGCAACTTCGGAGAGTGCTGGCTCTTCGGCTAAGAAACGGAGATGAGCACCGCCCCCTAGAGTCGGACACGACTGTGCAGGGGAAAACCTTTACCTTTACTAAAATTAAGTCTTCTGTTCCTAGAAGTTTGACAGGGCAGTAACCTCTACCTGAAATATCCTAGGGGAATGATAATTCTTTACAGGGCACTTTTTCCTTTTAATTTTTTACTGAGCTTGAGAAGAACTTGAGAATGGAGAACACAAGAATCCCCAGTTGTCTAGAAAATGAGTAGAGGAAATAATTATTGTCATCGAAGCCTGATAGGCTCCAATAGTTGCAACCTATAAAATTCCTTTTTGGGGACAAGTGACATCGTTTATCAGTGCATTAGAAATTATATCCATTTAAAGTCATCAAATTATTTAACAATCTTTATTGCACATTGAAAAAAAAGATGAATAATACATTCTCTGCTGTGAATCTATCCATGGTATAAAGAGTTCATATCTAGAACTGAGAGACTTTAATAAGATGCAATTTTCATAAAATACTGTGTTGTATGGGTTTTGAAAAAATCAAGGCACAACTGATTTAAGTTTTCTTATTTTTTCCATACATTAAATAAAACAATTCTGCTTGTTTTTTAAAATTAAAAGTGACATTTTATTAGTCTTGTGTTTATTAAGCTACCCTTAACCAATACAAACTAATTCAGAAGGCGAATCTTCTTGAGGAACAATAATGATGTTTAGTGTTGTTTGCCAGCATTCTTAAGCTTTAGGCTTAGTTAAATTTGTAAGCATCTCTTAGCATAAACGATAAAGGATAGATGGATTGGTAGTGGGTATTAAAGAACAATGAAACACATACTGAAACAATTTCTTTGTTTGCAGCTGTAACTGAATAAAAGCCTTTTTAAAATCTAACAGCAGTTGCATACTAATATCTTTTACCCCTTGAGACATTCTTTACAAAAATGTCCTTATAAAGATATTTTAACTGATGCTTTAGGTTTGTATGTCTAAGCCTTTAACAGAGCACTCTTTGAAATTCAGATGGGTTCTCCTCTCTGTTCTGCTTTATCTTTAAGATTAACAATTGTTTAACATAATGAAAATCTCTTTAAATGTTTGTTGTATCTTCCTTGTGATGAAGGGCTGACACTACCAAGCTATTTATGACTGGTGCGTGTTAGAGGTTCAAGTGTTCTGTATGTGCATGTGAATTTTCCTGAGAGTGGGAATATCACTTGAGCAGTGAAGCAAATTTTATATCTGTAACAGGGAGGAGATTTATTTACAGAAGTACACTTTAGGGCAGAGTTTCTCAACCAGAGTTCCATGGAACCCTGGGTTATGTGAGAGGTCACTAGGGGTTCCTGGGAGATCATGATTTATTAAAAAAAATATTTAAAATTCAGCCAATTTCACATTAAAGAGGTAAGTTTCATTCTTTATTTTTAGTTTAAGAACACTCTTAATGCATATATACAGGCCTAAGCGTGAAATGAATGTAATAATTTTGTAACTTCTGGCCTAAATTTGAGTCTGAATGTGCAGGGTTTCCCCGAGGCCTGAAAAATATTTCAAGGGTTCCTCCAAGGTCAAACGGTTGAGAAAGGCTGCTCTAGAATGTCTGCTTTAGGGAAAGGTTTAGATAGGCAAAGTCTAGTACAGAGCTTTCCAAACTTTTCATGTTGGTGACACACTTTTTAGACATGCATCATTTCGCAACACACTCTTACAGCAGGGCATCATTTCGCGACACACTCTTACAGTAGGGCACAAGGCAGGCACTAGGACCTGCGCAGAATCACAGCAGGTTTGGAGGCAGCCAAGCACAACGCAGGCACTAGGACCTGCGCGGAATCCCGGCAGGGCTCGGAGGCAGCAGCAGCCGCGACACACCCAGACTCTGCAGCCAACACACTAACGTGTCCCAACACAGAGTTTGGAAAGCTCTGGTCTAGTACCTAGCTAACTACATCTTACTAGGAGAACAGTCAAATAGCATATCCTCTGTGTGCTTATTATTGGAAGAAAGGCAAAAAGAAGTGACCCCAGATTAGCAGTCTCTAAGGCAAAGGATAGACAGAGTGAAAGACAAAGAGGAGACACAAAACAAATCCTTAACTCTCTATCTATACCCTATTGGCTCTCTGTGTTCAGTAGGTTATGAGGTGCTGAAAAGACCTTGGACCCACACCTCCAACTGTGCATATGTGTATTGAATACATACTATAATTAAAAAAGTAAATATTAAAATTTATTTAAGGCCCTTTTCAAAGAGACCTTTTAAAGGTACCAATGTCAGAGAGATAAAACGGGGTTTTTTTTTCTTACCAGAAATAGATGTTTTCTACCATAGGTTGCCTAGTCTCATACTAGAAAACAAATATACAATGGGAGCAAAGGTGTTGTATTAAAGAGTTTGACCATATGTGCTGGAAACAGAAGAATTCATTTGTTGCTACAGTGGATGACATAATGTTTAATAGAAGAACTTCCACAAAATGCATTTTCAACCATATTAAAGTCAAGATTTCCTCTTCAGAAATTATCATATTGGATTAGAGAGGAAATTGATTATCTTATTATCCCAGGTTGTCACTTTGCATTTAAATTTTTGCTGAGATTCTTATTGTACTTGAATTGATTTATTGTTAATTTGTCCAGTCCATCAGCTATTTGTGAATGTGCCAAATGCAAAATTCAGTTCAGTCTGTGATCTTAGCAGCCATTTAGAACCAAAAAACAAAGTTCTCACAGTCTTCTTTAACCAGATTTATTGAAAGGGAAAATAAAATAAGGTTATAGAAATCTTGGAAATTGGATATGTTTGCTTTAGCACTCAATTTATCTCTAAGATCCTTAGGGCAGATCTTTCTTAAGACTTTTGCAACTATCAGCTGTTAATGCACTGAGGAGGTGGCTGCCCATTTTCCTGATAAAGAAAGACTTTGCAGATATGCCTATACTATATTGCAAACTGCCATCCTATTTCCCAGGTTCTGAAAAGCCCATTACATTAACTTTTGATAGGAAAAGATTGTATCAAAATAAGTATCAGCCTGTTTTGTATCCAATTTTAAATAATCATCTACAGTATATTTATTTATTTATTTTCTATCCCACTTTTATTATTTTTATAAATAACTCAAGGTGGTAAACATACCTAATACTCCTTCCTCTTCCTCTTTTCCCCAGAACAACAACCCTGTGAGGTGAGTTGGGTTGAGAGAGAGTGATTGATGTGAATAATGATGTCATTTCACATAAAAATGGAACAGTTTCTCTCACTCCAGGAAAAAAGCAAATCAGGTTATTCCAAAGCAAAATTAACCCAACTAGGAAACAGAAAGTTAAAATAAAGTTCAATTTATCATCCTTATTTTATGTTAATAGCCAATTGTGCATTTGAAGGTCAAGATTTTAAAGTACATCTTGAACCATACTAGATTCACTTGAATTACTGAGCAGGTGTGTTTCATATACCACAACTTCTCTTCCCTTTCTACTACTACTGTTCCTTTTGAACAAATTGTACCCTTCATATTACAATCATGGGAGTTTACTGCCTAGGTTTTTGTTATACCCAAAGTCAAATTTGGCTTCCTCTACTAGAAGTTCAAGCTCATATTACTTATTTTCCATATCCTAAGCATGAAGAAAAATACAGTATTTTTTCTTTTTTTCTTTTTCAAGTAATTTTATTAAAGATTATAATTACAATAGTAAAAACTAATACAATTTGAAAGAAAGATAGAAAAATAGAAAGAAGGAGTAAAAGGTGCAAAGGGAAAAAACAGGCGATTGGCGATCACTCGTAGCCGAGTAAGATTGTCTTCCAAAGGTAAATTTTTAACGGTGGATCCGTAAGTGGCTATAAAGGCCAATTCTGGATCCGCACAACCTCCCACAATGAGGGCATAGGTTTCCGGGTGGGAGACGGTCTTGAGGGTTTGCCTGACGTGCCTTCCTTTTAGCTCTTTTCTCCTTTTCGCCCTGTACTCGTGCTTCTTCAAAGTCCATAGCACCATTAATAAAGGATGACCTCCAATTGAAAGGCTCATGAGTTAGGGCTTCCCAGTTCTCAATGATGATATTACATTTTTTTAAATTAGCTTTGAGAGTATCTTTGAATCTCTTTTGCTGTCCACCAATATTCCGTTTTCCATTCTTAAGTTGGGAGTAAAGTAGCTGCTTTGGAAGACGATGGTCAGGCATTCGAACAACGTGACCGGTCCAGCGAAGTTGATGTTGGATGATCATTGTTTCAATGCTGGTGGTTTTCGCTTCTTCTAATACGCTAACATTAGTCCGCCTATCTTCCCAAGTAATTTGCAGAATTTTTCGGAGGCAGCGTTGATGGAATCTTTCAAGAAGTTGGAGGTGGCATTTGTAGAGGGTCCATGTTTCACAGGCGTACAGAAGGGTTGGTAGTACAATGGCTTTGTAAACAAGCATTTTGGTCTCCCTGCGAATGTCCCGATCCTCAAACACTCTACGCTTCATTCGGGAGAAAGCTACACTCGCAGAGCTCAGGCGATGCTGAATTTCAGCGTCGATGTCGGCTTTTGTAGATAGATGGCTGCCGAGATAAGAAAAGTGATCAACATTTTCTAGTGACACACCTTTAAGCTGGATTGATGGCGCTGCAGAGGGATTGGTTCGAACTTGCTGGTAAAGCACTTTGGTTTTTTTAATGTTAATCGAGAGGCCAAGTTTTTCATATGCTTCTGCAAAGATGTTTAGGATAGTTTGAAGATCTTCCTCGGAGTGTGCACAGACTACGTTATCATCAGCATATTGAAGTTCTATAACAGAAGTTGCAATTACCTTATTTTTTGCTTTCAGCCTACTAAGATTAAAAAGCTTTCCATCTGTTCGATATATAATTTCTACACCAGTAGGAAGTTTCTCTTCAACAAGGTGCATAATCATAGCGATGAAGATAGTGAATAAGGTTGGAGCAATAACACATCCCTGTTTAATGCTGGATTCCACTTTAAATGGATCACTTTGAGAGCCATTGTTATTCAGGATTGTTGCCATCATGTTGTCATGGAGTAACCGCAAGATGTTCACAAATTTATCAGGGCATCCGATTTTCAGAAGGATGGTCCAGAGAGCAGTACGATTTACAGTATCAAAAGCTTTAGTCAGATCAATAAATGCCATGTACAGAGGGCGGTTTTGCTCCTTGCATTTTTCTTGAAGCTGTCATGCAGTGAAGATCATATCCACTGTTCCCCTGGAAGGGCGGAAGCCATTTTGCGTTTCAGGGAGGATGTCTTCTGATACAGATAGGAGACGGTTTGCAATGATCTTTGCCAGGATTTTGCCTGCTGTGGCTAGAAGGGAGATGCCTCGATAGTTTCCACAGTCTGTTCTATCACCCTTTTTAAAGAGAGTGATAATTATGGCATCCCTAAAGTCTGCTGGAATCTCCTCCCTCATCCAGATTTTTTCGATGAGCTTATGAAGTTGTTGTGTAAGTTCAGGCCTGCCTTCTTTAAAGACTTCAGCAAGAATCCCATCTGGTCCACTAGCTTTGTTATTTTTCATTTGTTTAGTGGCTTTACTGACTTCCTCCAAACTAGGGGGTACTGCAAGCTCATTTCTTATTTGTTTTTGCGGGATTTGCAAGAAGATTTCATCAGCCACAGTAAAGTGACGATTAAGGAGATTGTAGTAATGCTCTTTCCAGCGCAGTGCAATAGACTCTTTGTCCTTTAGAAGTTTAGCACCATCTACTGAGCATAAGGGATTTGTACCATGGTTTGTTGGTCCATAGATGGCCTTTATGGCATTAAAAAAGCCCCGTGCATCATGAGCATCTGCAAAATGTTGGGTTTCTTGGGCTTTTTTTATCCACCATATGTTCTTAAGTTCTCTAGTTCTTCTTTGGACTTCTGCCTTTGCACTGGCGTAGATTTTTTTCTTAACGGCACAGTTAATATCTTTTTGCCATATCTGGAAGGCTTTCCTTTTCTTGTCAATAATATGTTCAATCTCACTATCGTTCTCATCAAACCAGTCCTGATGTCTCTTAGTCAAGAATCCGATAGTTTGTTCACAGGCTGAAATAATAGAAGTCTTCAATTTAATCCAGTGTTCCTCAACATTTTCAGGAAGTTCCATAGGCAGATGTTCCTTGAGAGTTGATTGAAAGCAAGCTCGTTTAATAGGATCTTGAAGGGCCAGTGTATTCATTTTACGCCTTGGTTTTCTTCCTTGGAGCCTACGATGAGGGACAATCTTTATGGCCATCGTGGATCGAATTAATCGATGGTCTGTCCAGCAGTCATCGGCGCTCGTCATGGCTCTGGTGAGAAGTACATCACGGCGATCTCTAGCACGGACAATTACATAATCTAAAAGAAATGCCAGTGCTTCGACCGTGGGTGCTTCCATGATGTTTTAAATTTATTTTTCTGGCGAAAGAGTGTGTTAGTAATGACAAGGTTATGCTCTGCACATTTAGTCAGAAGTAAGATTCCATTTGTGTTGCTGTTGTCATCTCCTTCTTTCCCAATGATCCCTGGCCACAAATCAAAATCACGCCCAACTCTTGCATTGAAATCGCCCAGGAGGATAATTTTATCCTCCTTTGGTATCTCTGATAAGATAGTGTCCAGCTGGGTATACATTTTTTCCTTGATATCCTCATCTGCATCTAGTGTTGGTGCGTAAGCACTTAGGATAGTTGCCTGTTGGTTTTTGCCGAGTTTTATTCGGAGAGTTGAGAGTCGTTCGTTAATCCCAGTGGGAACTTCTGACAAGAGCTTCACAATAGAAAGAAAAAAGAAAAGAAAGAAAAATAAGAATACAGTAAAGAAAAACAAAAATATATATAGAAGTCATTCCCAACCTTCATCACACAAGTATAAACAATTTAGTAACTTTTCACCTCCTTTTAAATTACAACAAATGATCTTTTCTTCCCATATCCCATCTGTTATCTATAAACAAATCCATTATGCATTGTCATTTCAGTCCTGGTGTCAGCAAAAGTCCATTAAGGGTTACCAGAAATAACCATATCTATTTTAACTTTGATCAAATAACCAATTTATATTCCTTCCATTTACTTCTAACAATCTTAATCTTTAGTCCATTCAAATAATGTCATAGGACTTGATTTCCTTTCCTTTCTTCTTTGTTCTTTCTCATGAGATTCTTCAAAGCTTTAACAAATATTTCTTGTAAATCCAATATAGAAGAATTATCCAGGTCACTCTCTTGGTTTATTGTTTGTATGCTTTTAATTATTTTAATTAATTAATTAATTAATTAATTTTAATTATTAAAACATCAGCCAGTTTCTTTTGTATGTCCAGTGTAACATCTTTTTCCATGTCATTCTTGTAACCTGTCATTTGTAAGTTTAATTTCAATTCAGTCTCTGTCTTGTCAGGTAAAACTTGTTCCTCTTCCATAATCTCTTTTAGACACAGTCTACCCA
Organism: Charina bottae; assembly: GCA_023362775.1. Lineage (NCBI taxonomy): Eukaryota > Metazoa > Chordata > Lepidosauria > Squamata > Charinaidae > Charina > Charina bottae. Next base: position 94,683,891 of record JALMGJ010000002.1, on the reverse strand, counting down.
TAGAGGCAGATATTGTTGTTGTTGACATTGTTAATACTAATTTCTGACTCCATTTTTCAAAAGTATCCTTCAGTATTTCCAGTGTTAGAATATTTTGCGCCATTCTGTAACTGTTAGTCAAGTTTATGTGTTCTTCTCCTTTAATTGAAATCTTTAGTTCCCTCTAGTGTCCAATTTTTAAAATCTTATCTTATTAGGTTTTTTTAAAAAGAATTCAAAACAAAAGCATTTTCCCACGGGAAGGATTCTTTATAATTGATTCCAAAATCTTATTTCAAATTTATCTGGACCCTTAGTCCATTTGTAGCTTTCTAAAATCAAAATTTTAATCAACCTTTTGCTGTTTTTTTTAAATTAAGTTCCTAAGCTTGTAGTTAAAATTTTCTTTCATTAAGGATTGAAGGCAGACTCACTCAATGTTTTCAAACTTGTCAATCCAAAGGTTTCTAATTGCTAAGTAATTAAGATGCAATTTCCAAATGTGATTAGAAAAGCAAGTATTTATTTTATTTTATTTATTATTTCAATTTATTCCCTGCGCATTTCCCTTGCAAGGGACTCTGGGCGGGTTACAACAATTGAAAGTTTAAAAAACTATACAAAATATCATCTAAGAAATACAATAATAATAATAGTAATAATATACAGTAATAAATTATATAAATCCAAGATGGATTGGAGACCGTAGTATAGATCGTATTACTACGGGGCCAGCCAACCCCAGGAGGCACTGCCACCTCTGTCATCCCAGGCCCGATGGCAGAGCCAGGTCTTGAGGGCCTTCCGGAAGGCCAGGAGTGAGGGGGCGAGTCTCACCTCCGGGGGCAAGATGTTCCATAAGGCGGGCGCTATCGCAGAGAAGGCACGTCTCCTGGACCCCGCCAGATGGAATTCTCTTGTTGAGGGGGTCCAAAGCATGCCCTCTCTGCATGTACGGGTGGGGCGGGCCGATGTTATCAGGACGAGATGGTCCCTCAGGTACCCTGGCCCTATGCCATATAGGGCTTTAAAGGTAATCACCAACACCTTGAATTGGACCCGGAAGCAAACTGGTAGCCAATGCAGCTCGCGTAGCAGAGGTGTTACATGTGCCGATCTCATGGAACCCATAACTGCTCGTGCCGCGGCATTCTGAACCAGCTGAAGCTTCCGGATACTCTTCAGGGGTAGCCCCATGTAGGGCGCATTACAGTAATCTATACGGGAGATGACAAGGGCGTGAGTGACTGTTCGGAGGGCCTCCTGATCCAGGAAAGGGCGTAACTGGCGCACAACACGAAGTTGTGCAAAGGCCCTCCTGGCCGTGACTGCCACCTGCTCTTCGAGCAAGAGTCGCGAGTCCAGGAGGACCCCCAGATTCCGCACTGGATCTGAGCGAGGTAGTGCCACCTCACCCAGAACCAAAGATGACAACTTCCCGGATCTAGGGGGGCCATCAATCCATAGCCACTCCGTCTTACCAGGGTTCAGCTGAAGCCTGTTGTTCCCCATCCAGGCCCCCACAGCCTCCAGACACTGAGATAAGGCATCGACCGCATCACTTACTTCACCTGGGATGGAGATGTACACCTGGGTATCATCAGCATATTGGTGATACCTCATCCCATGGTGACGGATGATCTCGCCCAGCGGTTTCGTGTAGATGTTGAACAGGAGAGGAGAGAGAACCGACCCCTGCGGCACCCCACAAGTCAGGGGGCGTGGGTCAGCCCTCTCCTCCCCTATCAACACCGACTGGGAACGGCCCCAGAGGAAGGAGGTGAACCAGCGCAAAACTACGCCGCCCACCCCCAACTCCCTGAGCCGTCCCAAAAGTATACCGTGGTCGACGGTATCGAAAGCCGCTGAGAGATCTAAGAGAGCTAGGATGGACGCACTCCCTCCATCCCGCTCTCACCAAAGATCATCCATAAGCGCGACCAATGCGGTCTCCATCCCATATCCCGGCCTGAAACCTGACTGGAAGGGGTCTAGATAAGTATGCGAACTTAGTGTCCTTTCAAAGGTACTGATTGTAGTTTGAGCAAGATGACTATTCTCTCATCTGCCACTGCTCAAAACCCGCCAGAAACCGCCATCTTGGATCACTTGTGGGTGATCTCTGGTCCTCCTTTATCTGGGGAGGTTTGAAGAGCTGGTCTACTCACTGGTTCTTTGTTCTTTGCCACAGTTGTTGGCTCTGCTTTTCGGGAGCTATCTTCAGTCCGCCATTTCTTCCTCTGGAAGTCAAGAAAAAGACAGTATTTTTTCTGATGTTGTCCGAGTCATTTAATAGCCCTTTTCCCACATCCTTTTATAATGTCATTTTGTAAGTCATCTGTGTTCTTTGCTTCAATGCTTTGATTTTGCCACATAATTCAGTTTAAAGCCTTCCTGATCAAGGTGTCTCCCAAAGCCATCAACAGACCAACCAAATATCTGTTAACTCAGAAGGGTGGGAAGAAAAAACTTAGAATTTAAACTGATACTGCTTCTATCTATCTATCTATCTATCTATCTATCTATCTATCTATCAAATTTTGCCATCGCCAATCTCCCCCCAAAAGAGGGACTCTGGGCGGTTTACAATAAAACCAACAAGTTAAAAACAATAACCATAAATAGTAGATGATAAAATATAGATACAAATACAGTATATAAATATTAAAAATTAAAAATAAATAAAATCCAGATGGCGGTAAAGGATCTAGTTCAGTTCATATGTGTGCGAGGAACACTAAGGTGCCAGCCATCCCCAAGAGTAACTGCTCCCCTTCCCGCCCCAAGCAAGCTGGCAAAGCCAGGTCTTCAGGTTCTTCCGGAAGGTCAGGAGCGATGGGGCTTGCCATATTGATTTCTTTATAATACATGAGGCAATCAACTGCTGGGTTTTTTAAGGCTTCAGTTTTGTCTACTATAAAGATTCTGATCTAGCCAAATTGTGCCTAAGCATTTTCTGTGAAGTGAAATCAATCAAGTGCTGAATTAAGGGGTTAAGAGAGGATTATATAATGCTTATAATATCAGACTTGGTCTTTTCCATTAAGAGGTTATATGTTACAATGGCAACTGTGAAGAGCAGAAGAATCAGGATTGAAGCCTAATATTGATAGAAACATTTCCTTTGAATGAATTTAAAATTCCTTTGCAGAATGAATTACATTTTAGGATACCATAGGAACATAATTATGGCCTTATTGAACATCTCTCTCTCTCTCTCTCTCTCTCTCTCTCTCTCTCTCTCTCTCTCTCTCTCTCTCTCTCATATGCTTTTGTGCCACTTCAATCATAATGACTCTGGGTGGCTTACTATATGAACTATTTTCAAAAACTCCTCAAGAACTAGGAAAATGCCAGTTGACTGGGGAAAGGCAAATAATTCTATCTTCAAAAGGAAGGAAAAGGAATATTCAGAGAACTACAGACCACACAGTATGACATCAATACTTGGGAAGATTCTAGAGCACATCATAAAGTGCGGAACTTGTCATCTTTGGTCTTGGATGGGGTTGTACTGTCCCAAACAGATCCAGTGCATAACCCGGAGGTTCTCCTGGACTCATAACTACTGCTCAAAGAGCAGGTGGTAGTTGTGGCTAGGAGGGCCTTTGCGCAGCTTTGGCTTGTGTGCCAGTTACGCCCATTCCTGGAACGCGATGCCCTCCGAACGGTCACTCATGCCCTTGTCATCTCCCATATAGACCATTGCAATGTGCTCTACATGGGGCTACCCTTGAAGAATATCCGGAAGCTACAGCTGGTACAGAATGTAGCTGCTCGGGCAATTTTAGGTGCACCAAGGTCAGCACACATAACACCTTTGCTCTGTGAGCTGCATTGGGTACTGGTTTGCTTCCAGGTCCAATTCAAGGTGTTGGTTATTACCTTTAAAGCCCTACATGGCATGGGGCCAGGATACCTGAGGGACCTTCTTATCTCTATAACATCGACCCGCCCCACCCGATCATTCAGAGAGGGCTTGGTACTGACCCCATCAATAAAGGAACTTCATCTAGTAGGGTCCAGGAGGCGGGCCTTCTCTGCAGTGGTGCCCGCCCTTTGGAATATCTTGCCCCCAGAGTAGAGGCAGGTTTCCTCCCTCCTGGCCTTCCGGAAAAATCTGAAAACCTGGTTCTGCCGCCTAGCATGGGAGGGGAAAGGTAATAGCTCCTCCTGGGGGTGGTTAGTATCATAATGCCCTCCCCATTGTTTGAGATTGATTCGCCAGATTGGATTTTATATTTATTTATATCATATTGATAATTGTAATTTTATGCTTGTATTTTAATCTTAATTTTTATTGTAAGCCGCCCAGAGTCCCCCGTTTGGGGAGATGGGCGGTCATATAAATTTAAATAATAAATAAATAAATAATAAAGAGATCTTTCTGAAAGCATTTTGAAAACTCTGATTTTTACTGGAAGTCAGCATGGATTTGTGAAGAGATGGTCTTACCAGAATGTTTATCTCCTTTTTTTAATTGGGCAACTTCTTTTGTAGATTATGCAAATGCCGTAGACATAATATCTCTTCATTTCAGCAAAGAATTTGACAGAATACTTCATGACATTCAGATTAGTAAACTTTTTAAGTGTGAGGTGGATAGCATTACAATTACATGGATACATAGCTTACTTGAAAATCACATTCAGAGAGTGCACATCAATTATGTTACTCATCAAACTAGTGAGATACCAAGTGAAATGCCAAAAGTGAATTCTGTGTCTTGTACTCCGCAACATTTTTATTAATTACTTAGATAAGAGATGGAAGCAATGCTTTTTATATTTGCAAATAATACAAAATTGAGTGGGATACCTCATATTCTATAAGACAGAATTAAAATTGAAAATGATCTTGATATATTAGGCAGATGGGCTGAAAATAATAGAATGAAACTTCAAAGCAACGTATGTATGTATATATGTATGTATGTATTGGTTAGGAAACAGAAATCAAATGTCTAGGTCAGAGCTTTCCAAACTTTTTATGTTGGTGACACACTTTTTAGACATGCATCATTTCGTGACATACTCTTACATCAGGGCATCATTTCGCAACACACTGTTACAGCAGGGCACAAGGCAGGCACTAGGATCTGCGTGGAATCACAGCAGGTTTGGAGGCAGCAAGGCACAAGGCAGGCACTAGGACCTGCGTGGAATCCTGGCAGGGCTCGGAGGCAGCAGCAGCCGCGACACACCCAGACACTGCAGCCGACACACTAACGTGTCCCGACACACAGTTTGGAAAGCTCTGGTCTAGGTATAGGATGGTAAGTACTTGGTTGGTAATGGCACTTGTTCAGAATGTCGCTTTTACCATATCTTTATAAGCAATCAACTTTTATCCAGAGGATCTGGCAAATAAGAACAGAAATGCAAAAACATACGTTTGCATGAATATCTACAAGCATGATTTGCAATATAACTTTGTTCCCTGTACCTCCTTATGGTAATAATCTTAGTCCCCATACCCCCCTTCACTGAAATACTCTGACAAATCATTTGTTTATTTACCATTTTTGTTGGTGTTGTTTTTTTAATGCAAAATTAAGCTAAAGTGAGTTCTGCAAGCCTGTCTTAGCAGTTTTAGGCTCTGTTAAGAGGAAAATAGTGAGAAACTCGTACCAGAAAAAGGAGGCAGAGCATATTCTGAGAACTCTCAGTTTGCAGAAACATGTTGCAGGTACGCATTATTAAATCTGCTCTGGACCACTGGCTGTAAATATATTTTTATGACTTGGAAAAGCTTTGAAAGGAAACCTGTCTTTTTGAATGACATTAATAGAATGAGATGTGTCTGTAGTATGGGGTAGTGGGTAAACTGAGATTGACCTATACAAGTAGTCCTTGATCTATGACAATTCATTCAGCGACTGTTGAAAGTTATGACGGTGCTGAACAAATGGTGTTTACAACTGATCCTCGGAGTTCTGGCCATCCCAGGACCCCCTGCGGTCACGTGATTGCGATCTGGGCACTTGGCAACCCAGTTGCACTTACAATCGGTTGCCAAGCATCCTGCGATCACGTGATTGCCATTTGCAGCCTTCCCTTTCTGACTTCCTCAGAAAGTCAATGGGGAAGCTGGCAGGGAAGGTTGCAAGTCGCTAGGGTAAGTCTCCCCCACTCACGCACCCTCCCCAGCCCACCTGCACACCCTGCTCAGCCCTTCTGCACTCAAACTGCGCTGGCCACTCGCACACCCCTGCACACCCTCCCCATGCCTCCCTCACACCCTCATGCACCCCCACGCACCCTCCCCAACCCACACAGCATTTCTTGCGCACCCTCATGCACCCTCCCCAACCCATGTGGCACCTCTCGTGCACCCTCGCACGCCTTTGTACATCCTCCCTGACCTGCATGGCACCTCTCAAGCACCCCCTCACATCCTTAGCCACCCTCTCTGACCCGTGCAGTGCCTCTTGCTCACCCTCACACCCTGACCTTCCCTGACCCGTGCAGCACCTCTTGCACACCTCCTTGGACCCTCATGCACCCTCGGACCCACCCTGCCCCACACCCCTGCACACCCCCTCGCACCCAGCAACAGCCACTTGCCTGCCTGCCAGCCTGGGACTTGCAACTTCCTGCTGGCTTCCCCACTGACATTGGTTGTGGGAAGCCGGCAGGAAGTTGCCTCTCCTAACAACTGTGGGATTCAGTTAATGACAGCAACAGGGACCACAGGCTTCCTCAGAAAGCCTTCCTCGCACTTTACGACCGCATTGCTTAGCGACAAAAATTCCGGTGCCAATTGTCGTAAGTTAAGGACTACCTGTATGAATAACTTTGTCAGAAAGATTCACCCTATAATCTCTGTCTGTACAGTATTATTATTTGTAAAGATACACAGAAATCATTTTTGCCTCTCTGCAATTTTAAGACATTTTACTATGTTATGTTTGCATTTCCAACAAGTGTTGGCAAGTGTGTGATTATCAGCTTAAACACAAATGAAATTTCCTTGGGGGGTGGGGGGATATAAAAGTAAAAGCTTTGACAAAAAGTATCTAAAAAAGGCATACTTCTTTGGGTAGGTTTCTCTAGGGAAACACTCCATGTGTTGAAATTATATTTTTAAAAGAAAAGAATGATAATGGAAGGAATTTCATTATTGCAAAATAGAACTTAATGGGTTTCTACATAATGGAAAAATGCAGTATCTTTTGTCTAAATATTTGATCTTAATGCATAAGTGAGTTTACCATACCAGCTAAATGTGAAAAAGATGTGTGTTATGAACTTGTGTCTTTATTACTGCAGCACACTTTGCAGATATACTTTTTGCTGAGAAGAGGAAAAAGCTTCAGAGTGAGGTTGTCCAATTTTTTAAATATGTTTTTCATTTCTTGCTGGTTGCCCCCTCACTTTAGTCCCTATTTATGTTAGGCTCATTGTTTCATTGCTATTTTTACTTTCTGATTTCTATTAAAAGTTATCATTTAACACTACTTCAGTTTATATATTTATTGAGCCAGGAAAAGCCCTTCCTCCCTCAGAGATAACTTCCCATGAAGTTTCCTGGTTCATATATTTGATTGCTCAGATGTTTTGATTTTTCACACTTTTAAATAACTATTTCATATCTGAAGTTATTTGCATAGTTGATGCAGAAATGCCCTTCTACTATACTTACTTGTTCAAGTCTGGTAGATATCTAAAATAAGCTATGGGCAGTGCCTTTCAGTTTTACATAATTCACACTAAGTATCAGTTTACTATTTTTACAGCTATCATGTAGTATCAGTTCAAAGGTGAGATATAATTATTTGATATTTCTTATAGGACAAACTTAGGATAATTACCTGATTGTGAATGTTCTGAATACATGAGTGTTGTACTGGTTGAAGGATTTCTATGATGGGGCAAGATGAATCATTTTGGCATGCCCATAGTTTTGAAAAAGGAAAGAAGAGAACAGATGATCAGCACTGTAATATTCTTCTGTTCATGAAATTAAATGGCAAAGGTAGAAAGTGAGAAATAGATATCTTTTTACTTAGAGTCTTTTGATATCATACCTTATATTGCATTCAAAATTTTCATTCTTTTTTAATTTATTTGAGATACAGACTTGTTGATGTTAGCAGCCAGAAAACTAGATTGATGCACTGGACTACCTAGAAGCTTAAGAACAACACAAAGAAAGAATGGCATAAGTTTGTGACATATTGTATTTGCAGGCAAATGAGAGCTGCTGTAGTATGGTGCTAATTAAATATAAATGCATTTCTTGGGTTATAATGTATGTGAAATTAACTTTTCAGTCGCTCTGTCTCAGCCCTAGGAGGAAAGCAGTGGCAAACCACTTCTAATAAATGTTGCCAAGAAAACTGCATGGACTTTCATGCCCCAGGTGCAAGGTCACACAGCCACCTAGAAACATATTTAAGGATTGTCTATGAAGGTTCTCAGTCATCCAGGTGGAATTGTCTGTAGCTTGAATCATGTCAACTGGATTTCTGTTTTCTCAGTGGAAACGTTTCGCTCCTTATCCAAGGAGCTTCTTCAGTCTGAGCAAAGTTAGTAAGGGAATCCTTAAATATGTTTCTAGGTGGCTGTGTGACCTTGCGCCTGGGGCTAGGTCATGGTTATTTTGAGATGTTATTTCTAAGTCCCTTTATAATCTAAAGGAGGATTGTTAAGATTACCATGCTGCTGTTGAGCTTGTGAAATGGTCTTAATCTTCCTAGGCACAGAAGACAAAGCAGGAAGGAAAATAGGGGAAAGATTGTGCCTGAGGCCCCCACCTCTATTCAAGGAAGGATTTTCCAAGTTGGCATAAATGGATTCCTTGACCCCTCTCTCAAACCACCTATCTTCTCTGTCTAAAATGTGAACATTAATGTCCGCAAATGAGTCTCCTTTTTCCTTTAGATGAAGATAAACTGCTGACTCTGGTCCTGTGGTGTTACTTCTCCTGTGTTGGGCCATCCTCCTGTACAAAGGTTGTTTGGTTTCTCCAATGTAGAGTTCAGAGCACTCCTCACTGCACTGGATTGCATAAACTACATTGCTTTTCTTGTGTTTTGGAGTTTGATCTTTGGGGTGTACAAGCCTCTGTCTCAGTGTGTTGGTGGGTTTGAAATATACAGGTAATATACAGGTAATAAAAGATTAAGACCATTTCGCAAGCTCAACAGCAGCATGGCAATCTTAACGATCCTCCTTTAGATGATAAAGGGACTTAGAAATAACATCTCAAAATAACCATGACCTAGCCCCAGGCGCAAGGTCACACAGCCACCTAGAAACATATTTAAGGATTCCCTTACCAACTTTGCTCAGACTGAAGAAGCTCCTTGGATAAGGAGCGAAACGTTTCCACTGAGAAAATAGAAATCCAGTTGACATGATTCAAGCTACAGACAATTCCACCTGGATGACTGAGAACCTTCATAGACATATTGCATGGACTTTCAGTTTTGCGCATAATCACGAAGAGTCAAGACTGACTTGAAGGCATGTGCATGTGCACACACAAATGTAATAAATACAGATGGTTAAAATGACTATTAAATTTTGTAGATATTTGGAAGTAGTTCACATTATGGATACAGTGTTGCCTCCTGCCCCCTTTTTTCTTTTCAAATTTTAAGCAACCCTGGATGAATTTAAAAATTCAGAGAGAAAAACAAAAGCTATTCAAAGAGTCACACCAAACTGCAAAAATCAGCCACTCACTGAAAAATCAGCATATAATAAAGGAATAATAAAGAGAAAAATGAAAATATTGAATATTTAAGTTTTCAGTCATTTGTTCATTCTATAATCCAAGAAACCAAGATAAACAGCCTAGACAATTTTGATTAATTGTCGTGTGCTACAGTTGTCCCTAATTAGCAATGGTAGGAACACCAAAACAAAATAACGTATTATCCCCCAGGTTTAGAATTAGCTCAGTTAATTTCAAGATCAATGTGAATTTGCCAATTTTTCTTTCAAAGCAGCAAAACGCTAAAAATGCCACCTAGTTCCTTTGCTTGTCCAAAAATGCTACTTTCTGCTGTCATAGTTCAAAGCTTCTATTGAGTATCCACATTTTGAATAATTTTACAGCTAGAATTAGGGTATTTCACTTTATTTTATTCTTATGAGTATAATAATAAAGGCATAATTATGGTATGTTTTTGAAAAAAGTGTATGGTATAAAAACCAGTTGCCTAGGTTGCCAATGTGCTTTGGGACTGAATTCAAAATACAGATTTTTATTTGTATGGTCCATAAAATGGCTTAGGCCCATTTTTTAAAGATTTTTTTTTATCCTGCCTTTATTATTTTTTTATAAATAACTCAAGGCAGGGAACATACCTAATACTCCTTCTATTTTCCCCACAACAACAACCCTGTGAGGTAAGTTGGGCTGAGAGAGAGTGATGTAACCCCCAGACTATCCCTTTTCCCCTTTGGCCTTGTTCCATTAACTGTGAGTGATGATTTTCAATCCACATGGAGACAGGCAGTGGCAACTAAAACCTCATCCCTGGGCTTTTCTCCAGGTCTTCTACTCAGCATGGGATACAATCAGGCCAAAGCACTCATTAAACAGCATGTAGCAGACACAGAGCACCAATTGAATCCAGCCAAACCTGACCCCAACCTTTATTACCAGTGAATCCAACAGGTACTCTGCCTCCCCATGGCATACCTAACTAAACTCGAAGTTCCTAAACACTGGAGGGCCTTTATTCTGGCACGATCTCATGCCCTCCCCTCCCCTCCCCTCCCCTCAGCTGTCCTTGAAGGCTGATACAGGAAGATTCCTTACCAAGACAGACAATGCCCCTGTGACTCTGGACACACAGAAACAATAGAGCATGTGCTTCTCCAGTGCCTGTACTACATAGACATCTGTACTAGCCTCATCTCACCATTATTGCATAAATACCCAGGGCACACAGGACAATTCTACACCTCTCTGCTGCTTTCTGATACCAACCCTGCTACAGCATACAATGTTGCCAGGTTCTGCACAGCAGCACTCAAAATTTGTCAGATGTTGACCTGTGCCATAAACTAGACTTAATGATCACCTAGTTTGCCATATTAGAGTGCTCTGTAATTTGATAGATATAGTCTTCCACATATTAACCTTTTATGCTCCCCTACACCATCTAATGCTGCTACCGCTTCTTTTAGATTCTTATAGGCTTATAGATAGATATAGATTAGATATAGATATAGATATTCATTCTGTTTTAATACCTTCTAGCTTTTCATATTTTTTTAGACTCTGATGTATCTTCTGTGCTTTTTAATTGACTGTTTTGGTTTGATATATGCATATGAACAAGCCCTTGCCCGTTTGCTACCACAGAGCTCAGTTAGGTGGGTGCTAGATATAGAGTCTTCTCAGTGGTGGCCCCCATCTATTGGATTCCATGCTGAGGAAGAAACAGCTGATCCCACTGGCAACATCAGGAAGTTTTTAAACAGTTTGGGTTCTTTCTCACTTGGGAAAAATATGACAGATCCACTAATAATAGACGTCATTTTAAAAATAGAAACCAAGGTGAAAAGCTTGGTTTCCGGACTCTAATATTATTGTAAATTGTTTTGTTCAGAATTCTTTATATTAAGAATATTTTGTATTGCTTTGATGCTGTAAGCTTTCTTGGGAAGATTATGCTCAAGAAGAGTGGCTAAGATATGGATTAAACAAATGAATAATAAAATAGAAGCAAATATAAAGGTTTTCCTACAACTATGCATATTATAATTTAAATTCCTATAGCACAGAGCTTTCCAAACTTTTCATGTTGGTGACACACTTCTTAGACATACATCATTTCGTGACACACTCTTACAGCAGGGCATCATTTCACAACACACTCTTACAGCAGGGCACAAGGCAGGCACTAGGACCTGCATGGAATCACAGCAGGTTTGGAGGCAGCAAGACACAAGGCAGGCACTAGAACCTGCGTGGAATCCTGGCAGGGCAGGTTTGGAGGCAGCAAGGCACAATGCAGGCATTAGGATCTGCGTGGAATCCTGGCAGGGCTCGGGGCAGCAGCAGCCGCGACACACCCAGACACTGCAGCCGACACACTAACGTGTCCCGACACACAGTTTGGAAAGCTCTGCTATAGCACATTGGAAGCAATAGGCATCATAACAGGCATTGCTCCAACTACAAGTAAAACAGCAACAACAACAGCATAACAGCATGAGTATAACTTTGTAACAGTATTGCAGTCCAACAAAATCTTGTTGAACATTTTAGCTGACCAAATATTACAGCAATACAAACAAGTATCCCTAGCTTGAAAATAAATATGGATGCTAGCCTCATGCAGCTTTCCTTTGCTTCACAGACCTGAAAAGGTCATAAATGTGAGGATTGGTTGTAAAGTTACTTTTTCATCACCTTCATAACTGCAAACAGTCGCTAAATGAGGCAGTCACTAAACAAGGACTACCTGTAGCTGTAAAGCATATCAAGAGAAGATATTGATAATTTGGTGTGCTAAAAATAGTTAACAGATGGAATAGCAAACTGATCAGTCATTAATCTGAGGGTACTTAATAGGATATGGAACTGTCTAGGAAAGACTTCATTTCTATAGTGAAGTTTTGCAGCCCACAAAAACTAAGAAACATCTGCCTTTGTAATTTAACTCTATTATTCTGATATGATACAGGCCATGTCCTTCATTTCTGTGACACCCTCCAGATAGTTAAAAAGTGCTATTAGATCACTTCTCAGTGTCTTTTCACAAAGCTGAACATAGCCATTTTACTATCCTTGTAAGACTGAGCTTCCAGTTTCCTCATCACCTTTGATGCCATTCTTTCTACCCGATGGACTTCGTCTGAATTTTTCTTAACAAGTGGTGCTCAGAACTGAATACAGTATTCAAGATGGGGGCTCTCATCTTTTCAGATTTAAAAACTACTATTCATGCAACCTTTCTTTAAATTAATTTGTCTGGCTGCATATTTTGCAGCTTGGGTTCTAATAGAATTTTCACTATGCAATTTTAAAAAAAATAATTATGGTTAGTCTTATGCTTAATCAGGAAAAAGAAATGCTGTTCTTTTTATCTTTGGTTTAGATATTTTGGAGGCAAAATGATGGGCAGTCTTTTCTTCCAAAAGCAAGCAGCAAAAACAAGAAACTGAACCAATTCAAATCCATTGATACAAATAAAAATCCTAGTTCATATGTAAATATCATAGGTATATGAGTGATTTGATATAAACTAGATTAGTTATATTTCCTTTTCTTTTTGTTATCATGTTCCTTGATTTCTTTGGCTTACTATTTCTTACTCAGTTTTCGTGTTTTGCATAATGTTCCTCAAAAGGGAATCGAGTGGTGGGTATGCATGTTATGCATTTATGTATAATCAGTAGTCTATTATCCATTCTGTGTTCTGGCTAAGACTTTTATCAAGTTTTTTACAGTGTACATCTAGGGAAGTCTAGATTTGACAGAATAGTGCAGACGGCTGAGTGGGTAAGACGCCAGGCTTGTCGATCGCAAGTTTGGAGGTTCGAATCCCTAGCCCCGCATGACGGAGTGAGCTCCCGCACTTGCCCCAGCTCTTGCCAACCTAGCAATTCGAAAGCATGCAAATGCAAGTAGATGAATAGGTACCACTTCGGTGGGAAGGTAACAGCATTCCGCGCGCATCATGCTGGCCACATGACCACAGAAGCGTCTTCAGACAACGCTGGCTCTTCGGCTAACAAACGGAGATGAGCACCGGCTCCTAGAGTCGGACACGACTGCACAAATGTGCGTGGGGAACCTTTACCTTTTAACCAACTTTTCAGGTGATTTCTCAGTCAAACAGTTCTTGCAGCTGATAAAGTCAGATCGCTGAATGACCACACTGAAAGGATGCTCATTAATGGCTCTCCTTCAGCATGAAGAGTAGCATTGAATGGAGTGTCATAGGGCTCTCTCCTCAGCTCTGTGCAGGTCATCATTGCTATCAATGACTTGGATTAAGGGGGTTGAGGGACAGGTACAAAGTTTGCAGTTGACACAAAGCCTTGGAAATCCTGGAATGCACTGATATATGAACAGTATCTTCTAAATTCCAATTGAGAACCAGGCCTTCTACATACATACCCTTTCTAATAGTTACAGTATCTGCATTTATCCTATTTGTTGTATTCCACAATCAGAAGGAATAAACCTTCATTTGTTCTTCTGGAAGGATTATTTAAGTAAGGGTTATTTAATAAAGTCTGAGTAGCACTACTGATCTTTAAATGTTTAACCCACTCATGAACAAAAACACTCTTTACTGTCACCCTATTTGCTAATCATCTATAAGATCAAATAGATTAAGTAATGATTAATGTTTGGTGGTATTAACCCATGACAAAATATTTCACAAGTACAGTCTACAGAAGTGACAGGAGCCCAAATTAGATCAGGAAAGACCATAACTCAGAGGAGCCTCCACTCTTAAAACAAGCAAATAAAAATAATTACTCTTATTATCTAACGTCCACAGTTTTAACTCCATTTGATAACCAATAATTGGCAGGTTCATTCCTTTTCCTTTTTCAACCGGCCATTTCACATACACACTCTATCTTTCATATATGCTTCGTCATATTTAATCATTTATTATGCAAATCTCCAACCAAATTTACTCAGAAGTAAATTCCACTAAGTCAAATGCTACTTTTTTGTTGTTGTTGTTGTTCAGTCGTTTAGTCGTGTCCGACTCTTCGTGACCTCATGGACCATAGCACGCCAGGCCTTCCTGTCCTCCACTGTCTCTCGGAGTTTACTCAAATTCATGTTCATTACATCGGTGATGCTATCTAACCATCTCATCCTCTGCCGTCCCCTTCTCCTTTTGCCTTCAGTCTTTCCCAGCATCAGGGTCTTTTCCAGTGAGTCCTCTCTTCGCATTAGGTGGCCAAAGTATTTGAGCTTCAGCTTCAGTATCTGTCCTTCCAATGAGCAGTCAGGGTTGATTTCCTTTAGGATTGACTGGTTTGACCTCCTTGCAGTCCAAGGGACTCTCAAGAGTCTTCTCCAGCACCTTAGTCCAACCAATAAACCTAGCTTTAACAAACAATAATTCTGCCTATAAGAACTAAGTCAGAATATAAATGCTTACCCACCCAGCCACTCCTTGCTTGTAGAAAAGTCAGTCCAATGAGCTATCCTAGGCTACTTTTCATCTCAAGGATCATAAACAAAAGCCTCCACGCACAGAGCTCACAGTTCTTCCCTTTACAGATCATAGACCAAGCCTCAAGTTAACAAACAGGAGTGCTGCATTAGGAATGTGTTTGATCATAGAACTTCCAACATGTCAAAAACAGACCTCCACTTGGCAAACTACTTATAAAATACATCTTCAGTTTCTCCATTATTTAATTTGCTTTCCATCTCAAAAACATGTTGGCTGAAAACCATTCTGGCAACCAAAACAATCCTTTTCTTTCATTTTTTAATCATCACTGAAAAATCAAAATATTTTATATTCATAAAGAATAAAATTAAATTATGTAAAATGCTTTGAAAATATCAAAGTGAAACTACAGAATCACTTGTTTCACATTACATGACACCATATCTGGAGTATGTTCTAATCTTTGCAGTTAACTTGCATAATAAAATTAGTTTAATTTAATATATGAGTATAATATATAACTCTGGAAGTAATGAAAAGGATTACATGTTAAGAATACAGTTCATTCTGTACAACATATTGTAAGTCCTTTACCTTGGAATTCTTATTCTAATTACTCATTTCATCACCACAGCTATCTGTTCAATATTGAAAATTGCAAGATAGAAAAAAGTTAAGACACGGCAGGCATTTGTAAGTGGTAATATATTTTTATATATTCTTGCAAACCAAACTTGAATATGCTTTTGCAACTGCTTTTGCAAACTATGCCAAAATAGACAAATGATTTAGAATGGAGAAGGTCTGTCTCTTTGCCTCTGGGCTAGATTTTTCAAGAGTTACAGAATCAAATCCAGGATCTTTCCACCTTGAACTTCAATTTAATAGGCACTCTTGACAGTTCTTTCCATATTAAAGTTATTGTAAAACACAGTATAGGAAACAGAGGAGGAGTGCTATTTGAGATATAATTTGCGGAATGAATAGTTAAATATGGTCTATTATAGGCAGTTAGATTCTTAAGAATACTATTTAAAGTTCATTAACTAGGAAAATGATGGCATGAGATCTATATTAGAAGCAGTCCTTGGGGAGAAATGGATGTAAAAAAGTTATATTAAATAGGACAAGCAATGTCAAGGATTTTCCAATGTCTTGGAAGTTAGAATTTTGTCTGTATTACCTTAAACAAACTCGTACGGAGCTTCATGTAAATTACTTCTGAGTAAATATATCTTAATAGTCTTGTCATCTGTCACCTGTCATCTCCAAACAGGAGAGAAGAACTTCCTATCTTAAAACTTAAAGAAACTGCTTCAAGTCAATTTCAATAGTATCAGTTGTTTGACTTGGTATAAGGCAGGCACTGTAATAAGCATCATATAATGGGTTATATGGGGGTGCTGTGGCTCAGCAGATAAGACACCAGGCTTGTCGATCGGAAGATCACAAGTTCGGAGGTTCAAATCCCTAGCCCCGCATGGCGGAGTGAGCTCCCGCACTCGCCCCAGCTCTTGCCAACCTAGCAATTCGAAAGCATGCAAATGGAAGTAGATAAATAGGTACCACTTTGGTGGGAAAGTAACAGCGTTCCACGTGCGTCATGCCGGCCACATGACTGTGGAAGCGTCTTCGAACAACACTGGCTCTTCAGCTAACAGAGATGAGCACCGCCCCCTAGAGTCAGACACGACTTGTATTGGGGGGACCTTTACCTTTTTAATGGGTTATATAAAGCAGGGGTCGGCAACCTTTTTGGCACCAGGGACCACTTCCGTTGGAATTTTTTTTCCAAGGACCAGGGGGCGGGGTTTGTGGGCGGCAGCCAATCGGATGGATGGGGGCGGGTTTTGCAGGCCTGCTCTGTGCAATGTTTTTTACTGGCACTGAGGGCATTTTCAGGGTCCCCGGACCCTGCCCTTTCGAAGGGGCACCCTGGTGGGGCGTGGGGCGGACTTTTCCTCCCCCCTTTTGCTTCCCGCAGTTTTTTCAGCCCCTTCCTGGTAGCTCGGGCGTGCCTCTGCTTCCCCGCCGCACAGCTGATTGGCGTGGAGATTTTCCATCCTGGGGTGCCCCCCCACCATCACTTTTTGCGGTGATCTGAGGCTTTTTGCATCGCAACCGCAGCTTTTCTTGGCAGAGTGCCACTGTCGCGAGGCGAAAAATCCTCAGATCACCGCAAAAAGTGACAGTGGTGGGGCGCGCCAGGGTGGAAAATCTCCACGGTGATCAGCTGTGCGGCGGGGAAGTGGAGGCTGTGCCAGAGTGCCGATCAGCTGTGCGGTGGGGAAGCAGTGGTGCACCGGAGCTACCTGGTAGGGGCCAAAAAAAATGCGGGGAGCAAAAGTGGGGGGAGGAAAAGTACGTCTTGTGCCCCGACAGAGTGCCCCTTCGAAAGGGCAGGCTCGGGGGACCCTGAAAATACCCTTGGTGCCATGAAAAAATGCTGCACTGAGTGGCAGGGAGGCGAAAAGCCTCACCGCACGTGCGCGCATACGCTGCCGCTGCGAGGGGAGGCTGATTGGTGGGGGTGCTCCTCGGCCCCCCTCCGTCCTTTGCCATGCACTGATAGGTGGAGGTCTTTCCCCTTCCGGGACCCCACCAATCAGCTGCTCCGGCTCACCCTGTGGCCCACTTCCTAACAGCCTGCAGCCCACAGGTTGCCGACCCCTGATATAAAGCACAGATATGATTTGTTGGCATAAGTAGTCTTACATTCTAATTTTAGAAAACAATACAAACAGCAGTAAAAAATGCAACTGCAATTTTCCCTCAAAGAAGTGTGCTTCCTATAAGTTGCTACATCGTATAGAAATATAGGAGAAATTGATTCTTTTCTCCCCTCTCCTGTTTTTTGTTTCATATTTCTTATGGTTTTCTTTTATTTCTTTTCTGTAATTCTTCCTATTGCTCCTGCCTAAGGAGGGAAATAGAAATGCAAGGCAAAATGGCAGTGATGACAGAAGCAGTCAAGGTAAGCAGAGAAGTTTCTGATTAGTAGAGATATGAGGATTTATTTATTAGGGTAACCAACTCCATTGGATTCGAGTGGTATACAATATTAAAACAATTTCAAAACACAGATTTAGAAGAAAAAAAGAGCACAAGGGGGGGGCTCACCTACACTAACCTAAGGCCTGAGGGGAGGGGCCAAATTTTAAGGGCTATTTTAAAGAAATTAAGGGTGAAAGCCAAACAAATTCCTGAGGGAATGTTTTTTCCGACCTGACGTGCTGTGACAGAGTAGACATGTTTCCTGGGTCCCATCAGATGACACTGTTTAATGGATGTGACCTGCAGTATGCCAACTCTGCCTCATTGTACAGGGCAGGCAGAAGTTACAGAAGACAGACTGTCCTTCAAGTAAGCAGTCAGAATGCCATGGAAGGCTTTATGGGTAATAACACACACCTTGAATTGCATTCAGAAGCCTACCAGTAACCACTGCAGCTCACAAAGCAGAGGAAGTACATCGGCATGACATGGCATGCCTGTAACTGCCCATGCTGCTGCATTCTGGACCAGCTGTAGCTTTCAAATGGTTTTCAAGGGCAACCCATGTAGAGCACATTGCAAGAATCCATACTTGTCCTTGCCAGCGGATATTGTCTACCAGTTCTTACAATTAATTGGCATCAGTGATGATAATAAAGAGTTCTCAATCCATTATAATGTCAGTTGCAGACCCTATGTGAGCAGCCTTCATTCAGGAGCAGTTAGCATACACCCTCCAATTGCTGTCTTGCTCCCTCCTCTACTCTGAAATCCACAAACAAATTAACCATCATCCATCTTCTCTCTGCTTTTGTTTCTGTTAAGCAGCAATTGTGCTGGCTAGCCTCGAGTATCAAGTTACACAGAGTCTCTGCTTGTGAGCTGCAGGCAGGAATTCACTCACCAACAGCCAGAAGTTATGCTGTAGGGAAAAGGTGAGAGAGAAGTCCAGAGTTCATTTGCCGAAGTCAGAGTTAATCCGGAAGACAACCGATATTCCAAAGCCAGGTCAGGGGTGGTAACAAGTAGGTCAGCGTGAAGTCAAAGCCAAGTCAAGGAGTCCAGAAGTCAGAGTAACAGTAGTCCAAACCAAGTCAGGAAATCAGGAATCAAGCCAGGTTGCCAGAGTGGTCGCAAAGCCAATATGCTACATTGCTCCCACAACCCACTCACCGCTCTGCTGGTTATTTATTAGGAGTTTAGGAGCTGTCATCTGGGTCCTGCAAAGACTCCACTTCTCCTCTGTGTAAATCTCCTGCAGCTAACCAGGCACTTCTCCTTCTGTCCTTTAAGGCGAGGCGCACATGCCTCCGTCTCTGCCCTTTGGGTGATTCAGGTGAGCTGGGAGTCTGATGGGATCCAGCTGGCTGCTGGCTAGAGGGTGGGGACAAACCACCATCCCCGGCTTGCTCCCCTGTAGCCTCGGTTATTGGCTGCTGGCTAGAGGGTAGGGACAAACCACCATCCCCAGCTTGCTCCCCTGTAGCATCGGGTATTGCCAACTCCCCACTGCCCTGTGGTGCTGGGTCTTCGTCTGGGACTGTGCCTGTGTCTGGGACCTCGTCTGGTTCAGTCCCCTGGGGGTTCACCAGGGGCAGCTCGTCTTCTGACTCCTCACTGAAGTCCTGGGGCAGAGGCTGAACCAGGACAGCAATCAGGTCAGTTCAGTCGCATTAGAAGACCTAGCAGCACCATAGGTTATCACTCATGGATTGCAAAAGAATTGGAACTGCTGCCGAATTGGATTGGTGTGTTGGGAAATGTAAATGCATGATTTGACAGAAATTAATAAAAACCTAGACAGTAAGAAGCAGAGACATCACCTTGCTGACAAAGGTCCATATAATCAAAGCTATGGTTTTCCCAGTA
Source organism: Charina bottae (assembly GCA_023362775.1). Taxonomy (NCBI): domain Eukaryota; kingdom Metazoa; phylum Chordata; class Lepidosauria; order Squamata; family Charinaidae; genus Charina; species Charina bottae. The sequence continues at coordinate 94,663,931 of JALMGJ010000002.1, read as the reverse complement.
ATAATGTATGGCTGTGAGAGTTGGACCATAAGGAAGGCTGAGCTCTGAAGAATTGATGCTTTCGAACTGTGGTGCTGGAGACTCCTAAGAGTCCCTTGGACTGCAAGGAGGTCAAATCAGTCAATCCTAAAGGAAATCAACCCTGACTGCTCATTGGAAGGACAGATGCTGAAGCTGAAGCTCAAATACTTTGGCCACCTAATGGGAAGAGAGGACTCACTGGAAAAGACCCTGATGCTGGGAAAGACTGAAGGCAAAAGGAGAAGGGGACGGCAGAGGATGAGATGGTTAGATAGCATCACCGATGTAATGAACATGAATTTGAGTAAAATCCGAGAGACAGTGGAGGACAGTAAGGCCTGGAGTGCTATGGTCCATGAGGTCACGAAGAGTCGGACACGACTAAACGACTGAACAACAAGAACAAAGCAATGCAGTTAATATAAAGTTTATCATTTGAACAAACTCATTTAAAGTATATATTATAAAGTATATAGTATATATAAAGTATATATATCTGCGACAGCGCCCGCCTTATGGAACATCTTGCCCCCGGAGGTGAGACTGGCCTCTTCACTCCTGGCATTTCGGAAGGCCATTAAGACCTGGCTCTGCCACCTGGCCTGGGACGACAGAGGCGGTAGTGCCTCCTGGGGTTGGCTGGCCCCGTAGGTAATCTGTGCTACGGTCCCCAATCCATCTTGGATTTTATTTATTTTATTTTATATTGGTTATATTTTTATATATCTTCTATTTTGTATTGTTTTTTTTTTTTAATTTTTTTTAAATTTTTAAATTTTAATTATTGTAACCCGCCCAGAGTCCCTTGCATGGGAGATGGGCGGGGAATAAATTAAATAAATAAATAAAAATAAATAAATAAAAATATATTGATATGTTTGAGAAAATGGGGGCATGTTAAGTAAAAATTTGAAAAAGCAGAACACAGGAAAAAGGGGGAGGACTGGCTGTAATGCTCAAATTATGAATGGAAAATAGGAAAGGGTCACAATGAAACATACAAACTCCACTCACAATTCCTCTAACATGCCAGGGTTCTCACCCACTAACAAAACACTCCTTACTACCTCTATCTGCTTTTGTCCTTTGTTTAGGTCAGGTGAGCCCGTTTTTAAACTAAGAACTAGCCTGTCATTTTGATTTGGGAAGAAAACTGATGGGACCCTTTCCATGCTCAGAGTTATTCTTGAACATAACTGGAGGTTGGAGCATAGCTTTGCTGTATGTCAGCTTCTTCCCTTTTTAAATTAAAGTATTTTCAACCTAAAAGTTCAGGTGGCATATTATTGCCCCTGGACACCATGTTGAGTACCTGAAGGTTAAATATTCAACATCAGAATGTAAGTTCTATTGAGTGATCAACTCAGAAATTAAACAACTAAGAAAAAATAGAAACTGAACCAGGATTTTACTCCTCTCCTGACAGGTCAAAAGGTTTGAGGTCAGGGTAAAAATAATGCATATAATTATAGCTGAGAATAGAATACAGGAAAAGATACTGAAAGAAGGAAGAACAACACAACTAAACTTAGAATATTGTGCAATAAAAAGGGCAGAATAGTGGCCTGCAGTAAATTCAGATAGGAAAAGGTAAAATGGGAAATCTGGATCTGCTTTATAAATATTATCTGCATTTCAGAAATAGTACAGAATATGTTTAACTGAATGCATTGTATTTTCTCCTCTTATGAATGGTTGGTTAAAGATTATTACATCTTTCAGATATAATGCCATTCTACATTATTCTAATAGCTGCTGGTAGAGGAAAAGTAAAGGTGGTCAAAAGCAAATGAAGCTGATTACAAATACTTAGAACAAAGTTCCTCTTTGCCCAAAGCACTTTAGCTAGACTTATCTGATCGTTATACTGTCATTTCAGACCCCATCAACACAGAGAGATCAGAGTAGAAAAGATTCTTGGTACTCGCCACAATTATAAGTTTACAGTCCCTAAATCACAGGAAGTTGTCTGCTACACACTGGGATCCTCTAGTGATGTGGTGTCCATTTGATCTTTCCCTAGGGTAGCTGTGTAAGGGGCTGGTTTGGGGCAAAACAGAGGCTTTAACCTCAACTCTTTGAAGAATGTTTATGTCAGAGCAAGATAGAATAGCCTTCTGTCTTCAAGGCTGCATAATGGCTTTCTAGGTTTGGCTGCTGAGTTGCAAATGGATTTTAATTTGTTTATGAGTACTGGGATACAAGCCTGATCAATACTGGATAGAACTCACTAGCATGATGCAGTAAATCTGAAGAAATGTCAATGAAGCCAAGAAATTATTCTGGATCAGCAAAAATAAAATGTGAACACTATTTGGTGAATGGGCACAAATCTTTGGTGGTATAAAGTATAAAAGACCCCAAACATTGTCATTTTTTAAAATCAATGAAACTATACTGACTTCAGAATAACTAAACATAAGTGTTGTTGCTAGTGCTTTTTAAACACATCTCAGCACCTTGCTTTATATCAAGAATAGCCAATCTTTTTGTAGCATGGAGCTTCATTCAATTTTGGTGGAGTTGAGGGACACCATGGGCAAAGTGAGGCTGCATCATATATGTGGCCAGGGACAAGTTTTTCCATTTATCTATTTTGTTAGTTAGTTTTGTTTCTAAACTGTATGAAATCTTTTTTAGGAATTATACCATAGTTTTTGTATTTTTCTTCAACAACCATGCTGCTAAAATTCAGCAGTGTGATGAGAGGGATTGCATGAGGTCCTCCTCTATTATATCAATGGCTCCCTTACTGTTTAATGCAAGCAATCCTCTATACTGGACAAAGGTCTGTTGTGGCACCTGCCCTTTGGAACAGCATCCTCCCCAAGATTTGGATGTCCCTGACCCTGTTGGCCTTTTCATTTTTAAGTTGGGCAGCCACAGAAATTCTCTCTCTCTCTCCTTCTCCTTTGAGTTCTCCTTTGAGTTCTACAAGTCATCTTTTTGCCTACACAGAGGAAGACAGTTTGTTCTTCGTGAATCATACAAGATCATTTTTGTATCTCATTTTAGACTTTACTCCCATAAATCCTTTGGCATATCAAGTTGCACAAATATGAAAACTGAAGTTGAACATGTTAGCTAGAAGAAAAGCAGAGTTTGGGAAGCCCCAAGCCATACTTTTATTGTGCAACCATCATACCTTAATTCACAACATTCACCATCTAATATTTATAACATTCTCACGTTTTCTTCCTGCTTTCATCTTTTTTTCTTTCCACAAAAAAGAAATTGTTAAGTAGAAAAAAGATAGGACAGTGCTCAGTGAATTTTTACGTTAGCAGTAGGAGCTCTCCATCTGAAAATACACTGGAAAAAAAGATTCTCCTTTGTTGATGCTGGATCATTATTTTCTTTTTGAAATACATGGAATATTTATATGTACACTCCAGCAATACTTATATAACTAATTTTAGATTAGTAATATAACAAAGCACGTACATTGTCATTCATGCGATTTAAATATTTTTCTATATCAATTCATGCAGATTTATAAACAACATTATAGCTGTACTGATTAAATATGATGCAGCACTTCTATAAATTCATTCCAAAATATATTCCCATAAACTAAACTTTCAAGCAGCGCTTGGAAAGCATGAATCAGTACTAATTGCTTCACATTTAGCAGATGAAAAAAAAAAATCACAGCATGGGCAAAGTTCTGCGATGAACATCTGTGTAGGTCCCAGTGTGATGTTAGCTCAGTCACCCAAACAATTCCAAAAGGCAGGAACTGTAAAATGAATATGAAAAGTCAACATGAAGGGAAGCAATAGCTCTTTTATACCTACCCAAAACACATTGCATGCATGCATAAAATGCAGATCATAGTATTTTCCAGAATGTAAAAACAAAATATAAGTAATATGGTGAATCTGTCCATGCAAACTAGATCACAAGCACAGCTGCGGTTTCAAACTAAGATCATAAGCACAGTCACGGTTTCACTTAGCAACCGCTTCGCTTAACGACAGTTGCCGGTCCCAATTGTGGTCACTAAATGAGGACTACCTGTAATTGTACATTTGCTTGACCCAGCATTTCTCGAACTATGGGTCTCAACCCACAGGAAGCTTACTGGACAATGGAAAGTCAGCACAGAGAGTGTTTTTCTCACAATCCTTTCTGAGCAGTCTTACTATTTAATAGAAAAGTCTGCTAAAATGTAAAGCAGTGCAACATTCCAGAACTTTTATGGAGCCTGAATATTTAAAATAACGACAACCAAATTTGCCTTTCAATCATGCTTTGAGGGCACAAAGGTTCTGTTCAAAGCTCTGACCATTTGACCATCTGTCCAAAGCTATGATGCTTACTATAGAAGGAGGAAGGAGGGTGAGGGCTGTAACTGTTATCTTGGGGCAGCAAAATTTTGGGGAGAGAGGCCAAAAGCAAGATACAGCCTGGCGTTGTTTTGCAAGTGGTTTAAGGCAAGCTGATTTAAGGCAAAGAAACACTCTCTCCTTGTCCTGCCATTGGTGATTGTGAGTAGATGTTTTCAGAATGAAATCCAGATTTCAGGAATGATGCACAAGTAAACAAGCTCATCTTCTCTGTTTAAAAATATGGGTTAAAATGTTTTTTTTGCTTATTCTCAAATTTTTTATTTTATAAAGTTGTAAGCTTTTATCATTGTTTTGTTTGATATACAGATCAAAATACAATTAAAATAAATAGTACATTTGTTTCTTCCTAACCTTAACCACAATGAAATTCATAGGAGAGAGTCTTTCAAATTCATTTTGTCATTTTACGGGGCATTACAAAGTTTGAAAAACCCTTGCTTCAGAATAATTTATATTTTTCTGCTTTGCATGTATTTTATCTGGTGTTAAGAATTCTTACAAATCCTGATATAATAGTTAGATTTTCTGTTATACTAGGTAAATTATTAAAAGGGAGGGAGGAGTCAGCAGACTATACTCTTCTTAGGTCTATGCATGGAAGGGAAGGTGCAGAAAATTCTATATGTGCAAATAGGATTTCAGGATAAACATATTTGATACTACCCAGAGTATAACACAGAGCTTCCAAAAGCAGCATTTGTAGTATTGACAGTCCTTTGCTTCTACTGATCCCAGCAGGAAAGAGTAGGAATAGCCTTGAAACCAATGATTGAATTATGGGAATAATTCTTATGAGATATATTCACTTTTTAAGTAGCAATAAGTCCACCCTCAACCATGGAAACTCATGGGATGATTTGGGGCTGGTCACTCTTATTAAACTTGGTTTAGTGTTGTGGGAATATATGAAGGGAGATCCATATGTGAAAACTGCGTTGAACTCCTGGAGTAAAGACAGGATATTAAACTGAAATATGTAACTATTTGTAATGTAATAATGCGATACTACAGTTTAAGCATTTCATAGAATAACCCACATTTGTTCACAACAACAGGTTGTAATTTCAAGAAAAAAAATTCTAGTAATTATGTTTTAGCTCTCCAGCAAAGGAGATCGTTACCTTGTCGTGGTGCTGGAGCTTGAGCACCTCAATGAAACCATGAGCTAAACTGTGAAGGGACACCCAAGATGGGAAGGTCGTGGCAGAGAGGTCAGACTAAATACGATCCCTGGGGAAGGTAATGGCAACCCACCCCAGTATTCTTGCCATGAAAACTAAATGGATCAGTACAACCAGAGATATGTCGGTATACCATCGGAAGATGGGACTCCCAGGTCAGAAGATGGTCAAAATGCTACTGGGGAGGAACAGAGGATACGTTCAACTAGCCCCAGATGTGATGACGCAGCTAGCTCAAAGCCGAAAGGACGGCTAGCGGCCGACGGTGCTGGTGGTGAACGACGAATCCGATGTTCTAAAGATCAACACACCATAGGAACCTGGAATGTAAGATCTATGAGCCAGGGCAAATTGGATGTGGTTATTGGTGAGATGTCAAGATTAAATATAGACATTTTAGGTGTCAGTGAACTGAAATGGACTGGGATGGGCCACTTCACATCAGATGACCACCAGATCTACTACTGTGGACAAGAGGACCACAGAAGAAATGGAGTAGCCTTCATAATTAATAATAAAGTGGCTAAAGCAGTGCTTGGATACAATCCAAAAAACTTCCTTTGCAGCCAAAGGTGGCGGACATCTATACAGTCGGTAAAAACAAGACCTGGAGCTGACTGTAGTTCAGATCACGATCTTCTTATTGCAAAATTTAGAATCAGACTAAAGAGAATAGGGAAGACCCACAGATCAGTTAGATATGAGCTCACTAATATTCCTAAGGAATATGCAGTGGAGGTGAAGAATAGATTTAAGGGACTAGATTTAGTAGATAGGGTCCCAGAAGAACTATGGACAGAAGTTCGCAACATTGTTCAGGAGGCGGCAACAAAAAACGTCCCAAAGAAAAAGAAAACCAAGAAGGCAAGATGGCTGTCTGCTGAAACACTGGAAGTAGCCCAAGAAAGAAGGAAAGCAAAAGGCAACAGTGATAGGGGGAGATATGCCCAATTAAATGCAAAATTCCAGAGGTTAGCCAGAAGAGATAAGGAATTATTTTTAAACAAGCAATGCACGGAAGTGGAAGAAGACAATAGAATAGGAAGGACAAGAGACCTCTTCCAGAAAATTAGAAACATCGGAGGTAAATTCCAGGCAAAAATGGGTATGATCAAAAACAAAGATGGTAAGGACCTAACAGAAGCAGAAGAGATCAAGAAAAGGTGGCAAGAATATACGGAAGATCTGTATAGGAAGGATAATAATATTGGAGATAGCTTTGACGGTGTGGTCAGTGAGTTAGAGCCAGAGATCCTGAAGAGTGAGGTTGAATGGGCCTTAAGAAGCATTGCTAATAACAAGGCAGCAGGAGACGATGGTATCCCAGCTGAACTGTTTAAAATCTTGCAAGATGATGCTGTCAAGGTGATGCATGCCATATGCCAGCAAATTTGGAAAACACAAGAATGGCCATCAGATTGGAAAAAATCAATTTATATCCCCATACCAAAAAAGGGAAGCACTAAAGAATGTTCAAACTATCGAACAGTGGCACTTATTTCACATGCCAGTAAGGTAATGCTCAAGATCTTGCAAGGTAGACTCCAGAAATTCATGGAGCGAGAATTGCCAGATGTACAAGCTGGGTTTAGAAAAGGCAGAGGAACTAGAGACCAAATTGCCAATATCCGCTGGATAATGGAGAAAGCCAGGGAATTTCAGAAAAACATCTATTTCTGTTTTATTGACTATTCTAAAGCCTTTGACTGTGTGGATCATAACAAATTGTGGCAAGTTCTTGGTGGTATGGGGATACCAAGTCATCTTGTCTGCCTCCTAAGGAATCTGTATAACGACCAAGTAGCAACGGTAAGAACAGAGCACGGAACAACGGACTGGTTTAAGATTGGGAAAGGAGTACGGCAGGGTTGTATACTCTCACCCTACCTATTCAACCTGTACGCAGAACACATCATGCGACATGCTGGGCTTGAGGAATCCAAGGCTGGAGTTAAAATCGCTGGAAGAAACATTAACAATCTCAGATATGCAGATGATACCACTTTGATGGCTGAAAGCGAGGAGGAGTTGAGGAGCCTTATGACGAAGGTGAAAGAAGAAAGTGCAAAAGCTGGGTTGCAGTTAAACCTCAAAAAAACCAAGATTATGGCAACAAGCTTGATTGATGACTGGCAAATAGAGGGAGAAAAAGTGGAGGCAGTGACAGACTTTGTATTTCTAGGCGCAAAGATTACTGCAGATGCTGACTGCAGCCAGGAAATCAGAAGACGTCTACTTCTTGGGAGGAGAGCAATGGCAAATCTTGATAAAATAGTTAAGAGCAGAGACATCACACTGACAACAAAGGTCCGCATAGTTAAAGCAATGGTATTTCCTGTAGTAACCTATGGCTGCGAGAGCTGGACCATAAGGAAGGCTGAGCGAAGGAAGATAGATGCTTTTGAACTGTGGTGTTGGAGGAAAATTCTGAGAGTGCCTTGGACTGCAAGAAGATCAAACCAGTCCATACTCCAGGAAATCAAGTCAGACTGCTCACTTGAGGGAATGATATTAAAGGCAAAACTGAAGTACTTTGGCCACATAATGAGAAGACAGGATACCCTGGAGAAGAAGCTGATGCTAGGAAAAGTGGAAGGCAAAAGGAAGAGGGGCCGACCAAGGGCAAGATGGATGGATGGTATTCTGGAGGCGACGGACTCAACCATTGGGGAGCTGGGGATGGTGACGGCCGACAGAAAGCTCTGGCGTGGGCTGGTCCATGAAGTCACGAAGAGTCGGAAACGACTGAATGAATAAACAACAACAATGTTTTAGCTAGTCACTTGATTTGTACAGCTGAAAATTGGGGTGTGTAGTTCAGTAGCAATACTCCTTGATGAAGCACTTCATTTCATGGAGGCAGGTCATTCTCAAGGTGCATCACCTGCATTAACAACATATTGGGGCAGGACATGTATAACTTTGGTCACCTTGCTTAAGGAAAGGGGCTTTAATGTGAAAGATGTACTGCACGCTGTTAGAACCAGTTGTTTTGTTAGACAGTTTGAAATAACATTCCTCCCCTCAGCAGAGTATAGCTTTGTCTCAGTGAGTCACTTTGAAGGGTGGTGATTTGTTTAAAGCTTTGTGGAATGGAAACACCCTCCTAAAGATCTTTGCATAGCCTTTGTTGAAGTCATTTTGTATTGTAGCTAGCCCTTGGGGTCTTATGCTCAGTAAATAACGAAGACTAAAATGTTGATGTTATCTTTTGGGGGTACATAAGCTTACAAACCATAAAACTTGAGTCCAAGGTCCAGAATAACCCAGTAAGTTGTTATATAAAATAACTTTGCAGTTTTGCTTATTTTCTTACTATAAGGATGTCAAAATCCCATGCTGACACATTTCAGATAAGCCTATTAGAGCTTTGCAAGATCTTGTCTAAATAGGTCACTGTCTTATTTCTCCTCTCTCAGCAACATTTACTCTGCATGCTGGTGCCCTATTTAATGGTTGTCCTGGCTGAGAAGCTCCAGATCCTTCAGTCAACAGCAAGCTAGGTCAGATGACTAAAAAAAAGCGTCGTCAATTATAAGTAAAGTCAGAAGTTGTGTCAAGGACGTTGGGTCAAGGATGAACAAGTTGAAGAAGGACTTCCTACAAAGAGATAGAATTGAGGACAGGGTCCAGTGCCATTATAGAGGAATTTTTCTAGCTCTGGCTGCTAGAAACAGGGTTTATGAAAGTAGAACTCTTTGGATTCGGGGTGTTGTTCTCGCCTTGGTAGTTCCTTGATTAGGCTGTTCATCAATCAAAACCTTTATTGGCATTAAAAGAACAAAATACAAAAAACATGACATGTCATGAGAGTAGCCAGAGAAAAAGCCATACTCACTGGGAGATTTGTTTACATTTTCTTTTAAGTACTTCATCTAAGAATTTAGCTACTATTCTGGTGGTTTCAAATACAACATCACTCAGTAGATATTGGCAAGATGATACAGTATTTACAGCATTTAACGGATATTTACCCTGAAAAGGTTTTAAAAGTAATTCATACCGAAGGGACTCGAATAAGTGGCAGTCAAAAATTATGTGGTAAATTGTATCTGGACTACCACAAGAACAGAGCCTCTCGTGGCTAGGGATACGTTTATACCTTCCGAAAAGTACCTCGGAAGGAAAAGAATTAACTCTAGCCAGAAAGAAGGCCCTACACTGAGATGGAACCACAAGATCATGCAAATAATGTGCCATCTTACCCAAATGATTTTCTATACCTAACATAGCAGGCGAACAAATACGAGGTTGGGCAGGTCTAAATTTGTGGTATTCTAGATCCATAAATCTCTGTTTAATAGTTCTGAATACGTAGATTTCATCCGATAAATATAAATCATCAATTGCAATCCCAACTTGCCTAAGCTTGGACATAATATGTTGAGTCCAAAGCGAAATATATTTATCTTTTTTAAGATATGATAGCAAACTTCTAGGAGCAGCTCTAAATGAAATTCTAAGCCAATATTTAATTGTCATTAACCAAGCTTTAGTTTCAACTAGACTTTGACCAGTTTCTAAACAAATTGTAAAATAGGAGACACAGTTAGGAACCCCTAAAAGCTGCCTCAAAAAGGTTGCCTGAACACCCTCTACTTTGTGATTAAAAGCTCCCAACCAAATGGGAATGCCATATAGTATTTGAGAAAGAGGTTTGGCTTTAAATATTCTAATCGCTGCAGGTACAAATTGATTGCCTCTTGTGAAATAAAATTGTTTAATCTGAGCAGCTGAACAATTGGCCAAATGAATTGTCTTGTTGTGATGAGTAACCCAAGAAGGATTATAATTAAATGTAATACCAAGTTATTTGAAGGTTTTAACTTGTTCAATTTCTGTGTTACCCATGAACCATCTCTGCGAGCACCATCTTTTGGCAAATGGTATTACCTTTGATTTAGAGAAGTTGATAGTGAGAGAGTTGTGTTGACAGTAATTATAAAATGCCTTCAAATATCTTTGTAAACCCACTCTCGAATAAGAAAGAATTGTGGTGTCATCAGCATATAGTAATAATGGAGTAGGAAGACCTCTGAGGTTAGGGGGTGACCGTTGATTGAGCTAAGGGAATCTGCTAAATCATTCAGAAAGAGGTTAAAAAGATGAGGGGCGAGAACGCAACCCTGCTTAACCCCCTTCTGAGTAGGTATTCTCTCCGTCAAGTAACCTTTAGATGAATATTTTACTTGACAGGAGGTAGCCGTATGAAGTTTCTTTAACAGAAACAACAGTCTCGGGTCAATCCCTTGATTCCTCAATTTGGCCCATAGTAAATCCCTTGGAATTAAATCAAATGCACTTTTGAGGTCTATAAATGCTACAAAAAGCTTTTTCCTTCCCAAGTTCAGGTATTTTTCTATAAGGAAATTCAGTGTAAGACAATGGTCAATTGCAGAATTTCCTCTACAGAAACCTATCTGTTCAGGTCCAATTACATCATTTGTGTGCATCCAATCAAGAAGACGGCATTCAAGATGTTTGGCATAAAGCTTGCCCAGGATTGATAAAAGACTGATTGGACGAAAGTTGCTGGACTGATCAAACCCTCCCTTCTTATAAATTGGGATTACTATCGAATTAAGCCTGATTAGGCTGTTGTTTGCTGCTTGGTTGATTGACTGAGTTAATAGTTCCTTGATTAGGGTATTGTGTACTGCTTGATTGTTTGTTTGGTGTTAATCCTGGTGTTAATATTTGCTATCTGGGTGTTGATTGCTGGCAAGGAGGTGTTCTGTTTTTTTTGTTTCCTTTTTAGCTTTTTGTTGTCTCCTTTGAATGGTATGTAAATGTTGTTTATGTCTATGTGCCTGTTGGCTGTATGGCTGACTTGTCTGAGTGCCAAGCTTCCAGGAATTCCCTAGCACTTTTGGATTTGGCTTGGTCTAGGATGCTCACAGTTTTCCTGTTGAAAGTTTGGTTAAGTCTGTCCATGTGTTGTGAGATTAAGGAGTTTTCATTGTGTCTTCTGACTGCTAGTTGGTGTTCATGGATGCGCTGTGCTAGTCTTCTGCCTGCCTGTCCTACATAGTGGCTCTTACAGTCCTTACACTGTATGTTGTAGAAGACTCCTGTTCTCGCACACAAGCTATGTATATCCATTAGCTACATATAGCAGTAGTGATGTCTCTCTCCTACCCTTCAGAACAATTACGCAGCTATAATGGATACAGTCACACACTAATTCTCATTCTAGAAGTCTGTATGTATCCGTGCTTAGCTGATGCTGTCTTTCTATCCTGAGGGGTTCCTAAACCCATGCAACCCACTTTTTCTTGTAAAGAAATTATTAGTAGAAAACAGCAGCATTGTGTATAGGAAACACTACCCATAATAGTTTGAGATTATCCTTGTTCACATCAAACATCATATGTTGTATCTTGTTTTGTTAATCTCAAGAAGAGCAAGAGCTATTATATAATACAGCCAAAACCCTGATTAAAATGGGTTTAAATGATCTGTCCTTTCAAGAGGTGTTGGTTAGACTACTTTCTTATTGATTACCTTAATTCAAAATAGTAGCCATGACTGGTTGGGTCAAGGAAAGACTTATTATTGCCTCCTTTAAACAAGATGAACTACACCATTGTCACAAGAAAACATCAGTTTAACCATAGATAAGACTAGTGTGGTCTTGACTTAATAAGCTAGAGAGAACATGGGTCAAATAAACAGATAGTAGGCTTTTTATCTTCAAGTACTTCTCATTTTCAGGTACATCTCATTTTCATGATCTACGAGCTGAAAAGAATCAAAACTAACTGAAAGTCCAGTTGCACCAATATTGCTGGCTAAATGAAGGTGTAGCTGAGAAATTATCTACTGCAAAAGTTGAAACAAATTGTTCACAGCAGGCCGCTGACTCTTCCTTTCCAGCATTCTGGGAAGAAGGTCTTATAGAATAGAAAAACTCTTCAGTGGATCCCCAGTAGAATATAGACTAGGTCTGTGTCTGGTCTAAAAAATGTCAACTTTTCTACACTGACCTGAAGTCCTTATATCACCTGCTTCATTGCACTCAGCTGGCTATTTAAACTGTGTAATTGACCTTGTTCTGCCAGAGACAGTACTTATAAGCAGTAGGGCATAGGTAATGTTTGGGCTCTAAATTTCTTTCTCCTTTCTCTTTCTATATTTTAAAACATAAAAATAGATTTTGACTTGCCCTAATATCAGAATGTATGTGATGTATTTGTCATACAGTAATATAGGTAGGTAACAGCGTTCCGCATACGTCATGCCGGCCACATGACCGTGAAAGCGTCTTCGGACAATGCTGGCTCTTCAGCTAACAAACGGAGATGAGCACCAGCCCCTAGAGTCGGACACGACTGCACAAATGTGTGGGGGGAACCTTTACCTTTAATATAGGTTAAGTATTTACTGGCAAATATTTAATAATTGTGAAATGCTTATAAATGCAGTAAAAACTTCTCTGGCATTGTCTAGATTACATGATAATCAATGTTAATAATGAAACAAAAATCTTAAGAGTTTTATGTGTAGTTAAAACAAGCCCAGATCTTGACAAAGAGTTTCCAGTAAATACAGTTTCATTAGGTTCATTTTAGCAAGAATAATTAAAACAACTTAATAATTATTGCCCTACTCTATGACTATCTGAACTTCATAGATAAAATAAGTGATACCAGATCTAGGTTAGAAAAGGTGAGGCATACTGTGCAAACATTATGGACAAGATAAGAAAGTCAAGCCAGTTGAAAAAGGGTAGAAATATAGTGGGGAAATGATAGCAGAGATCCTCCTGTGAAGAGAGCAACAGGAAGTAGGGCATTGGGTCTTAACAAATCTTCCTTATGATATTGTCTTAATAACACACTAAAGCAAACTGAGGGCTTGATTTAAATAGCCAATAACTGCAGTGTGGTCAGTTCCATCCTATTTTTGGAACTATATGCAGAACTATTTGGAAAATGCTTGGTCTCTAAGACTCTGTAGATTTCACTTTTTCATGAAAGCATCTTTAGTAATACAAATATAAGCTTAACCTTTCTTTGGTTGGGTAAGTAATGAAAATCTTTCAAATCAATCATTCTATTTTGGCAGTTTAGGAACTGAGGGAGGTCACAATAAACTTGTGGTTGTTCCATCTGTGGGAGTTCTGGTGGATTTCTAAGAGGAGTTGCTTTTTTTATAGCAAATGATGGTGGTTGGCCGTAGCAACTGCTTCTGGATGCCCTATGGACGTTGTGGGACAGGCTGCCGGAATGCCAACATGGCCAGCCATTTTAACCCCCTGATTGCCATGGAGGATTTGCAGATGCTGGAAACTGTCCACCTTGACTGCAATGTCATTTAGCCATTGTAGTATGAAGATCAGAGTTTCTACAGACAAAAGGCAGATCTCATGGAAAGGTTGAATAATGTAGTTGTAGGGGGTGCAGGAGGCTTGTTCCAAAAGGTTATCTCTGCTACCTCCCTGCTCCGGGGAGTGACTTGGGCTGAAGCTTTGGAGGGTTGGGGAGGAGGCCAGTCTTGTTATTGTTCTTTGGGGTGAAGGGGGTCCTGAAGCTGTAGATCTGTTACTCACCTTTTTTGTCCTCTCTGCGGTAGGAAGGTAGGAGTCAATCCTCATCTCTTTCTGTGCTTTGTTGGATTTATGAGCCCCAGTATCATTACTGGGGCTGGTTTGGGTTCTTTTCTTTCCTCTGGATGGCATTTTTGGGCCATAGGGCTAAGCCAGAAGGGGTGAGGCCAGTCGCAGTTCAGGAGCTGCTAGTTGGTCGCCATCTTGGCTCCTCCCCGGCAATACAAATAAAGTCTTTATTGAAGGCCGTGATGCTTGAGGAGAAGCTCTCAAAACAGTAATCATGGTTCTGGGTAATTTCATGTTCACACACATAACCCCCCCCCCCCCAATTTAATAGAGTTTGATATAAAAGTTGTTGTATTTCATCACAGGACAGAAAGCTTAATACATGTGTTTGTGTGGTACTTCACATAGTTGTACTAATCCTAAGAGATACTGTAAGCATTTGTCCTATATGACTTTTGTGACTTGTGAGCTAGTTCAAGATAGAATGTTGTTATTGGATCAATTAATAGAATTAAAACACTGGGGAGGGTGTTTTTGAGTTGCTACATAAGTATCATTTACCAAAAAGTGCAGGGTAGTAGTATGTTCAGTTTGACATCTAGATATAGGTCAGTGGCCCTGTTTGCTTCAGAACCCCTTCTCGTAGTATAAGATTCACCTATCATTTACAAAATAATAAGCCTATAATAATTATTTATAAATTGTTAAAAGATATTAAATTAGATGTTTGAGAAGCATGGAATAAGAAATCGAGTGTCTAGTGCAGGGCTTTCCAAAGTTTTCCCGCGGTGACACACCAACCGCCGTTGGTGTGTCGCTGCGGGAAAACCCGGAAGTGCCGCCGTTGCGGCAGCGCGCAAAAACCCAGAAGCGCTGCTGCCGCTTTCAGTTTTTGCGCGCCGCCGTTGGTGTGTCGCCGCGGGAAAACTGTCGCGACACACAGTTTGGAAAGCTCTGGTCTAGTGTGTGAATATAAAGGGAAGACTATTTTGGAATCACTGTCTTATATTTATATAGATTTAAATTCAGTTAATTTAATAGAATATATTATTTTACACTTGTTGGTTATACTTCTTTTTAGGAAGAAATTTATGGGTTCAGCCAATTCTTTAGATGTAATGCTCAGCATGCAACTCTGATTCATATGACGAGGTCTTCTGCTCTTGTATCTTTCTTTTGGACAAAAGTTGTTTCACATATTATTTTTGTTCCGAAACTCTCAGATTTTTATAGATGTGTGGATTATTTTGAAAATTAGCAGAAGGACAATGGAAGTAGGTACTGCATGATACATCATGGGAAGGATATCTTTCCTGTCTCAATTATGCAATGGTCTTATTTTTATATTTAAACCATATTGCTGGGAATCCTGGTTGGAAGGCTGTGGAGCAATTAGGTCTGTATATATGGCTTTATTAATTTTCCATTTTTTTTCTTATTAACAACCAAACCAACCTAAATGTATAACATACCTTGGATACATAAGTAGCTTTGATTAGTATATGAAAATCGTACCTTTTAAAGTTTTTTTTTCTCTTTTTGCAAATAAAATAGTTCAAAAAGTTTGACTGCTCTGTCTTGTGAGTTGCCTCAACTTCCTTTGCTTCCTCTTTGTTCATCCTCAATGATCAAGAACTTAAGCCTTCAGACTAACGAAGTAGAAAAGAGCATCCAGGGCAAAATAAGTTTCCTCAGGAATTGTCAATCCCAGAATCGCTACTGGGAAAGCACTATTTAAGTATTTTTTTCTTGCAGCTAATATCTGCCTTCTTCATTTGAATATTCAAGTGAATAATACCATATTCCCCATATTTTGGAAATAGAAATCCCTCTTTCACCTCCACTCAGAAGATCCATATTTCATCAGCACTTTCATTTGGCAGCTTGGGAATTGGAGTGTGACAAAGCAGTGATGAGGTGTTTGGGTGGAAAAACATGTGCATAGGTCATTCAATAGTCTTCTATCAGACAGGAATAAAAAAATCCAATAAACAATTTGGATTAAACATCTTTTGAGTCTCTAGGTATTTTGTAAAGATGATACTGATATTTACCATCAGACACCCAGGTATTCAGTCATATGCTGACAGTTACACATATGCTAACTAGCAGTAACAATACCAAGCAGTCTGTTCCCTAGAGAGGTATTGATTCTGACTTGGTTTTGAGAGTTTTATAAAGATATCCTAGCAACTTTTCTTTTTCATTCTGTAAATGATCTGTGCAGAAGGAACAAACATGCAGAGCTGGGCAGTGCAATGCTTTCAGTTTTATTGATGTGCTTGTAAAACCTTAGGCCCGGGAGGCTAGTTTAAAAGAAATATTGATTTTTTTTCCTGGAAGGTTATTGAAGTCTTAAATGCTTAACTACATTCTTTCCATTCAATTATATTGAAATCACCAGTCTTAACAATTAGCCAAGTTGGTATTATTAACTGTTGAGAAAGATTTATGCTGAATCCATTACCCTGCCCATCACAAAACATCAATAATATATTTTGTTGCAAATGTTAAATGAGGAGGCCATACCCATTAATTTGACACTTTAGCTAACACACTTAGAAAGTATCCCATTCAGCCAAGTCAGCAGTCCTAAGCACTCTTCAAGGCAACATGATGAGACATTCTCAAATGCATTTGATTCAACATTTATTTCATAAGGGGAACCTATTAATTTGTAAGGTTTATTTCTGAGTAAATATGCTTAATGCTCTTCATGTGACTTGAATGAGAATTAACTTGTTCAGGACCAATGATTTCAGAGAGTTGTGA
Source organism: Charina bottae (assembly GCA_023362775.1). Lineage (NCBI taxonomy): Eukaryota > Metazoa > Chordata > Lepidosauria > Squamata > Charinaidae > Charina > Charina bottae. The sequence continues at coordinate 94,647,048 of JALMGJ010000002.1, read as the reverse complement.
TTATATGCAAGTAAAGAAAGAGGCAACATATTCAATATTGGATTAGGTACTGGAATGTGGACCTTGGATTTTATTAAATTAATTAAGTGAAAAGCAGGTATTGATTTCATTAGAGTTTGGGTTGACTCCTGTCAAAAGTGTCAATGAATAAAATTGTCATAAAAAAGCCAATAAAATTGTCACTTTCTAGCAGTGAGGATAATTAAGAACTGGGATTTTTTTTGCCAGGACAGATTACCAACTCTTAACATGGGCTTTGTTGTTGTTCAGTTGTTTAGTTGTGTCTGACTCTTTGTGACCTCATGGACCATAGCACGCCAGGCCTTCCTGTCCTCCACTGTCTCCCGGAGTTTACTCAAATTCATGTTCATTACATTGGTGATGCTATCTAACCATCTCATCCTCTGCCGTCCCCTTCTCCTTTTGTCTTCAGTCTTTCCCAGCATCAGGGTCTTTTCCAGTGAGTCCTCTCTTCGCATTAGGTGGCCAAAGTATTTGAGCTTCAGCTTCAGTATCGGTTGATTTCCTTTAGCATTGACTGATTTGACCTCCTTGCAGTCCAAGGGACTCTTAAGAGTCTTCTCCAGCACCACAGTTTGAAAGCATCAATTCTTCGGCGCTCAGCCTTCCTTATGGTCCAACTCTCACATTACTACTGGGAAAACCATAGCTTTAACTATACGGACCTTTGTCGGCAAGGTGATCTCTCTGCTTTTTAATATGCTGTCTAGGTTTGCCATAGCTTTCCTCCCAAGGAGCAAGCATCTTTTAATTTCATGGCTGAAGTCACCGTCTGCGGTGATCTTGGAGCCCAAAAAATAAAATCTGTCACTGCTTCCATTTCTTCCCATTCTATTTGCCAGGAAGTGATGGGACCAGATGCCATGATCTGAGTTTTTTTAGTGTTGAGTTTCAAGCCAGCTTTTGCACTCTCCTCTTTCACCCTCATCAAGAGTCTCTTTAGTTCCTCTTCGCTTTCTACCATTAGGGTGGTATCGTCTGCATATCTGAGGTTGTTGATATTTCTCCCGGCAATCTTAACTCCGGCTTGTGATTCATCCAGCCCAGCATTTCTCATGATATACTCTGGATATAAGTTAAATAAGCAGGGTGATAATATACAGCCTTGTCATACTCCTTTTCCAATTTTGAACCAGTCGGTTGTTTCATGTCCAGTTCTAACTGTTGCTTCTTGACCCGCATACAGGTTTCTCAGGAGACAGGTAAGGTGGTCTGGTACTCCCATCTCTTTAAGAATTTGCCACAGTTTGTTGTGATCCACACGATCAAAGGCTTTAGCATAGTCAATGAATCAGAAGTAGATGTTTTTCTGGAACTCTCTTGCTTTTTCCAGGATCCAGCGAATGTTGGCAATCTGATCTCTACTTCCTCTGCCTCTTCGAAACCCAGCTTGCACTTCTGGTAGTTCTCGGTTCACATACTGCTGAAGCCTAGCTTGTAGGATTTTGAGCATAACCTTGCTAGCATGTGAAATGAGCGCAATTGTACGGTAGTTTGAACATTCTTTGGCATTGCCCTTCTTTGGAATTGGAATGTAAACTGACCTTTTCCAATCCTGTGGCCACTGTTGAGTTTTCCAAATTTGTTGGCATATTGAGTGCAGCACTTTAACAGCATCATCTTTTAGGATTTTAAATAGCTCAGCTGGGATACTGTCTTCTCCGCTAGCTTTGTTGTTAGTAATGCTTCCTAAGGCCCACTTGGCTTCACTCTTTAGGATGTCTGGCTCAAGGTCAGTGACCACACCATCATATTTATCAGGGATATTAAGATCTTTCTTGTATAGTTCTTCTGTGTATTCTTGCCACCTCTTCTTAATCTCTTCTGCTTCTGTTAGGTCCCTGCCTTTTTTGTCCTTTATCATGCCCATCTTTGCACAAAACATTCCCTTGATATCTCCGATTTTCTTGAAGAGATCTCTAGTCTTCCCCATTCTATTGTTTTCCTCGATTTCTTTGCATTGTTCATTTAAGAAGGCCTTCTTAGCTCTCCTTGCTATTCTCTGGAAATCTGCATTCAGTTGGTTATATCTTTCCCTTTCTCCCTTGCCTTTTGCTTTCCTTCTTTCCTCAGCTATTTGTAAAGCCTCATCAGACAGCCACTTTGCTTTCTTGCATTTCTTTTTCTTTGGGATGGTTTTAGTTGCTGCCTCCTGTACAATGTTACGGACCTCCATCCATAGTTCTTCAGGCACTCTGTCTACCAGATCTAATCCTTTAAATCTATTCCTCACCTCCACTGTATATTCATAAGGGATATGATTTAGGTCATACCTGAGTGGTCTAGTGATTTCCCCTACGTTCTTCAATTTAAGCCTAAATTTGGCAATATGAAGCTCATGATCTGAGCCACAGTCAGCTCCTGGTCTTGTTTTTGCTGATTGTATGGAGCTTCTCCATCTTTAGCTGCAAAGTATATAATCAATCTGATTTCGGTATTGATCATCTGGCGATGTCCATGTGTAGAGTCGTCTCTTGTGTTGTTGGAAAAGAGTATTATTGAATATTAAATCAGCATTCAAAATAATATAATAATTAGATTTGCAAACATCTTATTTCTTGGCAACACTGAGATGTTGTATGTGTAAGCAAACAATTATTTTAATTATCAACAGATAGTCAAGAGGAGTACACATTAAGAAAATCATGGTAGTAAAGTATCTGTTTGATCCCTGCACTGTACAGTAATATGCTCCTTGATAGTAAGTGTGGCACTTTTCCATTTTTTTGGACTCCACTTTCCATCAGCCCCAGCCAGCAATTAATTATTAGGTTTCTACATAAAAATTCTAGTGTATTCATCCAATCTCCCACTTGATGCAAGAAATTGCCGAGTAAGACCATCCTCTTTAGAAGGTTATCCAGCTTATGCTTAGGTAAAAGTAAACTAAAATTTGCTTCCTGGAGGAAAAAAAAAGGAACAAGTGTCTTTGCCTTTTGTGTGTGTGATAACTTTCACATATTTGAAAAATAGTATTATGCCTCCCTTCAGTCTTTCGGGTTTTTGGGCTAAATATATCCAGTTTCTGGGACTTGTCTTCATTGAGCTTTCCCCCCCACCTTACTGTACAGTATACCTGTGAGTTGTTCTCCTTAAAAAAAACATTTCATTTTAATTTCATCTTTCGTTGTCAAGGGTGATGCTTAGAACTAGATATAGTCCTCAGTTTACACAGCTTAAATGTCTTACACAGAGTAAAATGGAAGTGTTCATCAAGCTGTGAGGACGGTTTGCCTCAATGTTTGTTGCTTCTGTTCCTACTCATTGCATTCCATTGCAGTTACTCTTACATCCAAGTCCTGCTCAGGCATTCAGCTGAACAAGAGGAGGGTTCAAATAATGTAGAAAATGGGGCAGTGCACACAGGAGTCCATCTGTTTGTTTTCCTGCGCTTCACTTGTTCAGCCAAGATCTAAAGGAGAGCTGTACTCACAGTTACATGAGCAACTATTTGCACAGTTGTGGGCTATTTTATTAGGGATCTGGATCAAGCAAAGAAGTGTACTTGAGTTCTGAAGGACACAAGGACAAGTGTCCTTCAGAACATCCATCTTAATATATGGGATTCAGAAGAGTAAGGGAAAGGCCTGCAGGTACAGCCTCATTATCCTACCCTGCTTCTGTTCATGTTCTGTTCATGTTTCAGATGAGCACCTACTATGCAGTTCAGTGTTATGTCAATCAGCACTATGTGGCCACAAAATTCACTTAGTTTTGATCGGTCTTTTTTCTCCCAGTCTTAAAATGTATTATATTTTTGCCAACTTCCTGCAGATCTTCAGTGGATATTAGTCTCTTGTGTAATGGCAAATAATGCTCCATTTATCATTGCAGAGTGACTTTGCATAGTGTTTTCTGGCTAGGACAGCTTTCTGGTCCCTGATGCTACTTACTTTTGGGGGTGGGGAGTGGTAGTGAATTTGGATTGCTAGGTATTCATATCAAACTCTCAGGAAGCTCTTTGAGGCTTTTTGAGAACACCGAGTTAAGATTCAAAGCCTGAATTGTTTTCAGGAAGGATCAGGAAGGCCAAGAAATTAGGTCAGTTTTAGCAGTATATTTCTTATGAATTCTGGTGCTAAAGTAATAGAATTGCTCTGTAACATAAAGCTTATTTCCTATTTGATTTGCACAGGTTTATTGTTTAATCTCAAGGTGCTGTAAGAAGTATTAAAAAAACAACACCAAAAGCTATATAATCATAGCTTGCTTTGGTAAGCCCAAAGTGATATAAATTATTTGAACTGTGCATTTTCAAGCTACCCTGATAAGGATGGAGTTGCCTTCTATTAGGGGAGGATAAATCATTCGGGAGAAATCTCAAGTTGGTTTAGACTAAGTCATGAAGACAGTAGATTTGCTGTCAGAGAAAGAAGGGCTTATCACTAAAAGGGCTTTGTGAGTTGCAAAATAAAGCAGCAGCTCTTCTTGAAAAAACCTTGGAAAGAGAGAATATAAAAAGTTTTAAAGCATGCCCTCAGTCTTTGAGGTTGAACTGAAGCATCCTTCTTTTTCTTCTAGTAAGATATTCACTACAGGTCATTTATTTCCTCAGGGAACACACCAAATAGAACTTAGACTTTGAAGAGTAATCAATTCATTTTGCATTTTCTCCTCAATAATACATGAAGACCATATAGTAATAAGTTCATTTAGAATTGTATATTTCTGTTTTATTGTCATTTATTGTTACTGATACCATATTCTCAAAAATGTTTGTGCTTCTTCAGTGTCTTCACCTTGCTAGACAATCTTAATGACATCTTGTCATTGGAATTGAAGTTTGGACTAGAAGTACTTGAACATGCTTCATATAAATCACCCTATTTTTGTGGCTTCTTGCTGATATTGCAGGATGCAACCCACATCTTCTGTTTCATTGTTCTCCCAGCATTGTCAGCTAAAATTCAACAAATTACTTGATATTATCTAAATTATGGTGAATATTTAGGTGTTTTACCCTATTGAAAAATAAAAACAATAATGTTTATGCTGCTACTAATAGATGTTTATACTCCTTGTGTCAAATAAGCTTAATACATATATGTTTTTTTTTTCCTATCTTGTATACCCACTGAGAATTGTGAGATTTTGGCAGGATATAAATTCAATAAACAAACACATAGACAAATCTTAATAGCACTTAATATTGCTTTCTATAACTGATACGTGTCACAGAAGATTTTCTATGCCTCCAGTAATTTTGCTTGTCTTGTCTGAACTTTTTCCAGTTTGCCTCTTCCTTTCAGAAATATGATCACAATTCAACACATTACTTTCAGGACTTACTAAAACAATATTTTGGTTCTACATTGTATGGCAGAATACTTTAATTTATTACTGGACTCAGTTTCTGTCTTTAAAATTGGGAGAAACTGGACCCACCCAGGCAAGTAATTTCAGTATGGTTTGTTCCCTAATTTCAGTATGGGCTAGTTCCCTAATTTTTCAAAAGCACAAAGTCTTTCAATTAAGAATATAATATGTATATAGGAACTGTATATAAACTGAAAAATTGAACAACTGAACAATTTTAGATTCATAAAACAAGTCAAAGTCACAAAATAATGTAAAATAATGTAAAAATTGTGAATATCACCGAATCTTCTCAGAGTGAATTGCATAGGTTATAGAATCATAGAACTGTGGAACTTGAAGAGACCATAAGGATCATAGTCCAATCCTGTCCAAGAAAACTAATTAAAGCATCCTTGGGAGATGGTTGTCTAGCCTCTTCTTTAAAACTTCCAGAGATATAGAATACACAACCTCCATAGGTTGACACTTCCACTGTTCTAAGAATCTTACCATCAGGAAATTTTTCTTTATATTTATAGAAAATTGAGATAACTGATATTTGTATCCCTTATTTCTGGTTCTAGTTTCTGTGGCAGTAGAAAATAGTTTCTGACTATCTTCTTTATGGCACCCTTTTAAGAACCTGAATACTGATAATGTGTCTTCCCTCAGTCTTCTTTTATCCAGGTTGAACATCACATGTTTCTCCAGCTTGTCCTCATAAGGCATGCACTGGGTCCCTGCACCATTTTTGCCACTGTTCTCTGGACCTGTTCTAAATTGTCAGTACTCTTGTGGAACTGTACACAGTACTCCAGGTGTAGTCTCACCTGTGCAGAACAGAGTAGACTAAGGAGTTCACACATACTTGATAACACTACTTTTTCAAATGGAGCCCAGAATTGCATTGGCCCTTCTAGCAGCTATCTCACATTATTGGCTTATGTGCAGCTTCTTGTCCTTCATTTTAGTATTTTTTACCACCCCTTTTTATTTTAAGTGCCTTAAACAATAAATTGTTATTAGGAAACATGGTAATCTAGTATGTAAGACGTATTTTATAGAATAGAATAGAAATAAGGAATAGAGATAAATGGTTGACTTATAAGGATTTTCTATTACTAAAATGGATGGATTGACAGAAAATATGCAAAATATTTTACAAATTCAAGTCCCATTTAAATTAGAATTATTTTTATTGGGAATATGGGAAGAACAAATGGGAAAACAATTTGTTAGAATTACGCATTATATGGTCATTGCAGCACAACTTGTAGATGCGCAAAATTTGAAAAATTAGATTTTACCTATGATACAAGATTGGATGTTAAAATTGATGGACATGGCAGAAAATGACAAATTGATATGCTTATTAAATGAAAACTCAAATTGTTACTATCTTAAAGAATGGAAACCATTAATGGTCTATTTGCAATATGCAGGTGGAGCAAAGCCTATTTGGGGTTGAAGACTAAAATATATATGAATTGATATATTAGACAGGAAATGTTTTTGTATGTTATATATAGAGCTAGCATGTAAGAAAACTTTTTTAATTACTAAGACCAGAGATAAATCGGAAGTTGACTATACTTATGCTTTATCTTTTTTCTTTTTTTCTTTACTTTTCTACACACTTTTACTTCTTTCTTTGATTTGTATTTCTTTTTCTTTTTCTTTTTCAACCTTTTAACTATGTATATTTAAAAAACTAATAAAATTTGGACCTTGCCCCCCCCCCCAAAAAAAAAGGAAACATGGTCATCTCACTATTCATGTTTAATAATGTTTTTCATCAATTTATTCAGATCACAGAGCCAACTGGTCAATAATTTCCTAGATCCCACAATTCTGGATCTCTTCTTAAAAATAGATGTTAAGAATGACCACATTCCAGGTCCCTGATACAAAGACTGATTGTAAAGTGATGCTACGGCTCACTGGTCCACTGCAACAGTTCAGAAACGGTTCATCAACACTGACCAATGATGATGATACATAATTGCCCTGGTCCACCAGTAAAAATTTCAGTAGTGTTAGATAGTCCTTAAAATTTGGGTTTTCTGCTAGTGAAGGCACTTAAGTTGTAGTAGATCCATCTCACTGCCACTTATGTCCTCTGTTTGGCTGAGTCACCGCCCCCCCAAAAAGCAGTGTATGATGGTTTCATATGCCCAATTCTTCTGTTTGGGGGGGGAGGTATTTTAAAATGATGTGTGACTAATTGGTGTGGCACCAACTGGATGGTAGCACTATTTGTCTAAACTGACTACCAAGGAAATGTCAGTGGTGAAGGCAGTAACACATGGTGGAAAAGAAAAAGCAGAGAAAATTAGGGGTAGGTGGAGAAAAAGTGGCAATGGCACCAGGCTTTCCTTTTCCTTAACGTTACACATGCAAGACCACTGTAACCGCATATTGGATACGTTTTTCTTAGTAGGAAAAATCCACATTTTCCCCTATCCTGCAGATCAGATACTGTATAAGTAACAAATATGGTATCATAAAAAAAGATTATATATTTATCTTTGATTGAGGGAACAAGGTGCAGATAAAGAGAGAGCAGCTTACATGCAAAAGAAATGTATAGTGGCTCCTTTGTTTTGATGTTGCTGCTTAAGCATTACGTTTAAGCATGCAAACATATTATTAATGGTGGTTCAAGCAGTATTTACCCTCTATCATTCTGATGTCATTTTCCATCTGCCTTTCGATTCATTGTTTTATAGTGAACCAAGCACTGAAAGAAGCCCACAAACAATTGTGTTTTGTAAAATACAGTTTAGCTGGAAATGATTATAAATTGCCAAAGAGAAATCAAATTTGAACATACTCTTTTTATTTACAAAAATGTCCAATGAAAACAGGTTCTCTCAATGCACAACGTACTATTTGAGAGTAACATTTCAGACAAAGAAACTATGTTTTATAATGAAGTTTGGGGGTGAGTATTAGCTTTTAAACATAGGTTTGACAGGAAACATCATCAGTTGTTAGTATGACACTGGTGCACCCCTATATGTGTATAAATGTTGCCTATGGGAGTGAATTGCTTTGGCTTTTAAAGGTTGCTTTTACAAAATAAGTCCTTCAAAAACAGTAAACTATCGCAGTGTAAAGTTTTTCAAGTTCCTCAGAATAAAACATTCTTCGCCGTTTTTCTGTGGTGTTCAGAAGAGTAAGAATGCTATGATCATTCTAGTAGGTAACAGACCATCGTTATTGGAAGTCAGTTCTTTATAAATTCATTTATCAACTCTCTGCATCCTCAGAGCTTTGCCTTCCTTATTTTTCTGGGAATTAAATTTAGTTATAGTGGTTATGTAGTAATATTGCTTTCCTCTGTACATCATTTTCTCATGGTGGGTGAAGATGTTTATTCAGTCAAATAAAAAAGTAATTTTTCTGGCAATGCAGTCAAAATGCAATCACCAAATAACTCTGTGTGATTGATGTGAATTCCATTTCTAATATCTAGTGAGGATATATAAAAAGCTTTTTAAAAATATCTGACCTATTGGTGTGTTCCAGCAATCATATGTCAATTTCCCCCCCACTTTGTACTCTGGCAACTGTCATGAGATGGGCGACCATATGAATCATTGAAATAAATATTTGAAAAGGCCAGATATGATTCTGTTTTATATTTTATGTACATTTTCAGCAACATGTATGTATTTTTATATTTTATGTACATTTTCTGCAAAAACCCAGGCAAGGAAAGATATGACACAATCCTTTTATATATCTGCTTTCATTATGGAATGATCAAAGCAGTGCTGATTCCCCCCCCCCCTTAAAATCTGTGCCTATAGTAAACTAAAAGAGTAGAAAGTGATACATTCTGCATCCCATAGTGTTCTTTCTCCAATTTTTGGTGGGAAATACTTTGGAAATGTAGCTCACTTGGTCTATTTTCATTATAGTTTTGAAAAGGACACAATCCTGCACTATATTATTTTCATTTGGATATTATTGGCCAATCCAACTTTACATAGATATCAGGTTGTAGATATAGAAAAAAACTAATGTAATTTATTCATAGACTAATGATTAGCGCAATACAGTTTCTGAAAATGAACTTTCCATTTTAACTATTATGATAAATAGGTCTGTCAATAGCTGTCTTCCAAGAGTTTGTCTACAAATCATCTAAAACACTGTAGATATCATTCCTTCTTTTAATGAAGAAATGTTTCCCCTTTCTGTGTCTTAGAACTTGCTGCTGTTCAATTACATAGTTTTATCAGCTCTTATTCTACAATTAGGGGCGTGGTGGCTCAGCGGGTAAGACACCAGGCTTGTCGATCGGAAGATCGCAAGTTCGGAGGTTCGAATCCCTAGTCCTGCGTGCGGAGTGAGCTCCCGCACTAGCTCCAGCTCTTGCCAACCTAGCAATTCGAAAGCATGCAAATGCAAGTAGATTAATAGGTACCACTTCGGTGGGTAGGTAACAGCGTTCCGCACGTGTCATGCGGCCACATGACCGTGGAAGCGTCTTCGGACAACACTGGCTCTTCGGCTAACAAACGGAGATGAGCATCGGCCCCTAGAGTCAGACACGACTGCACAAATATGCGGGGGGAACCTTTACCTATTCTACAATTATTTTGTCATGGTCCGTTTTTCATTTACCAAAAGTTTCAAATACAGGATGGAAAAAGCTTCTGTAAAGACGTATCCTTAAAGTGTTTATATGAATCACCACTTTCCAGAATCACCCAACTGTGCAAATAATGTGAGCTTTTGTGTGTGTGAAGTATGTGGCGAATTCTCTTGTTAGACAGGGGTTATGGTTCATTTGATTTCAACTATTTCCTGAATGAAATAGCTTTTTCTGGACAGTTGATAGAATTCTGTTCATATACTTGATAATTTTAAAATCACACTTCAGACTGACATAAATAAAATAAATTATTTTCATACTTTTTTGACTTGGTTTATTACTTAGGAATTGAATCAGCTATCTATGGATTAATAGTAATATTGCCATATGATTACTCTTGTCCATTCTTCCTTGAGCAACATCATCTAGGAAGATAAATTAGTGATTAATACAGTCTTGTGTACTTGCATACTTCACACAAGTATGAATCAATCTCTCTCTCTCTCTCTCTCTCTCTCTCTCTCTCTCTCTGTTTATTAAGGCTCCAAAATACTCAAAATCCTGAGTTCAGTATCTTCTGAATTGTCTTGTCCATCACTAAGATAAGCTATCTGCTTAGTGCTGCAAGTAAGGCCTTTACTTTCTTTTATCAGTTATTTGAAGTAGCACAGTACAGCTGGCAAGACAAGCAGGATCATCAACAAAATGTAGCAGCGTGTCTTTACCTTCTAATACAGAGCTTTCCAAACTGTGTGTCACGACACAAAAGTGTGTCGCCACACACAGCGTGGTGCGTCGCCACACCACCCGGAAGCGGCGGTGCGTGCATGCACGGTGGCAGCGGCAGCCGCCGTGCACACGCGTGCCACCGCACGCCCCCCGCGCCGCCGTGCATGCGTGCACCGCCGCACTCCCTCCTGTGTCGCCGCCGCGCGCCGCCACACCGGCGCTGGCGTGTCGCCAGCGGCGGCACTTTGGAAAGCCCTGCTCTAATAGGAATGCTTTCATTCAGATTTCCAGCCAACTAGCAAGCTCTTATCCAGGATACTCCATTTTTCCTTCATTGCTCATGGTTCTATATATTTTTTTAAACTACTGGCTACTAAATATATTTAATTACCAGTGGACTGTTGAGAAAGGGATTGATCTCTTATATTTTGTTTCTTCTTGTTTGGTATCAGAGTCTGCTAAGACATCTCCTTGTTTCATAATCCTCTTACATCTGTCAACACTCATCATTTGTTATTAGAAAAGATATTGAACTATAAGAGCTAAGGTCAAATGTTGCCTCTGCCATAAACTCAGTAGATTGCCTTAGGCAAGCCACTCTTTCTTGCCATATCTCATCTGCAACATGGGGAAAAATAATGTCCATGCATTACAGGGATATTATTGGTCCTAACTCAATGAACTGCTGTGAAATGATAAAGGCAGCATATTTGAAAACCTTCAAATAACCTTCAGTGTTATGATTTTTTAATTATTATCATTATCATTATTAAAAGATTAGGAACACAGCATGTGGACATTAGGATTGCCACCATCTCTCCCCCCAAACCCCCCAATCTGCCTTTATTTGTCCAGTTTACTATGCTTCTACTTGGTAAGTAAAATAGTTTAGATGCTTTCAGGGACTCAAAACGTGGAAGTTAGTCACCTATACTGACATGAAACACTATGACAGATATTTTCCTAGAGGCTCTGTGAGCGTGTTATCGAACTATTAGAAACAGTGACTTTAGTTTTCTTTTCTAGTTGTGCATATTTTTTTCAACATAGATTGGCAGCCAGCCAGCAGCACTACTTTAATAATCAGTCAGGATCTGCCGAGTATCTTTTCCAGTCTTTCTTGGCCCAAATCTCATAACTTTTTTCGTATTGTACATATAAACCATCTTCCAATTTATACACTACATGTGATATTGGTGACTTAACTTGGATTCACCAATTTCTTCACCCAACTTCTGTAATCAGAATGTGATTCAAAGAATGACATTAAGAATTTTGACATATCTATTATTACAACTATGTATTTACTAGCGTATGTTAGCATATGAAAGCTACTTTAAAGCTATTTTAAAGCATGTGTCTTGTCTTTGTTTTCATTAGGCATAGTAAATAAAAGGAAGCAAATGTGCAGAACAATTTAATAGAAGATTACATTTGATGGGAAATTACAGTGACTTAGTTAAGTAAAGTATGGTTGATATGCAGTGGCTGTGTACAGTGGGGCAAAAAAGTATTTAGTCAGCCACCAATTGTGCAAGTTCTCCCACTTAAAAGGATGAGAGAGGCCTGTAATTGACATCATAGGTAGACCTCAACTATGAGAGACAAAATGAGAAAACAAATCCAGACAATCACATTGTCTGATTCGGAAAGAATTTATTTGCAAATTATGGTGGAAAATAAGTATTTGGTCACCTACAAACAAGCAAGATTTCTGGCTCTCACAGACCTGTAACTTTTTCTTTAAGAGGCTCCTCTGTCCTCCACTCATTACCTGTAGTAATGGCACCTGTTTGAACTTGTTATAAGTATAAAAGACACCTGTCCACAACCTCAAACAGTCACACTCCAAACTCTACTATGGTGAAGACCAAAGAGCTGTCGAAGGACACCAGAAACAAAATTGTAGACCTGCACCAGGCTGGGAAGACTGAATCTGCAATAGGCAAGCAGCTTGGTGTGAAGAAATCAACTGTGGGAGCAATAATTAGAAAATGGAAGACATACAAGACCACTGATAATCTCCCTCGATCTGGGGCTCCACGCAAGATCTCACCCCGTGGGGTCAAAATGATCACAAGAACGGTGAGCAAAAATCCCAGAACCACACGGGGGGACCTAGTGAATGACCTGCAGAGAGCTGGGACCAATGTAACAAAGGCTACCATCAGTAACACACTACGCCGCCAGGGACTCAGATCCTGCAGTGCCAGACGTGTCCCCCTGCTTAAGCCAGTACATGTCCGGGCCCGTCTGAAGTTTGCTAGAGAGCATTTGGATGATCCAGGAGAGGATTGGGAGAATGTCATATGGTCAGATGAAACCAAAGTAGAACTGTTTGGTAGAAACACAACTCGTCGTGTTTGGAGGAGAGAGAATGCTGAGTTGCATCCAAAGAACACCATGCCTACTGTGAAGCATGGGGGTGGCAACATCATGCTTTGGGGCTGTTTCTCTGCAAAGGGACCAGGACGACTGATCCGTGTACAGGAAAGAATGAATGGGGCCATGTATCGTGAGATTTTGAGTGCAAACCTCCTTCCATCAGCAAGGGCATTGAAGATGAAACGTGGCTGGGTCTTTCAGCATGACAATGATCCCAAACACACCGCCCGGGCAACGAAGGAGTGGCTTCGTAAGAAGCATTTCAAGGTCCTGGAGTGGCCTAGCCAGTCTCCAGATCTCAACCCCATAGAAAACCTTTGGAGGGAGTTGAAAGTCCGTGTTGCCCAGCGACAGCCCCAAAACATCACTGCTCTAGAGGAGATCTGCATGGAGGAATGGGTCAACATACCAGCAACAGTGTGTGCCAACCTTGTGAAGACTTACAGAAAACGTTTGACCTCTGTCATTGCCAACAAAGGATATATAACAAAGTATTGAGATGAACTTTTGATATTGACCAAATACTTATTTTCCACCATAATTTGCAAATAAATTCTTTCCGAATCAGACAATGTGATTGTCTGGATTTGTTTTCTCATTCTGTCTCTCATAGTTGAGGTCTACCTATGATGTCAATTACAGGCCTCTCTCATCTTTTTAAGTGGGAGAACTTGCACAATTGGTGGCTGACTAAATACTTTTTTGCCCCACTGTATCTCATAAAATAAAATAGGAATAAATTATGGATGTCCTTGCTTGACAATTGTCAGAAGTGTGTATGTATATTTCCTGGTTCCAAATATGAAGTGAAATAGTGTGGAACTTTGTTATTTTATTAATATACTAACTCAGAGGTCTATACAGTATAAAAAGGAGATGTATAAGAAAATATACACAATGCATAGAAACATAAATAATGATCCTTGCATTTTGTATAAATCATTATAGTCCTTCTCAGGAGTAATGGACTGTGTTATGATGAGAGACTATTTGGGTTGATGGCAACAATGCAGAAGTATGACCTTTAAAATCATATAACATGTTTATTTGTTTAAAACTCTTATCTTTTTATTCTCCTCTGTTTAAGAGATACCAAATTACTATATTGTTTTACCATTCCAGTATCTGAAACACATAAAAGCCAATGTAAAAAAAGAAAAAGATTTGTAGGATTAATTATAAATAAAAAAGTTAGGTATAAATAGTGCATATTAATTGGAAAATTATAGCTTTCCAACATAAAGGTAAAAAAAATAGAAGGGATCTTTTAATATTTTATGGAACTCAAGTGTTTAAAATTTGGGTCTTTTAAAATTGTATTTTAATTTATGCTACAACCACTCTGCTTTCACATCTTTTTATGCTTAATAGCTGCCCAGTAAGTATGCATGAATAGGATTGCAGCTTTTGTGACCTTTTTAAAATTCGACTTTTAAATCCTATGACTGACTAGGATGTTTAAAGTTGTTGCCACATTATAAAGATCTTGAAGCCACAGTACTAAATCACAATACCAGTTAATTAAAAGTGTTGGAATTTTTTCGGGGGGAGGGAGGGTCAAACTCAGTTTATATATAAACTGCATAAACTCATCTATACATAAATCTGTCCTTTTCATATGAGTATTTATTTATTTAATACAGCTTTGTATTAGTAAATAAAGCCTAATGCATATAGCAGATGTTACTATTATCAGATTACATTTTCACTTTTGTGTACCATGGAAAGAATAGGAATAATTTAATACATCCACGGTTTTAGTTGATGATGACTAGTGTAATTTATTTTTATTTATTTTATTTTCTATCCCGCCTTTATTATTATTTTTTTAGAAATAACTCAAGGCGGGGAACATACCTAATACTCCTTCCTCCTCCTATTTTTCCCACAACAACAACCCTGTGAGGTGAGTTGGGCTGAGAGAGAGTGACTGGCCCAAGGTCACCCAGCCGGCTTTCCTGCCTGAGGCGGGACTAGAACTCTCAGTCTCCTGGTTTGTAGCCTGTTGCCTTGACCACTAGACCAAACTGGCTCTCTTATAAGTAATAAGTAAAGGTTATGTTGACTGTATTAAAAGAAGCCAGCAGGTTCTTTAACAGAGGTACTTGTTTGCACTCAGGTATACATAGGTTTTTACCACATTATCACTAAAATGTTGTGTGTGTCACTTCGATGAATAACTTCATTGCTGTAACAGTGTTTATGGGCAAATGGTACACTTAAACAAGTAAATTACCACAGGTAGAGTTAAATTACTGGGATCCTGTTATCAACAACATTGGATATCTTTGTTACTCTTGTTATCTGGAGATAAAATGTACTACCTGAATAAGTTGGTATAAGAAATTTAAAAGATATAGGGGGTTCTAACTGTGGAGGCTTTGGTGCTCTCTGAGCCTTGTTGTTTTCATGCAGACATTTCATTGCCAGGCTAGGCAACATCTTCAGTGCGAAAAGGGAGTGGAACTTGCTAACTGTAATAGTTCTAACTGTATGCCTTATTATTTAGCAGTTCTCTTACTATCGGTGGAAATGTAGAGGAAGATGTCTATCACTGAGAGAAAAAAAGAGTTACAGTAATCATTTTAATTTTTTCATCCTTCAGCAAAAGCCCTTCATCAAAAATTTGCAAACTGAATAAAATATTTTGATTTGAATGTGGCATGAAGGAATTATATGGGAGTGGGGGGAAATAAATAGTTTATCCTCTAATTAACTTTTAAGCATTCACATACTGTAGGATTATTCTAGGAATTGTCTATTTAAAGTAAAGCCTTGGAGAAACAAGACAATATAAATACCCAGTTTGAATTGCCATTTAACTCAATTTAGAGAAAGTTTCTATTTATATGAAAAGTGCAGTGTTAACATAGATTTTTTAAAAAATAATTAAGTTTATTAATGTCCACTATTCACTTTTGGAATAACAAATATAACTGAAAAAATAATTTCCTCAGTTTCCCATCAGAAATTATTTTTTTTAAAGGGCATAGTGTGAAGAAAAATAACCAGATTTGTAGTTTAAGTGCTTGCCCAAAAAACCTTGTGAGTAATTGAAAGCAGTCTCATGGGGCTTCTAATTTATGTGTAGGAGCCCTGGAAATTATCTTCTCCTATTTCCTGAATAATAAAGATAATCTTGCTGAGCTTGCTATGCTTAATTTACAGGCATTTACAGGCATTTTGCATTGTATAGGTGAAGCATTTATTTATTTAGAATATAATAACTTTATTACGGTCTTTGACCAGCCTTTACGGAAAAGAAAATAGTTTAATTCAACAATCCATTGTCAGGAAAAAGGAAAACAATAAAATAATAAAACAATACTGTATATCTAATTAAACATTTTGCATAATTGTATAGCTTGATAAAAATATTTGGCCACCAGGTTTGTGAGTGTAGAATCAGCATCCCTTAAAAAGAAATAAACATAAAATCTATCAGTATGACCCAGAAATTTAGAAATAATTGGGGAGATCAGAGCACATCTTGGGGCATCATAAAAAGGACACGGTATGAGGACATGGGCAAGAGTTTCTACCTCCCTGGATCCACAAGGGCAAAGTCTCTGTGAATAAGGAGTCCCATGAAATCTTCCTGCCAGAAGTGCTGAAGGAAGGGCATCAAAGCAGGCTCTGGAAAAGGCCCATTTATATTTGCTTAGGATTAGATTGTATAGATACCCTGCAGTAAAGGGTTTGCGGCTATCTAGAATTTGGCGATAGAATTCGGGAGCACTGGTAATATCAATTTGGCGATCAATGTCCCCAATTCTTTCTTTTACTATTGATTTGGCCTTCTCCAGAGTTAGTTGGCCTAAATATTCAAGAGAGAGGCCAAGACTAGAAAGTTATTTTGTACAAGTGTGGTGCCATCTGACAACAGCAAAGGCATCAGGCCTGTAGGCTCGAACATAATTTTGAGTCCTAAAGTTAAAATCCTGATCCAGGCCTGAGCCTTAATACTTGGCACATTAGCTTCAAGCCTCAAAATTGCACTGGGGGTGCATTTTGGGGTACCAAACAAAGACCTAAGGAAATTTGATTGGTTTCATAAGCCCTTAGGTTTGTATATGGGCCAAGTTGTATCCCATATAGTAGTTGGGCAACTGTTTTGGCCATAAACAGTTTAATTGCTGCTGGGATGTAATTTTCCCCGTTGCCTGAAATTTTTTTATTATTGCTTGTGAGCTCTTCTGGGCAGTAGAAGTGGCATAGTTTACCTGGGCTGTGTGCTGGCTCGTCTCAGTATCAGATTACAAAGAGTCTTGGCAGTCAGCCAGAGGCAAGGAATACCGCCCAAAGTCACGGTGCAAGAATAGCCAAGAGAGAGACAAACCAGAAATCCGTGTGCCAATGGTCAAAGGAGTGGAGCGAGGAGGTATCGGTAATCCAAAGCCGGGTCAAGGAGTCCAGAAGTCAGGGTAACGATAGTCCAAACAGGGTCAGGAACACAGGAAACAAGACAGGATACCAGAGTGGTCGCGAAGCCAATATGCAACGTTGCTCCCACAACTCCCTCATCACTCTGCTGGTAATTTATCAGGAGCTCAGGAGCTGTCATCTGGGTCCTGCAAAGACTCTCCCTGACCTCTGCGTAAATCTCTAGCAGCAAGCCGAGCACTCCTCCTTCTATTTTGCATTGTATAGGTGAAGCATTTATTTATTTAGAATAGAAAAACTTTATTACGGTCTTTGACCAGCCTTTACGGAAAAGAAAATAGTTTAGAGACGCACACGCCTCCGCCTCTGCCCTTTGGGAGATTCAGGTGAGCTGGGAGGCTGATGGGCTCCAGCTGGCTGCTGGCTAGAGGGTGGGGACAAACCACCATCCCCGGCTTGCTCCCCTGTAGCCTCAGTTATTGGCTGCTGGCCAGAGGGTGGGGACAAACCACAATCCCCAGCTTGCTCCCCTGTAGCCTCGGGTATTGCCAACTCCTGCGGTGCTGGATCTCCGTCTGGTGCCGTGCCTGTGTCTGGGGCCTCGCCTGGCTCAGTCCCCTGGAGGTTTGCCAGGGGCAGCTCGTCTTCTGACTCCTCTGACTCCTCACTGGAGCCTTAAGGCAGAGGCTGAACCAGGACAGGCTGTTAATTTCCTAGAGGCCTGAAATACTAAGGCCAGGTAGTTAAAACTTTTAACTTGTTCTAGTTCATGGGAGTCAATTGTCCACTTTTGCTTTTGTCTTTTATTAGAGAAAACTAGGACTTTAGATTTGTCATAATTAATTTTTAATTGCTCCTCATTACAGTAGGATGCCAGGGTTCTTAGTGCCCGCTTCATGCCTATGGAAGACAAGGAGAGAAGAACTGCATCATCTGCATAGAGGAGAATTGGGAGATGTCTATCGGCCAATTTAGGTGCATGGATATCAACTCTCCGAAGAGTTTTAATCAGGGAATTGATATAAATGTTAAAAAGCAATGGTGCTAAAATGCATCCTTGTTTCACCCCCTTAACAGTCTATAAAATCAGAAAGGTCCACTCCCCGGTTACATCTTACTTTAAGACCAGTTTTATCGTATAGCTTATGAATTAGGAGCAAGAGTCTTTTGTCTATAGAGGATCTGCTCAGAATATCCCGAAGTCTGACCCTTGAGATATTATCAAAAGTTGCCTTGAAATCAGTAAAGGCTGCATTCAGACCAGAGTGGTTAGTATATTTGTCAGCCAGGTGTTGAAGCATCAAACAATGGTCTATAGTAGATCGTCCCGGTTGGAACCCTGCTTGCTCAGGGTCGATTATTTCCTCATTTATTACTCAGGTTTGGAGTTTGGTGAATAGGTACCTGGCATATAATTTGCTGATAATGTTCAGTAAACTAATTGGCCTATAGTTAGCTGGGTCATTTCTATCCCCCTTTTTATATAAGGGAACAATTATGGCTTCCGCCCAGTCCTCTGGAATTTTAGCTCTGTGGTTAATATATGAAAAGAGCGAGGCCAATACAGGAGCCCACCAGTTTGAATTCGATTTAATTAGCTCAGGGGGGATATGATCACTCCCGTGGGGTTTTCCACACTTAAGCTGGTTAATAAGATTTTTAAGTTCCTTGCATGTGACTTGGGGCCACTGCAGTAGTGAGGATAAATCCATCACATAGGTGTTAGCATGCAGATCGCAGTAGGGCAGAGCTTTCCAAACTGTGTGTCGCAACATGTTAGTGTGTCGGCTGCAGTGTGTAGGTGTGTCACGCAAACGTAAAGAGAAACCTCTGAGTTGGACGCTCAGAGCCTCAAGCGCCTCATTCCGCGCAGGTCCTAGTGCCTGCCTTGTGCCTTGCTGCCTCCAAACCTGCTGTGATTCCGCGCAGGTCCTAGTGCCTGCCTTGTGCCCTGCTGTAAGAGGGGAGCTCTGTCCAAGCCTTGCCCTGCTGTAAAGGGGAACTCTGTTTTCATGAGATATGTTGTGTCCCCATCGTCTGTAGCTTGAATCATGTCAACTGAATTTCTACAAGCTACAGACAATTCCACCTGGATGACTGAGAACCTTCATAGACAAGTTGTGTCCCCATACATTTTGCTATTACAATTTATGTATGTGTCCATATCTCTTATCAGTTAGTTAGTTTAACCTCCGGTTTGCTAGTAAAACTGAATTACTGTGTCGCGAAATGATGCATGTCTAAAAAGTGTGTCACCAACATGAAAAGTTTGGAAAGCTGTGCAGTAGAGGGTTTGGAAAGGATGTACCCAGATGCTTGAGGGAATACTACAGCGCACTTGTATGGTGTCGTTTTGGGAACAATTAGTTATAATATGCCAGAATAGGGAAGGATTTTTTGACTTTGTGGCTTCAATTAGCTGCAACCATTTTTCTTCTGGTGTTGGGTTTTTTTCTTTCTGAGCAGGGCCTTATATTGTCTTTTCTGCTCCTTTAAGATTTTGATGGAATCTGGTGAATTGGCCTGCAGTGAGGTGGCATAGGATTCCAATAATGCTGCTTTAGCAGCGGGACAAGATTTGTCAAACCAGCTCTTAGAATGCCACCCCATCCTGGTTGGGTTGGTATTCACCTTCCTTACAAAAGGTTGGAGCTTAGCTATGAGGTCATGATATACATCAAGTGCGCTGCTATCTTGAGGGGTGGTTGGGTCTGAGTGTGCCCCAAAGTTACAGAGAGATGAAAAGTATGCTCTTCCTTCCTCTGAGTAAAACCATTGGGCTCTCCTATCTTCAAGGGACTTATTCCATCTGACCCTGTAAGAGCCACCTCCCTTCAGGTCTTTTGAATCGGCCTTAATTTGGTTCCTAACTGGGCCTTGCCTAAATTTCCAAGTAAAAAAGTAAGTGAAAGGTGGTCACTTTCAGACCTAGGAACTATACCAAAGTGATTAAGGCGAGGGGACAGGTCTGTAGAGATTATTAAATAATCTATAGTGGATAATTTGTGGTCTGACCGAAATGTATATTGCCCAAGGAAATCAGTTTGAACTGAACCATTTAACACTTGAATGTTAAGCCTATTTACAAGATGCAGCAACCTAAAGCCAGGTATTTTGTGTCTTTAAAGGATCTGGACAGAAATGGTGGTTCAGTTGCTTCTTCAGGGGGATAGGCATTGAAACTTTCATAGAGAGCTTCATCATTACAACCAACTCTTGCATTGAAATCCCCACCTATTAGAATATATGTGTGAGGTTCACGATCTTTATGATCCAAAATCAGAATCTACAACACAAGCCACGAGGGATATGTGCAATTCGTTTATTGAATCAGCATCGTGCTCCGTTAAAGCCAGAAGTGGGTTTCTTCCCCCCCAGACCTCTCCTTTAACCATTCGGTTCTTACTTGTCCCGCCCCTCCCTCTCAGTTCTTTCTTTGTTGATTTCATTCTTTGCTTCACATTGATTGCTCTCTTCCGGCCTCGTGGTCGCCGGCATTGGTAGTACTTTTGTCATTGGTTTCTGAGTTTTCCTGATTCGGCAATGCTGCTGCTTTCTCGGAGGCTTGTGTTTCTCCCCTCCCCCATCTTCCTTTTATCCTTATTTCCTGTCTTTATTTACACTGTGTAAGGTTGGAGCATCCAGCCGCAATTACCCATTGCTGCTGGATTCTCCATCCTTACAATATGCACTGGGAAACTTATTCAGACAAAGTGTGAGGAAGTTATCAACCTGATTCCATGTTTGGGTGACCTGTAACTGAAGCTGTTGAGGAGGAAGATAAAAATTAATACATAGTAAGGAAAATTGGTCAAAGACTAACAAGACTGATACAGCATTCTCAAATTGGAGTAGTTGCTTTACAATTTGAAGATGCAAGTTAGAGACTATAAATAGGCCAAGACCCCCCCTTGGGTCTGCTACCTCTGAGGCTAGGCTGTGCAGGGGATAGTAGAGAGAAGTAGTTAGGGATTAAAAATTCCCTCAGCATCCATGTCTCCTGCAAAACAATTATGTCAAATTGGGATAGAAATCCAAGAAAATCAGGGTCTGCTTGTTTTGAGGCTCATCCAGCTATATTCCAAGAGAGGACGAAGAGATTGTTAGCAGAATATAGTTGTCAGTTTGCTGGTTCTCTTGGGGTGCTGTCGCTGGATAGTTGTTCAGAAGGAGCAACACTTGGATTGAACAAATTGGTGATTGGGGAAGAAGACAGAGGACAGATCTCCTGTTGACAAATAGGGTGGATAGTGTCCTGAATCTGGGATGATTCTATAGGGGAAGTTTTATGGGTAGAGAAATTAAGGCTAGATTGGGGATCAGAGTTAGAGGATTGATTATGTTCAGGGTTCCTGTGGAGAGAGTTGATTTGCAGGGAAAAATGGCAAGTTGTAGGAGCAACCATTGAATGAATAGAATCAGGGTCCATACAGGGAGGAGCCAATGGAGATGGAGCTGTAGTCTGACTAGCCTGTTCTTTAGAGTCCAGTTGTCAGGGATTATCACCTGTGGATTGATCATCTGGAGGATTATAGAGGGATTGTGTTACATTGATCAACTTGGTGTTCCCTTCATTTGTCGGAGTGAGTTTTGGACTGGAGCGCCTTCTTTTTTTATTTTTTGGAGATGTTAAGCACTCAGGGGATGAACTTGTCAGCATTTCAACAGGAGGACAACGGGAGGGTAATAGAGTGTTGAGGGATTCAGTTGCAGCAGTCACTGACTGAAACATTGATTTAACTGCCTCAAGTTTTCTTATAATTTGGTTGTTGTGGGTTTTCCGGGCTGTGTGGCCGTGTTCTGGCAGTTGTGGTTCCTAATGTTTCGCCAGTTGCTGTGGCTGGCATCTTCAGAGGACAGGAGCACAGCTAGAAGATTCTGTCTGTGCCCAAGTGGAGGGTGTGAGTTCCTGCTGGTGTTTATAGCTGCTGAGAGGGTGTGTGTCTTCTGTGGGTCATTTACAAGAGATTAGGAGAGGGTTTATTGTGGTGATTAGGGGGTATGGTGCTGTCGTGTGTGGGATTAGCACATCTATTGTGTGAGTTGTTTGTATATTTCTGTGGTTGAGTAGAGTTCATTGACCTTTTGCAAGCTGTGTTTTTCAGGACTGGCAGCCAGGTTTTGCTGATCTTTAAGCTTTCTTCTTTTTTATTGAAACTGTGTTGGTGTTTATGTATTTCGATGGCTTCCCTATATAGTCTAACATAGTGGCTGTTGGTGTTGTCCAGTATTTCTGTGTTTTCAAATAAGATTTGGTGACCAGTTTGTTTGAGAGCATGTTCAGCTATTGCAGATTTTTCAGGTTGCTGTAGTCTGCACTGTCTTTCATGTTCTTTTATCCTGGTTTGTTTTATCCTGGATAAAGTTTTAAAAGTTTTAAAAGTTTTAAAAGTTTTAAAAGTTTTAAAAGTTTTAAAAGTTTTAAAAGTTTTAAAAGTTTTACTAGTCTTTAACAAACATAAGTTACCCTGAATTCTCCAAACTGACTATATGGCTTTTTTATTCACATGCCTTTTGACTTTCAAAAGACAAAAAAAGGAAAATTAAATTAAATCTTCACTATGGCACCTTTTAGGAATCTGAATAGTGATATCATGTCTCCCCTCAGTCTTCTTTTATCCAGATTGAACATCACAAGTTTCTCCAGCCTGCCCTCATAGGGCATATGCTAGGTCCCTTACCATCTTTGTCAGTGTTCTTGGACCTGTTCTAAATTAACAATACTTTTTCTGGAACTGTACACATGTGTACCCTAGAATTTTCTTCCTTAAATATAATAACTTACATTTCTTCCTGTTGAAGGATATCTTGTTCCTCTCAACTAAGTCTTCCAACTTGTAAAGATTAGACTGAAGTCTTATTCCATCATCCTGTGTGTAGGTCAAACCTCCCAATTTTGGGTCATGCAAACATTTGACAAACAGCTCATCAACCCAGTTATCCAGGTCATTAATAAAAATGTTGAATAATTTTGGCCCTGTAGGACGACAATGGCTGTTGCTCTCTAACTCCAGTAGAGCTCTCGTAGCTGACTCCCTGAATACAGTTAGCCAGACAGTTACTGTATGGACCAATCTTACTGTACTGTCATCCAAACCACATTCTTTTTAATATCTTGTCAATGAGAATGTCACATAGAACCTTTGTGGTAGACTGTATCCAAGCATTCCCCTTGTCCACTAGACTCATTACCTTGTCAAAGTAGGAAATGGGATTTGTCTCACCTGACCTATTATTGACAAAGCCATGCTGAGTCTTAGCAATAACAGCATTTTCTTCAAGATACTTACAAGTGGCCTGCTTTCTTATCTGTTGTAACATCTTTCCAGGCATTGATGTTAGCCTCACTGGTGGATAATTACTGGAATACTCTTTTTTCCTTCCTTGAGGTGGGGGGCCACATTTGCTCACCTCCCAGTTCTTCCCATATTCAGGTAACTGTATAAACCATCTCTATGATGCATTTCCTTCTAAAACACACAATTACTGACTTAGCTTCAGTTAACAATTCTGGACCCAGGAAAGAGTATAGAGCTAGGATGTTTCTTCCTCTAAAGCATTTTGTTAGCTTGCAAGGTTGGTATTTAAGACAATTGAATTCTTTAACCCAAATCTGACTATAATCTATAGCTATTGTTTATACTTGATTCAAAATACCTAGCTCATTTTCCCCCTCAGATCTCTTGGAAATGTTTTGCACCCAGTAATTTACAAAGTGGAGAAAGACATCCTTTTACACAATATTGACTTTCAGAATTCAGAGACAGAAGGGCTGAGAAACCTTAAACAGTGAATCAGAGCATTTTGACAAGCCTCGAGTTCTGCCAGCATCCAGATTTGAATCCACAGCTGACCTATATATTTCTCTAGTTTGGGAATAATCCTTTTGATTTTCATCCTTTCCTATTTTGCATTCTGAGTAATCTCTAGAACAGGGTTTCTCTCAACCAGGGTTCCATGGAGCCCTAGGGTTCTACGAGAAATCACTAGCGGTTCCCTGGGAGATCACGATTTATTTAAAATATTATTTCAATTTTGGGCAACTTCACATTAAAGAGGTAAGTTTCATTCTTTATTTTTAGTTTAAGAACACTGTTGATGCATATAAATAGGCCTACACATGAATATAATAAGTTTGTAACTTCTGGCCTATATTTGAGTCTGAATGTGCAGGGGTTCCCCGAGGCCTGAAAAATATTTCATGGGTTCCTCCAGGGTCAAAAGGTTGAGAAAGGCTGCTCCAGAATGTCCCTTTATTAATCCACAATACAGTTTTCAAACTCAAGAAAAGCTTATATTGAAATTTGACAGTGACATTGGTGGATTAAAAGTTGGGTTTCTCCTTGTGAGTGCCAAACCAATAAATTTGACTTCAGGTCATGAATTATTAACGTGCTATAGATTTTGTACAGAAGAGGAAAGAAAATGATGCCTTCATTCCCACCAGGACACAAGTCCCTATATTCAGTATCATCATGCATGCTTTCAGCATCCAAAAGAATTGAAACAAATGGGTGAAACAGTATTGAATTTAACACACATAGGGGGAAGAGATTGATAATAAAGTTATGTAATGAAATGTTAGGGAAAATATGGTTGCAGTCCTATCCATAGTTCTATAAGGAAAAAAAAATCAGATTATATGTGTACCATGTACCATCGGCAGATAACTGAGGTGGCTGACATTGGGAAATCCTACCAGTGGCTGTAAAGGGCTGGACTGAAAGACAGCACTGAGGCACTGATCATAGCAGCACAAGAACAGGCATTAAGCACCCGATCCATAGAAGCAGGGGTCTACCACACTAGGCAGGACCCAAGGTGCTGACTGTGCAGAGATGCCTCAGAGATAATCCAACAGAGTGGCAGCGCAGGCAGGAACAGCATACATTGAACAACACAATCAAGTAGCTGGCATTGTGTACAGGAACATCTGCACAGTGTATGGGCTAGACCCTCCCAAGTCCAGATGGGAGATTCCACAGAAGGTTGTGGAGGGTAACAGGGCTAAGATCCTGTGGGACTTCCAGATCCAGACAGACAGGCAGGTACTGGCCAATCAACCAAACATTGTGGTAGAAGACAAGGACCAGAAGACGGTGGTGGTGATAGATGTAGCAGTGCCAAGAGACAGCAACATCAGGAAGAAGGAGTATGAGAAGCTGGAGAAGTACCAGCACCTGAAGGAGGAACTATATGTGGAAAGTGAAGGCCAAAGTGGTCCCAGTGGTGGTAGGAGCACTCGGGGCTGTAACTCCTAAGCTGGGAGAGTGGCTCCAACAGATCCCAGGAGGAACATCAGAGCTCTCTGTCCAGAAGAGTGCAATGTTAGGAACAGCTAAGATCCTGCGCAGAACCCTCAAACTCCCAGGCTTCTGGTAGAGGACTCGAGGTTGAGGAAGACACATAACACCCATAGGGATGAGAAGGGATTTTTTTAATATAAACTATTTGAAAACTATCAGAGTGGAGTGGGACAGAAAATCTTTCCTTGTACAACTGGATTCCTCTGCTAGCTCTTACCTTAACAGTATTATCAGTTTCATAATGAACTGTAAAAAGCCTGGAATACAACAACAGAAAATCTTAAACAGAAGATATAATGTAACTCTCTTAAAATATCTAAATCTCATATACTAAAGCTTAGTATGACAAACTGCTGTGGCATTGGGGACATAATCTATTTACACAGAAGTAATGTTAATTTCTGACAGTTCTTTATTGTAGTACTTCCACACATAATTCCTAATATTTGGTGCTCATATTGCTAGTAAAAATATTAATTCAGGTGTTGCAGTGATTTACCAGTTCTAAGTCACTGAGCTGGAATTTGCTAATGAAAAAATGAGCTTTTAAAGCATCACTTTGTCAGTGTTATTTACAGTTTCAGCTGTTTAGGGATGGCTGGAAAACTACAAGAAAAGAACAACGCAGAGCAAATTATGTTGGTAAGATGTGGCGGTGGGAAAATTGTATCTTTATTTGCCATAATCATAGACAAGTCTAGAACTCTCAATGGTTAGAGATAACTGCAGCCTCTCCTGCAGTGCTTTCCAAACTGCCGCCGTTGGCGACACACCAATGGTGGCGTGCGCGGCGGCAGGGGCATGCACGGCGTCGGCGCAGGGGGGTGCGCGGTGGTACAGCACACCACAGCGCGGTGGTACAGCAGCGGCGGCCTCCGCTAAAACATGGAAGCGCTGATGGCACACCGCTGCCATCGTCGCTGTACACACCGCCGCCGCCACGTGCACCCCCGCACTGCAGCCATGCACGCCCCCGCCGCCGCTTCCAGGTTATGTTGCGACACACTAAACTGTGTGTTGTGACACACTAAAGTGTCACGACACACAGTTTGGAAAGCTATGCTCTACTGAATCATTTCAAATGGGAGATCTTGAAAAATGTAACCAAAATGAAGAAACAAAATGGTTGTTTACAGGAATGGGGAAATGCTAGCTTCTGCAAGTTCATGTAACCAGTGGGAAGAGTCAAAGGCCTCAGTTTGTCTGAACTTGCTCAAGAGACTGTATTCTGCACCTATACCTTGTAAAGGGTCAAAGACATACATTCTGATGTCAGCCAAGGAGCTCCCATGAGATACAGTTGCACATCACTAGTATTTACAGAGCAAAATAGAACAGGAACCTTTTCACAATCCTGCACAGAATCTGATAACATTTAGCAAAGCTCAGAACTTTCATTCTGTATTCTTTTCTTTAAATACATATTTACTATTGGTTGTGGGTTGACATGATTGATTTCTGTGTTTTTAATCTTATTATTATAAACCACATGGAGTTATATGAGCTGAGCAGTATATAAATATTGTAAAAAATACATAAATGATTATTGAGCAAATGTGTGGATTTCCATTGCAATGTAGCATTTGCATACAGCAAATGTCCTGACTACCCCTTTTTTCTTGTTTTAGGGTAAGACATACAGTACATCAACCCTATTACACTAATCCTAACTTTATTAATGAAAACACACACAAGGAAAGGGTATATTACAAGAAACAGTGACCAGGTACATCCCATGCAGGGTCTTGTCTTGCCATGGCACTTCCTCTGCTTGATCTTTCTTCCATGTCTGCTGCTGCTTCAGGCATTCTCTCAGCAGCTCATCTTTAGGTATATTACAAGAAACAGCTGCCAGGCATTCACAGATCCATGTGTGTGACATTGAGTCATAGGCTTTCCTGTAGTCAATCCAGGCTGTGCTCAGATTGGTCTGTCTAGACCTTGAGTTTTGGGCGACTGCTCTATCTATGAGCAACTGGTGTTTGGAGCCTCTGGTGTTGTTCCCAATGCCTTTCTGAGCTGTGCTCATGCACTGGCCCATATGGTCCTGCAGCTTGGCGGCTACGATGCCTGATAGGCATCTCCAGGATTACAGTGGCTGTAGCATATACCAGTTCATTGGTTTGAGTTATAGTGGTAGTAGGGATTGTCGTGAGGGCTCTGTTGGCATCTCTCTGTTGACCCGCCCCACCCGTGCATGCAGAGAGGGCATGCTTCGGACCCCCTCAACAAGAGAATTCCATCTAGCGGGGTCCAGGAGGCGTGCCTTCTCTGCGATAGCGCCCGCCTTGTGGAATATTCTGCCCCCGGAGGTGAGACTGGCCCCCTCCCTCCTGGCCTTTCGGAAGGCCCTTAAGACCTGGCTCTGCCACCTGGCCTGGGATGACGGAGGTGGTAGTGCCTCCTGGGGTTGGCTGGCTCCATAGCTCCACTATCTATTCTGCGGGTCCAAGTCCATCCTGGATTCTATTTTATTATGTTTTGCTTGTGTTTTTAGATATTTTGTATAGTTTTTAAATTTTATTTATTGTAACCTGCCCAGAGTCCCTTGCATGGGAGATGGGCGGGGAATAAATTTGATAAATAAAATAAATAATAAAAATAAATAAAATCTTCTAGCATACTATCTGATGGTACTTCTCCACTGAGCCTTGGTAATCGGTCTCGAGAGTTGACTGTAGCTAGTTTATCCATGATCTTTTGCCTCATATCAGCTGCTGTGCTCTGTAATGGAGGGGGTGGCAGTGATGTTCTAGCTTCAGGTGTTGGCTGCACCTCCAGTTGTTCTTCCAGGTCTTCTTGAATCTGGGATATTATGTGTAGTTGGTCTATCTCAAGTTGTGAGAGCAGCTTCCTCTTCACTATGCTGAAGCATTGGGTAACTAGCTGTTTCAAAGTTAGTGTGGATGCAGGTCTTCTGTCCATCCATAGTTCCCTCATACGTTTCATATATCCCTTCTCATTAGGTCTACTGTTGTAGTAGCATTCCATCAATTCCAGGTTCTCTTGTCTCGTCCATGTATGGTTTGTTCCAGTAGCCCACTTATCGTCAGATTGCCCTGGTTCCCCAACATCTGACGCGGACCGTTTTAATCCGGGCGACGTCCGAGCCGGCATGACTCTCTTAGTTCGTGTCACTCTCATATTTTGAGGTAGGCAGGTGAAGCATTAGGGGGTCTTTGTCCAAGGACCCCTACTGGTAAGGTAGGTACATCTTGGATTTGAACCCCCGTCTCCCTCTCCAAAGGCAACGCTCTAACCACTACGCTATCCAGTTGCTACATATAATATAATATAATAATATTAATATAATATAATAATATAATATAATATAATATAATATAATAATATAATAATATAATATAATATAATATAATATAATATAATATAATATAATATAATATATTCCCTTCATGGATCACTGCCTTGTTGTGGCGAAGGGGCTTGCGTAACTCAATGAAGTCAGGTCAAGACGGACAGGTCATGACGGAGAGTTCTGACAAAACGTCCACTGGAGGAGGGAATGGCAAACCACTCCAGTATCCTTGCCAAGAAAACCCATGGACAGTATCAAAAGGCTAAATGATATGGTGCCGGAAGATGAGCCCCTCAGGTCGGAAGGTGTCCAATATGCTACTGGAGAAGAGCGGAGGGCAATTCCGAGTAGCTCCAGAAAGAGTGAAGCGGCTGGGCCAAAGCCGAAAGGACGCTCAGTTGTGGATGTGTCTGGAAGTGGAAGGAAAGTCCGATGCTGTAAAGAACAATATTGCATAGGAACCTGGAATGTAAGATCAATGAATCAAGGTAAGCTGGATGTGGTCAAACATGAGATGACAAGATTGAACATGGACATCTTGGGAATCAGCGAACTAAAATGGACAGGAATGGGCGAATTTAATTCAGGAGACCATTATATATACTACTGTGGGCAAGAATCCCTTAGAAGAAATGGAGTAGCTCTCATAGTCAATAAAAGAGTGGGAAAGGCAGTACTGGGGTACAACCTCAAAAACGACAGAATGCTTTCAGTTCGTATCCAAGGCAAACCATTCAAAGGGGACTGGAATGCTAAAGTAGGAAGTCAAAAAATAACCGGAATAACAGGCAAGTTCGGCCTCGGAGTACAAAATGAAGCAGGGCAAAGGCTAATAGAGTTTTGTCAAGAGAACACGCTGGTCATAGCAAACACTATTTTCCAACAACACAAGAGACGACTCTACACGTGGACATCACCAGATGGTCAATACCGAAATCAGATTGATTATATACTTTGCAGCCAAAGATGGAGAAGCTCTATACAATCAGCAAAAACAAGACCCGGAGCTGACTGTGGCTCAGATCATGAGCTTCTTATCGCAAAATTTAGGCTTAAATTGAAGAACGTAGAGAAAACCAGTAGACCACTCAGGTATGACCTAAATCATATCCCTTATCAATATACAGTGCAGGTGAGGAATAGATTTAAAGGATTAGATCTAGTAGACAGAGTGCCTGAAGAACTATGGATGGAGGTTCGTAACATTGTACAGGAGGCAGCAACTAAAATCATCCCAAAGAAAAAGAAATGCAAGAAAGCAAAGTGGCTGACTGATGATACTGAGGAAAGAATGGAAGCAAAAGGCAAGGGAGAAAGGGAAAGATATAACCAACTGAATGCAGATTTCCAGAGAATAGCAAGGAGAGATAAGAAGGCCTTCTTAAATGAACAATGCAAAGATATCGAGGAAAACAATAGAATGGGGAAGACTAGAGATCTCTTCAAGAAAATCGGAGATATCAAAGGAACGTTTTGTGCAAAGATGGGCATGATAAAGGACAAAAAAGGCAGGGACCTAACAGAAGCAGAAGAGATTAAGAAGAGGTGGCAAGAATACACAGAAGAACTATACAAGAAAGATCTTAATATCCCTGATAAATACGATGGTGTGGTCACTGACCTTGAGCCGGACATCCTAGAGCAGAGCTTTCCAAACTGTGTGTCGGGACACATTAGTGTGTCGGGTGCAGTGTCTGGGTGTGTCGCGGCTGCTGCTGCCTCCGAGCCCTGCCAGGATTCCACACAGGTCCTAGTGTCTGCCTTGTGCCTTGCTGCCTCCAAACCTGCTGTGATTCCGCGCAGGTCCTAGTGCCTGCCTTGTGCCCTGCTGTAAGAGTGTGTCGCGAAATGATGCATGTCTAAAAAGTGTGTCACCAACATGAAAAGTTTGGAAAGCTGTGTCCTAGAGAGTGAAGTCAAGTGGGCCTTAGGAAGCATTACTAACAACAAAGCTAGCGGAGAAGACAGTATCCCAGATGAGCTACTTAAAATCCTAAAAGATGATGCTGTTAAAGTGCTGCACTCAATATGCCAACAAATTTGGAAAACTCAACAGTGGCCACAGGATTGGAAAAGGTCAGTTTAAGTTCCAATTTCAAAGAAGGGCAATGCCAAAGAATGTTCAAATTACCGTACAATTGCGCTCATTTCACATGCTAGCAATGTTATGCTCAAAATCCTACAAGCTAGGCTTCAGCAGTATGTGAACCGAGAACTACCAGAAGTGCAAGCTGGGTTTCGAAGTGGCAGAGGAAGTAGAGATCAGATTGCCAACATTCGCTGGATCCTGGAAAAAGCAAGAGAGTTCCAGAAAAACATCTACTTCTGCTTCATTGCCTACGCTAAAGCCTTTGATTGTGTGGATCACAACAAACTGTGGCAAATTCTTAAAGAGATGGGAGTACCAGACCACCTTACCTGTCTCCTGAGAAACCTGTATGCGGGTCAAGAAGCAACAGTTAGAACCGGACATGGAACAACCGATTGGTTCAAAATTGGAAAAGGAGTATGACAAGGCTGTATATTATCACCCTGCTTATTTAACTTATATCCAGAGTATATCATGAGAAATGCTGGGCTGGATGAATCACAAGCTGGAGTTAAGATTGCCGGGAGAAATATCAACAACCTCAGATATGCAGACGATACCACCCTAATGGCAGAAAGTGAAGAGGAACTAAAGAGCCTCTTGATGAGGGTGAAAGAGGAGAGTGCAAAAGCTGACTTGAAACTCGACATTACAAAAACTCAGATCATGGCATCTGGTCCCATCACTTCCCTGCAAATAGAAGGGGAAGAAATGGAAGCAGTGACAGATTTTATTTTCTTGGGCTCCAAGATCACCGCAGACGGTGACTGCAGCCATGAAATTAAAAGACACTTGCTCCTTGGGAGGAAAGCTATGGCAAACCTAGACAGCATATTAAAAAGCAGAGACATCACCTTGCTGACAAAGGTCCGTATAGTTAAAGCTATGGTTTTTCCAGTAGTAATGTATGGCTGTGAGAGTTGGACCATAAGGAAGGCTGAGCGCCGAAGAATTGATGCTTTCGAACTGTGGTGCTGGAGAAGACTCTTAAGAGTCCCTTGGACTGCAAGGAGGTCAAATCAGTCAATGCTAAAGGAAATCAACCGATACTGAAGCTGAAGCTCAAATACTTTGGCCACCTATTGCGAAGAGAGGACTCACTGGAAAAGACCCTGATGCTGGGAAAGACCGAAGGCAAAAGGAGAAGGGGACGGCAGAGGATGAGATGGTTAGATAGCATCACCGATGTAACGAATATGAATTTGAGTAAACTCCGGGAGACAGTGGAGGACAGGAAAGCCTGGCGTGCTATGGTCCATGAGGTCACGAAGAGTTGACACGACTAAACGACTGAACAACAACAATATAATAGTATAGTATAGTATAGTATAGTATAGTATAGTATAGTATAGTATAATAATAAATTATCGATTTTGAAATGCAACTATCTTTAGATCTGACCATGGTTTCTCATCTACCAGAAAAGAAATTATATTAACCCAGAGACATATCTCTGGGTCATTTTTCTTAGTAGAGCAGTGTGTGTCCGTATGTGCAGTATGTCTATCATTATGCATATGTAGAACTGATACACTGATGTTCCTCAGGACTCCAAATAAAAATTCTATTAACTTTGTTAATTTCCTCTTCAGTTGGTAATAGTTGAGGAAATGATCAAGAGGCATTTACCTTGTCTAGATACTGTGATTAGAAAAGCAGCTTCATAATTCTATACACTCTCCTAACGTCCCTTCCCTCCAACCAATTCTGAGTTTGCCATAATAATCTTATATGTTGCTAATCACCTCAATAATTTTTCTGTGCTATTGATAGAGAGGAATAATTTTCCCTTACCTTTCTGCAGGTTTTTTGCTATATTGTATTTATTTGTATTTAATAATAATTTGTTCATACTTTATCACTGTGATATGGATAGGTAAATTCTATCTCTTAAATATCTTTTTCTAGGCATGTGCAAAACATTTCAAACTTGAAACACACCAAATTTGAAATACTTTATTTTGAGTGCCAAAGAGATCTTGTGAGCAAAAATAGGTGGCCCCCGTCTTCCCAGTCTTCTGGGAAGTCTTGTCTAAAGTTCATGATACCGTATTTCTTTCACACTCAAAATAGGACATTCTAAATTTGAAGTTATTCAGTTTTAAACATTTTGGACATACCCGTGACTGTCACAATGTTCATTGGACTCATTCCTGTTTGGTGTCTTAGAGTTCTAAGATATTTTAAATGTATACTTGAAAGTGTGAACTGGTGTGAACTAACTTGTATCTGCAGTTGTGTATCATCCAA
This sequence comes from Charina bottae, assembly GCA_023362775.1. Classification (NCBI taxonomy): domain Eukaryota; kingdom Metazoa; phylum Chordata; class Lepidosauria; order Squamata; family Charinaidae; genus Charina; species Charina bottae. The sequence goes on along the minus strand of JALMGJ010000002.1, from coordinate 94,613,665 downwards.
ACACTCTATTAAAATAGTGGGTAATGGTTGTGGCTTGCTATTCTGTACTTTGAGTGGCAACTTCTTTCATTTATTATGGAAGCTATTTCACACAGCTGAAAATGTCTCTTTTCAGATATACATAATTATTTACAAAATTCATTTTTCTGAGACATGGTAAACTGCATGTTCAACAATTTCACAGCTATATAACAGCTATATAACAGTGTCTCTAGTCCAGTAACTTAACCATTACACTATACTGGCTCCCATGTTCATAGTATGAAATACTATATTTCATATTGTCTGCCTGGAAATTGAATCCTTAGAAGCTGATAAACAGGTGGGAGATCAAGGAGGAGGAGGAGGAGGAGGAGGAGGAGGAGGAGGAGGAGGAGGAGGAGGAGGAGGAGGAGGAGGAGGAGGAGGAGGATTTATAAGGCTGCCAAATCAAAAGATTCAAGGCAGAGTACAGAGTTAAAACATAAAAAAGTCCAAAAACAAATACACGAATACAACACACTGGAGAGCAAACTACAAATAAATTTCCAGCTACCCATCATCCACTGGTTGGAATCATAAATTGCCCTTGCTTCAGGTTTGTTTTTAAAGCCAGGTTTTTAGAGATTTTCTGAAGGATGGCAGGGTTGGGGTCAGACAAGTCTGCTAATATGCAAGTTCTGTCTAATTGACAAAAGTGCTTCTGAGCCTCAGCATAAAATAGAAGTTGTAGCGGGATAATTAAATACTGTTGCACTCAGATCCTTTAGCAACAGGGACAGCCCTGAGTCCTTAGTTGAGTGTTAGCCAATCTGGTCCTGTTCCAGATGTGCAGGACTTCAATTCCTATAATACTATCTTCACAGCATAGCAACATGACATAAGGTTAGAAATGTCTGATAGCTGAAAACCCAAATAAAATAGTCTAAAGGATTCCAAATGGGCTTTTTTGAAGTGAGACTACCCATTTTCCTATCTCTAATAAGGAAAATCATAGTGCTCCTTTTATTCTTTCATGACTTTACTTTGTTATGCATTCCACTTCCTGTCCTAAATTCCAAGTTTTTCTAAGACACTTCATAAAATAGTTCTTGAACTGGAGAGTTTGCAATTTGTGCAGGGTTTCATCAACCCCACCACAATTATCATGTACAATTTGTTTCTAATGAGTTCCAAAGAGTTTTCTCTCTCTGTTGTGATTCCATCCATGATTTGCACTATGTTTCTTTTTAAATGGTAGTTCTTCATCATGACCTGTTCATTTGCAAGATCCTACTTTCACATATCCATAGTATTCTACCACTGCCCTTTCCTTTGCTTTAAAAAGAGAGGAGGGGAGAAGTACTTTCAGTCTTGCAAGATTGATGTCAGCCTTGCGAGATAGTCCAAACAAGGAGCACACCCATATGAACTAATCCTACTTTATTGTAAGTTTACATTCAGAGAATCTTGCAAGACTGAAAGTATTTCTCCCCTCCTCTCTTTTTAGTCTCCAGTAAATTAGGGAGGGTCCCTTGTGATACACTTCCCAGGCTTTCCCCCCACCTGCGGACTGAGCTGCCTCTTATCAGACCATTACCTAGGCTGCAGGTCTTCATCCTGTCTCCCAAGGTCATTCCCACATACCATTACAATCTTACTGGGCCTCAGTGGCTTTTGATCAACCACAGTTCAAACTCAAATAATAAATAGTACTATAAAAATTCCTAGTTATAATATACAGGTTGTGCTGCACCTGACACAGGTAGTCCTCATTTGACGATCACAATTGGGACTGGCAACTCCATTGCTAAGTGACAGGGTTGTTAAGTGAAACATCTAGTGACCACATTCAACTTACGACATCAGTTCCGCTGCGGTCATTAAGTGAATCACGCATGGTTGTTAAGCGCAACATCACGTGACTGTGACTCGCAACTTACTGCCAGCTTTCCCATTGACTTTGCTTGTCAGAAGCCAGCTGTTAAGGTTGCAAATGGCGATCATGTGACCGTGGGACACTGTGCCCATCGTAAGTTCGAGGACTGGTCATAAAGCTACTTTTTCAGTACTGTCGTAAGTTCAAAAGGTGGCTAAACAGGGCAGTCGTTAACCGAGGATTACCTGTAAATATAATATAAATACAAATGGGATAATTCTCCTAGAAGCATTTATGGAATTGTGAAAGAAAGGGCACAGGGCAAAGAAATTAGGGCCTCACCTCTCCTTATTTTAAGGGCCCTGCTCTTCTTTTATTTGGTATGCCAGCCTTTTAAAAAGAGGATCTGGCTAAAGAGGAGTACAGTGGTGGTAGAGAAGGGAAGAGAAAGAATGAGAAAGAAGATGGAAGAAACAGAGAGTTAGTAGGAGGGATGGATGGAGGGAGGCTGCTGAGTGAAACCAAAGGAAAGCACAGCAGTTCCTGACGAGAGCAGATGAAAACAAGCCCTGGTTGAATAGGTACAGTAAGGCCAACAGCCACAGTAACACCAGTGACACCGTAATCGGCCCCAGGCATTGTGCAGCACAGTAGTGAAAGGTGAAAAGCAGGAAAATTTGGGAAACCCCAAACTCCAGGGGCCTGGTCATACCAAGGTGAAGAATTCTACAAGAGGAAGCCCAGAGTGACATCTATCTGTGGTCAGGAAAGCTAAATGCTGACAGCAGCTGCAGGCTTCAAGAGGTGTGAAGCATACAACAAGCAGTCTCCACCCAGTACCCATTCTGCTGAAGGCCCACGTGAGTGTGGGACAAGGCGGGTGGGGAAGTTGAAGGAGTTAAAAAGAAAAGAGATTCGGATAGGCTAATACAGTAAGAAAATAATATTAGAGTGTTCTATATTTGGAAAATAGAACCATAAAGTATAAGTGGATAAATTATAGAAATGCAGTTGGATAGAGAGTAAGATAGAACATCACAAAGTATAATTCTTGGGAACAAGAAATCAAAACCAAAATGCTTTATATTACGGAAGAATTTTTATTTTGAAGTATGTTTTTCTAATAAAAAAATCTTTTAAAAAGGGAATTATTTGGCCTCATATCTGACTGTCACCATCTCTCCCCAAAAACACTACAGGAATCAGTTACATTCTTTTATTGCAAGTCATATTCTAATTTTGTAGCAATATTAGCTGAGGGCAGCTGATATCATTGGTCTGGTTGAAGTCTCCTTTTCCAAATGTGCACTGTTCAGATATCTATTCCTATAAACCATTTATAATCTTCAGATTACAATGTCAATTACAAAAGTACCATAAAATGGGTATTATTCTTCAGCTATTGCTGCTGGCCTATTCTTACCAACATATCCTTATTCTAGAGCTTTATAATATATGACTTCAGAAAGTAGCAAGATCTGTGCCGTGTAAAATAGAGTCATTTGAAGCAATTTCAAATATATTGTTTTTATTGTAACCTGGCTGGCTGATGAATAATTACTCCATGTGTTGTGTCAGTAAGTGTAGCCCTGGAAATGTTAAAATAAAGGGTGGTAGAGAATATTTTACTGTGATAATCCAATGTGAAGACGGTTTAGAACCTATCCAGGTTCTCAGTGTATAAAACATTAGGACAGCCTTTCCTTGCAGGATGTCTTCCATGAGTTACAGCTACCATTATTTCTAACCAGTAGTGCTGCAAACCACAAGTTCTGCAAGCCAACGTATCTGGAGACCATCTGAATGCAAAGGCCATACTACCAAGATTTTAGGGCCGCCTTGGTTTGAATTAATGTTTTTTTTTGCTTTGATAACTAAATTTCAAAGAAACTCAAGTCAGACATATTCATATTCTTACTCTAATGAGATACAGCAGCCAGTTTTCAAATAATGATTAAATATTTTAAAGCTGATAATTGTTGAATAGACATGGGATTTCACCCCTTAGGTGAGATTTATGCTCCTTGTAGCAAGTTAATCATGTAGACCAGAGCTTTCCAAACTGTGTGTCGTGACACAAAAGTGTGTCGCCACACACAGTCTGGTGTGTCGCCACACAACCCGGAAGCGCTGATGATGATCAGCGCTTCCGGGTTTTCCCGCAGCGACACACCAATGGCGGTGCGCAAAAAATGAAAGTGGCAGCAGCGCTCCTGGGTTTTTGCGCGCTGCCGCAACAGCGGCACTTCCGGGTTTTCCCGCTGCGACACACCGACGACGGTTGGTGTGTCGCCCCGGGAAAACTTTGGAAAGCCCTGATGTAGACACACACTTAGTGTGGGGCAAAGTATCTCCTTCCTCTTCCCCCAAAACATCAGCCAATATTTCTCTGGTAATACTGGAAATACCTGTAATTGGACTTGGTAACGACCAGAGTGCTGATCTAACTTTATCTTCTAGTACTAGAGGTTCTTGTAAATAGGGAATATCTTTTAAGGAATCTGGGATGATGAGAACTCAACTATACAGATTTTCAGTACAACTTTCTTTGATCTTCTTGGAATCGGGTATTATCTGTCCATTCGTATCCTTTAGTATACCAGTTAGAATTTGGAACCTCCTTCTGAGTTCAGAGATCTTTTGGAAGACTCAGGTCTTCCCTTCCCTCCTGTTTATACCTCAGGGAGTTCAGACGGAGTAAGTTTGAGTTTATTTCTAATGTTTTCTTTATTTACTGGGCTTCAAAAAATGTTTTGGTAACTGTTGCCGCATAGTTTCTCCAAGATCATCTCTGCAGCTCTCTACACCCAGTAACATGGGGGGAGGTGGGGAAGCATCTAGTATTTTTCATTCTGATGTGTATTTCTGTGATTAAAAGCTGTTGGACAGATCCACTGTCAGCACCTGGTAGTGTTTTGCAATTCTGCATAGAGTTTTTCTACCTGTTGCTATATAAGATATAATCTATTTCATTACAGTGTTGTCCTTTTGGACATTTCAGGCTATACAGCTGTCTTTTGCGTTGCTGAAATAATATGTTAGGATATTTCTATGCATTTTCTACATAGAAATCTATCAGGCATTGCCCTGCATCATTGTGGGTTCCTAGGACAAATTTTTCAACAGTTTTCAATATAGCCTCCTTTCCAACTTTTGCATTAAAATCATTAGTAATTCCTAGAATGTCTGTTCTTTGGTGCTTTCATCTATTGCTTCTTGTAATCTCTAGAATCCATTGACCACTTCTTCAACATCTGTTACTGGTGCACTTGAATAATCCTGAAATGATGTGCCATCCTTGAATCCTGATGGCAATTATTTTAAGTGACAGGATGTATCCCATTAAACATGCAGTGATATGTTTTAGGAAGATAATTGGTTTTCCATTTTTTCTGTGAATTTTATTTCCAGAATTGGGGAAAAAAATGAATTTGATTAAAAATGTCTCATTTCTGTCCATTTAGTTCACCTACTCCTAGAATTTCAGTCCTGGTCCATGTGATTTCCACTTTAACAATACTTACGTTTCCTTCGTTCATACTGTGGACATTCCCATTCTAAGGGTCTTCAATATTGTCAAAGGTTTTCTTTCAGTTCTGGCAACTGGGTTCTTGAAGGCTTTGATCCAGTCATGCCATACTGCTTGGAGCTACTTGATAAAGCTCTTTGCTCTTCCCCAAGCAAGAGAGAGAGTTTGGTCTAGTGATTAAGGCAATGGGCTAGAAACCAGGAGACCGTGAGTTCTAGTCCTGCCTTAGGCATGAAAACCAGCTGGGTGACTTTAGGCCAGTCACTCTCTCTCAGCCCAACTCACCTCACAGAGTAGTTGTTGTGGGGAAACTAGGAGGAGGAAGGTGTATCAAGCATGTTCCCTGCCTTGAGTTATTTGTAAAAATAATAAAGGCGGGATAAAAAATAAAACAAAATAAAATAAAAAACCTGATATTCTTTTCTGTTGAGCTTCTTTCCATGTGTATTCTTGGCATACACTAAGAAGTAGCTTCCATTGGTTTCTTCCTCACAGTACCTCAGTTGATAGAGTTCCTGCAACTTCCCCAGCGGCTGCCTAGCCTTGTAGAGACCACAGAGATGTCCTTGGAGAAACTATGCAGAAGTGGTTATAAAACTAAAACATGCTTTAAGCCCAGGAAACAGAGGAAGTGTTAGAGAGAAACTAAAATTGGCTCTCCCCTAAGTTACTTTAGTATAAGTGGGAGAGAAAAGAAAGAGAAGTCAGAATTTTTCAAGATTCTGTTTCTATAGCCTACATCAATAAGCTTGTGTTTCCTGACCTTGTCTACCTCAAAGGGCTGACATCAGTCTTGAAAGCCTGACTGCATTTTCCCTTTCCTCCTCATACTCCAGTGAATTAGGATAGAGCAACTAACATGGAGAAAATGGATACTGATCTGAGTAATAGAAGCTGAATAAAGAATAAAGTAAAGAAGTATTATACAAAAAAGAAAGAAATGCAGATTGACTGAGAAAAAGGAACCTGCCTTTCCAAATCTGTTCACATTTTAAGCCTTTCCTTATGCCAATCCACACAATCTTATCTGCATTTCAAATATCTTCATGCACTACAGACAGCTAGATCTTCCAATGTCATATCTGATGGGTTGCTGGCAGCTGTGAGATCAGAATTTTCCTTTCAGCTTTTAGGTACATTTGATTAATGCATATCACAGTTCTGACAAGGAGAAGATCTCTTCGATCAGTTTTAAACTTGTTAAGTCTAAACTGAAGCACATTTTTTTCCTTTGAACATCCTGTAGGTTCTTTAAACTTTGGCTGTAAAATTATAACCTTAAAGACTGGGTTAGCAGAACAAAATGTGTAGGAGGGTGGTGTAAAGAGGGATTTTTGCATAATAATTTGAGATGTGACTGCTTCAGTTATTCTAGTATATAACAGTAGTGCTCCAAGTTCATATAGTAGCAAAAATAAAACATGCAGAATAGAAAGCTACCTTATACCAATTCCAGTGACAAAGGTCTATATATCTGCTATGTTCTGTTGGTTTTTTGGTTTTTCTACAATAGAGGAAAAACATTTTAAAATAGAATTAAGAAATCATACATATATTATTTATGGAGTCCTTGGTGCTCTCTGAGCTTCGTTGTTTGCTTGCAGACATTTTATTACCCGACCAGGTAACATCATCAGTGCTATTGAGTGTGGGGTTTGCTGCCTGTTTATATACAGTAGCTTGCCCTGCCAGTGTTGGTGAGGGTGTGGTTTTCTCCTTGGTAGTTCAATCAATATTTTATTATGGTCACAGACCAGAATTACAAATAGAATACAAATTTGTACAAATACAAAGAAAAATGCATTAAAATGAAATAAAACTAAACATGATAATATTAATGGTGGGATCACCAGTGGGTAATCAAAGTCTGCCTAATTTTACAGACAGTATAACAAAATTTAGCTACGTTCAAAGAAACTGAATCATACTGATCAGGTAGCAACTACTGTACATAAAGAAGATCAGAATTTCCCAGGTATTTTATCAAATAAGGAGTTATAACATGGGTCTGTGAGTCCTTATAGAAGGTACAGTATAGCAGGACAACTCCTTGGTAGTTCCTTGATTAGGGTATTGTTTTCTGCCTGATTGTTTTTCTGCTTGATTGTTTGTCTCCTTGGTAGTTCCTCGATTGGGGTATTGTTTTCTGCTTGATTGTTTGTCTGGTGTTAATCCTTGCTTATCTGGTTGTTGGCGCTCTATCTGGGTGTTGGCTGGGTGTTGGATATTATTTACTATTTTTTAGTTTCAAAAAGCAAGTGAAGGAGAGTTGTGTTATTTGCTTCACTTCTTTTTTGGAAGGAAGCCTTGGGAGGGGGATACTGTATATCAAAATAATATATATTCAGATTCATTTCCATATTTTCGGTTTATTATCACGAAACCATATTCTCCCATCAGTTAATCCTTATGTAGTTGCTAATGGGGCGAGGAAGGTGTTCATGATCATAGAATTGCATTGAGAAAGAGAATACTAGAAATTTGCATATATACTGATTATACAGCATGCAATTTATTGTTTCAAGCCCCTAATTTGAAAATTTAAATTTAAAATTCTAGTCTTACCCTGTTATGTAATGCTGCCATTTAAATAAATATTGCATTCTCTTATTTAGATTTTCCCAACCTGTTTTATTTTTGCTTTGACACCTTACATGATTTTCTGCCTATAAAGGATAGTAACAATAATTTTCAAAACCAAGAAGATACTTTTGTTTATTTCCACCTAGTTGAAAATTGTTTCTGGAAGATTGGGAAGTTTTATAATCTCTTGAGCCATAGCTGAAGAACACTTCTCAACAGTGTGAAATAATGTTTTGTTTAATCCAGTTTCCTTGTGTTGTTGGTCTTCCTATCCCAGGTGAGAAGAAAGGAAATACTGACCTTTTATCACTGAAACAAATAGTCATGTGTTCTGGCAAGTCGAACTGTACATCTTTTGCCTTACCTCACATATTATTGCTCGCCTTTCCTTGATTCAAGGAAAGTGCCATTTTGTGGTCCTTAGTTTATTTTAATTATTTTTGGAAAGCTAAACCTTTTAATTTCTTTCTCGTCTCTCTCCATTTCATTTTGTTATTTTATATGCCTTAGAGAAGTATAATACACTTTTTAAAGTGAAATTCTATGCAAGCTGACTGAGAAGTATAACCGTGCTTACTGGAAATTAACCCTAGTAATCCTTAGTAGGAGTGGATTTTTACAATACAGTGTAATATATGCCTACTCTCGCATAATTAATGCCACAGCTATATGTAAGATGATACAATTTGTCTACTTATCTGGTTCTACATGCCACTGAACTAGATAGAACTTACTCCAAATAAACACATTTAGGAATTCTCTGCATATGATTTTGAAACATTGACACAAGACTTTCTCTTCCTCAGCAAAGCCTTTCATTTTCATTGCAGACAGTGTTCAGTGTTCAGTCTTTAATTGCCACTGAGCACTTGCATGCACTTCTGATAACTCAACATTAGATCCCTGAAAGTTTTGCTTAAGAAGAATTGATTTGGCTTCTTCAGTTCCTTGCTGACTGTATTTACAGCACTAGGTGGTGAAAGCTCATAATTGACCTAAAAATCCTTTACTGATTGATGGTCATCTTCTGAAACTTCAGTTTGGGATATCATTATAACTCAGTGATTGAATTCATACAAATTAGAAACTAGACTTGGGCTAAAATGGAATAAATAAGGTAGTTTGTGGTTCACTGACTGTGGAAACCCAGCAGTTGTCCTAGCATGTTGTGTGATCCAGGCCATTAAATGAAGTCATAATTTATTTATTTATTTATTATTAGTCAAATTTATCACCGCCCATCTCTACAGCAGTAGGCTCTGGGCAGTTTACAGTAATAATATTAAAATTAAAAACCTATAAATCTTAAAATGCAATATAATAATAAATAGAAAAAATCCAGAGGATGGTGAGATCTTAAAAGGAGGATATTACTAATAATGTTTTTCATTTGCTTGAATGTGGCATGTCATATGAATGCCACAGATGTGTTTTGTTAACCTGGGCTTACATTAACAGTGTTGCATGAACCCAGCCACTCCCAGTTTTGTAAAGTTATGTGAAGTCTATGAATTAACATCTGGGTAATAAATTGATTTCCCATAAGTTTCCCTGTTCTTGGAATAACAAGCAAATTGAATGTTCCATTTTTTATGTAATCTCCAAATTCATATAACAATGAGATTAAGGCTCTTCCTTTTTGTTTCCATCTCTTTTAAGTTTATAATAGGTTGTTAGAAGTTTTTTTAAAACAATAATTTAATTACAGTCACAATAGAGTTGGGCAGCATATAACTTTTCCATTTCTTAATGCATTACCCTTCCTATGTATTTGTGCATAAACAACTATATATGCTATTGTCTATGCATGAAACATGCTATGCATGTCTATGCATGAAACATGCTATTGTCTATGCATGCTTTCAGATATAGATGATATACAGTAGATATAGATATAGATATACAGTAGATACAGATATAGATATTTGGTGCCTTTGATCAGTTTTTGATTCCTGGCGACTGCCTGGACTAGACCCTGCAATTTTTGTGGAAGTGGTTTGCCATTGCCTGCTTCCTACGGCTGAGAGAGAGGGACTGGCCCAAAGTCACCCAGCTGGCTTGTGCCTAAGGTGGGACTAGAACTCATGGTCTCCCGGTTTCTAGCCCAATGCCTTAACTACGCTACACTACACTAAACTGGCTCCTAATAGAATACATCTCCATTTTTGAAACTTATTGCTGTTGTAAAAGTTGTGAACATTTGCCATTGTTGATTATTGTCAAATCCTATTAATAAACTAACTATATCCTCATAGCGCTGTTGTGTTCAATATGAGAAATTTCAAGAAGCTTGTTTATATGTCTTTACAAAAAAATGCAGTGGTCCATATTTGAAGGCCTAGCAAATCTCTATCAATAGCATCAGGCTACTCTACACTGAACTCAAATTGGATTGTCATTTTATAAACACAAAAAGATTGAAATTATATTTATATAGAGTAGCAAAGAGTGCTTATGAGGAACAGTTTGTGGTAAAAGTAGACAGTAATATTTTACTCTCTCCTCTCCCCCCTCCCCCTCCCATTGTGACAAAATTGAATCCATCCCTTATGGATACTGCTCTATAGACATTAACTGACTTTGCAGTCCCTGACTCACTGCAGCTATTATTGCTGATTAGTAGTGCCTCCACTGAGCCACTATATTGTGTTTTTATCATATTTTTCATATATATATATATATATACACACACACACACACACACACACACACACACACTACTCCAGCAGGCTCTTTCAAATTCAAATGCTGTTCAAGCTTACAGAAAGTTTATCTTGGAAATATTATCACCTGAAGCAGATGACAGCCTGCAATTTTATGGCTTATAACTTCTTCTCATTCATTGTTAGTCTTCTCACATAGGTGCTGCAACAGTTGCTGCTAATGTTTGTTAGTTATTTCCTCTTTTGCTACTTGAATGTCTAGATACATATCTGACATGTTTAAAGATACCCTTAAATATTTTAAGACCAGTTCACTTAATTCACATATCTGGGGTTAAATCTTATAAGCTATATGGATTTTTGCCATGCTCTTGAAGTAATCAGTTGCAACAAAGAATGCTAATTTGTAATACAGTTCAATCTGAAATGAATAAAATAATGCCAATCTAAACATAAACCATAAGGCCAATATTATTAAGGTTTCAAATGGATCATTGTAAGACTGCACTCTGGCACTAGAACATCATGTTTCAGATCCAAGCACTTCAAGTATATTGTTCCTACTGGGGTCTTCCAATATACATATGATCTGTGAACCCAGAAGCATTTGATTTGGCCCATGCTTCATCTCTCCAAGGGATCAAGAGAGGGATTTCTGGAAGGTAGGAAGGGAGTTAAGTTGATGGAAAATGAGACATGATTGCAGTGGATGAAATGGGTGAAACTAGATTTACATTCCATCCTCCCCCTCCTCCTCCCCCCCAATTTTCAAACCCAGGAAGAAGCTGCCACTAAAGTGAATCAAGAAAAGAATTTCCCCTATTTTAATTACTTGGGGCTTGCTGTAAGGAAACTGTGCATGGGAAAGAAGAGGAAGTGTGTGTTTTCCATGAGTTCATCCATGGCTGAACTGGTTGCTTCAGTGGTAGGACAAGATGAAAGTGCCACATAATGGCAAGCATAAGAATGCAACAACAAAGCACCCTTTCATACCTTGTTTATCCAGAATAAAGGATACATTCGCTTTCATGTTTGTATTAGAAACTATATTAGGCCGACCTACAATACAATTGTTGCTTTAATGTATTTATATGTCTTTCCACACATACCAAAATAAAACAAACACTTGCTTTGTTCCCCATATTCCTTAAATGAAAGGCTATGTCTGATGTGGGAAATTAATGATAATGATGCTGGTGCTTAAACATTATCAAGATGTTTTTGTGAATCTACATATGTACAGGATGAAGATGGACATTTATTTCCAAATGTATCTAAACTCATTTCAAAATTGAAATAGACTGTATGTGTACAATTGCATACCCATAGGATTAATGACTTACATATCTATGACTTCTGAAACTGCTATTTGCATTTCAAAGAAGGTAGACTTTGCTGAGGCTGTAATACATAGCTTTCCAAACTCTGTGTCGCAACACTTTAGTGTGTCGCAACACAGTTTAGTGTGCCGCGAAGCGGCAGCGTGGGGGCGTGTGTGGTGGCGGTAGTATGCATGGCGGCGGCAGCGGCGCGCCATCAGTGCTTCCGCGTTTTAGCGAGGCTGCCGCCATGCACGCCACTGCCGCGCCCCCCCAAGCCGCCACCGCTGCCGCCGTTGGTGTGTCGCCAATGGTGGCACTTTGGAAAGCACTGCTGTAATACAAGGTGGTTGTCAGCCCTTCAAGGTAGGCAAGGTCAAGACACAGCAGTATCAGGCATTTCAGGAGGGCTCTTTATTGTTGCAGGAGAGAATAACAGAATCATAAAAGCCTGTCAGAGTTCAAGGCGGGTTTATTTTGAGTTTCTTTCTCATGCTTTGCAATTTCTTAGGACTGGGGATAATCTTTTCTCCTCTGTTAATGGATTAATTGCTTCCTTCCCCCTTCCCAAGGCCAAATCTGCATTCTTTCAAAAGTAAAACTCCTCCCAACTCAGGAGGATTCCTTGATTTTACACAGCCTTTCTTGTGGTTGCTCTTTGTACAGACAAACGTGACTGCCTTGGTACAATTCATGGTATGCCTGGTCTGTCTGGAGGCCAAGGAGCCCTTAGCAATGCTGTGGTGAGTTTGACATTTAGTTAATGAAGGGGCTAATCAGTGAGGCGTTCTATTTCTGAGCTGGCTCTGGGGATTCCTGTTGGTCAGGAGTTCATACAGTTTTGTGCTTTCATTACATTAAAGAGATATATAGCCAAGGTTGACGGGAACAAAGTGAATACCATTTGTGCTGATACTTTAACCATCTGCTTAATTCATTATCTTTTTGCTGGGGAATATTCAGACATACTGTATTGAGAATCAGTTTTGCTCAGAAAAAAATACTTCCATCTTACCAGAAAGAATGGCTAGGAGATTCCATTCCATCTCTGTGACTTTGCAGTTGTGAATCAAATGAGAATGGCACAATATAGAAATATAATTTATGGATGGAAATATATGGACTTATTAGAGAAATTACTAGTATCATTGCCAAATATTAGAACAGAGGTATACATCTTGAAGTCCCAGAACCTCTTGTAGTCCTTGAAAATGTCGGGAGAGGAGAAACTCCCAAGTACTACCACAAAAATATTTATTTGACATGTTGTAAAGATTCTTATTAACAAGCTCTTAATTTCTTCAAAATATGCCACAAATAGGATGATATATAAAAAGGCAGCCAATGAACTCTTCTGAATTCTAGTCTGGTCATTCAAAGACTTTCAAGCTAGGAATGAGTAGCAATATTATCAAATGTTGGAATAATGTTGATACTGTCTTCAAAGAGTTCCAAAATTTATATTTATATATAATTTTATGTATTATTTCAATTTATATGGTTGCCAATCTCAGATTCATGACCCTGAGCAGCTAACAACAGTTAAAAACACCAAAAGAACATATAACATAGGCTGACTATACGTCCCGTTTTGAACGGGACAGTCCCATTATTTAAGCATCTTTCAACTGTCCCGTCGTTTTGATCAAAATCTCAGTTTTGTCCCTTTTTTAAACCCGACGGGAAGGAGGACAGGAAGACAGGAAGGAGGACTGGAGCCGGACTTGCCATTTGAGGCAGCCCGGAAGAGGCCCTATCAGCGCGGCAACTGGAAGCCCGGTTGCCACGTGCGAGCCCAGCAGCAGACATAGCACCACAGTCTACCCGGTTCCTGCCTCCTTACCTGATCCTACTGGGTGCCGCTTCCTCTGAAGCCGAGATTGTCCGCCCAGCAGTGGTGAGGCCAGGGAAAGCAGGCACGGGAAGGTTGTGGAAAGAGGGTGCGGGGTGCGTGTGTGTGTGTCTGTTTTGGTGCTGGTGCATTTGGTCGCAGGGAGGCTGGGGAAAGAGGGTATGGGGTGCGTGTGTGTGTGTGCAATTACTTGCTCAGAGTAATCGCACACACACACACGCACCCTGCACCCTCTTTCCCCAGCCTCCCTGCGACCAAATGCACCGCACATGGAAAACAGGTGCGGGTGCATTTGGTCGCAGGGAGGCTGGGGAAAGAGGGGGTGGGGTGCATGTGTGTGTGTGTGTGTGTGTGTGTGTGTGCGCGTGCAATTACTTGGTCAGAGTAATCACACACACACACGCACCCGTACCCTCTTTCCCTAGCCTCCCTGCGACCAAATGCACCTGCACAGGGAAAACAGGTGTGGGTACATTTGGTTGCAGGGAGGCTGGGGAAAGAGGGTGAGGAAACTGATTTAGGATTAAGTAATGAGGGTTACACCAAGCTCCCAAGGAAGGGCATCGCCTGCCACAGTGACAAAGGGAGGATCTGTGCCCATGCAGCCAACAGGTGCCCTGCTGAGCATGGGCACCTCCTTAAGAGGGCTTCCCGGCAGGTCTTAATGGTCAGAGGGGTTCATATCCCAATGAGGCTAAGATGTTTAGGGTTACAGTAACTTGTGTGGTGGTCAGTGTGTAAATGAATTAGAATAAACCAGCTGCACAAACCCAATATGGCAAGACTAGAAACATATGACCAATTGGCAGCAGGGCAAGGTCTGGGTCAAGGTTCCCTTTGACAGTCAATATTTGCAGGCAGGAGCCAATTGGGTGGACCAGGGGCAGGGTTTGCAGGCAGGAGCCAATTGGGTGGACCGGGGGCAGGGTTTGCAGGTGGGAGCCAATCGCACAGACAGGGGGCGGGGTTTGCAGGTGGGAGCCAATCACATGGACTGGGGGGTGGGGTTTGCAGGCGGGAGCCAATCACGTGGACCGTGGGGCGGGGTTTGCAGGCGGGAGCCAATTGGGTGGACTGGGGGTGGGGTTTGCTGGCGGGAGCCAATCGCACGGACAGGGGCGGGGTTTGCAGGCAGGAGCCAATCGCATGGACCAGGGGGCGGAGTTTGCAGGTGGGAGCCAATCACGCGGATTGGGGGTGGGTTTGCAGGCAGGAGCCAATCGCGTGGACCCGGGGGGAGGGGACCCCTGTCCCATTTTTTCCATCCCAATGTCCCGTTTTTGTCTCAAGGAAATATGGTGAGCCTAATATAAAAGTAAACACACACACACACACACAAACAAATGTAATCAGCAGCCAAGGTAAAAACAAAACCATCAACAACAAATCAACATTATCATTGCATGGGCTCTGCCACAAATCTCGATCCCCAAGCCCAGTGACAAAATATTCTCTTTAATACCTTGTGGATGGCCAGCAAGGTAAGGACCAATCTACAGGAACTACTACAACCCTATTTTCTTTAGATACTACTTTTGTTTTCAACTGAAGAGCACCCTAAATACTTTGATCTGATACTACCAAACAGCTTGTTTGTTTGGTATGTAGTTTGACATTCCTAATATATTCTTTCCTGCCTTTTTTTATAGAGTTTGTACTTAGATATGACTTTATGCAGTGTGTTTCATCCATTCCACCAGTTTTCCATTATATTAGGCACTTTCTTTTAAATCGAAGAGAATATTTGTAGCTCAGGGTTGAACTGTGGAGTTCTTGGTGCTCTCTGAGCCTTGTTGTTTTCTTGCAGATGTTTCATTGGCAACTAGGCAACATCTTCCATGCGAAAAGGAAGTGGGACTTGCTCTCTGTTTACATACCATGGCTTGTCCTGCTTCTGTTGGTGGAGGTGTTGTTCTCTCCTTAGTAGTTCCTTGATTGGGCTGTTGTTTGCTGCTTGGTTGATTGACTGAGTTAATAATTCCTTGATTAGGGTATATTGTGCTGTTTGATTGTTCCTCTGGTGCTAATCCTGGTGTTAATCTTTGCATATCTGGGTGTTGATTGCTGGCAAGGAAGTGTTCTGGTCTTCTGGCTTTTCTATTGTCTCTTATGAATGTTATGTAAATGTTGTTCACCTCTATGTGTCTGTTGATGGCTGCTTTGTCTGAGTGCCAAGCTTCCAGGAACTCTCTAGCATTTTTGGATTTGGCTTGGTTAAGATGCTCAGAGTTTCCCAGTTGAAAGTATGGTTGAGTCTGTCCATGTGTTGTGAGATTAAGGAGTTTTCATCGTGTCTTCTGACTGCTAGTTGGTGTTCATGGATACGCTCTGCTAGTCTTCTGCCAGTCTGTCCTACATAGTGGCTGCTACAGTCCTTACACTGTATGTTGTAGATAACTCCTGCTTTTTTCTTCTTGGGCTACTGGGTCTTTTGGGTCTTTTGTGTGCTACAGTGATGCTGTGTGGTTGTAACAGTCTATTAGTAGTTTCTGAGATGTTTCTGATGTATGGCAGTGTAATCCTTTTCATAGCTTCTGTTGGTTTTGCTGTATTGGGTTGAGTGGTCAGGCACTTTTTGATAAAGTTGTGTGGATATCCATTTTGCTGGAAGATGCTCTATAAGTGGTCTGTTTCCTTTTTCTGGTGTTCTGGGTTGCTGCAGTGCATTTGTGCTCGTCTGAATAGTGTTCTTACACAGCTCCTCTTGTTGGAGGTTGGGTTATTGCTTTGGTAGTGGAGCCAAAATACCCAGTAGCCCAAGAAGAAAAAACAAGCCATGGTATATAAACAGAGAGCAAGTCCCACTCCCTTTTCTCACTGAAGATGTTGCCTAGTCTGGCAATGAAACGTCTGCAAGAAAACAACAAGGCTCAGAGAGCACCAAGGACTCCACTTTCTTTTAAAACCAAGCACTCAAGCCCTGGCTCTGAGGCATCTAGCATTTGCACTCAGACAGCATGCTTTTTCAACCACACTAAAAGGGTGTGTTTTTCCTGAGAGTTGTTGGCATTTATGACTGGCTTTCATAAAATTCTTGGCAGATGACCACAGCCAGCCAACTTTATCTGGGCTTAGGAGCTAAGCAGGGTCATGTCTGGTTAATACTTAAATGAGACACCTCCGGGGAATACCAGTGCTATAGGCTAGACTAGGATAATAAAAAATACCAGAAGAAAACAACAGCAGACCAATTCCATATTGCTAAATGGATGTATCCATAAAATCCCCAGATGTTGAGCTCTATTGAATAAGATTCAATAAGATTCAGTGAATAAGATTTCACATTATGTTCTATATTCTCCTGTGGTATCAGATACCGAGATCTAAATGTAGCAAGGGGGGGAAGAACACCAGTGAGAGAGACAATCTAGTTCTGTGTCAGTGCAAAGGATCTTGCATTTATTGAAGGTTACTGTGAGTTTGGTCTGACAGACTTTGCATTTTAGTGCAATCCACCATTTTTGCTTTTACAGGCAGAAATAGTAGTCCGTGTCAGCTTTGTCATGAATAAAGAGATGTAAGTTTTCATTCTATATGAAATAAAAAATCTAAAATTTAAGCAAATGTGGAAAAGCTCTGAGTTAAAAGAGAAAAAGTTTAATGTACCTAATTTCATTATTAGATCCTGAGCAGGAGAGACTTCCTGTCATACTTTGTAGGAATTGATGAGTTTATCTCCCTTGTTTACAAAGGAAACTAAAGATCTCTTCCAAACCAGAAAGTCTGATTTAATTTCATTAGCAGTTGAGCTGCAGTGACTTAGAAACCTCCTGATTCCCATAGGTCTACCTGCCAGTCCAGCCCTGCTGATATTTAAAACAATCCTTTTTGTATTTTATCCAATTGTCTTGTCATGTGCAAAAGTAATATCTCCTGAATTCTATCCATCTTGGGAAATATATCACTATGTCTTCAAGGGTTCCTTCTGTCAACAGAAAAAGAGAGAAAGGAATATTCCCCCTGGTACCTGCTATCCATTCATTGTGGAAGCCAGACTAATTGAATGAATATTCCACATTTCCCAAGAAACCAAGTAGAAAAAGATTGCTGGAAAGATTACATTGCGCATAGAAGGTTGAAAAACTACCCTTTTTAACTAAAGCAGGTCTATAGTTACAACTGGGAAATCTATATTTGCATTAAAAAATGTATAATTTGCTGACATTACAATTTTATTTCGCTAGGCATTTAGCCTTGGGGAGATGTTATATTATGGTCTGGATTAGTATCAGCAAACACTACGAACAGCAGCTGCTGCTCTCATATTGCCTTGATGTTGGGATAAACTGCACTATTACAAGGTAGAGGAAATGAAAGTCAAAAGCTGTGCCTTCTTATGATTTATTC
Source organism: Charina bottae (assembly GCA_023362775.1). Lineage (NCBI taxonomy): Eukaryota > Metazoa > Chordata > Lepidosauria > Squamata > Charinaidae > Charina > Charina bottae. The sequence goes on along the minus strand of JALMGJ010000002.1, from coordinate 94,595,535 downwards.
ATTCAATCATTCAATCATTCAGTCATTCAATCATTCAATCATTCATCAAATTTATATGGCCATCTCATGAGAAAGTGACTCTGGGAGATATACAATAAAACTATAAAACAGTTAACACAGAAAAAACAATTATTATTCAGAAAAAAATTAAAAATCACAATTAAAGGCAAGAGAGGACAGGAGATATCAACAATAATAGAGCCACTTGAGTACCTCGCCAGTCCCCTGGGGTCTCTAGGCCAGGGCTTTCCAAAGTTTTCCCGCGGCGACACACCAACTGCCATTGGTGTGTCGCCGCGGGAAAACCCGGAAGTGTTGCCGTTGCGGCAGCGCGCAAAAACCCGGAAGCGCTGCTGCCGCTTTCGGTTTTTGCGTGCCACCGTTGGTGTGTCGCCGCGGGAAAACCCGGAAGCGCTGATGATGATCAGCGCTTCCGGATTGTGTGGCGACACACCAGACTCTGTGTGGTGACACACTTTTGTGTCGCAACACACAGTTTGGAAAGCTCTGCTCTAGGTTGATGGCATAAGCAGGTTTTGAGGGACTTCCAGAAAATCTACAGGGAAGAATCTCGAAGAGAGGACTCACTGGAAAAGACCCTGATGCTGGGGAAGACTGAAGGCAAAAGGAGAAGGGGACGGCAGAGGATGAGATGGTTAGATAGCATCACCGATGTAATGAACATGAATTTGAGTAAACTCCGGGAGACAGTGTAGGACCGGAAGGCCTGGCGTGCTATGGTCCATGGGGTCACAAAGAGTCGGACACGACTAAACAACTGAACAACAACAACAAAGGTCTTCTCCAAAAATGTAATAATTATTACTCAATGCTATCTCTTTTTATAGCCTATAAGTTACTAGAGGTTTCAGCATGATTTTGATGGTGGAATCCATGGTGGCTCTTGCCAACCTAGCAATTTGAAAGCATGCAAATGCAAGTAGATAAATAGGTACCACTTCGGTGGGATGGTAACATAATTCATGCCTGCTTGCACGTAGCAGGAATCTCAGAGAATTTCACCCCCCCCTCCGGAGGCACCCTGCACTCCTTACCTTACCATGCTGCCTCTCCACTCAGGCCCCTCCCCCTCTGAAGATCTCCAAAGAAGGCTTTGCACTGCAAAGAAGGGAAAAGGAGCCAAAAGCATACTTTCCCCCCCCCATTCTTCACAGCACAACGCCAGCCCCACTCCCTCCCAAGAGCTCCAAATAGGGTTTTGCATCACAAAGAAGAGCCTGCTTTCAGCTCTTTTTCCCCTTCTTCGCAGCACAAAGCTGGCCCCTCCCCCTCCCAGGAGCTCCAAAGAGTTCCATCCCCTCTGCTTGCAACCTTCTCTCCTGGCTTCCCCATTGACTTTCTGGGGAAGCCAGCAGAGAAGATTGCAAATGGCGATCACATAATTGTGGGGTGCTTAGCAACCAGTTGTAAATGCAAGCTGGCTGCCAAGCGCCCGAAATATGATCATGTGACCACAGGGGGGTGGCACAACATTTCATGATGGCCGGAAGTGCTTTTTCGGAATAAAGCACCCTTTCCTAGGCTGTCGTAACTATAAATGGTCGTTAATCGAGGACTACCTGTATGATTAAAAGGCCAATCTGCTAGTCACTTTACTCCATGCCTTCTCTCCCCCTCCTAGCATTTTAAGGGGATGTAAAAGCAAAATCACCTGCAAAATTTCCCACTTCAGGTTTGATTGTTTTGGGGAAAATTGGCTTTACCTTGTACAACCTTTGTTTCAATCCAGATCAGCCACTTTGATTCATAATTCAAGGTTTAGCAAAATTCAGTCATACTCCTACTATAGGCCTTATGAAGTATCAAGCACGCAGCTTCTTATCATAGTCATTGGTGTCCATAGTAGACCTGCTCCTAAAGTTCATCCCAGAAGCTAGCTAACATATTAATGAATTAATTCATTTGTATGGCAGTTGTATGGCATACTGGAGGAGTATGAACAACTGTAACATGGCATTATATCATATGTTGGTATATGAGAGAGAGAGAGAGAGAGAGAGAGCGTGAGCGCGAGCATTAACCGGCTGGATAGATCTTAATGATGGGTGAATTAAATTTGAAATGCAAAGAGACCAAAGACTCTTTTAAGAGCTCTATTTAATTGTTAACTTAAGCATACATGGTTTCAGTACCAGCTAGCCTTATTTTTATTATTTACCTATAAGAGTATTGATTTTTCAGTTGTCTTGTGGTGGTGGTGAGAACCACCAGAGTTCCTCTGAAATGATAACAGTGACAGTTGAGTTGTTTTGGATTTTTAATATTCTATTTAATGTAGAATACTATGTTTTATTTATTTCCTGCTTTTTTCCTCTAATAGAAGGGTTTTCATCTGGCCCCAATTCCACAGTTGCAGCCCCCAGTAGCCCAAGATCATGCCACTGAACTTGGGAGCAATCCCTTTTCTATGGAGCAGTCCATAATTAAGTGTGGGAATGGGAGTAAGATACCTCCAGGAGGCAGAGAGTTTTTATGCTCACAGTTGAAAATCAGTGGAATCATTTTGTTGTTGTTATGCATCAAGTAAGAGTTAAGGGTGAGAATGTGTATGGCTGCACCCCCCCTAAAAAAAGCAAAAAATTCCCTGCAAAAAATTAATTATGTGCTTCCTATGATGTTATTATGACCTCTTCCAGTTTGCCAAAGGTCAAAAGGTTTCAGTTCCCCAACTCACCCCTAGTATAGGAATAAATTATGTGTGCCCTGAAGAAAAACTCCATAGGGATCAATGCATTTTCTTTACTGTAGTCTAGAAAAGTTGGCAGGGAGGAAAATGCACTTGATTTCCTTTATTCCATAATGGACTCTGCATATGCATAAGAGTGACTATTCCAGGCTCTCTAGCAAGGTCAGATTGGTGACAAAGACAACAATCCACATCCAAGAACAAATCTTGGAGCATAGGATTTTAGTACAAAAGGTTCAGGTTTAGGTTCTTGCTGACAACAGGAAACAATTGTACAACAGCTTTTAAAACTGACAACATTCTTGATATGTCCGAGAAATTTAACAAAAGCAATGTTCTTCAGTTAGAAAAAAGAAATTGAAAGCATAGGTCTAGGATGGGGGATATCTGACTTGGTAGTAGTACAAATGAAAAAGTGTGCTATAGTTACAAATTACATCAGACATATAGTTTCCAAATCACAGGAGATAACAGTTACACTTTAATCTGGTTTTGTAAGATTCAGACTTGAATACTATGTGTAGCTCTGGACACCATATTCAAGAAAAAGTCATACAAACTGAAACAGAATTAGCAAATGCCAAAGAGGATAATCACGGCACTAGAAACTAGCTCTTACAAAGATATATTGAATGAGCTGAGCATGTTGAGAAGACCACAGGGGGATTTGATAGCACTATTCAAATATCTGAAAGTATGTCACACAGAAGGAAGTCAAGAACTATTTGGTCCCTGAGTGCAATATATGGAATAACTGATTTAACTTACAGGAAAACAGATTCCTAGCAGTAAAAGCATCTCAGCCATGGAACTAATTACCCAGAATGCTGATGGGCTCAAGCAGAGACTAGGTCAACATCTGTCTAGGAAACTTTAATTTGGATTTGTACTGAATAGAGGATTGGATTTGATGGTCTAAAGGGCTCCTTCCAACTCTTTATTATTCTTGAGTCTGTGAAACAATAGCTCAGTTATGCTAGCTTCTACGCTTGTCAACTATGTTGTCCTATGGTCTTCTAAGAATTTTGTATGATAGTAGAACCTGATTGTGCTTAGGATGGTGAGTATGTATCCTTGGGTAATAGTAAGGTAAAGGTTCCCCCCGCACATTTCTGCAGTCGTGTCCGACTCTAGGGGCCGTTGCTCATCTCCGCTTGTTAGCCGAAGAGCCAGTGTTGTCCGAAGACGCTTCCACGGTCATGTGGCCGGCATGATGCATGCGGAATGCTGTTACCTACCCACCAAAGTGGTACCTATTCATCTACTTGCATTTGCATGCTTTCGAATTGCTAGGTTGGCAAGAGCTGGGGCTAGTGCAGGAGCTCACTCCGTCACGCGGGGCTAGGGATTCGAACCTCCAATCTTCTGATCGACAAGCCTGGCATCTTACCCGCTGAGCCACCATGCCCCCATTGGGTAATAGTACCTCAGAAAATATTAGATGGTTTGCAGTAGAATTTACAATATTTTCAATGAACTTTGGAAGCTAGCATATACGTATTTTCAATTGGTGTGGAAGGTTTACTGAAGATTACTGATTTGCAATATCTAAACATATTTACATCTTCAGATGTTAAATTATCTATTGCATGGAATAAGTCTGCTTGTAACTTATCGCTAGATAAAAAGCTGAAAGTTTTGCAGCATTTAACACAATTCTTTTGTTTCCTCTTATTTATTATGCTTACGTGATCAGGAGGTTGAGGTATGTTTTATTTTCCTTTATTTATATAAAGACTGAAGAATTTTTTAAAAATATGTATTCTATATGGTGTTGAATTTTACATTCTATTGTAGTTTTGGTGTCCTAAGACATTTGATTTGTTATCTCACACTTGGCTGCATCTTTTGTGAAATGACCAGAGCATATGTAACATTCAACTGTTATTTATTTAAATTTGCATTCTCATCTCTGATAAAGATATATACTTAATACATATTTAAAAAAGGACAAATTAATGTTTTCAACTCCCCACAGAAATAAGTAAGATTTCAAGTGATTAATCATACATGACTGATTATGTCAGTCATGTATAATGTAGTAGTAATGAACTAACACAGAAATCAGTAGCTCAGCAGTCAAGTACAACTCTCCAGAAAAATCTCATCTAACCAGGATGTGCTACATTTCATTCATATTTTTATGAACTACTCCATGCCTATATGCTTTGTATTGTTTTAAATTTATTTATTTTTTTATTTAATTAAATTTATATAACCCAACGGGGAACTCTTGTGTATATTTTTATGAAATCCTGCACTCTAGGTGTAAAGTTCATATGGCTAGGTGATGCTGACTTTTTTTAGATTGAGGCCAGAGATTTTGTGAGCCCGTGTTTAACCTTTGAGTATTGGATGGTTCAGAAAAATGTCAGGATCTAGCTTAGACAAGCTTTCAGGAATTTCAAATCAGTACATGGACATATAACACCAAGTTGACTGAATGAGCAATCCTTTGATCTTTATCAACAGTCCTTTGACCTTTATCAGTGACACTTGTTATGTGACATTAGTTATGTATGCTCATTTCTTTTTTCCAAGGGAAGTTTCCCATGCCCAGAAATATGCTTCCATGAGATTTATTTCAGCTAAGGACGTGTCAGCTATTATTTGATTGAAATTGTTGAGTCCATGTGAGCTTTGAATAGTTTCAAACTGAAAAATGTTCTGATAAGGAAAATTGTAACTGAATTTGGATTAATAATTCAAGGCATTGTATAAAATACGGTTTTGCTCCTGTACAAAAGCAATCAAATAATCAGATTCAATATTTTGACTCAGACTACCAATTTGATTTGGAAAGTTGATTGAGTTGTCAATTTAATTAAATCACCTTTGCACTGAATCTTTGTAGAACTCTCTCCTGAAGTTTTGGATGCTGATTTAGTCATATTTAGTATAAGGTAAAGGTTCCCCCCACACATTTGTGCAGTCGCGTCCGACTCTAGGGGGCGGTGCTCATCTCCGTTTGTTAGTCAAAGAGCCAGCGTTGTCTGAAGACGCTTCCACGGTCATGTGGCCACATGACGCGCGCGGAATGCTGTTACCTACCCACCAAAGTGGTACCCATTCATCTACTTGCATTTGATTCAAACCTCCAAACCTGCGATCTTCCGATCGACAAGCCTGGCGTCTTGCCCGCTGAGCCACCACGCCCCACATATTTAGTTTAGGAGTATTCAATTGATCAAGATTCAGTTGAGTTATATTTCCATGGATTGGAGACTGTGATAGAAAGAAGGAATCCATTTGTGGCATTCATGTGTTGCTAATATGATACAGTTGGACACAGCCCAACTATGAATAAACATTTTCTATCAATGGCATTGTTCAAGTACATAAATAATCAGTTTAGTGGACATACTGCCATAAAAGAAGAGAACTGAGCTGATAAATGATGCTATAGTAAAGCATTTTGGAGGAATATGTGATACTGAATAATATGATAATAGTTGCATGCTATATATTTAACATGTTTTAAACTGAGATATTCTTTTTTATATTTATATTATTGCTGTGACAATTTTTTTCCATGTTACGGCATTCTTTTCAAATTTATCATGAAGGGATACTCCTCTGAAATTATCTCTGTGTTATATTTACTATGCGTGAATGTTTCTTCAGAATCAAAACTACAGTTCTTCTGTGAGTGAAATATTCATTGTTTCTGTGTTTCTAACATTTGTAGGCTTCCATATGCTCTGAATCCATAAAAACGTAAAGCTGTTTTTCCAGACATATTTTTTATTCCTTCATGATTCTCAGTTTAGGTGATTTAAGTATTGTTCATACCAAAAATATTATCAAGAGTGAGTCTAACAAGTTCTAATTTTTCCTCAATAAATTAAAATTATGCATATTTATTACATCTGTATTAAATATGTTAGAAACACAGAAACAATGAATATTTCACTCGCAGAACTGTAGTTTTGTTTCTGAAGAAACATTCACGCATAATAAATTGTTCATGCAAGTAATTTATTCTCTTGAGTTGTAAAACTTTATGATGACTAACTCACTTAAGATGACCCTTTCATTTTTTCCTTTAATTAGAAAATTGCAAGATGAATTCAAGGCTCTGTAGCTTTACTGCTCAATGTGAGTAAACTACCTGTATGAGCTGCATATTCTTCTCCATAAATTGCCCCCTAGCCAATTAAAACTATTTCACACCTTTCTATCATAGTAGTTTTTGTATTCCTTCTCTAATACTTAAATTGTCAAATACAATAGCTAATACATACTGTATTTCTTCATTCTTTCATTTAAAATGATTCCTTTCCCTAAAGAAACAATAGAGAGAAAAAAGAATATGGACGAAAATGTTGTGCAATACCCAAATTCTCCAGTTTTCTATATAGAACTTCCAACTTTAAGACTGGTTTGGAAAAATTTCCCAATAAATATATATGTGTATGCATGTCTAGACCATATATCTACCACCACACTCCTGAAAAATGGCAGGGCAAGAACCGAAAACAAATGGCTGTTGTGGGTCTTCCGGGCTGTGTGGCCATGTTCTGGAAGTTGTGGTTCCTAACGTTTCGCCAGCATCTGTGGCCAGCATCTTCAGAGGGCAGGAGCACAGACAGAAGCGAAATCTCTGTGCCCAGGTAGAGTGGCAATGTTTTGTTTGTTTTCTATTGTCATTGCCACTCTACCTGGGCACAGAGATTTTGCTTCTGTCTGTGCTCCTGCCCTCTGAAGATGCTGGCCACAGATGCTGGCAAAACGTTAGGAACCACAACTTCCAGAACACGGCCACACAGCCTGGAAGACCCACAACAGCCATCAAACTCCGGCCGTGAAAGCCTTCGACAATACACTAAACCGAAAACAAAATTTAAAAAATTAAATGAATTAATTATCTAATTAAATTTCATTACTAGTAATGAATTACAGTAAAATAAAGCAAGCCCTTTATAAAGTGAATTGACCTGTATAGCAAGCATTCTTCCCCCCAAATCCTCTTAGGCAGAAACGGACTGTTACACAAGCACACACTTCCCACCCTCATTCTAGTAGACTCAACGAAAAACGGAAGGAGAAAAAAATGGGGAAAGGGAAGGATAGTTGCTCCAGGCAAGGAAGGAAAAAGGGTAAGAAAGAACCCTGGATGGATTCAAGGCAAGGGAAGAGGTCACTTGAAAGCCAGGGATAGGAAAGAGTGAAGTCCTATTTAGGAATTACAAAAATAAAATTTAACAAAGCAATCAGCGAGGATAAACCTTGTTCCTCCAAAGTTAGCTCATGACATCTAATCCTATGTTCAAGGTACCTATTGAAGTGTTGTCTGCAGCCATTTTCTCCTTTTCAGCATCTTGTATTCTCAAGAAACGTAAGATGACATACCTCTATCCCTATTTCCCTAAGTAATTATTTCTGGGAAAATCAAACATCATCATATCAGATAAATACAGTAATAACCAAGAATCATAAAAAGTCAGTAATATCCTTATTGGAAATGGCTAATGGTTATATTGGCTTAATGTAAGGCTCAAATTAAAACAGATTCAGCCCTTCATGGGATAGTACCATTGTTCATAACTCAATACGTGAGTTTCAATCATATAAATTTTATAATGATGGTCTGAAAGTACTTCACTCAAGTGCTGCAAATTGGAAGAGTGGTATAGTCTGGTGGACATAATTCTTTGCCAGTAAGATATGTGTATGGTGTACATATATACACATTAGAACATGTGTACACACCCACATATGACTGAAAGTGTGCTTAAAATGTATTTTAATTGTATCCATCTTCTTTCATTTAGGATGATTATTTCAGAAACTGGAATCCAAACAAGCCTTTTGATCAAGGTAAAATAAATATTAGACTGAAACTGTTTCATGTTGTGTACATTAAGCTATTTTTTCTCTCTGAGAAATTCTTAGCATATCCATTGTCTAATGTTTTAATTTGGACATTTTAGACATTTTTTATAGAACAAGAAAGAGTTACTTGTCCTTATGTTTTAAAATTTCATCATCACATGCATTGTAATTATTTTGAAATATAACATAGAGCTAATTTTTCAGGACCTGGGAACGATCTTGTTGAAATGAAAATTAAATAAGTATGATTTGACTTCTTAACATTCAAATCCAGTTTCTTAAAATAAGAACACTTTATATTGGAATATATTGCTATTATTTACCAAGCTTAATGTGCTAAAAATGTGCTGTATGGCTGCAGATGTCCAAACTTAGAACTGAAATAATTTACTCTAGCACTGACTACATGGGTTGGAATTAGGATTAGTCTTGATTTCTCAGGCTGAAAACCAAAGGTCAATAATAACATGAATGTCATACTAGCATTGAAAGATAATGTTGATAAATGTGTTTTTTGTTTCATTGTGAGTGCAAAAATCTCCCAGGATTAATGGTACACCCCTCAACTGTGCTAAGCAAGAGTGTGGCAGAAACGTCTGTCTTGTGTACAGTACACAGAAAAGAATCAGTGTTTATTGGCAACCAAATGCTGGAAACACTAATGTGAAATATGAGCTTAGCTCTAGGAAATCTGCCAAAAAGAAGGTAAAATAGAAAAAGAATACATGGCTTACCATGATATAATACGTATTCCATTTACCTTAGTAATTGTCCACAACAGTTACAACTTCAGTTCAGAACTGGTAATCCTGAAAAGCATAGGATTCATAATTACTTTAGGAAAGCAATCTGACAAATCCTGCAATATTGCTCTAGCTAACACAGTGCTCTGAGCTATGACTTTGTAGAATCTCTTTTGTAACAATTGGAGTTTCCATACAAACTATAGAAGCTTGTTCAAAATGTTTTGAACTCATTTAAAAACTTGTTCTAGATTTTTGTTCATGCCAAATGTGTTGCTAAAGGATCTCTTTTGCAAATGAACATGCAGAGGACATTTCTCATACATGCTGGTTACTATTGCTTCAATCAAGGAACTGATTTGGACACACCTGATCCTGAAATTAAAAATCCTTTTGGTTCTTAGCATAAGGATGGTGGGAGAAGAAGAAATTGGATGCTGTACTTTTTTGAAAAGTTTGGCAGTTCATAAAAATGCAATCTGTCTCCCCAAGGGAAGCAACATATTCCTTAGCAGACTGATTAGCAGAATTATTTCAAAATCATATTGATTTTAACCAGGCATGCTATCAACTTTGTTGTGGTTGTGTACATGGTGCTTCATGTTTAATACTTTTTGCTTACTCATTAAAAAGGACAGAGTCTATATTAATCAGAAAAAAATGCAGATTGTAAAACTGTTTTAAACTGATAGCAGACATCATACTGAAAGTTATATTTTCTTCCACAGTAGATGTTAAATTCCTGTTTAATTCTGTAGAATGGCAGAAGCATGGCATGGTGCACAGAAATCCTGAAAACTCCCCAAATAAGTTAAAGCAAAGCTCCCTGAAAATGTTTTTCATTTAGGCTTTGTTATTGGTAAGGCGAACAGGTGTGGCGATTAAACTTTTCAGAATATTGCTTCATTAATATTTAAGTAGATGCTATTGATCATCTTTGCCCAACATGGTATTTGCTGCAAATAAGGTCTGTTGGCACTGTTACGTATGTAAGAGGACAGCACAGTTATGTTCTTTTCTAAATCGTTATGTATCAATGAACCTTCTGTGACAAAAATCTAAGGCAGTTCACTGACACTTTACAGACAATCTATTATCTTATGTATTCATTGTTATACAGTGAAATACACATGGGTGAAAGTATAGATGGGTGGGGTTTGTTTTATTAAATGGTAAAAGCTTATTCGGGATATAATTGTTATTACAAAAGTGCTAGGCTTGAGAGCCAGTATGGTATAGTAATTAAGGCTCTGGGCTAGGATGAGGGAGACCCAGGTTCTCGGCTCCCATAGATACTGAAGCCAGCTGGGTGACCTTGGCCCAGTCACTCCCTCTCAGCCCAAATCAGCATCAGGCTCTAGAACAAGCTGACTGAAAATCAAAACCCCTTGTCATAGCATACATTGATGAGCTTCACTGCAAGAACTTGGCAAGTGCAAAACAAAATAAGTGGACCCTACAACTAAGCAAATGTAATGGTATGTGGGAATGACCTTGGGTGACCAGGCAAAGAGATGCTGCCTAGGGAATGGTCAGATAAGAGAGAGCATAGCCCACAGCTGCATAGTGGTGAAGCAAGAGGCTCAGGAGGGACCCTCCCTAAGTGATTGGGTTGCAGAGGTGACAGTGGGAGAATTGTACTTTCAGACTTGCAAGATTCTGTTAATGTAGCCTTGCAGTAAAGTCCGACTCTAGGGGCCGGTGCTCATGTTTGTTAGCCGAAGAGCCAGTGTTGTCCGAAGACACTTCCACGGTCATGTGGCCGGCATGATGCACGCGGAACGCTGTTACCTACCCACCGAAGTGGTACCTATTCATCTACTTGCATTTGCATGGGGGGAACCTTTACCTTTACAGTAAAGTAGAATTAGCTCATCTGGTCGTGTTTCCTGTCTGGTCTCCCTGGTAAAGCTGACAGCAGGCCATACACTAAGAACAAGATTAAGATAAAAATACTAGGCTTCTGTGTGCTGTAGAAAATATCTGTCTTTCTAAATTTAAATTAGGGCTTCACACAGTCAACAATATCAGATTCAGATTTTGTGCTGCAATATAATTAAAATATATCTCTGTTTGTATTAGAAGCTCAACACAATTTTTGTGTACCATCTCAGTCCATCTTTTCACCAATTTCCAACCATTCCCATACCCAGGATTTAGATGTTTTTGTTGTCTATAAGATGTAATTTGGCAGAGGAGATTTAGTATTTTAATGCATAATTGCTAGTACATAATATCATGTTCAGGTAAACAGTTAGATGTTATTGCACTCAACAATTTTCTATTTAGTACTTAATCTCAAATTTTTCACCCTGAATGAATGCATTAACAGTTAATTCCATTCTTTATTTAACTGTGTTTTTTTATTATTAAGGGGAACTATTGGCTCTCATTTGGTGTTAGCTGCTTATTTTTATTACTTGTATTTTTGGGGTTGCTAATGTCCTTATGCTATTAGCATTCTAATGATGCCAACTCTCTTGCTCTGTCATTCATGTTTGAATTGCCTTAGTTTCAAGCTGCTAATCAGTCTGCTGTTATAATCAGTTTGCATTCCCTGTGTAGGGTTTCTGAAGCTACTCTGTGCATATATCGAATATATGCTGGTATATAAAAAGTGACCTATTTAAAATTATTGATTAGAGTGTACATAAAAGGGACCTCATAAATTGGGTAGTTATCAAGATAATTAACTTGGTCAGTGAATTTGTTTTGTAACTAGAAAAATGATGGGGTTATTGATACAGTGCAGCATGAAGTTATCTTTATTTTCACTCTTATTGTTAGGGAAATAATTTCATTATAAAGCTCCCAACCTAACAGTATAGGTCTCACACTATTTACATGGAATAAGTCTGCTCTGAAGAGGTAAATTGGGGACTCTACATGTTCAATTTTCATTTAAATTTAGTCATTAAAGTTAAACTGGCATTCAGTCATCAAAATCACACTGTCAAATTGTATTAGCTTTAATATCTTACAGTTAAAATAGTTTTATATTCATGTACATATATCAAATTTATGCAGGAAATGAAAAGAAATCCTGTTCTTGATTTCCATTTTGTCTATATTCATTTACCAGTAGGTCTCCATCAACAAACCCAGATTTATATGTGAGTTAATATGCAATGAATTGGTCGACCAGAAACATAAAGAGGCTGTAGAGCATCAAAGCAGATTGAGTCATTGAAATTATAGAGATTATATCAAGAACTGTAACCTGCATTTATTACTTCATTATTATTTTGCATTTAAAGGTAATGGAGGCTATAAAGAAAAGGGCAAGTGCAAAATATCAGCTGAACTTACACAGTCTAAAAAACATGGTTTACAAAGCAGAATACCTAGATTCACAGTACACAACACCAAAATATGGCTTATTGTGATATGTGAACCCAGTCACAAACATTTATTTTTCATTCCCATCTCATAAATTCCTGCTGCATTCAGCAGGACACAGTGAGAGAACATGTTCTCTGTAATGCTGTTAATTGTAAAAACTAGACTCATTTTAGTTCTGGAAAATGTGTATAATGCTTTTATGCTGCCTGTGATGGTAAGACAGGAAAATAAGTGACTTAGAGTCATCTTCCTATACCTAAAAAAAGAAAAGAAAAACTATAAGGAGTAGATTTTCTTGGGCATCAAATAGGATTTGTAAATTATATGACAAATAATTACATTCTTAAAATTACTATTAGTTTTCTATTTTCCACTGAGATAAAAATATTTATTTTATTTTATTTATTAGCTATCATGTTAGTAGGGTTTTTCTTTTCAGACCTAAGGTTTTGACAGAGAATAAAGGAACAAGGAAAGAAGAGAAAGAAAGAAGAATGAAAAGATAGTGTCATACCTTTTTTACCTTTGTAGATTCACATTGGCACTTAGGAGGGAGAAGTAAGGAAAATACTTGGAGGTTCATGAGCTAAAACACTGTATGGTGTGTTGTTCTTGAAGATTACATTTCTAGAACTGAACATAGCCCTTGTTCTAATTTTTGTACTTTTCCAAAGTAGTTATCAATGAATTTTTATGCTGTGAATGAATATACTTTCTAATACTATGGAATAGGGAACATGGGAACAGCAATCTTTAATCTGCTCTGCACAACCACCAGCAATACATCCCAAAATGTTACATGCAGAATTTAGGATTGTCCAATGAACCTTCCCTTTGAATGAAGTAGCTGAGATGCTATTAAAATGCCATAATTCATGGAGAGGGAAGACAGTCCTTATTTTAAGATTACCCCATGCCTCACAGAAGTAAACAGACCATAAAATTTATATTTGTCTATTACAATATACTCACTGAATCCAAGTTAAACCTTCCATTTTAAAGATAATTTATATCAGGGGAATTATTATTCATTTCAGGTAAATACAGTAAAAGAAAATATGTTTATTAATTAGAACTTACTGAGTCTAAGGAAGTATTAACATCATTATGTTTCTGGCAAAAGCTCTTTGCTTCCTACCCTTGAGTTGATGGTTATTTTTTTTATTCTTTATTACAGATTTTTTGGATCAGTTGTCCAAAATAAGAGACTACTGGAGTGGGTGGCTATTTTAAGTAAAATAATAATAATAATACAGTAGTGTTATTTAGACCTTTATGCTAGTTTATTTATTTATATCCCACCTTTATACTCTTATTACACTATGTAAACATTTGGGTGATCTTGGCAGATATTTGGAGTGGGTTAGAAATGAATCTATTTTGAACCTATGTGCTGATTAAGTTTTTTCCCCATTTCTTGCATTTCTGCAGAAGCCTGGCATGATAGGAAATGCCTATTTAATAGGTTAATAACAATTAAGTTAATAACAATTTTTTAACTGACCTCCACAATTTCATGAAATTAATTATGACGCCCCACACCCCACTCCTGGTCTCAATTATATATTAATATATTAATGACCATACATCTTGAGAATACAAAATTGTAATGTATTCAGCCCAATTCTCTCCCCTAATCTTATGATTGATAATACAGTAGATCTATCTTCTACTTAAACATGGAAGTGTGTGTATCCCAATTACTTTGATTGACAAATAGCATATGCATCACTTGTTTACTGTTTATTTGCAAGGGTTCTTAGAGTAGATGCAAAGCAAAAAACACCACAGTTTATTTCAACAGCACAGCTTATTATTCTGGTTATATTTTGATATTTGTAGAACCCTGGAATAGTGTACGTAAATGCACTATATTTTAGGATTCTGTGAGGTTCTAAGGTTAACTTTTTGTAAATAGCACCTTTATTCCTTTCATTATTATCCAAATGTCACATTACTTCTCATTCCATGGTGTTGCAAAATATTATCTCACATGCAAAGTAACTGTCATTCATTCCAGCAGAAGAAAGTAGCATAACTCAAATGCTGTTCTTTGAGTGCCCTGCGAATGTGACGCTGACCAAGAAGGGAGGCTAAGCATACTGGGGTTGGAATGTAGAATAGAGAAGGGAAGAACACTGGGGAAAGGATGGCGGCCGCTCTTATGCCTTTGGTGCTCAGCATGACAGTGAAATCCCAACACAGTTAGCCTGGGAAAAATCAGCAGGGCTGTGAAGACACACCAAGAGCACTGCTGCTTTCTACAATAGAATGCAAATGCTGTCTTGGTAACCCACCAGCAAAAACCACTAGATTAATTATTGATAAGAATGTAATAAATTAAAATGTGAACTGTTAAGTTAAATGAACTTACCTAATCAAGCACAAGAAATCTTATGCGCAATTGCAAATAAGACCCATCACCATTCCTAACAGATTTGCAAATTTTCTATACAAACAGATGTCCTTAAACTTTATGTTAATGTGCACCAATAAAGAATAAACATTGGTAGTCTTAAATTCAGTGAACCAGTTTAGAATAGTTTATAATTTGTTTGCCATATGGTACTTTTAAAAGCATCACTACCCAAAAGACAAAAACATGGAAAGTAATTAGATGCTTTTTGACTGTAGTAATATATGTTTTGAATTAAAAATATTGGCCCCACTGAACATCTATTATTATTTCTAATAAGCAAGCAGATGGATCCAGTATTAAAAGAAAATGTGCCCAGTATATGATTATCTGCAATTTATCTAGTGTCTCTAAGGTGGGGATTATAAAATTGCAAAATATAATATAATTAGGGGTGCAAATATTCATTTTTTTGCAAGTGGAAGTCAAAGTTCATTTCTTGATGGGAAAGTGGTTAGAATCATAGAATATTAAAAGATGAAAAGTGTCATTTAGGTTATCAAGTTCAGGTTTATAGTTGTCAAGATTTCACTTGAGCATATCCAATGAAGCAGGGCTCAACACCTCTTCGGATATTTGAGGTTTCACTGTCTAACTGCTTTTACTGTGAGGAAGCTTCTTATAACATTCATTTAGAGTGTGCATTCCTGTAACTGAAATCCATTATTCTATGTCCTGTATTCTGGACTAAGAGAACACAGGTCTTCACTTCTTTCTATGAATCATCCATTCAGGTATTTGCTATTATATCCTCCTTAGTCTTTACCCAAAGTGAAATGTGGGGCCCACAGGTTGGGTGAGCCTGTCATTGTGGTTTTCTTTGGCATTATTGTGTTTATGCGGTTGAATTGATTGCCCTCAGTTTCCACTGTGTTATTATTCTGTCATTATTAATTATTTATATTTTGTTTTTTGCTACTGAGTTCACTGCCTAGAGTCCTGACTGTGAGATAGATGTCTATATACAGTATAAATTGATTTTTTTTCCTAGTGTTTTTCCCACAGTTTCAGGGTCCACTTTTCCAGATCAACTGAATGTTGATCCGTTGGTTGTGACAGGAATTGACTGACTAGCTTGTCACCTGAGCCTGACGTTGTGGGCTAAGAGAGAGTGACTGGCCCAAAGTCATCCAGCTGGCTTTCATGCCTAAGGCCGGAGTAGAACTCATGGTCTTCTGGATTCTAGCGTGGAGCCTTCAGCACTAGACCAAACTGGCTCTCGCTATTTATAAATTGATATAATAAATAAATCAACATGCACAACTCATTCAGTCTCTCTTCTTAGGGGTTAGTTTCCGTATTTTGATCAAGTTTTTTGCTCTTTTTTGAGCCTGTTCCAGTTTATCTGACCATTTCTTAAAAAGTGGTATCCACTACTGCTTGGTGCACAATGTTCAAGGTCAGGTCTGAACAATCCAGGAAACAGTTGGACAATTACTTCATGTGATTTAGAAATTATACTTTTGATGCAACCTAAAAACTACATTTCTTTTCAGCCACATTATACTGCTGACAAATGTTCAGCTTGCAAAAGTTCCAAGATCTTTTTGCAAGTATTATTACTAAACCAGATAGTTCTTAATCTAGATTTCTACATTTGATTTATGTTTTGTAAGTCTGCGATTGTAATTAATATTGTACTTAATCCCTGTTAAATTTCATTCTATTTCTTTCTGCCCACTTCTTCAACCTACCAAGATTGTTTTGAATTTTACTTTTATCTTCTAGGCATTTCACCAGTTCTCCAGGATTTCTCAAAACTAATAGCTAGGGGGTTGCTACTTGAATTTGAGATTATGGCTAGGAAGTCATAGTATTCACCATGGAAGGTTGCCATAAAATTTTATATTCACAGAATTTGGAAAATCTATTTTGCAAATGTAGAAATGCCTTATGTTGGTACATATCTTTGGAGCCAAGCTTTATATTTCTATTGTCATTATGTCCTTTAAAATGAATAGGACTTGTGCCCATGACATTTAGCATCTTTAAAATAGCCTGTGAGTTTTTTAACTGTATTATGTGTGAACATGAGAACATTTATTTAATTATCTAAATCAGCTTTTCCAACTGGTTTCTCTTTAGTTGAGTTGGACCACTATTCTTGTAATAACAAAGGCACTTTGTCATTAGCCAAACCCTGTGGTTAATTTGAAGATCTGTTGATAAACGTCAAACATTTATTTAGATTTTCAGCTGATTAGAATCATTTGAAGATTTGTATCATAGTATATATCTTTACCTCATATTTAAGTGTTTATAAATGGTTTACTATATATGTTTATTTATTTAATTTATTTTATTTTAGCAATTTATTAGATGCTTCAATTGCCAAAGAAACTCTAGGTGGCAGAATGCAGTAATATAAAGCAGCAGATATATTTACTGAGAATTAAATCCTGTTCTGTAAGGTTTATTTCCAAGTGAGTGGGATATAATTCTAGTATATTTTTAATATAAAGGTATATTAGTGTCCATAAACATTCAGTACACTATTACAATCAGATATTTTGAAATATATTATACAGTATTATAATAATTCAATTAATATTAAACAGTTTTGACTTTTATCGATTTCAGTGGTAGACATATAGGTATTATTTATTTATTATATTAACAAATATTTATTATAAATTATATTAATACATCATATTTTGTGGAGTCCTTGGTGCTCTCTGAGCTTTGTTGTTTTCTTGCAGATATTTCATTGCCAGGCTAGGCAACATCTTCAGTGCGAAAAGGGAGTGGAACTTGCTCTCTGTTTATATACCCTGTCCTGTCCTGCCTGTGTTGGTGGGGGTGTTGTACTCTCCTTGGTAGTACTTTGATTGGGTTGTTGTGTGCTGCTTGGTTGATTGACTGAGTTAATAGTTCCTTGATTAGGGTCTATTGTGTTGTTTGATTGCTCCTCTGCTGCTAATCTTGCTGTTAATCTTTGCATATCTTGTTGTTGATTGCTGGCCAAGAGGTGTTCTGGTCTTCTGGCTTTTCTATTGTCTCTTATGAATGGTATGTAAATGTTGTTTACCTCTATGTGTCTGTTGATGGCTGCTTTGTCTGAGTGCCAAGCTTCCAGGAATTCTCTACCATTTTTGGATTTGGCTTGGTTTAATATGCTCACAGTTTCCCAGTTGAAAGTATGGTTAAGTCTGTCCACGTGTCGTGAGATTAAGGAGTTTTCATCATGTCTTCTGACTGCTAGTTGGTGTTCATGGATGCGTTCTGCTAGTCTTCTGCCAGTCTGTCCTACATAGTGGCTGTTACAGTCCTTACACTGTATGTTGTAGATAACTCCTGTTTTTTCTTCTTGGGCTACTGGGTCTTTTGGTTTACTTACGATGTTCTGAAGGGTTTTGGTTGGTTTGTGTGCTACAGTGATGCTGTGTGGTTGTAACAGTCTATTAGTAGTTTCTGAGATGTTTCTGATGTATGGCAGTGTAATCATTTTCATAGCTTCTGTTGGTTTTGCTGTGTTGGGTTGAGTGGTCAGGCACTTTTTGATAAAGTTGCGTGGATATCCATTTTGCTGGAAGATGCTCTATAAGTGGTCTGTTTCCTTTTTCTGGTGTTCTGGGTTGCTGCAGTGTGTTTGTGCTCGTCTGAATAGTGTTCTTACACAGCTCCTCTTGTGTGAGGTAGGGTTATTGCTTTGGTAGTGGAGCACTTGGTTAGTGTGGGTAGATTTCCGGTAGACTTGTGTTTCTAGAATGCCATCATTTCCTCTACTGATGAGGATGTCCAAGAAGGGTAGTGTGTTGTTGTTTTCTTCTTCCCTTGTGAATTTTATTCCTTTGAAGATGTTGTTGATGGTTTCATGTGTTTCCTCCAGTTGATCCTGTTTTATTATGATGAAGGTGTCATCTACATAATGGATCCATACTTTGGGTTGTATGTGTGAGAGTGCTATCCTTTCTAGACGTTGCATTACTATCTCTACTATGAGTCCTGAGAGTGGTGATCCCATAGGTGTTCCTTTGATTTGTTGGTATATTTGTCCATCAAACTGAAAGTAGGTGGTGAGGCAGAGGTTGATGAGGTCCATGATTCTGGGTATTTTGATCTTGGTGTATCTAGTTAGATCAGGTGTGTTACGTAGAACTGCTGCCATGGATTCAATCGCTAGTGCTTGGTCTATGGATGTAAAGAGTGCAGTGACATCAAATGATACCATAAATTTCATCTTCATTTATTTTTAGGTCTTTGATTTTATGGAGGCACTGTAGTGGGGAGTTGATAGAGTATTCAGTCTCCTCTGTGAGATGCCCAAGTTTTCTTGTAAGTTCTTTAGCTATGTTGTATGTGGGGGTCCCTGGTAATGATACAGTTGGACGGAGTGGTATGTCGGGCTTGTGTATTTTGGGGCGTCCGTAGAAGCGTGGGATGATGGGTCCACTGCTTTTCATCCGCCTCTGTTCTTCTTTACTGATTTGACCTTTCTTGGTTAGGTCGTTGAGGATTCTTTTGACCTGGTTGTCCAGTTTCTGTATCGGATTGGTGTTTACTGGGGTGTAGGTTTCTTTGTCCTCAAGTAAATCTTTGGCTTTTTGTATATATTGTGATCTGTCAATAATGACAGTGGTGCGGCCTTTGTTTGCTGGGAGGATGATGATATTTTGGTCCATCTTTAGGTTTTTGAGGGCTGCTCTGTCTTCTGCTTTCAGTTGGTTCTGTTTCCATGTCCTTCTGGTTTGTGGTATGATTATCTGTCTTACATTCTCTTGGGTTTCTGTAGTAAGTCCTGTAGTTTTCAATGCTGCTTCGAAAGCTGCAAAGAATTCTAAGAATTCTCTTCGATTGGTACATCATATTTTATTATTTATCATTTAAATAAAAGGCTATTAAAATGCTTTGACATGATTGTCTCATGCCTTATATGTTCTATTCTATCTCTAGGTCTTCCTCCCTTTGGTTTTTACTTTCAGTTTAAGTATGCGACCTTATTTAACCCTCAGTTGCTCTGTTTTTTCATAACAGAAACAAAGGCTAATAGCTCAGAAATAAAATTTAGGAATAAATGCTAAGTAAAGAGACATTCTTTTAATTCCATGAGGTGTTTTAGCTTATTGGATCATATACTTCAGAAACAATGTTATAATAAAGCCCTATTATAAACACAACAGTGATTCTAATTACCTAATTTGTTTTTGTTTCATGTAGTATGATGTATCCTAAACTTCAGCTTAGAATATAAATTCATTTTATTTATCATCTAACTTTTAATAAGCACAGTAAATAACTGGTGCTTCTTTTAAATAGCATTTTATTAGAGGCCTCCGCTTAAAAAAAATCCACTTCTTTATATTCTTTCTATTTCCCCGATGCAAATTTGGGAAGGGTGTAAAATAGCAGACTGCAAAGACCTATATGCATATTATCACCAGCATATAAAGGGTACTTCCGATCGCATATAGTCATTTTTATTAAAGAAAAATGCCCTTCTACTTCTCTTCCTTTACTACCCATCTACATTTCAGTCAACAGTAGACAAAAGTAAAATGAAATTTGAGGGGGGAAAATAGAATTACAGCACATGACCTTTGTGATGATCTAGAATGGACGTGAAGGATCTGATTTGCTTTTAGGGAGGATTTATGATTGAATACAATGAACAGATGACAAAACAGATTTATGTCTCAAGATCAGAGGTCAGTTTTTATAACTGCGTTTTCAATGTGCTTGTTTGGTTTTGTGTATAGCTATATAGCTCTTCCCTCCCCACCCCCATATAATCGTCTCTGATTCAAAAAATATTCACCCCTCAACACTTTTTCAATAGCAAGGAATACTAAGGAGTCTTAAAAAAATTATTTCAGTGTTTTTTTTTAATTTGTTTAATCCATAAATAGTATGGTAGGTATAGGATAATATCATTAGGCTTTTCAGAGTTTAATGTATTGCAATAGTGCATTGACTGATGTAATTTTTTTTTTATTTAGTATCATTAGTGTCCATTTCTTTGTGCAAAAACCCTAGGGTAGATAATAACCATGTTAAGCAATCAGTAATGAAACGTCAGTAAAATTTCAGTTAAATGTAGAAACCCAATAAGAAAAAGGCAAAGCGTGGATCCCCTGTATTCATTACAGTAGATCAATGCAATTGTTAACCCCCCCCCCCAAAAAAAAACAGCCAGTTGTCTAAATGTCAGTACATTTAGTGCCATACTTTGGGCAGGATGCCATTTCTTATTTAGGATGCTACCTCCAAAGATATCTTATTTCAGATCTTTATTACATGTACTTTTTCTACTCTTGGGTTGACAAACTAGACCTGCGAAGCCCAAAGAACACTGGCACACTGATTCAAGGGGTGGTATTCCTTCAAGAATATGGGTCATAAGCTGTGTAAGGTTCCAAATGTTAAAACCTTTAAATTTAGCGTGAAATGAACAAGAAAATACTGTAATTTTTAAAAAAGTAATATATTGCAACCCAGCTAGAAGCATTATCCAAAATCTAACATTTTTAGAAATCTTTTAAGGTCAGCTTCAGGTATGAATGTTGGGTAAATTCATATCACAGACTATTGGCCTTGAAGAGTTAATGTGACTACTGGGTCTCGAAATCCAGTTGCAGAGCAACAACTACAGAAGTAGGATATTTATTTATTTATTTATTTATTTATTTATCATATTTATACCCCGCCCATCCCCTCCCTATCGGAGGACTCTAGGCGGCTTACAACATTACAATTTCATATATTATACATTTCATATATATTATAATCGCACGCTAAGGGAGAGGCGTAAGGGAACCGACTCTTCTTCTGAAGGTATTGGACTACATGTCCCAGAATACCTCGCTTCCGAGTCGGCTGCTGATGTCCTGGATGTTGCTGATTGAGTTCCGTCGTCCTCTGCCACCATTCACGGGATTCCCGGGATCTTCTTTGTTCCGAGGGCGACCCCCGACAGGACGCCGGCAAATTTTCCCAATTTAAGGTGGTACCCATTTATCTACTTGCATTTAGCTTTCGAACTGCTGGGTTGACAGGAGCTGGGGCAAGTGACGAGAGCTCACTTCGCCACGCGGGGATTTGAACTGCCGACCATCAGACCAGCAGTCTTACAGCTCAGCGGTTTAACCCGCTGAGCTACCACGCCCCTATATGTCTCTGTCTCCTGCTTGCAAGCACCTAGAGCAGAGCTTTCCAAACTGTGTGTCGCCACACAACCCAGAAGCGCTGATCATCATCAGCACTTCCGGGTTTTCCTGCAGCGACACACCAATGGCGGCACGCAAAAACCCGAAAGCAGCAGCGCTACCAGGTTTTTGCCCGCTGCCGCAATGGCGGCACTTCCGGGTTTTCCCGTGGCGACACAACAACGGCGGTAGGTGTGTTGCCACGGGAAAACTTTGGAAAGCCCTGACCTAGAGGCATCTAGTTGGCCTTTGGGAGGAGCAAAATACCAGGCTATGATCAGACTTGGCGTGTCTCAGGAAAGATGCTCTTACGTTCTAATGACATATGGACCCGGTGGTATAGAGGGTAATATTTGGGACTAGGATTGTAGGGACCCATGTTCAAGTATCATGGAGTTATGCTTGATTTTGGGTCAGTTATTCCCTCTCTGTCCAACCTTCCTCACAAGAAATTGGAGGTGGCAATACTTAGTACATTGCTTTGATTTTTTTTTGCAAGAAATTTAGACTATGGCTGTAAGTAAATAATCAACTTCATAACTAGAACATGAATTACCATGGCAAGGATTTTCTGGAAAGGGCACAACTGGCAAACCAGGTAGTGCTAATAAAAGGTACAACCAAAAAAAGCATGAGACCAAATATATTTTAACAAATGCCCCTTGGGATAGGTCTATAGGGTAGGTCTAGTTAGGGAACAACACACTCCAAAGTCTTTGTAATCACACATCATAAATTCTGAAGTCCTGGCTGGTGGTTGGAATATGAGTAGGAGAAATATGAAGAAATACAGTAGCATCAAGGATGGAAGTCATCTTGATCACCAAATAGTAGGTGGCTGCCCACCTAAGAAAACTAATATATGCTTTATTTACATCTAATTGGGTTTATTGCACTATTCTCTACATACGGCTACCTTTTTGAACATTATTTAGAAAAACCAATTAGTCTAGCATTTGACTACAAGGGAAGTTATTGCGTGCTTGCCTGGGATCATATTGCATCTGTTCTGAAACAGATGTGCTACTTACCAGTTGTTAGAAAGAATAATTCAACTTTTTATTACCCATTTTCACTCTTAAAAAAAAAGAACTTTGGATGTTTCAGTTTGTTCTAATTTTCATCCAGTGTCTTCTCTTTTGTTTTTGACTACAATCATCAAATGAGCTGTACTTGCCCAATTCCTTCCTTATTTGTAAGCAGTCAATTTCACTGATCGATTGTAATCAGGGCCATTCTACTGAATAAGTACAGCTTGGGTTGTCAGTTATTTGTTGATGACTAAGGCAAATCACTAGTCATCACTATTGGTGCTGCTGGATTATTCTGTGGCATTTGACATGATAGACATTATCATTAGGTTCTCTGATTTTTTCTTTTCAGTTAGCTATCATATCTACACCACCTTAAATTTGGAAAATACCAAGCTTACTGTCTTTCATCCTGATCATTCTTCTTTCTCACCTTCTCTCTCACCTTCTTTTGGTACTTCCATTTTTCAGAACTATCAGTTGCAGGTATCTTCTGGGGTATGCGATTTGGGAGTTCCGAATTGATGAGAAACTTTCTTTAAAGCCTTTTACTGATAAAACTACAGGAACCTGTAATTTTTAGCTATTAAATATTTAGAGAATTTGGTCACATCTTACTTTAGAAATGCAACCTAATTCATTTCTTAGTAGTCGTCATAAGTCTTAATAGTCCCACATTGACTATTGTAATTAGATGGTAGGCCTTTCTGACTGCTCCCTACCCTGCTCCAGGTTCAGAATAGTGTGGTTCATGTTGTCCTAGATCTCTTCCAATTCATGCCTATTTCTTTTTTGCATTAATTACCATGTTGGTTGGGACTTTCAGAGCATTATCACTTTAAGTTGCTGGTACTTCTGAGGCATGCGTACAGGAACATTCATTTATTTGAATTACTTGATTATAATTTATGTTCCTGTGTACTAGTCTAACATTGGTTGATACTGTACTGTATTTTATTTATTGTATTTTACTTAGTTAAAAGTGCACACCAGAAGTGGTTTGCGACCAAGAGGCCTAAAGAAGTGGCTTCTCCCACATCTGCTGCATAAGACCATAGTGAAGAAGACATTCTTATAGTCTTGCCTACAGTAGACGTATAGGTCACTATGGACAAGAGACAGGGCTATCATAAGGGTAGAACACAAACTATGAAATAACTTTTCTATGAGGTTCAGGTAGCTCCCTCTCTAACCTGCTTTTGCTGGCTAGTAACAGCTTTCTTATTCCAAGCAGATGATTTATTTATTGTATTTACTTTTATTTATTTATTTTCTATCCCACCTTTATTATTTTTATAAATAACTCAAGGCGGTGAACATACCTAATACTCCTTCCTCCTCCTATTTTCCCCACAACAACAACCCTGTGAGGTGAGTTGGGCTGAGAGAGAGTGACTGGCCCAAGGTCACCCAGCCGGCTTTCATGCCTAAGGCGGGACTAGAACTCTCAGTCTCCTGGTTTCTAGCCCATTGCCTTAACCACTAGACCAAACTGGCTCTGAGATTTGGAGTTAGGAATCTGGATGACTAGGAATTACAGAATTTAGAATGCCAACTATCTAGAGGGGCAATCCATTGGAGAAGGGTGGTTTAGGCAGTTACCTCCAGTGTGAGCATGACTATCTATAATACCACTTGTCCTCATTAATATAATCCATTTACAAAATGAATAGGGAAAATTGTGTTTTTATATGTGTGTTTCTGCCATCTCTCTGTGCATTGATTTATTCTTTACAAACAAGATCTTGCATCTAAAGTGCATTTACTTGTTAAATGTTTTTTCTAGGCTGAATTTTCTGAAAGTCACGCTTGATATATGAAACTGTTACCAAAAATGTGTGGCCTGCATATATTGCATAGTTCAAAATTGCATCAGAGATTAACTTTTGATAGATGCAGCTCTTTTATTTCACATGAAAATTGACTTTTTATCACTTAGGCAAAGGTGGGAAGATACATTAAGCAATGTGTCCAGTGGGAACAAATGATTAATTTAAGATGGAGATTCATTCATACTGAATGAGCACATGTCTTTCCATATAATTATGAATATATTTTTTTTAAAAAATGATTTTCTGTTGTTATATAGATTTTCTTGGTCAAGTACAGTAGATTTCACCATGTGCATTGGATAGATGACCATAATAAGAATTACTACAATACATTGTGTTGCTAATAGCTCATGAGACTTTTTTTAAAAATCAGCTACTCTTATCAGCTGCCTAAAATCTGTATGTGTTGTTTTTTAACAATTCTTCTGAATTTTGTTTCACTATTTCTTAGGGAAGGTTTGGCTTCCTTAAAAATGTATGTGGCTGCCTTACCACCTAAGCAGGGCTAGGCAAATGTTTAAAGCTGGGGACACATTGGGAAGTTTGGTAGAATGTGGTGAATACACTCACAAAATTATTCCTATGGGAGACCTGCTTATTTACAAAATGGCCCCTATGATGGGCATGCCCTCTCACCAAACACCCATTTCCCAGAATCAAAACTAGCCCCTCAGGATATTCTCTACTGTAGGCACCACTCTGCCAATCCTGATCTAAGATTTTGATAAATAAAAGCTGGCTGGAAATACCTTGTTTCCTTCTACTGTTTTAACAAATAGTCCAGCCCTATTGGTTAACACACTGGCAGGGCACGTCATGCTTGAGTGCACTGGGGAACCACAATGTGGAATAACAAGTCTTACACTGATATTTCTTCTCATATAACTGCCAAGGCAAGTAAATAACGTATACCACTCTAAAAGCAGGATGTGATTTACAAAAATAACTTAATGGAGTCCTAACTCTTCAGACTCTTCACTAACTCAGAGATTAGAGTCTCCTCCTAACATGATATTTTGAAAAACTCAGCTCATACATTGTTCTTCCTTTTCCTAAATGGTATTGGTATACATGATACCTTAACCATATTTTATTTGTTTTTCAACTGCGGTTATGTAAATCCATTTCATTTTGCCAAGTAAACCGGATTATGTTTGTTCCCATTAAAATGCATTATGATTAAGAAGTGGGTATTATAAGATTAACCTCCTTGGAGATTCAAGAATTAATATCTGCCCATGAACTATTTCTCCCAACAGCTATGATTCATGCAAAATAGGAGCCAACTTTGCAGCATATTAAAGTACTAGATTCAGAGTAATTTAGGGTTGATGGAGGGAGGAGTCTTTGGGAAACACTCACTTGTGGAACTTTGTACTGTCTGGCTGCTAGAATAGCCCTCTATTTCTTTCTTTCAAAATTAAAGACTGGTGTGTGTGTGTGTGTGTGTGTGTGTGTGTGTGTGTGTGAGCAACCTTTAATTTTGAATGAATATAAATATAAGGCAGTATCAGAGCATAGATGGCAAAGGTCCCACCAAACAAGCCAAAAGTATGATAGTTTTCTAATTACTTTTTAAGAACATATTTTACAACCACACAGACACATCCATTCTCATGCACAGAGAGTATACCCTTCTCTTCCACTGGCCAAATAGATGAAAGAGAATTGGGAGATTCCAAAGTATGGGAGAACCTCAACTTTTCCAATGTCATGTTTCACCTTTTATACCATACAGAGGTCTTGGTATTTGTGCTGGTTCTCTTCTCAAGAAAAAAAAAAACCTTGTTCATTAGTACCAGTCATTCAATCATATAGATTTTTTTACTTTGTTTTCCATTTATCAGCTCTAACTTGTCTCAGCTGATAGTTTAGTTTGTATTCTTCAAACCTCTCATTATTCCCTTTTTCCCCTTTCTGATGAGTTAGTAATAGAAGGATATAGAAATAATAGTAAGATTCAAAGATAAAATAATAGAAGGATACATATAGAATAAAGAATGAAAATATTCTAGATATTTCATATCACTATGGCATAAACTGAATCCTGTGCTCAGTTGGGGTAAGTATTCTTTTTCCAACTATTGTTCCTGAATGGAATTGGCAATCAAAAGCACTAAATAGGTGGCTGTACACACACTGCATGGCTTCCCTATGCTGCATTCATTACTGCTAGTGCTTGACAAACCACTCTATGCACAAGAGCCAACTTGACCACCCTTTGCCAGGGTCAGATGGCTAGGCAGTGACCTCTCATTTTGGTTTCCATAGTGTCCACTGGCATTTCACTGCATAGAAGGAGAACACAGCCATATTGGGACTCTCATCAACACTTGAGCTGACTTGCTACAACTGCTTATTTTACTTTAGAAACATATATACCATATCTCCATATCAAAAAAAGGTCTCATAGAAACTAAAAATGAGTAGAACTTTAAAAATTACATATAAATCAGAGACTTAAAATTGAACCATTTTTAAAAGTTACTAAAGTTCTTAGAATATGAGCTGCTTTATCTATAGGAAAGGTCATCTCTTAACTACTGTACACTCAAAAGACTGAGAGTTAATTGAAGCATTACTTCCTTTGCCTCTGCATCTATTCAGTCCATTATTGAAAGACTCCTTGACAGTAATTTAATGTTGAATAAGTCTGTCCATGTTCTCTGTTCCATCAGGATGCTTAACCAGCTTCACTAGTATATCATTTGCTCTGGGAAAGAGATGGGAAGAAGAGCCTATGTTCCCAAACACAGTTCAGAAATGTAACTTCATTATCTGAATATGGCGACCTTGTTTTGCTTCATATTCAGTATATGAATATGATTAGTCAGTAGTTTAATAAAACATGTGAAATTAAAGCATCTCTTCTCTAAATGGAGAACTATTATGATGGAGGTTTACAGTGAAATCTGTTTATATGTTATATTTTTAATTGATATAGACTGAAAGTCATGTACTTTATTTAACATGAATAAAAAGGTTCTTATTTTTCTCATCAAGAAAATAATAGTACTGAGGACTGGACCATAATTGGGTTTGTCTTACATGTCTCTTTAGGTTTACACAATGTTTATTAAAATAATATTAAAAAGTCCTTGCCTTTGCCAACATTTGCTAACATCTCGATGTTGTTCAATCATTTAGTTGCTTCTGACTCTTCTTGACATGATGGACAACTGTTTGCTAGGATTGTCTGTCAGTAGCTGCTTCTTTGAGTTCTCATAACTCATTCTTGTGTCAGCCGTAATAGTATCTAGCTACCTTCTAGGGCGTGGTGGCTCAGCGGGTAAGACGCCAGGCTTGTCAATCGGAAGATCGCAGGTTCGAATCCCTAGCCCCGCGTGACGGAGTGAGCTCCCGCACTCGCCCCAGCTCTTGCCAACCTAGCAATTCGAAAGCATGCAAATGCAAGTAGATGAATAGGTACCACTTCGGTGGGTAGGTAACAGTGTTCCACGCACGTCATGTGGCCACATGAACGTGGAAGCGTCTTCGGACAATGCTAGCTCTTCGGCTAACAAACGGAGATGAGCACCGGCCCCTAGAGTCGGACACGACTGCACAAATGTGCGGGGGGAACCTTTACCTTTACCTTCTCTTCTGTTGGCTTTCAATTTTTCCAGGCATCAGGATCTTCTCTGATGTTTCCTATCTTTGCATAATGTTTCCAAAATGTCTAAACTTTACTTTCATTATTAGTGTTTCCAAGAAGCAATCTGGTTTTATTTCATATAGTATTGTATGATTTGTCTTCTTGCAGTCCAAGATATTCTTAGCAGTTTTTTTCCAGCACTACAATTCAAAGGCATCATTTTTTCTTTGTTCAGCTTTTCTGATAGTTCGGCTTTTACAGCCATGTATTACAACTGGGAAAGCCATGACCTTGACAGTATAATCTTTTGTTGCCCATGTGATGTCTGCACATTTTAATATTTTCTCTAGGATTTTCATAGTCTCTCCCACAAGAAGCAGTTTTCTCTTTATTTCATGGTTACAGTAATCATCCCACTGGATTTTTGAGTCCAGGAACATAATGTCTATTACCACGTCCACATCTACTTCACTATTTGTATTGGGTTGACACTAGCAGTTATCATAATCCAGGTTTTTTTTTAATACTCAACAATATACCAGTGTTTTGTCTTTTACCATCAACAAGACATTCCTTAAGACATTCCTTGCTATGAGCCCATAGAGTAGTATCATCAGCATATCTAAGACTGTTAATATTAATTCCAGCACTGTTGTTGTTGTTATTTATTAAATTTGTATGCTTCCCAACAACTCTGGCTGGTTTCATTAATTCCAACTTCTGCTTCTTCTAGTCCAACATATATTCTGTAGGTAAGTAAAATATATAGCATGGCGTTTTGAAACAATTAATTGCTCTATATTCCATTTTTAAGTGTTACTTCCTGGTCAGCATACAAGTTCTTGTATAGGCAGATGAGTTGTTCCAATACATCCATGCCTTTTAGGGCTGTTTCAATTTGTTGTGCTCTTCGTATAAGCATTAAACCAGAAATTTATTTATTTATTTTACATTCTTGCCTATTCCACCATTCATCAGAAGGGGTCCAGGGTGCCTCTGCTTCTTCTGAAACCAGCTTCTCACTCTGGTAATTCCTGTTCCATATATTGTTGAAGTCTGGATTTCAAAATCTCAAGCATTATGCAGTTATGATTAGCATGTGAGAGAAGTGCAATTGTTTAGTAGTTTCTTTTCACTCCTATAATTTTCTTCAATAAATCTCTTGTCCTTTCCATTTGATTATTGCCCTCAATTTTTTGTGTTGGTTATATATATTCTTGTCTCTTCTTGCTCTTCTCAGTAATTCAGCCATTGCTTGAAAAAAAGTCCATTGTCACTGCTGTGTTTTGCTTTTCTTCAGCTATTTTTGTTATATTAGTAGACAGCTATTTTACCTTTATTTGCTTTATACAGTGCAGAACCAGGTTTTACCTACGTTGATTGAATATATTGTGAATTTGATTTCAATGGTATCTATCCAGTGATGCTCACATGTAAATTAATTGTGGTCACTGACCAAAATTATGCTGGGTAGACATATTTCCTGTAAACATTGAATTTTCTGGCAGAATTGTATAATCTGTTACCTGCTTTATGTCTATGAAGGTTCTCAGTCATCCAGGTGGAATTGTCTGTAGCTTGAATCCAGTTGACATGATTCATGTTACCTGCTTTCTTTCATACATCAAGATTCAATTTTCCTTATCACTCCAAATGGTATTTTATTTCCAACTTTGACATTCCAGTAACCTATGATGAGTATGACTTTTGTTGTGTGTTCTATCAACACGGTTTTGTGTGTTGACATAGAACTGTTCACTATCAGCTTCCTCTGAATCTGTGGTTGAAGCATAAATTTGGATCAGTATAACACTGAAAGGCTTGTTTTTGATTTGAACTGAGATATTCTGTTATTTGGAAGGTTCTTTCCAAGCATTGACTTTAGTACTCATTTGTTAATAATGATGGCTATTCTATTTCATACATAATTTTCTTGTCCACAGTAAAAGATCTAGTGTTCCTCTGATGTGAAGTGAAGTGGCCCATTCCAAGCCATGTAGGTACTCATTCTTGGTAGTCTGGCAACATCAGGTTTGCCATGGTTCCTGGTTCTGACATTACAGGTATCAATGGTATTTATAGCTTTGCGGCATCACATTTTTATTTTGTCACTGGGCACATCAGCTACTGGGTGTTCTTTAGATTTTAAACCAGCCACATTATGAACACCAGTGCTACTCATACTTATCCTCTGCTGTTCCCCAGTAGCTCATTGGATAAATTCCGTCCTGAGGCATTCACCTTCCAGAACCTTCTAGACCAGGAATTCTTAATCCAAGGTCCACAGACTCTTTGGGGGTCCATGAATAGATTTCAGGAAGTCCATAAATTTGGGTGGGAAAAAATTACAATCTCTAATTGAAATTTAGCTTTTCATTCCATAATATATGTAGGCAGTAAAGTAATTTATGGTCTCTAGACTCCAAAAGTGTTTGTTAACTTCAGTAAATATATATAAAGAGAGTCTGTGGACCTTGGATTAAGAATATAACATACATACATACATACATACATACATACATACATACATACATGTGTGTGTGTGTGTGTGTGTATACACACACACATACTGTACACACACACACACTGTATATATGTTTCTTTATAATCCAATAAATGTTTATAGGTTTCAGGAGACTCTCATGTCCGTAGGTTTCAGGAGACTCTCAAAGGGGTCCTTCACACAAAGGAGGTTAAGAACCCCTGACATAGACATTGTCCTGTTTATTAATATCCATTTGCTTTTTCTTGGCAGAATACAGGAGTTTCAGCCTTACCAGGTAGACCAGACGGGAAACACAACCAGATAAGCTAATTCTACTTTATTGTAAAGCTACATTAACATAATCTTGCAAGTTTGCAAGTACAATTATCCTGCCATCTCATTTACAGCCAGAGAAAGTAGGGAGGGTCCCTTCTGAACCTCTTGCCCCAGCCACTATCCAGCTGCAGGCTATGCTATCTCTTATCTGATCATTCCCTAGGCAGCATCTCTTTGCCCACGGGCAGCAAGGTCTTTCCCACATTCAATTACAGGAGTAGCTTGCCATTACTTTTTCTTGTGGATCATATTTAGTCTGATCCCTCATCTAAACCTGCCTATCATTAGCGACCCATCTGGGAATGTGTATTCCCAGTGATATAGTTCTTAGCATCATTGAGATGCACAAGCCCTCTCACCACTACAAGATAACAAAACATGTAAGGATGTCTAGCCTTCAGCTTTTAGTTAGCAGAATTTCCAGATTGTTTCAAGTAATCTCACTCTCATTTTTTTTTGGTCAAAGATTTTATTATTTTTTAAAACAAAGATAAAAAACTACAAAGAACAAAAAAACACACACTAAAAGTGTAAAAAGACAAAAGAAAAGACTTTTTGAAAGTTACATACATACAGGTGACTTCCAGCTTTCAACAGCAAGAAACAATTATCAACAGCAATTCCCATAAACAAACCCTTCCTATTTATCAAACCATGATCACATTATTTCTATAAATCCCTCCATTAACACATATACAAATCTCTAATACAATTGCTCCTTCCCCTTACATAATATATAATATATATATACATATATTGAAATTTCTACTTCAAACTTCCCTCCTTTTAATCCGTTTAATTAAAAATGGATTTAATTAAATCCGTAAAAATTAAATCCGTAAAAATTAAATCCGTTTAATTTTTTTTCTTTCTACTACTATTCTATATACTTCTGTCTACACAATAGGCATCAAATTATAGAAACATACAAATTGTCTGCCTTTATAATAAACAATCTTAACCCTATTAGACCTAAAAACAGTATAAAACATTATTATATCTTATCAATATCCTTTAAGTTTTACAAATCTATAATCCTATAAATCCTAATCCAAACCATAAGAAAAGAAAAGAAAAGAAAAGAAAAGAAAAGAAAAGAAAAGAAAAGAAAAGAAAAGAAATCATATTAGTCTCATTATCAATCCAATTAAATATTCTTAATTTTTATAAATTGTCTGCCTTTATAATTAACAATCTTCACCCTAATTATGCTTATAAACAATATAAAATATTTCCAGAACTTGTCAATACCTTTTAAATCATAGAAATCAAAAATCCTGTAAATCATGTTAACCTCATTATCAGTCCAATTAAATATTCTTAATTTTTTACCCCTCCTCAAAATATACCAGGGCATTCAAATATTTCACCCTTATACCAAAATCATTTTTTTTACAAAGATCCGACAGCCCAACAACCCCCAAAGATACAAACTTTCCAGCGAAAGAGAAAAAATACTCCCACATAACATACTTCTCTTTCCCATAACATTGATTAAATAATCATAACATTTCCCCAGCTTGGCAGTTCCTTGTGCAGTCTTAAGGTTAAACAATCGTTTTAACTCCATAAACACCAGAGTTTTCAGCTGAGAATATTTCAATCTCCCTCACAGCAGTAAAATCGCCATCTTTTCCAACGTCGTCATCTTCTTCCATCATAATATTTTCATATAGTTGTTTCATTTTAGCTAGAATCTCATCTCAGATGTCCCAAACAGTCTGTATAATAACTTGACAACCCTTTGAAAAAAATATCTTCTTGCTGACAACATAATTCTCTGAAATCTTTAAAATCTTCCATTGTTCAAACAGTAAATTATAGCACACCCTAAAGAGTTAACTCACAAAAATAGAGGTTAATGAATTAATCCAAAATTAACCAAAAAAAATATACTAGCAGACAGCTCGAAAAAAGTAAACAGAAAGCCAAAAGTTTAGAATGAGAAATCGAAAACGTGTAGAAAAAACACTCCAACCTTCAAATTCAGCAACAAAGATAACAACGGAAAGGCAATGTTACAGCTCTCAATATAACCCAGATGGGGAAAAAAGCCAAAACTTTTTTTTTAATAGTTAAAAATCTCCAAAAATAACTATATTCACCAAGAGATTCCACTTTTCCTTATTATAAAAAGCTACTCTTAAGGTACAAAACTTAAAAAGCAAAATGGGTGCTTAAGAAATGGGAAGGCAAGACTTATTTCCCCTTTAAGTGGGTGCATACGTGGGTCAGAAAGAGATGAAATCCCAGCCTCCCAGTGTAGTCTTATCACTTGGTCGCAGACGCTGTCCAACATCTCCTGGCTACAACTCACTGTCTGGAGGACAGATGGGTCGATTCTCAGCATTTTCCTTAATTCGGAAAAACATTTGGGGCTACAGAAAAAACTGCCTGTGCCCAGAAAAAACTGCCACGCTGCCAGCTCTTCCCATGGAGCTCATAGGCAAAGTTGTTCAGTCTGCTATTTCCCACAGGAAGTCTCAAATAATCTCACTCTCATGACTTCTGTCCATTGAAATAATCCTTTAATCCTGTTTGCTGCTAATAGGTAAAGGTAAAGGTTTTCCTATGCACAGTCGTGTCTGACTCTAGAGGGCGGTGCTCATCTTCGTTTCTTAGCCGAAGAGCCAGCGCTGTCTGAAGACGCTTCCGCAGTCATGTGGCCTGCATGACACGCGCGGAATGCTGTTACCATCCCATGAAAGTGGTACCTATTTATCTACTTGGCATTTGCATGCTTTAGTATTGCTAGGTTGGCAAGAGCTGGGACGAGTTCGGGGGCTCACTCCGTCACGCAGCACTCGGGTCTCGAACCGCCGACCTTCTGATCGACAAACCTGGTGTCTTAACCACTGAGCCATTGTGCCTGTTGCTGCTAATAGATCTTTTCAAATTATTTTTACTAATTGATGCATATACAATGGCATGGTATGATACATGAGGTCTGATTGTTCTCTTTATCAATGACAGAGCATTACCCAATCATTAGTTTTAGTTATTGAGGACCAACTATCTTTATAAGGGTTTTAAATTTATGTATGCAGGCTGAAAATTGAATCAGCATCACTATTAGTGCATTAAATCATAATATTTTAAAATAAACGTATTATTGTCTTAAAAACATGACAATCGCTATGAAAAGAGAATAACAGTATCTGTAAGGTAAAGGTAAAGGTTCCCCACACACATTTGTGCAGTCATGTCTGACTCTAGGGGCCAGTGCTCATATCTGTTTGTTAGCCGAAGAACCAGCATTGTCCGAAGACACTTCCATGGTCATGTGGCTGCATGACGCGCGCATAACGCTGTTACCTACCCACCAAAGTGGTACCTATTAATCTACTTGCATTTTGTATGCTTTCGAATTGCTAGGTTGGAAAGAGCTGGAGCTAGTACAACATCTTTAAATTATATTTCCTTTTATTTTGAAAATTATAGTTGGGAAGATAAATGTCTTTCCTTTAAAGTAGTATATATTTAAATAATTTTTAAAAGCAGTGCTCTGCTCCGGTCAATATTCTTCTAACACCACAAATCTTCCATTTGATGTGGCTCAGATCTAGAATATTTGGATGCTTCTTAAGTTTGCTTCTGTCAAAGGTCAGAGGTCATTTCCTTCATAAAAGAGTAGCCAGAGGACAAATTGCTTGAAATTTATGAAGAAAACTATGTTTATAAAAAAAGAGGAGGAGGAGAAGTAGGAGTATTATTTTGAAATCCAGTGGCTGCAAACTTTAAGATGCTACAATATTTATGTATCTATTAAGATTGCTTTATGTATTGGACACCTCAAGCTTGGAAGTAGATGAATTTACTGCCTTGCACTCTGCCTGACTGTTCAGCTTTCCTGTGTCCCTTGGCAGTGAGATGCATCAATAGATTTTCAGATTTATTTCAAACAACAGCCAAGACAGTGTGTAGAAATTGAGTTGGGCAGACCGTCTCCTGCAGCCAGCTTCCACAGCATGCCATATTAGCACTTTGTTTAAATATTCTGTGTTCCAGTCTGAGATTCTGTGTTCCAGTCTGAGATTCTGTGTTCCAGTCTGAGACTCTTACAGTAAGCAGGAGTAGGAACAATACATCATGCATAATTGTTAACGTAATGCTTATAGCTACAACTATATTCTGTAGATGAGTTGGCTCACTTTAATTCTCTCTCTTACGTGTCTCTTGAGTTCTCTCCATGGATTTACTTTGTCTGAATGTTGCAGCTTAAATTGCTTCTTAGATGACCTTACACTGTTTTCAATATTAGCAATTCATAGTATGGTATCAGTATAGGTGCATTACCTGATGATAAGAGATTAATAACCACATTGATTGCTGTGTTTATCATCTGAACACAGCATTTCCAATTCGCTTGACTTTTACAGGTGGGCCCTGCCATACCAGATAACCCAGGAGGTGGCAGCAATAATAGACATTGTTGTAATTGGGATTGTTGTAAATAGAGTTTGTTTTTCTGAGACTCAGACATCCACAGTACATATTCCCATGGATCATGTATGGCTCTGGGAGGGTTTGAGACCTCTAGCCTTCTATCCTATGGGGGTGGCTATCTTCTACACTGTGTTAACAGTGGGATAAGTGGACACTAGAGGGCAGCCCACAGTATATTTTTTCCTTTCAAGTT
Organism: Charina bottae; assembly: GCA_023362775.1. Lineage (NCBI taxonomy): Eukaryota > Metazoa > Chordata > Lepidosauria > Squamata > Charinaidae > Charina > Charina bottae. The sequence goes on along the minus strand of JALMGJ010000002.1, from coordinate 94,559,432 downwards.
TTCTGTCTATTAACAGAAATGGTTGTTTGTGTGTGGTCAGGGGTAGGTAGACAGACCATTCACACACATGCACCATTTTTCTTCTTTTTTCTAAATTCTTTTTAGCACAGAGGTAGCTCTAAACACAAAGTTATGTTTCTTTCTAGCTTCCAGGTTTGATAGAATAACTAGATTGGTGTTGGAAGCAAGGCTCTCCTTTATGCTATTGAGGCATGGGGAGCCAGTAGAAGATGTCTTGAGTAACAGGATGTTGGACTCCAAGTCTGTCATACTGAAAGGTGGAGCAGGGAACCCAAATGGACCAATCAACTCACTTGAGTTCAAGAGATTAGAGAGGGGTTTTACATGATTACTTCGTGGACAATTTTGTAAAGACTTCTCAGGGCTGCACGATGATTGGGGTGGGGTGGCAGATCAGATCAGTCTGTACAATCTTTGGGACCATGTTTAACTGGTTCCCTGTTGTCAGTAACCTGTGAAGTGTCTCAGAGCAATATGGACAACTATGTACTACTCAAGACCATGGTGATATTAAACCATATTGGGACTTGTCAAATTGGGATAGCTGGCAATATAAAAAAGCCCCAGTACTTAACATAGCTAGAAGACAATTTTATCTAGTTCAGTAGCACATTAGCCTTTTATTATCTGCCATTGGATGTTACACATTACTTTGCAGGGGTGGGCAGACTCCCCATAGAACTAATAAAACAAAGTGAAATAGCTTGAATATTATCACACAGTTATGCACCACTAGATACCTAGAAAAGCAATTAAAAGGATGCCATCAATGAGAGGACACATTGGAATAAAAATGAAACCCAATATTACAATTGTTTACCCTAAGCATCTCTGAACTGAAATTACTTTCTGTTGCTTCTGTATTCAAACACAATGACAAGAGCAATTTTATCTAATTTATGCCTTTTCAGAGCTTCCCGAAGGGAATGTTCATGCTCCCAATCAGCCTTAGATTTACTCATCCATAATAATGAATAGGACTTTGGTCAAAATGCTTAAGTTTTAATATGTTATTTCATTTCTAAAATGAGACACTTAGAAAATTTCCCCTTAGTTTTTTTTTCCTGTCATTCTCTGAACCATTTATGAAGTCAAATTTGATACAAAGCAATGTGTAGTTTTGATATTTTTGTAATCATCCACCATAATGGAGTTAGAAGCAAAACTGCAACTGATTATGGCTCAGAACAAATGTTTTGTAAAGCTCCATCTTCAGTTATTTTCAGTCTACAATTAACTTGAGCCTAGACCTACCAACACACTGTGAACATTACTATAAAACTAAAAAGTGGGTATGTAATCAATACATCATATAGGAAATTTAACTGATCATTAAATATATTACATGCCTCCAACTTCCATCCAGAATGCTTTTCAGGATATGCCACAAAATTCATTGTATGCAGATTAAATCCCACAAAGCAACCACATCTGTTTTGATCCTACCAACAAAGGTAGACAACTAAGATATTTTAGTTAGGCATTGCAGTTTGAGAACTGCTTTTCTATGAAATAATAAATAAGATCAATGGAGTAACCTACCATATAAAAGCCCCAGAAGAGAAAACAACAGAATATGATTAATTGTTACCTTTAAGCCTCAACTAAAATCATGCCAACTCACCATCAATAATCTAACTCTGTTTGTGCAAATTACAATAAGATTACAAATCTTAGTGGGAGAGATTTACTGGAATTTACATCCAATATGAAAGAGCAATTAATCATCAACAACAAACCATGCCATAATGATGCACACAAAGAAGCCAGGTGTTGTGACAGATATAGATGCCAACTTGGTCTACTTGTTTTTCTGGCAACATTTCATATACAAATAAGATCATCCACAAAGTCAAGAGAACATACAGTAGATTTTCTTATCCTCCACTTTGGTATCTGCATCAGCTTTCTGCAGTGTCCCATTGCACTTGCTCAAGCTCTCCTCAACAGAATAAATGGGCATAATTCTAACATCAGAAATGGCAATACCCCAAAAAAACAGTAGGGTAATGTTTTGTCTCCCCAGAACATCATGTTGTTGTTAAATTTATACAAATTTATACAAATTTAATTAAATTTTGTCTTTCACCTTAAGATTGCAGAAGACCCAGCAGTATAAAATAAGTTTTATAAATTATAAAACTTATAATTGTAATTGTAATTATCTATTCAGTGCAAGAATGTTTGTGTATAGTTCCTGCTTTATACAATTTTGCCCCTCTACCATTTTTCTCTTTCCCTACTGTCTCATCTCTCTCTCCCAGTAATATAAGGCTATTTTTTCTCTCTCAATAAGTTCATGTGATATTATCTCTCACCGTACCCTGTCCACCATTCCATCACCTTGTCCCTATTTTTTCACTGTTCTACCTTTTCCTTTCTCTTCTCGTCCACAAAAAAATATATGCAAATAAAATATATTTCCAGGACTATATTCCATACTGTCATGATCCCTGTTCCAATGTTACATAGCATTGTAACAGTGTCCATGCATGAAAGAGTTAATGGGGAGTGAGGCCGGACCTGCATTCCTGGATGAAGTGTCTGCTAGCCTGGTGGAACAAGGTCACAGGAGTGTGGGTCATAGGAGTGTGTGAAGAAACGAAACTGGAGAAGATCTGTGGATGGCCTGATAAGGGGGAGGGGGAGGTTGGGGATATTATCAAAGGGGAAAGCCCGCACTTTCTTCAGATGCAACTTTCTCTTGTATACAGTAACTTAGCACAGAGCTTTCCAAACTTTTCATGTTGGTGACACACTTTTTAGACATGCATCATTTCGCGACACACTCTTGCAGCAGGGCACAAAGCAGGCACTAGGACCTGCGCAGAATCATAGCAGGTTTGGAGGTAGCAAGGCTCAAGGCAGGCACTAGGACCTGCATGGAATCCTGGCAGGGCAGGTTTGGAGGCAGCAAGGCACAAGGCAGGCACTAGGACCTGCGTGGAATCCTGGCAGGGCTTGGAGGCAGCAGCAGCCGCGACACACCCAGACACTGCAGCCGACACACTAACGTGTCCCGACACACAGTTTGGAAAGCAGTAAATTAGTTTTCCAAGAAACTCCTTGTGAGACTCGTTTGTTGCTGCAAGGGTTCTGCAGTCATTACACATACATCTGGTGAAGTAAAAGCTTACTGTATATGATAAAATAAAATATTCAGATCTATTCTTTTCTATTCTATTCTACTCTAGTTGCAAAAATCTTAAATGGTTATGTCTTGTTAATGAAATGTTTTTAAAAATGTGTAGGACTACTGCCCATTTCTGTAGTGCTTCTGCAATTCCTCCGCCTCCTCCAGCTATTTTACCTTTCAGGTCTAGTTACTATTTTATCAGAAAGCCCAAGCTCAACATATATTTTAGGTAAGCACTACCAAATTAATATTCATACATTTCCAGTGGAGAAAGTCTTCAAGTAATATGAATTATCCCATATCTTTGATGCAACTAGAGACCAATAAAAACATAATCTACCTTTCACTTACAAGATACAGACTTTCCTCACATAATCTTGCTTCTGGTAAAGGTGGAAGCATCAGACTAAAGTAAGAAATTAGCTGAAGTTCCTTTTGCACTAGAACCTTTTATCATTACTAATTCAGTGCCTTCCTATATTTATGTGGATATAGAATTAAAAGACAGGTTTATATTGCTCTTGAGTATACAGCTATGTTATACAGTAGTTCTTTCCCATGACCAGGTGTTTACTTGCAAGTAAGTTGTATTGACTAAAAATTTGTCCTTTGAAATTTTTGCTGTCTGATAAGCATAGATTAATGTAGTTGCTCATTTAATGGCTCCTTTAGGTTGCTTTCATGAGTGTTTCTCTTTCTTTTGGGGGGTTGGAGGCTTTAGATACTGCTTTCTTCCAATTTTTACAGCAGATTGTATATTTTTGTAGAAGAAAATTAAAAGAAAATTGGTTTTAAATGATCTTGAGAAGTTACATGGAATGTCTTGTAAAATCTAATCCAACATTTATGAAGTGACTTAAATCAAAGCTTTGTATCTGAGTTCAATACAGGCGGCAGTTTTGGTTTTGTTTCAAATAACAAAAATCATGAATATCATGCTTATTTATTTGCTTGTAATTAACACTACTACTGATAGAATTAGTCTGTTTTCCTCAAACTCTCATTTACAGCTCATGCATATGATTTTATAAGGGTATGAGCATGTTAATTTGAATGTTAAATAACAAAAAATGGCCATAATCCCATTTGCCTCCAGTCCTCTGGAGTAAAATTAAACATGTTGATGTAGATGTGCACTGAGATATTTCTTTCAATTTAACCTTTCCCCTAGTGTTTTAGCCTCTTTCCATCTAACATAATGAAACTGAGGTGTATTTCCCCCCCCCCCCCAGAAATGTAAGTTCTTCAGCATTCACTATTGGCATGCATTTTATTACACCTGCCAAATAAGTTCCATGTATTATCAACATAACACAAATGATAGAAATATGGAGGCCCTATTGTATGTCTGAATGTGTATGGCAAACATTTTAATTTACTCTGCAACATTATGATGATCTGAAATATGCAGTTGTTTATCTGCTTGGTTGCTTCTCATCGTTTTGTTTCCTTGACATGGAAAACAAAGGCTTGTTAACAGTGGGAAGAATTATCATGAAGCATATCCATCAATCTCAATGAATAAGCTTTTTTGCAGAATTATATTAACTCTGAAGTATAAGTGGCATAATGGAACAGAAATGTGTGCAATCACTGATAGCCTTGGAATGATAGTCTTTTCAGTCCTACATTTGTTCTGTCCAGAATTTAATTAATTCTTCCCTTGCATTTTTCTTCTTGTATTTGTATACATTGTCAGTCATTTTTATAATGAATTGTAGAGTAGGTTGTTTCCAAAAATATGCTACTAAAATAAGTATTCTTACCAGGTATTATGAAATATTTTGGAGGCACTTTTAAGATCAAGATTTGATTATTGTTAGAATAGGATAAAGCTTTTTTTCAGTATTATTTAGTAACGTTCCTATATATAACTTCAAAATAGTATCAGTCACACTATGGAATATAATTATTCTAAAATGACTGAGCTATGAAATGTACCCACTATGTGTAACCTTCAGTGAAAATAATTGGAAATATCTGTTTTTTTTGTGCTAAAGTTTGGAATATATCCAAACTCTGTTGGATATGTTCTGAATGTGACACAATTTTAAACCCATTCTCACTCCAGGAAGTGGGGCTGATGGGAAGTGGAGTCCAAGCCAGATGGACAGCACATGATTAGAAAATGTTGCCCTGCATTCTTGTCCACAGTCCAGCTAAGGACAAAGTAGAATAGCTTATTTCTTAAGGATTCAAATTTTAACTGTATGTGGCATTTCGAAAGGGGATGTTTCTGCTAAGTTTATAGCAGATTTTTCTGTTTCACATGAAACAATCTCACTTTGATTTTTTTTAAAAAACTTCCAGCAATAATCTTAGTTTTAACCGTAATCTTCTGATTCTAAATTCAAACCTAGAAACCATTATCTGACTCCATGGTAGAAAAAGAGTACTTAATTAGAGGAAGATAGTTATCTACTCTTTTGAAATCAAAAGCAGATGATAAGATTATAGTAAGCAGCACCAAATAGCATTATCACATGCATCCTGCATATATCCAGTCCAGAGTGTGGAGTTGCTGTTTTATATTTATTTAATTATTATTAAATAAACATTAAACTTTAATTATTTTAAAGCTCCTTAGCTGCCATTTGGCTTGGCTATTTATGGACTTGCACTCAGAGATGGAAATATGAGATGTCTTCATTCTCGTGAATTTTATATAACAAATGTTCAAAAGATTTTTCCCAATTACCCTTTTCTCATTGTCATTGTGATATAAGTTTAAATAATAAATAAATGCATAGTGATCAAGCAAGTTCTTTGTTGAATTAAGGTTGGAAAGTGGCACATAGCTAATTTAATAATCTACTATGGCATTTTCTTCCACATATACATATACATATACATATACATATACATATACATATACATATACATATACATATACATATACATCTCCAGCAAAGGAGATCATTACCTTGTCGTGGTGCTGGAGCTTGAGCACCTCAATGAGCACCATGAGCTAAACCGTGAAGGGACACCCAAGACGGGAAAGTCATGGAAGAGAGGTCAGACTAAATACGATCCCTGGGGAAGGTAACGGCAACCCACCCCAGTATTCTTGCCGTGAAAAATAAATGGATCAGTACAACCAGAGATATGTCAGTATACCATCGGAAGATGGGACTCCCAGGTCAGAAGATGGTCAAAATGCTACTGGGGAGGAACAGAGGATAAGTTCAACTAGCCCCAGATGTGATGACGCAGCTAGTTCAAAGCTGAAAGGACGGCTAGCGGCCGACGGTGCTGGTGGTGAACAACAGATCCGATGTTCTAAAGATCAACACACCATAGGAACCTGAAATGTAACATCTATGAGCCAGGGCAAATTGGATGTGGTTATTGGTGAGATGTCAAGATTAAATATAGACATTTTGGGTGTCAGTGAACTGAAATGGACTGGAATGGGCCACTTCACATCAGATGACCACCAGATCTACTACTGTGGACAAGAGGACCACAGAAGAAATGGAGTAGCCTTCATAATTAATAATAAAGTGGCTAAAGCAGTGCTTGGATACAATCCAAAAAACGATAGAATCATCTCAGTTCGAATTCAGGGTAAGCCATTTAACACCACAGTGATCCAAATATATGCCCCAACCACAGATGCTGAAGAAGCAGAAGTACATCAGTTCTATGAGGATCTGCAGCACCTACTGGATAATACGCCAAAAAGAGATGTTATTTTCATTACAGGAGACTGGAATGCTAAGGTGGGTAGTCAAACGACACCTGGAATTACAGGCAAGCATGGTCTCGGAGAACAAAATGAAGCGGGACATAAGCTGATAGAATTTTGCCAAGACAATTCACTGTGCATAACATACACTCTCTTCCAGCAACCTAAAAGACGACTTTATACATGGACTTCACCAGATGGTCGACACCGAAATCAGATTGACTACATCCTTTATAGCCAAAGGTGGCGAACTGTTAGGGTTTGATAAACCCAGGAATTTACTTCTAGATATAAATTATACAGAGAGGCTTGATTTCTAGGTAAAAGGTGAAATATTCTGCACAGTCACCCAATTAGCAGCCATTGTTGTAGGAATGATGTGTCATGTGTGACTCATTCAACAGGTGCTTAGAGTTAGGTTGGGTGTGGTAGTTAACGAGATTGACCTATGATGTGATAGGTCAGTTTGACTATAAATGCAGAGATATTCTGAATTTCATTTATTCCCATTTTGCCTCGTGAAAGCTGTATCGTTGATGGTGTATCATTTGTTACTTGTGGAAGTGGTCTGTAAATACGTATGTATATAAAGTAAATAGGATATTTGATATAACTTCTGTTTGGAGTCTATTTACTGCATAGTACTTGGATCACTGGTGCCTAGGAGAGAGGCAGGCCGCTCCATCTCCGCGCGCGCCCTCTGACAGGGTTACGGGCCCAGAGGCGGCAGAGACGCCATAGACGACGGAAGGCTTTGCACTGGCTGTGGATCGGTGGATCGTGTGCAGTCTGTGAGCTGGAAGCTTTGGAAGCCTATCCAGGAGTCGTGTGGCTATTTGGAGTGATTTGGAGCTTTAACAGGTTCCGTGCCTGCTTGTGTGTTTTTTTTCTCCTACGCTTGTTTTCCAGCTGGAGGACTTTCTGATAAGGTCTTTGTCTTTAATCATCGGTGTCTGCCCAGAAGGAGCTGAAGACAGATGAGCACAGCGAAGATGTTGCCTGCAGTCGGGGGAGGATTTCCTCTGGAGAGACTGAATGACACTAATTATTCGTCATGGTCATATAAAATGGAAATGTATCTTCGGCGTGAAGGGCTTTGGAGGAGTGTACTTTGCCCTGAACCAGACCTGGAAGATGAAGAAGTTGCTCTAAAGGACGATAGAGCATTGGCAAGCATAATTTTATGTCTGGAAGATAGCCAATTGTGTTATGTTAGAGACTGTCAGTTAGCCTATAAGTGTTGGGAAGCTTTAAAGAATGTTTATCTAAGAAGCTCACCGTTATGTAAGGTTTTACTAACAAGAAAACTTTATCACGCTAGATTAGGGGTATCTGATAATATAAGGGATCACCTGCATTATATGACAGGGTTGTTCCAGGAATTGGCTCAGAGAGATATGCAATTTACAGAAGCTAACAAAGTGTATATAATTCTCAGTTCTCTAAATGAAACGTGGGATACTGTGGCAGTGAGCTTCGGGTCGTTATCTGAGGAGGATTTAACCATAAATTACTTATCTAGCAGGCTTTTAGAAGAAGAACAAAGGAGGCAGCAGTGTTCTAATGTAATTAGTGCTAAGCAAAACAGTGTTTGTGTTAAGGAATATTCTGAGAATGTTTTGCATGTACAAAAATGTTTTAACTGTGGGTCGAAAAGGCATTTGTTGAAACATTGTGATAAGAAACGGAAGCCGAAGGCTAAGCTGAACATTTCCAAGCTGGGAGAAGCTGCACAGCTGTCTTTAATTAGTTCAAGTGAACAAAATTTAAAGGGACCATTTTTACTTGACAGTGGGGCTTGTCAGCATATAGGAAATAACAGACAGATGTTTAAGAGTTTTATGCAGGCTGATAGAGCTCATGTTACTCTAGCTAATGGAAGCATTGCATCTGTGACTGGTAAAGGATTTGTATATGTACCAGGGTTAAATATTGAATTATCAATGTTGTGTGTACCTGAACTGGAGTACAATATAATTAGTGTGTCACAATTGGATAAACAGGGTTATACTGTACAGTTTGGTAATAATGAATGTATTGTTATGAAAGATAACAATGTTTGTGGCAAAGGTATTTTGCAGAACAATTTATATGAAATTGTACAAGCCAGGACAAGCAGCAGCCATCATGGTTTAGCTACAATTAATAAGCCAACACATGATTCGTGTGCGCATCTGTGGCACAGGAGGCTTGGACATCCGAGTTTCAAAGTGATTGAAAAGATGTCAGAAGCAAGTTCTGGAATGGAATTGAAAAAGTGCCAAGTGTATTTGGATTGCACAGCTTGTAAGGTTGCAAAGTCAAAGGTGTTTCCTGTGAGCAAATTCAGTGATAGGAAGTCACATAAATGTTTTGAATTAGTTCACGCTGACTTAATTGGTCCATTACCAGCTTCAATAGGGGGTGCTAAATATGTTTTAGTCATTGTAGATGATTCTACTAGATTTGGGTTCTGTTACCTATTGAAAGCTAAAAGCCAAACATTTGAAAAGTTTAGAAACTGGGTGCAGTTTGTAGAACGTAGGTATAGCACAAAACTGTGTAGTTTACAAACTGACCGGGGTACAGAGTTTCTGAGTGGGAGTTTTCAGCAATGGCTCCGTAGAAGGGGCATTGTGCATAGGAGAACTAACCCACATAGTTCAGCTGAGAATGGCGTGGCTGAACGTAGGAATTTGGCATTGCAGACAGTGAAGGATTCACTCATTGCTGACTCAGGGTTATCACGTGGATACTGGGGTGAGGCAATATTAACAGCTAATTATTTAATTAACAGGCTATGGAGTGTATCTGTAAACCAAACTCCATATTATATGTTATATGGCAAGAAGCCACCATTAGCTCATTTGAAGGTGTTTGGGTGCACTGCCTATGTTCACGTGCATAAGGAGGTACGCAGGAAAGGACAGGCAAAAGCACAGAAGCTGACGTTTGTAGGGTATGAGCCAGGGACCAAGGGATATAGGTTCACTGATGGCAGGAAAGTTGTTATCTCTAGGTCAGCAAGTTTTAGTGAGCACAGCAATTGGCAGAGATTACACGGGAGTAGTGCAGTTTATCTTCCTAGTCAGAGAAGTTTTGAGTTTTCAGAGCGGAGAGAGGCCACTGATGTGATTAAGAAGGAAGAGGAATTAACTCCTAGTGTGCCAATGATGCAGGATGCTACAGTATTGCGCAGATCTGAGAGAGTTAACAAGGGCATACCACCTCAACATTATACACCAGGTGATGTAAAAGTGTGTTTCATTGATTATGAACCTCGTAATTACAGGGACGTATTGAAGTTGCCACAACCCGAGCAGAGTAGATGGAAAGCTGCTATGGATGTGGAAATGAAAGCCATTAATTCTCATAAGGTTTTCAAATCTACTAGGCTGCCTGAGGGGCATAGAGCAGTAGGCTGTAGGTGGGTGTTTAAGAAGAAAACCTTAGTGAATGGTGATATTCAGTATAAGGCTAGGTTGGTAGCACAAGGATTTTCCCAGATAAAGAATCAGACTTATGATGAAGTTTTTGCACCAACGCTAAGAGGGGAGACATTTAGGTTTGCCTTAGCAATGGCAGCAGCTGGGAATTGTGTAGTACAGCATTATGATATCACAACAGCATATTTGCATGCTGATTTGAATGAAGAGATCTATATGATTGAAGCCCCAGGGTATGAATCAAAGATTGCAGGAAGGGTATACAAATTGCAGAAAGCATTGTATGGACTCAAGCAGTCGGCACGTTGCTGGAATCTTAGTTTAGATAAGGAATTACAAAGAATGGGATTCAAGTGTAGTATAGCTGACCCATGTCTGTATGTAAAGCAATGTGAAAATGATGAACAGATTTTGCTTTTGATTTTTGTAGACGATTTGTGTCTTATAGCGAAAGATCAAAGCAGGGTAATTGAATTTACTGAAAATCTGAAACAGCACTTTGATGTCAAAGATCTGGGAGAAATTAAGAATTACCTAGGCATGGGTATTGTGAAGGTTGATGGGGGTTAGAAGTTTCAACCCCGATGACAACGGATTTTGTCATGACAGAGACTGGTGACGATGAACAAACTTCATGTGATCAAGAATATGTGATCAGTCAATAATTGGAAGTTTATTGTATTGTATTGTATTGATTTGCAATATTGTCCATCTGAGTTTAATGTAGCAGATGTGATGACAAAGCCTCTAAGCTTAGAGAGACATAGGATGTGTATATCTCAAATGTGTATGTCTTCTATTCTGTATATGTGAATGTAATATCTATTGTAAATTGAAGGGGTGTTAGGGTTTGATAAACCCAGGAATTTACTTCTAGATATAAATTATACAGAGAGGCTTGATTTCTAGGTAAAAGGTGAAATATTCTGCACAGTCACCCAATTAGCAGCCATTGTTGTAGGAATGATGTGTCATGTGTGACTCATTCAACAGGTGCTTAGAGTTAGGTTGGGTGTGGTAGTTAACGAGATTGACCTATGATGTGATAGGTCAGTTTGACTATAAATGCAGAGATATTCTGAATTTCATTTATTCCCATTTTGCCTCGTGAAAGCTGTATCGTTGATGGTGTATCATTTGTTACTTGTGGAAGTGGTCTGTAAATACGTATGTATATAAAGTAAATAGGATATTTGATATAACTTCTGTTTGGAGTCTATTTACTGCATAGTACTTGGATCACTGGTGCCTAGGAGAGAGGCAGGCCGCTCCATCTCCGCGCGCGCCCTCTGACACGGACATCTATACAGTCGGTAAAAACAAGACCTGGAGCTGACTGTAGTTCAGATCACGAACTTATTGCACAATTTAGAATCAGACTAAAGAGAATAGGGAAGACCCACAGATCAGTTAGATATGAGCTCACTAACATTCCTAATGAATATGCAGTGGAAATGAGGAATAGATTTAAGGGACTTGATTTAGTAGATAGGGTCCCAGAAGAACTATGGACAGATGTTCGCAACATTGTTTAGGAGGCGGCAACGTCCCAAAGAAAAAGAAAACCAAGAAGGCAAGATGGCTGTCTGCTGAGACACTGGAAGTAGCCCAAGAAAGAAGGAAAGCAAAAGGCAACAGTGATAGGGGGAGATATGCCCAATTAAATGCAAAATTCCAGAGGTTAGCCAGAAGGGATAAGGAATTATTTTTAAACAAGCAATGTGCGGAAGTGGAAGAAGATAATAGAATAGGAAGGACAAGAGACCTCTTCCAGAAAATTGGAAACATCGGAGGTAAATTCCAGGCAAAAATGGGTATGATCAAAAACAAAGATGGCAAGGACCTAACAGAAGCAGAGGAGATCAAGAAAAGGTGGCAAGAATATACTGAAGATCTGTACAGGAAGGATAATAATATCAGGGATAGCTTTGACTGTGTGGTCACTGAGTTAGAGCCAGACATCCTGAAGAGTGAGGTTGAATGGGCCTTAAGAAGCATTGCTAATGACAAGGCAGCAGGAGATGACGGTATCCCAGCTGAACTGTTTAAAATCTTGCAAGATGATGCTGTCAAGGTGATGCATGCCATATGCCAGCAAATTTGAAAAAAACAAGAATGGACATCAGGTTGGAAAAAATCAACTTATATCCCCAAACCAAAAAAGGGAAACATTAAAGAATGTCCAAACTATCGAACAGTGGCACTTATTTCACATGCCAGTAAGGTAATGCTCAAGATCTTGCAAGGTAGACTCCAACAATTCATGGAGCGAGAATTGCCAGATGTACAAGCTGGGTTTAGAAAAGGCAGAGGAACTAGAGACCAAATTGCCAATATCCGCTGGATAATGGAGAAAGGCAGGGAGTTTCAGAAAAACATCTATTTTTGTTTTATTGACTATTCTAAAGCCTTTGACTGTGTGGATCATAATAAATTGTGGCAAGCTCTTGGTGGTATGGGGATACCAAGTCATCTTGTCTGCCTACTGAGGAATCTGTACAACAACCAAGTAGCAATGGTAAGAACAGATCACGGAACAACGGACTGGTTTAAGATTGGGAAAGGAGTACGGCAGGGTTGTATACTCTCACCCTACCTATTCAACCTGTACGCAGAACACATCATGCAACGTGCTGGACTTGAAGAATCCAAGGCTGGATTTAAAATCGCTTGAAGAAACATTAACAATCTCAGATATGCAGATGATACCACTTTGATGGCTGAAAGCGAGGAGGAGCTGAGGAGCCTTATGATGAAGGTGAAAGAAGAAAGTGCAAAAGCTGGGTTGCAGTTAAACCTCAAAAAAACCAAGATTATGGCAACGAGCTTGATTGATGACTGGCAAATAGAGGGAGAAAAAGTGGAGGCAGTGACAGACTTCGTATTTCTAGGCGCAAAGATTACTGTAGACGCTGACTGCAGCCAGGAAATCAGAAGACGTCTATTTCTTGGGAGGAGAGCAATGACAAATCTTGATAAAATAGTTAAGAGCAGAGATATCACACTGACAACAAAGATCCGCATAGTCAAAGCAATGGTATTCCCCGTAGTAACCTATGGCTGCGAGAGCTGGACCATAAGAAAGGCTGAGCGAAGGAAGATAGATGCTTTTGAACTGTGGTGTTGGAGGAAAATTCTGAGTGCCTTGGACTGCAAGAAGATCAAACCAGTCCATACTCCAGGAAATAAAGCCAGACTGCTTACTTGAGGGAATGATATTAAAAGCAAAACTGAAGTACTTTGGCCACATAATGAGAAGACAGGATACCCTGGAGAAGATGCTGATGTTAGGGAAAGTGGAAGGCAAAAGGAAGAGGGCAAGATGGATGGATGATATTCTGGAGGTGACGGAGTCGACCGTGGGGAAGCTGGGGATGGTGACGGCCAACAGGACGCTCTGGCGTGGGCTGGTCCATGAAGTCACGAAGAGTCGGAAGCGACTGACTTCATACATATACGTATACATACACGTATACGTATACGTATACATACTTATTCCTCTTATTTTATTAAAGGTATATTTCGCCTTTCTGTTCCAGAATGGCACTCAAGATGGTATAATAATAATAACAGCACAACAAGAAGTTAAACAAAAACAACTCAAGTTAAAATATCATTTAAGAGCATCAATAAAACTCAGCAGTCATAAAAGGCATTGTTGGTGACACCATCATTGTCATCACTAACATCATCATAAGCTTGCTAGCAGAAAGATGGAGATCTAGTTCCTTGGCAGTTGACAGGAAGTTTCAGAATCTGAGGAATGCCCCTGAGAAGGTCCTCTCTCACCTCCATTACTCACACTTCTGATCTTAAAACCTGAACTGGCATGTAAAGCAGTTTAATGAAAATTATTAATTGGCATAATATAGCCTTTGAATCCAAATCACATTAGGATACTGGAAGGTTCCCCCCACCCCCTTCTTAGGACACCAAGATTTATATAGTTGTCCTCATTTCTGATAAATATGTTGGGATGTTTCCTTTGTCTGCCACAGCATGGGCTTTTGAATGTAGTCAGGTGCTTTATCCAGGTCGAGATCATACTTGTAGACTCGCCTTCTAATGCAATAACTAGTGAAAATTCAAAGTGCCTTTTTAAAAAAAAATGGTATTGCCGAGAATGTGAATATCCACTATTATGCAACTAATTTGAAATGACACATTCTTTAACTTGAACATTACCATCTTTGCTCCCATAAAAGGAGAATATTTTATGTTAACAGCTTGCTGGTCAGACGGTTAGGCTGATGAAAGCTTTTCCTGTAGGCAAGTATACAGGTTATATGAAATTTGTAAAAGCTATGAAATGTAGTACAGCAAAATACTCTGTAGTCAAAAAAAGTACAGAAAGTAATGGAGAATGAATTTGAAATTACATTTTGTTCTGATTGCCTTGAATTAAAAATGTCTCTGTAATATTTATGAAGAGAAAATCTGGTTAAAAAAACCTATATATGGATATTTAGGGGCGTGGTGGCTCAGCGGGTAAGATGCCAGGCTTGTCGATCGGAAGATTGCAAGTTCGGAGGTTCGAATCCCTAGCCCTGCGTGCGGAGTGAGCTTCCGCACTAGCTCCAGCTCTTGCCAACCTAGCAATTGGAAAGCATGCAAATGCAAGTAGATTAATAGGTACCACTTTAGTGGGAAGTTAACAGCGTTCCGCGTGCGTCATGCAGCCACATGACCGTGGAAGTGTCTTCGGACAATGCTGGCTCTTCGGCTAACAAACGGAGATGAGCACTGGCCCCTAGAGTCAGACACAACTGCACAAATGTGCGGGGGGAACCTTTACCTTTTTATGGATATTTAGTGCAGTCCAAAACGGAAACATTCTAAGCGTCTATCACACTGCATTTGAAATTCAGCGTATTCAGATGAGTTCTTAAAAGACTGGCCTGAAATAATTCCATTACTATATAATATTTCAGATCAGAGTGATCTCTTTAAAACCATCGTTTTCAAATGAGCATATAAAAAGGAAGTGGTTTTGTACATCATGAAAGGTGTAAGTTGAATGCATGAAGATGGTAATTAGTCTGCAGGCAAAAAAATGATTGTACTTTTGGCTGCATCCTAGAAATACTTGTACAACCAATGAGTTGTAATCAGATTGGCTGTCATGCTAGTCTTATGCTTAGAAAGAATAAAGCAGTACCTCAGATGTCAGTCCTCTGGCCATCGCTCTTCAACCATTTCTCATATGGGGCTGGCCTGGATGGGCTGTCAAGTTTTCCTAATGAATCTTGGGTAGTGCTGTTAAGAAGACACTAGCAGTGAAAGAAAGGGCTATTTATTTATTTATTTGAAACATTTATATAGCCGCCCATCTTATACCAAACTCTTTATTGCACAGAGCTACATTTCCCCATGTACGCACATTATTGGAAGATCTTATTTCATATTTTCTGAAACCCAGCAAAGATAACTGAGCTGTCAATAATATATTATTAAACTAGATTGTTTAGGAGATAGAAGCAACAGTGATAGTAAACAGAAACTTCAAGAAGCCACACATCTCTGGATATGGAAATTATTAATTAGACATTCTCAGTCATTTCCTCTATTTCAGTGTTCAGAGGTGATTGATGTCTTATGTTCTCAAAATGTCACTATTGGTGCATACTGAAAGGAGATATTGTTAGAAAACTAAGAAAAAGCTTTTAGAAGTGCAAAAATATTTGGGGAAAATGTAAGGCTAATGACAATGTAGATACCAGGAATCAGACTACCTTGAAGCGAAAAAAAACATTCACATTAGCTGAAATTTGTGTTACAAATAGAAAACTCAAATATTTCATTGCTGTTCCCTCTTCACATTCTTATACACATATTTTGCTTTAGGTACATCCCTTGACTCACACCTGATAATCTTTTTCCATGTTTAAGTCCTGAACAGGGCTTCCCTCTCTCTTTTTCCCTTCACTGTGCAGTTACCTGTCCGTGTCCTTGTCCGTGAAGGCCTCCACCCCGAACTTGGAGACTCAGTAGGAAGAGCGCAGCGGGCTGGCCATCCGGCCCAGCATGCTGCTCATGTTAACGATCCGCCCTGGAGGGGAGCAGAGACCAAAAGCTGCTCTGGAGGGGAGCCCTCCCACAATCAGTATTCATTTTCCTTCCTTCTCTGTTCTTCTCTTCCCACTGCCCCTGCCCCTTCCCCTTAACCTATCATTGTTTTAGCTGCAATCAGAGAAGGGAATATATGTGGATGATTGTATGTGCCTATGTGAGAAGCAAACCGCTGTTTGGGACATTGTGAGAAATTTGAAATAATAACTCAGAAACATGTGACACAAGGCACCATAGACAAATGTAAATACCACTGGGCTTTCCTGGCATACTATGCCCATGCCAGATGCTGACTCTGATGCTAAAGGATTTTGAGCAAATCCCAATAAAAACTCTTTATTTTGCTGCTGCTTTTTCTTAGGATATACAGTATATTCTAACTACTATTCAGTGTGTTTAGTTTCAAAAGATACCCTTCAACTATATGTAGATTAGTTTCAGAGGATGCCCTTTTAACTATATGCAATCCTCCAAAATATTTTAAATAGCAGGAGTAAACTACAGGCAGTTGGATTTTTGTCAGCCCTCTGAACAGAACACTGTGGCCTTAGCTGTATATAAATTGAGTCTAT
Source organism: Charina bottae (assembly GCA_023362775.1). Classification (NCBI taxonomy): domain Eukaryota; kingdom Metazoa; phylum Chordata; class Lepidosauria; order Squamata; family Charinaidae; genus Charina; species Charina bottae. Next base: position 94,542,521 of record JALMGJ010000002.1, on the reverse strand, counting down.
AACTGTTTCATTAAGATGCATAAGTTTCTCTTTTTCTGTTGTGATAAATATCTACATTCTTGACTGATAAACCCTTTAGAAGCTTTTTATTTTATACATTATGTACAGGAAAGCTGTTTTTGTTAAGTTAGATTAAGTCAAGGTATTTTATTTATTTCAGAATCTGGGAATAGAGTCACTTGATACTTGATTAAAGAAATTGTTATAAAAGTATTTGTTTTCACTGCCTACAGGAATGTTCTTCATCTTCTTGTAATATGTAAATTTAGAAAGTTGTTACCTATTTGAGAAGATGTAGTAGGGATGGCATTTCTTTACATTTGAAAATATGGTATTACAGTATATTGAACATGCTGCCTTAAATATTTTTATTTGTGTAAGTTTGGGGGAGGGATTAAACATTCACTATATGAAATAAACATTCTCTGTGAGCAATTCTTCTTTTATTGCCAGAAATATGATTCAGTGAATGTAATCAAAAGCTTTTACCTTTGCCTTCAGCCTGGGGTAGATAAAATGTAAATAGAATGATCTCTGAAAGAATGCATGTCAGTGATAAATCCATTAACCAGATCTTGTGGAAAGGAAGCTTGAGTTATTACAATAACTTTCTTCGTTTTCTTTCATACGTTTTTTGTCTAAAGCCATTGTATGTTAGGAGAAAGAAGCCTTTGTATAGCAGGTAAAATCCATACTTAGAGAAGATTTATTAATATTTTAAAAATCGAACCTGTTACGACTAGCCTAAGACCACTGAATTTCACTGAGTCTGTTCTAAGTTTAGATTTCACCCAAAGTCAGTATTTCAGGAACTGCCTTATATACTTTTTCAAATACCCAGAAGGATATTTGAGGGAATTCCCTTAATCACATTAGTGGTGGTTACAGAAACAACTAGTCCCATGTACTTACCTTTGGAGCAATGAGTCAAGGAAAATATCATTTGCATATAATTGACAATCAAGAAAAAAAAAACCCTTTCTTTTCCAGGACATGTTAGAGCTGAATTCCCAAGAGCTAATCTAAGCCCAGAGGTTTGGGGTATATGGTCTATAGAACTTTTGCTTTCTTCCCATTCCCCACTTACCAGTATGCCAACAGAACACAGAACTTTAGAGAGAACCTTTTCCCACTTAGATCTGCTTTGGCACAGAACTGTCGTCCATCTGCTGAACAAAGTCTCTCAACTTGGTGCCTTAATAACAGCATCTTCAATTAAGAAATAAAGGAGAGAATGGTGTAAGGAGTTGATAGAGTTCTAAGCTGAATCTAGAACACACGAAAGTAAAGTCAGGAGAAACATTTTTAATGTTTCTTAACTTTAAGAACGAAATACCATGAATGCAAGAAAAAAGAAGCATGTGTCTAATTCAATAAATCATTTCAAATAGTGTTTTTATATATTTACATATTTCTCATAGTTGGAAATCATTGTAATTTTGAATAGTTATTCTATTGCAATAGGCACTGACACGAAAATACAAGTATCCCCAACAAATTAGCCCTATTTTCTGAAGATGTCTATGTTATAAATCCACAGTATTATTGCTTAAGTCACATACTGTAGGGTAATTAGGCTTTTCAGTAAAGTCTGTACAGCTTTTTATGAGTAAGGAACGTGTTTTCTTTTGAATTTTAGCAGCTGGGAAATTCCGTCTTGTGACCTCTGCAGGACACATTGTAGTTCTTCTAATCTCTTTGCATTTTAAGCAGGCTAGAGGTCCTAACCGATGTGTTCCTGCAGAGTATACCTTTTCAAGTTTTTGCTTCAGCTAGACCAGTCCTCCACATGTGATACGTGTGACAGAGGTCCATTTTCTCAGCACTGTAGGGATTCTGGATAGCTAGATACTAAAGTGACTTTTAACCAAATGTGAGCCCTACCTATTTCTGAGTTTTACATTTTTACAAAATGGAATGAATAATATTATATCTGTGCCTCTCCATTGTAAAGGTCTGATCAAGAGTCTTGCACCAAGTTTTGTTTTTTTTAAAAAAAAATCAAACAGAAAAAAATTGAAAAATGTAATATTTCACCAATGTAAAAATAGCTAACACTGAAAAGTGATTCAGTGTGGGGAAGATAACAAGATGAGCAATAGCCTGCATAGTTTTTGAAAGAATGGATTAGGAAGGGTTTTTGAGAAAATAATCTGAAGCAGGAACACGTTGCAATATTATATATCTTTCAGAATTTAATATGAATTAGAATTGGCTTATCTTTTCCCAATTAGCTTTCTTCCCCATGTTTAGTTAATGTACTCAGAGGTTTTCTCATTTTATTCTGCTATTTTTTTTAAAGAAGAAATGAGTAATTTAATAATATTATGTAAACCTATTTGTAAGAAATGCCTGAAAAGTATAAACACTGTTTTTATCATTTATTTATTGGTCTTCTGCCACTTCATAGAACCTGTGTAATACTTTGAAAAAGCTGAAACCTGGTTCAAAACTTAAAAATAGGAATGATACACTCTTTGCTCCTCAGAGCCATATGCACAAGAACATATGCATACCATTTTATTAACAAATCACATTAAGTAATAAACTAATCTTTGCTCCTGTAGAACTTGTCAGTCTTGTATTTATATGTATTTTAGAAGTAGCAAGTATATTTATGACTGATTTTATTTAATCTTTTTAATTTATCCAGTTCAGTCTTGGATATACTAATTAAGCTACCAATTGTAGCATAAAATATACACAAAAAGATGAAATTCTAATGTTAGAAATAAAGTCAAATATAACAGCTAACAGTTACACCTCTGCTCCATGAGCTGCATTGGTTATCAGTTTGCTTCCAGGTCCAATTCAGGGTGCTGGTTTTGACCTTTAAAGCCCTACATGGCATGGAGTCAGGTTATCTGAAGAACCGCCTCTCCATGATTACATCTACCCATCCCATCAGGTCTGTCAAGAGAAGCATGTTGCGGGTCCCATCTTCTAAGGAGTTCCATCTGACGGGACCTAGGAGATAAGCCTTTTCTGCCATGGCACCTGTCCTTTGGTCATCCCCCCCCCCCAGGTGAGATTAGCCCCGACCCTAGTGACCTTCTGGAAATCTCTCAAAATGTGTTTTTTTTTTCAACAGACCTGGGGATCCCCTGGTAACAGGAAGCCCACACGTTGGGTGTATTATGTGTAAGATTCTGACACATTCTCCTGTGATCTTGTTTCTATTTATGTCTAATTGTTTTTAATATTTTTTAAAGAATGTTTTAACTGTTGGTTTTATTGTACACCACCCAGAGTCACATTTGTGAGATGGGCGGCCATATAAATTTGATGAATTAGATAGATAGATAGATAGATAGATTGATAGATAGATAGATAGATAGATAGATAGATAGATAGATAGATAGATAGATAGGAAAACAAATACTGTAGTATCTGTGATAGCTAAGTTTTTAGGTAGCTGAGAGCAGAATTGGAAAGTAGTAACTGTAATGAAACAACTAGCCTTGGACTTGTATACAATCATACAAAGGAAATTAACTGCTCCAGGGAAGCTACAAATTTCAGGCTGGATGTGTACTTTTTATTAGATATGGGAGAGGCATTACAAAAAAATAAGAAAGCTTTGGTGTTTACTCAATTTTTTTCTGTAAACATACTTTTACAAGTATCAATACCTGAGATGATACCTGAAATACTGTTTGGCTAAGAGAAATTTGGCTCTTTTCCAGTCACTATCTATCTGTTGAAGAGGGAGTAATTATCTACAGTATACCTTTAAAATTCCCTGCACAGTTCTTTTTAAATTTTGTTGGTGCATATTCTCTGTTATGATGGAACAAACTTTTTTTTTCTTTTTAAAGCAAGCTGTAGTGAAAAGGAACGAGTTGTCCTGGTTGTTATAATTTAGTATTACATTGTTGGATTGTAACATGACATATCCAAGTTTAGGACCCCAGTTGACCATAGAGTTCACTGGTGATTTGGGGCTATTCATTCTTTTTCAGTCCAATCTATCTCATAGGATTTTTATTGGGGATAAAATTAGAAAAGACCCTGTGCTCCCTAAGAAAAAAAAGCCAGATATACTGTAAGTGCAATAAAGATAAACTTGGAAAAAAATTGACATATTTGTCTCAATTCTTTTACTGTGTTGTGCCTATGTAAATGTTTGCCAAAATCTGTAATTTGATATCTTGCAAAATGTAATAGCGCTCATCTTTTGATAATAACTATTGATATATGGTAACACTTGATATCTGATTAGATGCCTGGGCGCCCTTAAATTGGCATTGACAAGGTTATAAATCCACCAGCCAATTATGTGATTGTAAATAAAGTCCAAGTTCTAAGAAAGTAGTTCACAGGGCATGACAGTGTTCATTATTGGAGAAACTATTGATAGTACAAGAGAAGATGCCTAAGAGCAGAGTACTGGGCTGTCATGAAAATTTGCTCCAGTGCCAGACTACATACAGGTGGGATCTTAAAAACAAGAAGCTGTCAACCTCCACCTGAGCAGAGCTGTCACTAATCAATCCTGATTTCCAGCCCCAGGTCCTGATCATCCCTCCCTGAACCAGATGTTTCTCTGTGTGAGCAAACGCTCCTCCATTTTCCTGCTTTGTAAGCTTTTACATGAAAATGCTGGTGTTCCCACAGACTAGGTAGATCAGCCTTCAGTTCAAGTGCTGAATAGCAAAAGCCAGGAGGAGAGAGTAATGAGGCTACCCCTGTCCTGTGGCTAGAGCCAGAACTTCCAGAGTCTGACTCCCTGATTGCCTCGCCTTTGGTTTTTCACATCCAAGGATAACACTGCAGCCAGGAGCATAACATGATAACTGAGATGCAGTACTCAACACAGGACATTATCCAATAGCCAACATGCAACAGCACATTTGCATTTAGTAATAATTAGCAGCATTAGTTTTGGCATTATGACAATCATTAAGCTGTATCTTCTGTAATTAGAATAATTATTATTCAGTGTTCTTCAAGGTGCCGCTCAGTTTCAAGACATGATGAGTTGCAGAGAAGTAGCCCTGAACATTAAAGAGCATTATTACTGTACATTCTTACAAAAGTAGAGTAAATCCTATACTATGATAAATACTTTTTTAGGGCTCCAAATGAGAGCTTGATGGCCCAACCTTAAAATACTTCTCTCAGAGGTATTCTCTCAGGTATCTCTTCTTCCATCCAGTGTCTTCCCCAACATTCATATTTCTGGATGTTACTTCCCGTATTAGTTCAATTTGTTTCTGCTTTCCAATTATTATTATTATTATTATTATTATTATTATTATTATTATTGTAATCTACAATTAGATTCAAAGTCTAAGACTGGTAAAAGCCTAATAATTCAAGTCCTAACCAAGGACCTAAGAATTATTAAGGTAGGGTCTGAAAATATAGGCAGTTCCAAGCAGGGTGGGGTTTTTTTTTTTGTAAAATTAAGGAGTTCAAGTCCGATAAATTCGGAATTTCCAAATATCGATGGAGACCTCTAGGTATTGCTCCAAGGGCTCCAATCACGATTGGTATAACAGCAGATTTCTTTTTCCATAAGCATTTAACTTCAATCTGCAAGTCCTGGTATTTCATATTTTTTTCCAATTGCTAGCATCACCCAGTATAGCAACATCAATGAACCAGACTTCCTTCTTTTCAATGACTGTTATATCAGGCATGTTATGAACAAGATCTTAGCCCACTCATTTTCCCAAACCTTGTCAACTTGATGGTCCCAGTGGTTCTTCCTCTATTCAAATGCAAACCTCTGGAAGTTTCCAATGAATAATTTTGGCAACTTGGTCATGACACTGCTTCTTGTCAGTTTGTGTAATTTTAGTGCAGCCACTAATCAAACGGTCAATTGTTTCATCCTTTTCACTACAATTTATATTATTATTATTATTATTATTATTATTATTATTATTATTATATACACAATAACGTGAAACCACAGCTGCCAGTTCTTTAGCTGGTGTTAGCCTTCATTTGCATTGAGTTCTTCTCAAGAACCTAGGATGTCATAAAGTATCGGCATAGTATATGTGCAGATCCAAGCACTGTGGATGAAAATCTGCACATTGACAAAATTTCCAAGTGCCATCCAAGGTTTTTTGGAATGGGAGCCAGTGTGCTGATAACCACTGGGAGCACCACATCCGGTTTATCTTTCAACTTCAATTTTCAGATCTTGATACTTTGTGATCTTCTCCAATTCTTTGACTGTTATTATTATCATTATTTAAACTTGTATGCCACCTTGACTCTGGGTGGCTCACAACAATTAAACGAAGAAATTGCAATAAAATCAAAAGATGGCAAGTGTGACAGACCAGATGAACTGAAGCAAGGGTTCTCACTATTCTTCGGCAAAGACCTGGGGAAAGAGCCAGTTTTTCATGGCCCTTCTAAACAACACCAGAAGGGGAGCCACCTGAATCTCGGGGGGAATCTCATTCCAGAGGGCAGGCACTGCTACAGAGAAGGTCTGCTTCCTTGATCCTGGTAGATGTCATTGTTTAATCAAAGGAACTTGGAGCATGCCAACCCTGCAGGATCGAAGTGGTCAGGCAAATAGTATGGGAGACAAGCAGTCCCTCAAGTATCCAGGCCTTATGCCATGTGTTGTATGTTTGAACCCAGCTGTTGTGTAGGCAGTCATTCAAGCTGACTCCCTTAAGCCTGTTTTGTAGGCCTCCAAACACTAGGTACACTCAAAATGCCTCTGTCATTTGTTAGGAAACCCATGGATTTTTGGCAGTGTATTTTGGGTTAAAAACGGGGGAGGGTAAAATGGATGTTATAATCCTCTACAAGGCTTAAGGCACCTCTTTCTGTTTTGAATTCACTGAACTCCCCAAATAATGAGGGAAAAAATGACCTTGCCAACTCCAATGGTTTCACTCCTGCCTCGGGGTGGTCCTTGAAGCTTGAAAAAAATAAAGGTTCCTGACTGCAAAACAATTGATTGCTTCAGTCTTCCTATCCCCTGACCATCACAGTAAAGAGAAGAACAAACTATCATTCTATGAAGCTTGAGGGAAAGTACAGGTTTTCAGTAGGTGATAAAATAATATGACCCTTTATGCCATAGCAGTTTCATACAAACTCCATGCTTCATTTCAGGAATGAAGTTCTGGAAGACAGCATAACTACCTGAGAGTGCAAAGATTCTTACCCCAAAGGGATAAGCAGTCATATTTACTGGAATCAGGTGGACTGGATCAAAAATTTAAAATTTCCTGACATACCTTCCTGGATAAGTTTTCCAAGTAACCAAATAGAGTCATGACTTCTGAACCTTTAAAGCATTGATGTTGCAGAGTGGGGGGGGGGATTAATTGATGAACCAAGAATAAGTGAGAACAATATTTTCAGGAGGTTAATCTTTTTACTACAAGAAAGGATATTAGTTATTTGGCAATCGTCTTCAGCCAGGGTTGGAAAGGCTGGCTTTCCCCTCAGTGCATTAGATAATCAACATTAAATTACTTAAGTGTTTTGATTAGCTGATTAAACATCTCCTTGCTGCATATGGATGAGGCTCCTAAAACAAACATTTCCAGATTAGTGGGTTTATTCCTTTTAAATGACTAATGAAGGAGTTTGACCTTCCATTCTGCTCTTCTACACTTAGCATGATATCCAGTCTACAGAATTGTGGTTTAAGGGCTCCCTCCCTCAAACCAGGATGTGTTTCATGTAAGATATCTCCTTTCTCTGAACCAGCTCCCTCACTATAATGCTTACTTATATCATTATTTAAAATGCACTGTGGGAAATAGTACCTTTGTACCGTTTTGTATTTCAGTGTGTCTTTTATATATATAGGACAAAGTTTTTATTTCACTCACTGAGAATTATAAATTTTAAAAGAACTCTTTCATAATAATTTACCATTGATATGGCAGTTCACCACCCATTGGCTATGCACACTTAGTAGAGTTTTCAATGAGTTTTACCATATCTTCAAACTTTTTTTGGATAATCAGAAAGCTCAGACCCTTTAGAGATAAGAGTCTCCTCCTGACTTTTGATATTTTGAAAAATTGAAAATTGGATCTCTCAGCATACATCATATAAAATTGGGTTATAATTTCCTTTGATTAATTAGATATATTGTTTTATTATTTTATTGTTTTCCTTTTTCCTGACAATGGATTGTTGAATTAAACTATTTTCTTTTCTGTAAAGGCTGGTCAAAGACCGTAATAAAGTTATTCTATTCTATTCCTTTGATTTCTATACAGCTAGAGGAAATGCCTTCTGCCCTACAAATTCCAATAAGTTCTCACTAGTTGCATGGGTTTTTAAGACTTCGTTTGCTTATTTATAAGGCTGTTGAACAATGTGACTCTGCAAAGGTACAATAAACCAAATATACAGAAACACAGACAACAATACCAGCTAAAAACAAGGGACAACCATTAACTGGCAATCAGAGACTCATATTTATTGCATTCCTTCAGACAGGAACTCCAATATATCCAGGACCATACAAAGAGCCCTTTCTAAAGCTCTCCAGGGTAGGGACCAACTGTATGTCCCGGGGAGGCCCTGCAACAGAAAACACACTTTTTTTTCTGTCTCCCTACCTTGCTTTAGATTAATTCTGAAACAATCATAGCGATGGGAGGGGGAGGGCAAATTTAATTCAGTTTCCCATTCTAGAAAATAATTTTAGAAAGGAGAGTGAAAACTCTCTACCACACCACTGATTGTCTGCTGGGAGCAAAGGTGCATCTAATGGAAAGGAATGAGACTGCTCAGGATGCTTGAGACATAAAATACCACTTCTTCACATCTCCCTCTGCATTGCACAAGAATTTGGGAGGAGGAAGCCAGTAATTTTTCTTCAGCTTTGTTACTGATACTGACAGAGACAAACTTAGCAGTTTCAAAAGCTCACCTCTCATTTGAGATGGAATTTTATGAGCCTGGTGCCTGTTGTGCAGAGAAAATATAAATAGATCGAGATAGAGCCTGATACTGCATTGTCAACATGATGCTATTTTTATAAATGTCAGATGATAAATTACCATTCTGTACAGCATGCTAAAGTTGAACTCCTGAAATAATTTGTCAGTAAACTTTGTATACTGACAAGGGAAATACTGTATTAACATTCCTATTAAAAGAAATTGAAATAATGTTGTATTGTATCAAGAGAATGTGTTAAGTTAATTCAGAAAGGATTCCATACAACAGGGATCCTTCGAAATTTGGGGCAGTGAGTGTAATTGATTTTCTTGTGAACACTATGCTTATGTGCATAGTCAAGAAAATCTTGATGCTCTTTGGAATAGCAAATATTCATTATCAATCTTTGTTGCTCAAGAATACAAAAATGTGGTCCTCAAGCCATGTGAAGTCTGGTAAGAAGTGGGTTCTTGCTTCCCCATAGTCTTATCCATCTACTCGCTGCCTTACCTGCTTCTCTTTTCCCCTGTTCCCATCTTTGTAACTTTCCAACTCATCTGCCTCATCACTAGAGCTGCGATTTCTGTCTCTTTCTATTTTATATGTAGTGCCTTCTTCCCAAAGCTCAACTGATTCTTCCCTGCTTAATTCTCTTCTCTGACCTCTGTAACATGTCCTTTTGTTCTCTGTCTGCCTTCTGCACTTGCGTGTGTCTCTCTCTCTCCTTGTGCTATTCATCTACTCCATATGTTCATTCTCGAAGGATCCAAAAGGTACTTTTTAATTTAGACTAATGGCTATAAGACAGAGATGGGCAAATATTTGGTAAGTAGAGCCTGCACTTGATAGTTTGGGGTAGGTGTGTAATGATGCAAAGTGAGCAGGAGTGTAACACACATGTACATGTATGTATACATATACATGGAATTCAATTATGCTAAGCCTGGTTTAGGGGTTATTCTGCATTTTCTGTACTTTCTGTCTCAGAAGAAAACCACACCACTGATTTGTATTCTGAGGTTTTCAGGGTCTGCCAAAAGAAGGGCTTTGCAAGTTGCATGTGGCTCTGAGCCTCATAGCTCATCCCTGTTAACAGACCAAATGAATCCTGTTCCTCTGGGAACAGAGTTGGGAATTTTGTCCACTGAGTAATCCATGATGGGATGAACACCTATAAGCAAAGTCAAGTGAGCAACAATTGTCTTTATATATATATGTGTTTATGTGTGTGTGTGTGTGTGTGTGTATATATATATATATATACATACATACATACATACACATACATACACACACACATACATACATACACACACACATACACACACACACATACATACACACACATACACACATACATATACACACACACACATACACCCACACACACACCCACGCACACACACCCCTGGGAAATTTCTTTTTTTTTAATATGAAAGTTTTGCAAGGAGTCTCTTTCAGCTTTGTTTAACCCTTAAAAATCCAGTTTTTTTAAAAAAAAATAGATCTCCAATATTCCTGGGCTGTAACCGTTATGGATCATCTAGTCTTTCTTTTACTTACTTAGAACACCTCCAGGAAAATGTGTGAAATAGGAAATCTGTCCTGCCAAACTGGACATTAGAATGAAGTAGATTTTTGAGGACAAATTCCTAGTACCCATTTATGGCCTAACATTTTTAAACTTCTCATGGCTGGTAGTCATCACTACCTTTTATGGTAGTGGTCTTTTTCAGTTTATACATTACGTAAAGTATTTCCTTTGATCTATTTCCATTATTATTATTATTATTATTATTATTATTATTATTATTATTATTAAAATGTATATGATGCCTGACTCCTAGCAACTGGGTGGCTTACAAATGATTTAAAACATGAAAACAAGACAATAAAAACAACAAGAAACAAAAATGGGTAGAGATGGCAGAATAGCAAATTGGGTAGAAACAAAAGAAAACAACCTAAATTAAAAGGAGGCTTCAGTCATCCTCACCAAAGACCTGGGTGAAGAGCCAGGTCTTCAGGCCCCTTCAAAACACCTGCAGGGTGGGGGCGTAATGTCCATCTCCCACCATCCAACCTCAGTGGATGACACCAATGAGTTGTGAGTTCTATCACAGTAAGTAAGATGGGAAAAATATTTTTCATCAACTTTATCCACAGCACGGATCATTTCATTAAGCTCTGTTATGTACCTTTTTATTCATGTTTCTGCTTCACTAAAAACAAAACATTCCCAAAAAGTGCTCCCCTGATCAATTTTATAGCTGTTTCCTGACTCGTTTTCAGCTAATAATGGTGTGGGGTTTTTTTAATTAGAACTGCACAGAGTACTCTAAGTGTAATTGTGACATAGATCTATGACATAGATTTATGTTATAGCATAAATTAAATGTGATAATTTTATTTTCAGTCAGTTTCCTAATAATTGTTAAACTGGAAATAGACTAAGATTTTTACTGAAAATCTTGCTTCCAAGATGTCTTAGTTCTTATTCCCTGGTAAGAACCTATTTGCATTCAATTTGAGAGTCACTGTTTGATTCAGTTCAAATCATGGAAATACAAAGCTTTCACTATCAGTGCTTGATGTCACAAATGTATATGTGGAAAATTTTGTATTTTAAACATTGTTTTTATTTTTTCACTCATGAAAAACTTATATTAAGGCTAAAATTCCAGACTGACAATAAATTACAAATGGGGGGTAGGGGGCAGAAAGTTATCTCTCCCATAGTATTGTTCCCAATTAATTGGCCCATCAACATGCTCCTACAATGAACATGCTCCTACATGTTCTTCCTGATAAGTATATATACATGCCATTCTAAGCAAGTTTCTTAGAAAGTGGAATCTATTGTACATGGGAGTGTAGCTAAAATAATCATTTTATGCATGGGGTAGATAATATGGAATGTTTGCCATAGCTTAAGCTTTTAATGAGAAAACATGAAAACAATGTCTACAATACAACATTTGAAGGCCAAAATTCTTCTGACCTGCAGCAGTGGAATGTTGTGAAATTTCTTTCTCAATGTTTTGTTGGATGCAGAAACAGAAATTTTTACTAAGTTCAAATTTCCTTGAGATGTTCTACCTGTAATTACATATTTTCTTCTTTTAAAAACTATATGTAGTTAGCATCCTGTTAATTCAGTTAACTCAGATATCAGTTAATTTAGATTATATAGCATCTTGTATTAGCAATATGTTGAAATGGATGCTTCATAAAGACAAAAAAAAGCCTGCATTTTAGCTACATGAGTTATATCCCCAAGTAATTCACCCTTGTTCAACAAGACAGAAGCTCCTCACGTTTGCCTTAAATATAAGTAGCTTATTTTTTTTTATAATATATTTTATTAAGTTTTAAATATACATAGTTAAAAGTTGGAAACAGAAAAAGAAATAGAAATACAAATCAAAGAAAGAAGAAAAAAAGTGTAGTAAAGCAAAGAAAAAAAACCCACCCTAGAAACATATTTAAGGATTCCCTTACAAACTTTGCTCAGACTGAAGAAGCTTCTTGGATAAGGAGCGAAATGTTTCCACTGAGAAAATAGAAATCCAGTTGACATGATTCAAGCTACAGACAATTCCACCTGGATGACTGAGAACCTTCATCGACAAAGAAAAAAAAGAAAAAGATGAAACAGAAATAAGTCAACTTCCGATTTATCTCTGGTCATAGTAATTTAAAGAGTTTATCTTACATGCTAGGTCTATATATAACATTGAAAAACATTTCTTGTCTAATATATCAGTTTATATATATATTAATCTTCAAATCCCCATATAAGCTTTGCCCCTCCTGCATTTTGCAAATAGTCCGTTAATGGTTTCCACTCTTTAAGAAAGTAATAATTTGAATTTTCTTTTAATAAACATGTCAATTTTTCATTTTCTGCCATGTCCATCAATTTTAACATCCAGTCTTGTATCGTAGGTGTAATCTGGTTTTTCCAATTTTGTGCATATACAAGTCTTGCTGCTGTAATCATGTATTGCATACTTCTTGTAAATTGTTTTCGTATTTGTTCTTCTGATATTCCCAATAAAAATAATTCTGGTTTAAATGGAACTCGAATTTGTAAAATATTTTGCATCAATGAGTGTATCTGAGTCCAAAATTTCTTTGCAATCTCATATGTCCAACACATATGGTAAAATGACCCCTCTTTTTTTTTACATTTCCAACACAACTTGGAAACATTCCCATACATTTTAGCTAGTTTTTGTGGGGTCATATACCATCTGTACATCATCTTATAGAAATTTTCCTTCAAGTTGTAACACAAAGTAAATTTTAGTCCTTTAATCCACATATCTTCCCATTGTTGCATTTGAATATTATGACCAATATTTTTTGTCCATTTAATCATGCAGTCTTTGACTTGTTCCTCTACCATTTCACCTTTTAACAATAATTTATACATTTTAGCAATTAAGTGATCATCTGTCTCACATAGTTGTGTCTCAAATTCCAATTTGGTTTGTTCAAATTCAAAATATTTTTTATCTGATTTAAATTTTTCTACAAGTTGCATGTAAGAAAGCCATTGGAATGTATATCCTTCTAAGGCCAGTTCTTCTTTTGATTTGGTTATATATTGTCCTTGTTCTTTTTTAAAAAAGTCTTTGTAGGTCAGCCATTTGTCTTTAGTTCTTACTTCTGTTCTATGAAATGCTTCTTGTGTGGAAATCCATAAAGGTCTTTTATAACATAAAGTTAGTTTATATTTATTCCAAATTCTTAACAAAGATCTTCTAATATAATGATTTTTAAAGTCCACATTAACTTTTACTTTGTCGTACCACAAATATCCATGCCATCCATATCTTAATTCATGACCCTCCAAGTTCAATAATTTTTCATTTTTCATAACTATCCATTCTTTAATCCATACCAAGCAACAGGCAGCATAATATAATTTCAAATCCAGTAGACCTAGTCCACCTCTTTCTTTTGGATCTTGCAAAACTTTAGATTTTATTCTTGGTTTTTTCCCTTGCCAAATAAACTTAGAAATATCTCACTGCCATTGTTTGAAAGGTTCTTCTGATGCCAATATAGGTAATGTTTGAAAAAGATATAGAATTCGTGGCAAAATATTCATTTTAATTGCTGAAATTCTACCTAATAATGATAATTGCAATTTTTCCCTTTGATCCAAATCTTTTTTAATATCTATCCAAAGTGGAATATAATTATTCTTAAACAACTTAACATTTTTAGTTGTTAAATATACTCCCAAATATTTTACTTTTTATTCCATTGAATATCCCGTTACTTCTTTCAATTTCTCTTGTTGATGATGGTCCATATTTTTAGTCAAAACATTTGTTTTCTGTAGATTCACTTTAAACCCTGCTAACAACCCAAAGTCTTTCAATTTCTGTATCAATAATTCAATTCCATCTAGTGGATTCTCCAAAGTAAAGACTAAGTCATCAGCAAAGGCTCTTAATTTATAAACTTCTTTTTTAACTTTAATACCATAAATACCATCATCTTGTCTAATATCTCTCAGTAAAACCTCTAGTATCAATAAAAACAAAAGTGGAGATAATGGAAAACCTTGTCTTGTAGCTTTTTGAATTTCACATGGTTTTCTAAATTCTCCATTAACAATTATTTTTGCAAATTGGGGAGTATATATTGATTTAATCCACTTAGTAAAATTTCCTCCAAAATTCATATTTTCCAATACTTTAATCATAAAAGGCCAATTTAAATTGTCAAAGGCTTTTTCAGCATCTATAAATATCAAGGCAGCTTGTTTTTCATAATGTTGTTCCAAGTATTCCAGTACATCTAATATATTTCGGACATTGTCTCGGATTTGTCTCTTAGGTAAAAATCCAGCTTGATCTTGATGGATAAAGTTCTTAAGAATATTTTTTCATTCTTTCTGCCAATATAGTTGTAAATATCTTATAGTCATTATTCAATAAAGATATTGGTCTGTAATTCTTAGTTAAAGTCAAATCTTGTTGTTCTTTAGGGATCAATGTTATATGCGCTTCTTTCCAAGTCTCTGGCATGGTTCCTGTTTCCAAAATTGAATTTATAGTCTTCTGCAAAGTTAAACATAATTCATCCTCAAAGCATTTACAATAGGCTGCTGACAGGCCATCCGGTCCAGGTGCTTTTCCACTACTAATTTTCTTGAAAGCCTTTACCATTTCCTCTGTTGTTATAGGATTATTTAGTATTAGTCTTTGTTGGTAATTGAGAACAGTTAATTTTTGTTTACTCAAATATTCATCAATGTCGATTAAATTAACATCTTGTTTTTTATATAATTTTGAATAATAATCATGAAAAGCTTCTTGTATATCTATATTATTCACCATAACTTTCCCTTCATGCTGTATATTAGAAATTAGATTCTTTTGTCTTTGTTTCAGCAATTTATAAGCTAACCATCTTCCTGGTTTATTTGCATATTCAAAATATTTTTGCTTTGTAAATTTCATTTGAGTCTCTATCTCTTGTGTCAATATCATTGACATTTGTTTTTGTAAGAATTTAATTTGAGTAAGCAAAGTATCATCCATTGGCTTATCTCTTAAACATGTCTCTTTACTTTTAATTTCATCTAAAATCAATTGAATTCTCTCTTGTTTCTTTCTCCTCATTTGAGCATTATATTGGATAAAGTAACACCTCATATATGCTTTGCTGGCATCCCATACAATTTGAATATTGGTGCCTTTATTTGAATTCAGTTGAAAATATTCTCTTAACTTTTTTTACATGCATCAACTATATCATTTTTCCGAAATATTGACTCATTCAATCTCCATCGGACTACATTCCGTTTTTCTTTAACAGTCAACATTACTGGATTATGATCTGAGAGAGTCTTGGGTAATATTTCAACTTTACTAATGTCCATCATTAAACTTTTAGATATCAAGATCATATCTATTCTGGAATATAATTTAAATCTCTCTGAATAATACGTATATTCTCTGGAAGTCCCATTCATAAATCTCCAAATGTCTTGTAAATCCAACATCTCTTTTAAATCAAAGAATGTTTGTGGCAATTTTCCCTGTGTATGCTTTACTTCTTTTTGTGAGTGTCTATCCATCTTAGGGTAGATTACCCCATTCCAATCACCCATAAAACACCAATTTTCATAGGTTAAGTCCAAAAGTTTATCCATCAAATTTTTATAAAATACTCCTTTGTCCATATTCAGTGCGTAAAGTCCAACAACCAGTGTTTTAGTTCCTTGTATATTAATTTCAACTGCAACGTAATGACCATCATCATCAGTTAATATCTATTTTGGATTTAACTTTGGTTGTATATATAAAACTACCCCCTTGGTTTTTTTTATTTCCAGCCAAAATGAATTCTTCTCCAAATTGTTTTTGAATCAGATATTTGGTATCTTTTTTACAAATATGAGTCTCTTGTAAACAAATTATGTCCAATCTCAATTTTTTCAAAAAATGGAAAATCTTTCTTCTTTTCTGTGGGGCATTATCACCATTGATATTCCATGTCAAATATTTGTAATCCATAGATGTTTTGATACTTAAAATCCCCTTTTCAAGTCCAAACCTGCAGCTCCCATCTCAGATAAGTCTTCACTCCTCTTTTTGTCTTTTGATGTCTCTCCTCCTTCTTCCAAGTCTCCAGATGACTCACTCATTTCTGTCTTATATTTTTCTAGGAATGCTTTTGCCTTTAAAATGGAAGTTATTCTGAACCTCTGCCCTTTGAACATAAAAGATACACCTTGTGGCTTGAATCATGTCAACTGGATTTCTATTTTCTTAGTGGAAACGTTTCACTCCTTATCCAAGGAGCTTCTTCAGTCTGAGTAAAGTTAGTAAGGGAATCCTTAAATATGTTTCTAGGCTGGCTGTGTGACCTTGCACCTGGGGCTAGGTCATGGTTATTTTTGAGATGTTTGTTTCTAAGTCCCTTTATCATCTAAAGGAGGATCGTTAAGATTACCCTGCTGCTGTTGAGCTTGTGAAATGGTCTTAATCTTCCTAGGCACAGAAGACAAAGCAGGAAGGAAGATAGGGGAAAGGTTATGCCTGAGGCCCCCACCTCTATTCAAGGAAGGATTTTCCAAGTTGGCATGAATGGATTCCTTGACCCCTCTCTCAAACCACCTATCTTCTCTGTCTAAAATGTGAACATTAATGTCCTCAAATGAGTGTCCTTTTTCCTTTAGATGAAGATAAACTGCTGACTCTGGTCCTGTGGTGTTACTTCTCCTGTGTTGGGCCATCCTCCTGTACAAAGGTTGTTTGGTTTCTCCAATGTAGAGTTCAGAGCACTCCTCACTGCACTGGATTGCATACACTACATTGCTTTCCTTGTGTTTTGGAGTTTGATCTTTGGGGTGTACAAGCCTCTGTCTCAGTGTGTTGGTGGGTTTGAAATATACAGGTATGTGGTGTTTGCCAAATATCCGTTTGATCTTTTCAGACACACCAGCCATGTAAGGAATGACCAGGTTCTTCCGTTTACTCTGAGTCTCAGCCCTATCTGTCGCTGTTTTAGGTCTGGTAGACTTAGATTTGGTGAAGGCCCAATTTGGATATCCACAGGCCTGCAGAGCTGTTCTCAGATGCTGCTTTTCATTCTTTTTGGAATCCATGGAGGTGGGGATGGTTTCTGCTCTGTGTGACAATGTCCTGATGACTCCTAGTTTGTGCTGCAGTGGATGGTGGGAGTCAAACATCAGGTATTGATCTGTGTGTGTGGGTTTCCTGTAGATCCCTATTTCTAGCTTGCCACCGGTCCCAATGAGGACTTCACAGTCTAGGAATGCCAGTCTGTTGTCCTTGGTGTCTTCTCTGGTGAAGCTAATGTTGGCATCTATAGTGTTTATATGGTCCGTGAAGGCCTGTACTTCCTGGGCCTTGATTTTGACCCAGGTGTCATCCACATACCTAAACCAGTGGGTGGGCACCGTTCCCTGGAATGTGTTGAGTGCTTTCTTCTCCACTTCTTCCATGTATAAATTGGCCACAATGGGTGACACAGGAGAACCCATGGCACAGCCGTGCTTTTGTCTGTAAAAGTCACCTCTGTATGTGAAATAAGTGGTGTTAAGACACAGGTCCAGAAGATGGCAGATCTGGTTTGGGTTGAGATGGCTTCTCCTTTCCAGGGTGCTGTCCTCTTCTAGTCTCTTCCTGACAGCGGATAGAGCATGAGTGGTGGGGATGCTGGTGAAAAGGGAGGACACATCAAAGGAGACCATAGTTTCATCTGTATCCAGTTTCAGGATCTTTGCTTTGGAAACAAATTCTTCCGAATTATGGATGTGGTGTTCAGAGTGTCCAACTAGAGGTGCTAGTATGGTAGAGAGGTGTTTGGCAATGTTGTATGTTACCGAATTGATGCTGCTGACTATGGGTCGGAGGGGTGTTCCTTCCTTGTGGATCTTAGGAAGTCCGTAGATGCAGGGGATGGCTTCTCCAGGATACAGACGGTGGTAGGTAATCCTATCGATGGAGCCATCATGTTCCAATTGTTTCAAACTGTCTATTGCCTTTTTCTTGTAATTGTTGGTGGGGTCTCTTTTCAGTTTTTCATATGTATGGTGATCCTCCAAAAGTGAGGTAATTTTATTGTGGTAGTCTGCAGTGTTAAGAACCACTGTACATCTTCCTTTGTCAGCAGGTAAAATGGTGATGGTTTCATCTTTGCTGAGGGCTGTCAGGGCTCTCCTCTCTTGGATGGTAAGGTTGGGGGGAGGAGGTTGAGCACTGGACAGAGCTGCAGATATTTTAAGCCGGAGTTGTTCTGCTTCTTCAAAAGGTAGGTGGTTGTTGTGGATGGCAGATTCTGTGGCTGTACTTACATTTAATTACAGCCACAGAATCTGCCATCCACAACAACCACCTACCTTTTGAAGAAGCAGAACAACTCCGGCTTAAAATATCTGCAGCTCTGTCCAGTGCTCAACCTCCTCCCCCCAACCTTACCATCCAAGAGAGGAGAGCCCTGACAGCCCTCAGCAAAGATGAAACCATCACCATTTTACCTGCTGACAAAGGAAGATGTACAGTGGTTCTTAACACTGCAGACTACCACAATAAAATTACCTCACTTTTGGAGGATCACCATACATATGAAAAACTGAAAAGAGACCCCACCAACAATTACAAGAAAAAGGCAATAGACAGTTTGAAACAATTGGAACATGATGGCTCCATCGATAGGATTACCTACCACCGTCTGTATCCTGGAGAAGCCATCCCCTGCATCTACGGACTTCCTAAGATCCACAAGGAAGGAACACCCCTCCGACCCATAGTCAGCAGCATCAATTCGGTAACATACAACATTGCCAAACACCTCTCTACCATACTAGCACCTCTAGTTGGACACTCTGAACACCACATCCATAATTCGGAAGAATTTGTTTCCAAAGCAAAGATCCTGAAACTGGATACAGATGAAACTATGGTCTCCTTTGATGTGTCCTCCCTTTTCACCAGCATCCCCACCACTCATGCTCTATCCGCTGTCAGGAAGAGACTAGAAGAGGACAGCACCCTGGAAAGGAGAAGCCATCTCAACCCAAACCAGATCTGCCATCTTCTGGACCTGTGTCTTAACACCACTTATTTCACATACAGAGGTGACTTTTACAGACAAAAGCACGGCTGTGCCATGGGTTCTCCTGTGTCACCCATTGTGGCCAATTTATACATGGAAGAAGTGGAGAAGAAAGCACTCAACACATTCCAGGGAACGGTGCCCACCCACTGGTTTAGGTATGTGGATGACACCTGGGTCAAAATCAAGGCCCAGGAAGTACAGGCCTTCACGGACCATATAAACACTATAGATGCCAACATTAGCTTCACCAGAGAAGACACCAAGGACAACAGACTGGCATTCCTAGACTGTGAAGTCCTCATTGGGACCGGTGGCAAGCTAGAAATAGGGATCTACAGGAAACCCACACACACAGATCAATACCTGATGTTTGACTCCCACCATCCACTGCAGCACAAACTAGGAGTCATCAGGACATTGTCACACAGAGCAGAAACCATCCCCACCTCCATGGATTCCAAAAAGAATGAAAAGCAGCATCTGAGAACAGCTCTGCAGGCCTGTGGATATCCAAATTGGGCCTTCACCAAATCTAAGTCTACCAGACCTAAAACAGCGACAGATAGGGCTGAGACTCAGAGTAAACGGAAGAACCTGGTCATTCCTTACATGGCTGGTGTGTCTGAAAAGATCAAACGGATATTTGGCAAACACCACATACCTGTATATTTCAAACCCACCAACACACTGAGACAGAGGCTTGTACACCCCAAAGATCAAACTCCAAAACACAAGGAAAGCAATGTAGTGTATGCAATCCAGTGCAGTGAGGAGTGCTCTGAACTCTACATTGGAGAAACCAAACAACCTTTGTACAGGAGGATGGCCCAACACAGGAGAAGTAACACCACAGGACCAGAGTCAGCAGTTTATCTTCATCTAAAGGAAAAAGGACACTCATTTGAGGACATTAATGTTCACATTTTAGACAGAGAAGATAGGTGGTTTGAGAGAGGGGTCAAGGAATCCATTCATGCCAACTTGGAAAATCCTTCCTTGAATAGAGGTGGGGGCCTCAGGCATAACCTTTCCCCTATCTTCCTTCCTGCTTTGTCTTCTGTGCCTAGGAAGATTAAGACCATTTCACAAGCTCAACAGCAGCAGGGTAATCTTAACGATCCTCCTTTAGATGATAAAGGGACTTAGAAACAAACATCTCAAAAATAACCATGACCTAGCCCCAGGTGCAAGGTCACACAGCCAGCCTAGAAACATATTTAAGGATTCCCTTACTAACTTTACTCAGACTGAAGAAGCTCCTTGGATAAGGAGTGAAACGTTTCCACTAAGAAAATAGAAATCCAGTTGACATGATTCAAGCCACAGACTGTTCCACCTGGATGACTGAGAACCTTCATAGACATAAAGATACACCTTCTAATTCCTCCCATCTAAATGGGATATTGTGTTGCTTTAATTTGTCTGTAAGAAAGGAGTAATCTCTTATTTTCCTTAATATTCTCAAAGGAATTTCTTTTAATACAATTACTTCTTTCCCTTCTATATTTAATCTAATATTATAATGTTTCTTCAAAATTTGCTCTTTTATAACTTTTCTCACAAAGTATATCAATATGTCTCTAGGAACTTTATTTTCTCTAGCATAACGTGAATTCACTCTGAAAATTTTATCTATTTCCAAATCTAAATCTTGTTCTCTTATCTCTAAAAATTTAGCCAATACAGAAATCATCCTTTCTCTTACATCTTCATTTGCTTGTTCAGGAACTGCTCTCAATCTCAAAATATGCTCCTTCTCTCTCATTTCTGCTAATGCTGTGATATCTAAATTGTGTTCAATACCTTTAGTAACATGTTCTGATTTAGTCTCTAATTTTTGTATCTGACCTTGCATATCTTTAACTTCTCCTGGCAGAGAGTTCACAACTTCCTTAACTGTCTGTACTTCTTTTTTAAATTCTTGTTTTATCTCCTGGGTTATTTCTTTTTTCATATCTTCCATCTTCTTATCCATCTTTTTATCTAAAGATGCAATTTGTTCTTCCATCTGCTTATTTTGTTGACCCAAATTAGCCGTTGAATCCTCCACTTTCTTATTTAATGCTGCAATTGCTTCGAGGATTTTTTTCATTTCTGATAGTGGAGTTTCCATTGATGGTGCAGGTGTTGCAGGATCTGTAGATGGTCTTCCAGTCTCTTTTTCTTTATCTTTATCTCTCCTCCTCAGTGCCATAGACGCCATGGTATGAATAATTTTCCTGTAAGAGAAAAAAAAAGAGGAGAAAAGGAAAAGGAGAGAGGAAAAAATAAAAAAGGGGAGGGAGGCAATAATTATTTAAAAAAAGGGGGGAGACTAAAAATTACAAAAAGTAAAAACAGTCCTTTAAAAATATTTGTCATCATAATTCATTTGTAATCCATTAGATATATCAGTCCATGTACATTCAAAAACAAAAGATAAAGAGGCAGATGGAAACTTTTTTTTCTACTGTAGTCAAAATAATAATGGAAACGATAAACAGTTCCAAGGTTTTTCACGCCCACTTGTAACTCTTCAATCCAGCCAAAAGTAACTGAAGAAAAAAAGAATTATATAAAATATATAAAGAAAAGCTGCAGTAATCCAAATAACTTCTTCACCCAAAGTACATATTAAGCAGTCAAATTTCTATATAAAAAAGTCCAGACAAAGCATAAAAATTTAAAAAAGGGCTTATAAAAGAAAAGAGAGGAAAATTCTTTCCCAGCAGTAATCACCAAAAAAACATGAAAGGCAGAGTGTTAATTATTCCATATGAAATCAAAATCCAAGTAAAATAATTCTAAAATAAAAATGCATCCAATTGCCAATAGGTAGGAAACTTAAATCAAAGTAAAAATAAAAAGAAAGTCACTTTCATTTGTGGCAAAGTCACTTAGCTTTCCAGTCCCACCGTTTAACCGTCCTTTGACAAGAAAGAGGTAAACCACCAGCAATTATATATCGAGTCCAGAGATAAATCTTAGAGCTTAATAAGGAAAATAATATTTAAAAATAAAAAGTGCATCTAAAAGGTTGGGTGAGGAGCTACTTATCTTATTCAGATTCACGGCTTCCGCAGAGCTTCATGGCAATTCCAGCCGCCTTTTGCCGCTTCAATCTCCCTTCCCCCGTGGTGGAAATATGGGGGTCGGAAGAGAGTGGTGAATCCGGCGACCCTTGTGAGAGATCTTCTGCTCACCCTCCCATCGAGGGTGATTTTTCAGCGATTTTCTTTTCTTTCAATCGCCGCAAACGGGAAACCGCGGAATCGAGGCTAAGAGCCTCGGTTCGTCGCTCCGTTCACTCCAACACTCGGAAGTGAAAGTGATATGTAGCTTAAATTGATGCCTCATTGTGTAGTTTTAAATAATCAGTGATGGGAAACAATCACAAGAAACTACACTCAACTAAACCTAAAATCTGTATTGAAATAATACTAGCTCAACTGAAGTTTTATAAACTCCCTGCATTTGGCTTCTAAGAATTTTCCATCAGTCAAAATGGTTAAAAATCCATTCACAATAGCTGAAGGGAAGGAAATAATCGTGGCTGGTATTTGAGCCACATCTGTAGCTCTAGAAGAGTATGGAGTTTTCTTAAAGAAAATATGTGGCAGCCATTGTGAAAACTTGAATTTAGCCTGGGAAAACAGGAAGGGTTTTGAAAGAAACTCAAGATAGTCTTGCCCTGCCTTTATTTAGTATAAAAGGTAGAAAAGGAGAAATGCCATCGGGCTTTTAAGGTTCTGTTATTGTAGCCTATATCAATGGATTATAGTATTTCTTCTGGTATTTTTTTCCTGACCTGGTCTACGTCAAAGAACTGACAATAGCAGACTACTTTTTTTCTACAGAATAATAAAAAATTTCCAGACTCTCAAGCTGAAACATTTCTGCAACAGAAATGCACGCTCCCAAAGTTTGCTGGGGAGGCTACATTAATAGAATTATAGAATCATAGGGCTGGAAGCAGTGGTATGCTGCTAAATGTTTAAGAACTGGCTCTGCCAGCTCCACTGCTGCGGCTGCACCACACTGCAACCCATGGAGTAGCTGATTGGAGCACTAGGCATTGAGGCTTATCTCTGCTGTCAATGGATTTGCAAAATTCCAGAAAACTTAACAATTGGCCCTTGCAAGCCAGCTCCAGCACACCACTGATTGGAAAGAACCTTGAATGTCTTCTACTTTATTTATTCATTCACATTTACAGTATTAGCCACCCAACTCCAATGTTCAACCCCCTGCCCAGGTTGAAATCCTCAAACCATCCCAGAGAAGTAATAGATAACTGGTATTTCAAATTTTTGGGATATAAAATGTAGCTGTTAAAATCACACCTGTTTCTATCTGTTGTGTGATACACAGATCCCTTGTAAGGAGAAAGTAGAAGACATATCAACTAAGCAACTGTATATTAACAAAGCTATAGAAAGACTCAATAGAGACTTTCCCTCTCTATATGAATAGTCAATCAAGGGCATGTTAGATTGGATTACCAACCAATAGGAAATCATCTGTAGATTATGTGCTATATTCTCTCCCTTTTTAAGGTTACTCTACTGTTCCCTGCCTCTCTTTAAAACAGTGGTTCCCAACCTTTTTGGCACCAGGGACCGGTTTTGCCATGTGGGCCATGGGTGGGGCTCGATGGGTGGGCCATGGGCGGACCACGCGGGCCACGGGTGGGGCTCAAATGGCGGGCCATGTGGGCCATGGGCGGCCATGCGGGCCATGCACAGAGCTCAATGGGTGGGCCGGGCAGGTCATGGGCAGAGCCTGATGGGCGGGCTGTGAGGCCTGGTTCCTAACAGGCCACGGACCGGTACCGGTCTGCAACCCGGGGGTTGGGGACCCCTGGTTTAGAAGACTCTGTTGAATTTTAAGCTGCCCTTGGTTTGGTTTGCTGAAAAGTAACCAAGAGCAAATGTGGCTTGTGTTTTGGTGTAGAAAACTGAATTTGATTAAGGTTTTATTCTCTCCTAGGAAGGCTTTTGCTTTGTGATCAAGATCACATTAAGGTGATTGAGCAACAATGTGGTCTACTTAATTTGTCTTACTGTGTTATGTGACCCAATCATTGTGTTTAGTAACTGAAGTTCATGACTTAATGCAATGTCAGAACTCAACTAGTTTTGTTTACTAAACAAACCATGACAAAATAAATCATGACTGACTTTTAAATTTGAACCAACTACATGGCTCCAAAGCCATAGGAGATATTAAAAATGTAAGAAGATGGAAAAATGGAGAGAGATAGCACATCATTGTTTTTCTTAGAGAAAAGAAAAAAATGTTGACAATCAGATTATCAGTCTAGAGAAAGACTAAGAGAGATTAGTATTAGTTCACAGGTCTAAGGTCTATCTTATGACAATTCCACTACATATTTCTCTTTCTAAATTTTATTTGGATGCTAAGAAAGCATTACTATTATAATTGACTGAGTGTATCCATGCCACAGTGCTTTTCCAAGAGATTTAATTCAGTGATTATAATCCCTTGATCTGCCAATCTATCCATCAAAAAAAAAATATTTTGTGAATATTTTGTCCTCCTAGATTCATGTAAGTGAACAGGTGAGGAAAACACTTTTTAAGGTAACAATTCTTAACACTAGTTTGTAGGCCTGTGTTTAAATCACCACAACCCATTTATATTTAATGCCAAATCAGCAGCTGCTGTAGCGGCAGCATCCCTCAATGAAAAGCAGAAGAGAGAAAAAGGGGAAAAAAAAGTTTATTAATTAAATTCAGATATTTAATGGGTCCCTCTTCCAATTTACTGTGTCTAAAATTACTGGCATGCAGTATGGTCTGCAGATGGATTGATTGGGGACGCACATATGGCTCTGAATTTCTAGCACATACCGTTAAAGTTCATTTTGAGCTTGTTGAATGAGCACATTCTGGGAATGGAATGACCCACATTCATTTAATAATAATACAAAAAAGAATAATTTACATAAAGTTTCATGACAGCAATTCAACCTCAAAAAAAATCAATAATTCAGTAATAATGCATTATGTATTGATAAAATAATGACATAATCATAATTGGAAACCTTCATACAAGTAATGCAAAAACCCCATTACTTTTAAAATTATAGCTTTGACACATTTATATTTAATGAACTATGATGAACACTTTTCTACTGATTGTTCTGGGGAAAATGAAAAGGCATAGATCCCTCTATGGATAAAACTGAGCCATTGCCTTTAAAAAATGTTTTATGTGATGCTTAAAATTTCTTAAAGTAAGGCTGGGCTTCTGTGCAGAATTCTGTGATCATTTTCCTTTTTTTGCATTTGTTGAAAGTAAACCAGTACGTCTAACTTTACAATAATTGTTGCCCAATGGAAAAAGCCAATGTAAACATCAGACTGTTATTGAAAGATGTGGAATGTTAAAAATATTTTCTTCCAGGGAAGATGAGAGAGGAATGAACATGTAGTTTATAGCTGTTGAGCTTAGGGACAAGGCTGATAAACCCATGTATTTGTGAGCCAATACTTTTATCCTAATACAAAGTTTATTTCTGCTATCCTAGTGCAGCCTAATTCACCACTGCCATATTGAACTCCACTTCCTAGTAAATAACTGTACATGGCTTAAGTCAATCTTTCCCAACCAGGTGCCCCCAGTTGGCAAGCCCTGAAACCATAGGCTGCCAAGTGCCAAAGAAACGGGATTGGGGTGTGTGTCTTTCTGGGAGGTCTGGGTGTTTGTGGATTTTTGATTGAGTGATGTGGTAGGTGTTTGATGGTGTGTGTGGCGTGTGTGTGTGTGTGAATGAATGGATGTCTTGGCCTGGGGGTAACATGGAAGGGATAGGAGAGAATCCCTCTCCCAGTGTCATCTTGCAGGATCCAGGAAGTGCACCTTCTTGATGATGGCACCTATCCTGTGGAGTATTTCCCTGGAGATTCATACTGCTCCCACTTTTCTGACTTTCTGCAAACTGTATATTAATAAAACTGTACAGTGTTGTGGTATAGAATGGGCTGAATTGCTCCTATATAGAGTGAAAAGGGCTGTACCTTGTTGCAAAGTATGGAGTGCATACACTGTATACCTAACATTTCCAAGTTCAGTATCTGGCGAATAACAGTGGAAAAGACTCCTGTTTCAAATTTTAGTAGATAATACTGATCTCAGTAAGCCATGGGAGTTTCTCAGTATAAAATAACTCCTCCTACTGCATGTGGCTGGAGTGAATAGTTGTGAATAATCCCTCTATCAAAACCAAGTTAATAAGAAGATAATTGATACACTTTTTGAAAGCAAGACATATATAATATGGGTAAAACCAACATATATCAATAGGTTCCTCAACTGTTTTCTGAAGACATGGAGGTACTGGAGTAAAAAAATAATCTTATGTTAGAATCTTCAAAGTCCTCTAAAGGTCTAATGTCAAAAATATATAATACCATGTTAGAAGTTGTTGGAGTGGGATCAACATTTCTCAAAGAAATATGGGAATCAGATTTAAGACATAGTATCTCTGACACTCAGTGTGCTACACTTTGGAAGAACCCTATATTACAATCAATATCAGCAAAAATCAGGGAAAATAACTTAAAAGTGATTCATAGGTGGTATTATACTGTCATACAAATAACTAAAATTACTGGGAAGGACCCGTGTTGGAAGTGTGATGAAGCAAAGGACCCATGTTGGAAGTGCAATGAAGCAAAGGACCCATGTTGGAAGTGTGATGAAGCAAAGGACCCATGTTGGAAGTGTGATGAAGCAAAGGACTCATGTTGGAAGTGTGCTGAAGCAAAGGACCCATGTTGGAAGTGTGATGAAGCAAAGGACACCTGTATGCATGTATGGTGGTCCTGTGAGGTTGTACAAAGATTCTGGTCAGAAATGATTAGAGAGATTATAGTATGGGTATCGGAAAATTCAGTTACAGTCCTAAGATGTATTTTATGTCATTATTTAATGAGGCAACTCAAAGAACTAAAAATTAGATAACTGTTCAGTTCATGATGATTATGGCAAGGCTGGCTATAGCACAATATTGGAAATAACCAGAGGCTACATCACTAGATCTCTGTTATGAAAAATCAGGGGAAATTGTTGTAATGGAAAAATTGACATATAACAGATGTGGGGGGACAGGGTTGGAGAATATCAGAAAAAAATTTTTTTGATGAAAAGTAATCCGTTTTGCAAAGCATAATAGGCCAAATTCCTCTGTTTGTTTCCCCAGTACATACAAAAGTTGCTATTGGAATCTTAACTTGTTTTTAAATCTTTTTATTATGGCTGGTGGCAGTATCAACAAAGTTTTTAAAAAGACAGCATAATAAAGTATAAATAACTGATTTCCTACCTTGCAATGAAGGGGCGTGGTGGCTCAGCGGGTAAGACACCAGGCTTGTCGATCAGAAGATCGCAAGTTCGGAGGTTCAAATCCCTAGCCCCGCGTGATGGAGTGAGCTCCCGCACTCGCCCCAGCTCTTGCCAACCTAGCAATTCGAAAGCATGCAAATGCAAGTAGATGAATAGGTACCACTTTGGTGGGTAGGTAACAGCGTTCCGCGTGTGTCATGCCGGCCACATGACCGCGGAAGCGTCTTCGGACAGCGCTGGCTCTTCGGCTAACAAACGGAGATGAGCACTGGCCCCTAGAGTCGGACACGACTGCACAAATGTGCGGGGGGAACCTTTACCTTACCTTGCAATGTTCATGTATATACAAGAGCTTCATTTTCTTTTTGTTGTTTATTCGTTCAGTCGTTTCCGACTCTTCGTGACTTCATGGACCAGTCCATGCCAGAGCTTTCTGTCGGCCGTCACCATTCCCAGCTCCCCAATGGTTGAGTCCGTCACCTCCAGAATGCCATCCATCCATCTTGCCCTTGGTCGGCCCCTCTTCCTTTTGCCTTCCACTTTCCCTAGCATCAGCTTCTTCTCCAGGGTATCCTGTCTTCTCATTATGTGGCCAAAGTACTTCAGTTTTGCCTTTAATATCATTCCCTCAAGTGAGCAGTCTGGCTTGATTTCCTGGAGTATGGACTAGTTTGATCTTCTTGCAGTCCAAGGCACTCTCAGAATTTTCCTCCAACACCACAGTTCAAAAGCATCTATCTTCCTTCGCTCAGCCTTCCTTATGGTCCAGCTCTCGCAGCCATAGGTTACTACAGGGAATACCATTGCTTTAACTATGCGGACCTTTGTTGTCAGTGTGATGTCTCTGCTCTTAACTATTTTATCAAGATTTGCCATTGCTCTCCTCCCAAGATGTAGACGTCTTCTGATTTCCTGGCTGCAGTCAGCATCTGCAGTAATCTTTGCGCCTAGAAATACAAAGTCTGTCACTGCCTCCACTTTTTCTCCCTCTATTTGCCAGTCATCAATCAAGCTCGTTGCCATAATCTTGGTTTTTTTGAGGTTTAACTGCAACCCAGCTTTTGCACTTTCTTCTTTCACCTTCGTCATAAGACTCCTCAACTCCTCCTTGCTTTCAGCCATCAAAGTGGTATCATCTGCATATCTGAGATTGTTAATGTTTCTTCCAGCGATTTTAACTCCAGCCTTGGATTCCTCAAGCCCAGCATGTCGCATGATGTGTTCTGCGTACAGGTTGAATAGGTAGGGTGAGAGTATACAACCCTGCCATACTCCTTTCCCAATCTTAAACCAGTCCGTTGTTCCGTGCTCTGTTCTTACCGTTGCTACTTGGTCGTTATACAGATTCCTCAGGAGGCAGACAAGATGACTTGGTATCCCCATACCACCAAGAACTTGCCACAATTTGTTATGATCCACACAGTCAAAGGCTTTAGAATAGTCAATAAAACAGAAATAGATGTTTTTCTGAAATTCCCTGGCTTTCTCCATTATCCAGCGGATATTGGCAATTTGGTCTCTAGTTCCTCTGCCTTTTCTAAACCCAGCTTGTACATCTGGCAATTCTCGCTCCATGAATTGCTGGAGTCTACCTTGCAAGATCTTGAGCATTACCTTACTGGCATGTGAAATAAGTGCCACTGTTCGATAGTTTGAACATTCTTTAGTGCTTCCCTTTTTTGGTATGGGGATATAAGTTGATTTTTTCCAATCTGATGGCCATTCTTGTGTTTTCCAAATTTGCTGGCATATGGCATGCATCACCTTGACAGCATCATCTTGCAAGATTTTAAACAGTTCAGCTGGGATACCATCGTCTCCTGCTGCCTTGTTATAAGCAATGCTTCTTAAGGCCCATTCAACCTCACTCTTCAGGATGTCTGGCTCTAACTCACTGACCACACTGTCAAAGCTATCTCCAATATTATTATCCTTCCTATACAGATCTTCCGTATATTCTTGCCACCTTTTCTTGATCTCTTCTGCTTCTGTTAGGTCCTTACCATCTTTGTTTTTGATCATACCCATTTTTGCCTGAAATTTACCTCCGATGTTTCTAATTTTCTGGAAGAGGTCTCTTGTCCTTCCTATTCTATTGTCTTCTTCCACTTCCGCACATTGCTTGTTTAAAAATAATTCCTTATCTCTTCTGGCTAACCTCTGGAATTTTGCATTTAATTGGGCATATCTCCCCCTATCACTGTTGCCTTTTGCTTTCCTTCTTTCTTGGGCTACTTCCAGTGTTTCAGCAGACAGCCATCTTGCCTTCTTGGTTTTCTTTTTCTTTGGGACGTTTTTTGTTGCCGCCTCCTGAACAATGTTGCGAACTTCTGTCCATAGTTCTTCCGGGACCCTATCTACTAAATCTAGTCCCTTAAATCTATTCTTCACCTCCACTGCATATTCCTTAGGAATATTAGTGAGCTCATATCTAACTGATCTGTGGGTCTTCCCTATTCTCTTTAGTCTGATTCTAAATTTTGCAATAAGAAGTTCGTGATCTGAACTACAGTCAGCTCCAGGTCTTGTTTTTACTGACTGTATAGATGCCTGCCACCTTTGGCTGCAAAGGATGTAGTCAATCTGATTTCGGTGTCGACCATCTGGTGAAGTCCATGTATAAAGTCGTCTTTTAGGTTGTTGGAAGAGAGTGTTTGTTATGCACAGTGAGTTGTCTTGGCAAAATTCTATCAGCCTATGTCCTGCTTCATTTTGTTCTCCCAGACCATGCTTGCCTGTAATTCCAGGTGTCGTCTGACTACCCACCTTAGCATTCCAGTCTCCTGTAATGAAAATAACATCTCTTTTTGGTGTATTATCCAGTAGGTGCTGCAGATCCTCATAGAACTGATCTACTTCTGCTTCTTCAGCATCTGTGGTTGGGGCGTATATTTGGATCACTGTGATGTTAAATGGCTTACCCTGAATTCGAATTGAGATCATTCTATCGTTTTTTGGATTGTATCCAAGCACTGCTTTAGCCACTTTATTATTAATTATGAAGGCTACTCCATTTCTTCTGTGGTCCTCTTGTCCACAGTAGTAGATCTGGTGGTCATCTGATGTGAAGTGGCCCATCCCAGTCCATTTCAGTTCACTGACACCTAAAATGTCTATATTTAATCTTGACATCTCACCAATAACCACATCCAATTTGCCCTGGCTCATAGATCTTACATTCCAGGTTCCTATGGTGTGTTGATCTTTAGAACATCGGATTCGTCGTTCACCACCAGCACCGTCGGCCGCTAGCCGTCCTTTCGGCTTTGAGCTAGCTGCGTCATCACGTCTGGGGCTAGTTGAACGTATCCTCTGTTCCTCCCCAGTAGCATTTTGACCATCTTCCGACCTGGGAGTCCCATCTTCCGATGGTATACCGACATATCTTTGGTTGTACTGATCCATTTAGTTTTCATGGCAAGAATACTGGGGTGGGTTGCCATTACCTTCCCCAGGGATCGTATTTAGTCTGACCTCTCTGCCACAACCTTCCCGTCTTGGGTGTCCCTTCACGGTTTAGCTCATGGTTTCATTGAGGTGCTCAAGCTCCAGCACCACGACAAGGTAACGATCTCCTTTGCTGGAGCATTTTCTTTTTAAAAAATACAAAATAATCAAACTTGATGTAAAAGTTCAAGTCCAACCTTAGTCATGGAAGTTCACTGGGTGACTTTGAGTAAGTCATTATCTCTCAGCCTTTCTCGTGGGGTTGTTGTTATGAGGATAATTGGGAGGTGTATTATGTATCCACCTTTGCTCCTGGAGGAAAGACAAGATATAAATAAATCAGATAAACTATAGTCCGTGATATTACTGTCAGTTCTAAAACTCCCATTGTTGCCCCCTTTTTGCTGCATCTGTCAGCAACCTCTTTCAAAGAGCTTAGACCTCAACCAGTCAGACAACTCTATAGCAAACACAGAGGTTTATATTGCTTATGGTTCTCAACTTCTCAACTTTAGTTACTCCTTTCCTTTGTTGGTGATAGGGATGAATGGCTTTGGACCTTGTTTACAGGGCATTCAGTACTGGCAGTCTGTTTTTGCTCTCGGGGATGACCTTCTCCTGAACAGCTTGTTTAGCACTGATAATAGGGAAGGATAGTTGCAGAGCTGTCAAAGAGATGGCAACATGTCAGTTTTCTTTGATGTTACAAACTATTGTGATTAGAGAAGGTTCAGAATGTTGCTGAGCTGTCTGTGCTGTAATTTTCTTTGTTTCCGGTAGTGACTCTTGTCTCAAAGTTCAGAATCAAAACTGATGCCTGAGAGATTTCTGCTATGCTGCTGTTAGCACTTAACACTGTGTTGCAAAAAGCAATGTAATTCCAGTTGTGAAATGGTTTCTGATGATGCAAAATTATATACTGTATATCTTAGAATTTTGTTTCTGTACACCCTGACTGACAGATGTTATTCTACCCAAAGGTGAGTACTCCTAAATTTTAAATAGGAAAATATTTTCTGACTCTTCAAAAGCAATGTCTGATGAAGCATCATGAGAAAAGCACATTATAGACTTAGGGAAGTCAACACTGGTATCTATCTGTTTTGCATCATAAGGTTTCATCAATGAAAGTCAGCAGCTCCACAAGTAGAATTTATGAAATCATTATGCAAATCCTTATGAAGAGCTTATCCCAAATAATTGGGATAAATTTATTTCAACCTGATACTTTTATATGAGGGTCTGTTAAAAACTAGAAGGAAACAATCTGTCAAGCAATGCTATTATTATTATTATGTAACTTCATCTAAATCAAATTTATGAGAGTTGTGAGACAACTGAGAATTTGTCTTTTTTTTTCCTGATTAATTTTGATTCCAGAAAGTTCAGGAATCTTTCCTGAAATTCCAAGTTCTTTCCTAGCAAAGACCAATCAGGTTATAATATTATTTATAAAAATAATAAAGGCAGGATAGAAAATAAATAATAATAAAATAATAAAATAAAATAAATAAAATAAAATAAAATAAAATAAAATAAAATAAAATAAAATAATAAAATAAAATAAAATAAAATAAAATAAAATAATAAAATAAAAAATAAAATAAAATAAAATAAAATAAAATAAAATAAAATAAAATAAAATAATAAAATAATAAAATAAAATAAAAAAATAAAATAAAAAAATAAAATAAAATAAAATAAAATAAAATAAAAAAAAATAAAATAATAAAAAAAAATCAAATAAAAATAAAATAAAATTTCAGATGATAAATTCTTTATGGTCTGGAACCTTTTTTTTCTTTCATTGCTTTGTAAAGTGCTACATAAATTGATAGTGGTATAATAACAAGTCAGCATGGCTTGAGTTTTTTCCATGTATTTTTCCAAGGTTAACATGTCCTAATCAGTTATCAAGAGAGACTTAAAAGGCCATATTTCAACAACAGATAAATATGATTACTTGATTGAAACAGACCCTTTACTTTTAACAAAGAGTAGCCAAGAAGTTACAGTGGGGCAAAAAAGTATTTAGTCAGCCACCAATTGTGCAAGTTCTCCCACTTAAAAAGATGAGAGAGGCCTGCAATTGACATCATAGGTAGACCTCAACTATGAGAGACAAAATGAGAAAACAAATCCAGACAATCACATTGTCTGATTCGGAAAGAATTTATTTGCAAATTATGGTGGAAAATAAGTATTTGGTCACCTACAAACAAGCAAGATTTCTGGCTCTCACAGACCTGTAACTTCTTCTTTAAGAGGCTCCTCTGTCCTCCACTCATTACCTGTAGTAATGGCACCTGTTTGAACTTGTTATCAGTATAAAAGACACCTGTCCACAACCTCAAACAGTCACACTCCAAACTCCACTATGGTGAAGACCAAAGAGCTGTCGAAGGACACCAGAAACAAAATTGTAGACCTGCACCAGGCTGGGAAGACTGAATCTGCAATAGGCAAGCAGCTTGGTGTGAAGAAATCAACTGTGGGAGCAATAATTAGAAAATGGAAGACATACAAGACCACTGATAATCTCCCTCGATCTGGGGCTCCACGCAAGATCTCACCCCGTGGGGTCAAAATGATCACAAGAACGGTGAGCAAAAATCCCAGAACCACACAGGGGGACCTAGTGAATGACCTGCAGAGAGCTGGGACCAACGTAACAAAGGCTACCATCAGTAACACACTACGCCGCCAGGGACTCGGATCCTGCAGTGCCAGACGTGTCCCCCTGCTTAAGCCAGTACATGTCCGGGCCCGTCTGAAGTTTGCTAGAGAGCATTTGGATGATCCAGAAGAGGATTGGGAGAATGTCATATGGTCAGATGAAACCAAAGTAGAACTGTTTGGTAGAAACACAACTCGTCGTGTTTGGAGGAGAGAGAATGCTGAGTTGCATCCAAAGAACACCATACCTACTGTGAAGCATGGGGGTGGCAACATCATGCTGTGGGGCTGTTTCTCTGCAAAGGGACCAGGACGACTGTTCCGTGTACAGGAAAGAATGAATGGGGCCATGTATCGTGAGATTTTGAGTGCAAACCTCCTTCCATCAGCAAGGGCATTGAAGATGAAACGTGGCTGGGTCTTTCAGCATGACAATGATCCCAAACACACTGCCCGGGCAACGAAGGAGTGGCTTCGTAAGAAGCATTTCAAGGTCCTGGAGTGGCCTAGCCAGTCTCCAGATCTCAACCCCATAGAAAACCTTTGGAGGGAGTTGAAAGTCCGTGTTGCCCAGCGACAGCCCCAAAACATCACTGCTCTAGAGGAGATCTGCATGGAGGAATGGGCCAACATACCAGCAACAGTGTGTGCCAACCTTGTGAAGACTTACAGAAAACGTTTGACCTCTGTCATTGCCAACAAAGGATATATAGCAAAGTATTGAGGTGAACTTTTGATATTGACCAAATACTTATTTTCCACCATAATTTGCAAATAAATTCTTTCCGAATCAGACAATGTGATTGTCTGGATTTGTTTTCTCATTTTGTCTCTCATAGTTGAGGTCTACCTATGATGTCAATTACAGGCCTCTCTCATCTTTTTAAGTGGGAGAACTTGCACAATTGGTGGCTGACTAAATACTTTTTTGCCCCAATGTATGTATATTAATTCTAACATAGACATTATCCTGTCTCTTCTTTTCTTTCTCCCTTTGTCTGAATAAAGGAGTTTGAAATAAGTTTACTCATTTTAAAATAGAACCCTAGTTTCTAGAAGATCTAACCTCATGGGAGTGTGCAAGAGTCATAACATATACAGGCAGCCCAAGGCTATCGAGCAACAATACAAGATCACTAGCATGTTTAATTAAAGCAACAACAATAATCAGTATTCTTCCCCCCCCCATCAAGATAAAAACCTATGTTATATTTACAAATTAAAGCACGATGATGGCTTTTTCCCCATGCAAGTGAGACTATGCTTGTTACCATAAACAGGAACACAGTGTGTCCAGTGGCACTGGCGACTATGGAGCAACCACTGTTTGTGTGTCTACTTCAGGGGTAGATGCTCCTTGGAGTAAGTTGAGAAATTATAGTTGGAGCTTCAACCACATCACTCACTACTTCAGTTTTTCTGGTTGTCCATTCCACTGCCTCTATGGTCTCTTGCTAGCACAGTCTGTTCAATGGAAAAGTGCTATGTTTCAGTGTGAGAAGATTGCTCAACTTATTTCAACTATTTCTCTTGAACAATTGGGTTTGAAAATCTCCAATTTTGAATGTAAGGTACAACCTAAGAACAACAACTTTGGCATTTGATTTGTTATTGCATGTACTGCATTGCATAATGCCGCTAGAATGTTTGTAAGATTTGATTCACTATATTTTCCCCAGATATTACTTACAAAGTATTCTTGAGATTTTTCTCTTTGTATGCAGCAGCAACAACAAAAGCCAAGTATAGAAATAGGCTAATATATAAGATCTTCACTTACAGATAACATTAGTTGCTCCAAATATTGAACTTTTATCCAAGGAAATGCAATCATATCCCAGTTGTTGAACATTGATTTGGTTGGTTAAAACATGAACTGAAAGACCAGCATACACTGTGGATGCAGGAACTCTGGCTCTGATTAGAGCATATAAGGGTGAACAGTCTCTTCCCAGCTTCTCTTACACAGCATATAAGAGCTCGCTTCCAATTTTCTGGCTTTTTGAAACATGAGTTTCACACCTCAAACTGAAAGCTTTTTTTTTTATTGAACTTGCATTCTTTCATAATAGCAGTACATATGTAGAATGAGTTGAGAACTTGTCTTTTCTGTTAAATTGTGTCCTACATATCTACAACATGCTTATTCTGACTGCAGTTAATAGGAGTTTTAACTTAACAGCCAACATAATCCACAATCATGGTTGCTGGAGTTTATTCAATAAAGCGGATTTTTGAAATGGTGAGATGGAGTGGCTGTGGCTTGGGGGCTCCTCTGTATCCAGGAATTCACCATCTTTGGTTCTGGATGGGGTTGCACTGCCCAAGACAGACCCGGTGCAGAACCTGGGATTCCTCCTGGACTCACGACTCCTGCTCAAAAAGCAGGTGGCAGTCGTGGCCAGGAGGGCCTTTGCTCAACTTCGTGTTGTGTACCAGTTACACCCCTTCCTGGATCAGGAAGCCCTCCGGTCAGTCACTCATGCCCTAGTCATCTCCCATATAGACTATTGCAATGCGCTCTACAAGGGGCTAACCTTGAAGAGTATTCGGAAGCTACAACTGGTTCAGAATGTGGCCATGCAAGCAGTCTTGGGTGCCCCAAGGATGGCACACATAACAACTTTGCTGTGGAAGCTGCATTGGGTGCCAATTTGCTTCCAGGTCCAATTCAAGATGTTGGTTATCACCTCTGGGTGATTAATATCATATTTATATTAAGAAGTACTGTTTTTATTGTATTTTAATCTGTATTTATTTTTAGTTTTATTGTAAACCGCCCAGAGTCGCTCTTTGAATGAGATGGGCGGCGACGAAATTCGAAATATAAATAAATAAATAAATAAATAAATAAATAAAATCACAGTTTAGCACTTACCTATGGCTCAGTGGGTAAGACGTCAGGCTTGTCAATCGGAAGGTTGCAAGTTCGGAGGTTTGAGACCCGAGCGCTGTGTGATGGAGTGAGCTCCTGCACTCGCCCCAGCTCTTGCCAACCTAGCAATTCGAAAGCATGCAAATGCAAGTAGATAAATAGGTACCACTTTGGTGGGATGGTAACAGCATTCCGTGCGCGTCATGCCGGCCACATGACTGCGGAAGCATCTTTGGACAGAGCTGGCTCTTCGGCTAACAAACAGAGATGAGCACCGGCCCCTAGAGTCGGACACGACTGTGCGGGGGGAACCTTTACCTTTTTATATACCTATTAGATTCCTCACCTGATATACTCCCCATATACCTAGCTTGTCCATAAAAACTGTTTTTCGTTATCTATTGTTGACCAGGGATGCTGGATTTGAACTCTAAGAATTTGTAGCCAGTATAGCTAGAAAATTTCAGGCAACTGTTCGTTCTCATCCTTAATCCCAGCAAATGTAATATGGAAAATGATAACATTGTCTTACTTTATAACAATCCATATTTGTTCTCTATTTATGTTGGACATCAATTTCCATAATTCCATTTTACTATACCTAACAACCTATTTTTAATCCAGAAAAAAAACATGCCTGGCATATTGACACTCATCTTACGTTCTCGTGCACATACTGAGTCCACTCTCATCTAATTCTCTGACATATATTTCATTTTCTCATTTTCTGTGTCATACAAAACGTTCAGATGCATTCTGTCCTCCCAGCCTATTGTATCCCATGCAAACAGAAACCGTTTATAGAAACAATAGGCTTCAGTAACTGAGTTTTTTGTAGCTCAAATCCTCACATTCCATTAAACGATAAATGAATTTGTGGGAGACACATAAATCAAAATGGGAATGAGTTTGACAGCACTCCTCTGCTTTTTAGTTGGTATGGCATGAGCAGGAAAAGCGAGAGTACTGTCAAGACTCACTTCAAATTTTGCTTTAGGTTGCAAGCTTGACAAGGCCAAGTGGGAGCAACATTACTAGCAGCTCTTGATAGCATCAATCATAGTTTCATTCTCAACCATGATGATTGTACCTCCCGCATCCCAGTACTACCAGAGGTCATCAACAAGCACAATCAATGCTGTTAGTACTGTGCCCCAGTTTGAAATCTGATTGAAAAAGGTTTAGAAAATCCATCTCCTCCAAGACCCTCTGAAGCTGCAGCTCAACCACCTTCTCAACTGGATGAAAATTGTCCAGGAATGTTGGATCCCGCAATGGCTTCTTGAAGAGGGGGCACACCACCACATCCTTCAAAATATGTGGAGTCCCTTTCCCTCAAGGAAACTGACACTACTGAATGGACCTTACTGCATGTCACCTCCAGGACAGCTGTCACCAGTCAGGAGGGACATGGATCTAATAAACAGGTGGTCAGGACCATGAGTACTTCCTTAGAAGCTACAGGTTCAAATTCATCCCAGCTAATGATACAAGACCATGCCTCAGTCACCTCAATAAGACTTGCCAGTCAGAGTCCAACTCCAAGCAAATCTGAGTGACTTTATGCACCAGATGCCTAGAATATTCTTCACAGCTACTCTGCAGATGATCTTGTGGCTTCTTTTTAAGTAGGTCTGCTGAACAGCTATCTGCGGACACAATAAGAGCAGAAAAATAACTATGTTTTGCCACTGTTGAAACCACAATATAATGTGGGCTCTTACTTATGCTTGGTCATGTTAACACTTTGTCTTTCTCCAACAACACTCTATTTATTATTAACTAGATTTATAAGACGACCCAACTCAAACAATGTGACTGGGTGGCATACAAAAATAAAAAGCAACCAAAAACCATTTAATATTAAAATATATGCAATATATAAATGTAAGATACAAAATATAAAATAGTGACCAAGCTCCATAAGATAACAACCAAAAAGGGATTCCACTCAACTGGCCCCTAATGCCTGGAGGAAAGCGAGTTCTTAACACCCTCTACACTAAAGCAGAAAAGAACACATCCATGTTTGTGTGTGTGTTTTTTTACACACACATACACAAACATGCATACATGTACATATGTATATATACATATACATGCATACACAGAGAAAGAGAGATGCACACACATACATATACTGAATTTACTTGAAGAGTATCCTGAATTTAAGACATTGTCCTCAAAAGGAAGGTAAAGATGCCTTCGAGTTGAATTTGTCTTCTTTTGACAGCATTGATATGGTTTTCTTGACAGTATTATGTTCACCACTGCTTTTTTCTGGGATCCTTTTTCAGCGCCACAATTTAGCCAATAGTACTGGAATTGCCAGATGTTCTCCTGCCCATTTACTAATCATCAGCCCCACCTTAGATTCTCAGATCAGCCCAGATCAAATAGGTGCTACCAACTACGTGATTTAATTTAAGCAGATCATCCTGGTAATCCTATCTTAGGAAATAGGTGTGAGAATTATAGAGGTTATCAGCATCACCCCCTTTTAGGGGAGATGGGCGGTGGTAGAAATGTGAATAAATCACTCATTACACCTATATATAGGCTTTGACTTCTACATACTGTAATAGGCAGGTCTTCTGTTTGTAAATAGCTTTATTTTGGTCTGTAATAAAAAGTATAAAAGGTAAAGGTTCCCCCCGCACATTTGTGCAGTCGTGTCCGACTCTAGGGGCCGGTGCTCATCTCAGTTTGTTAGCCGAAGAGCCAGCGTTGTCCGAAGATGCTTCCACAGTCATGTGGCCAGCATGACGCACGCAGAACGCTGTTACCTTCCCACCGAAGTGGTACCTATTAATCTACTTGCATTTGCATGCTTTCAAATTGCTAGGTTGGCAAGAGCTGGGGCGAGTGCGGGAGCTCACTCCGCCATGCGGGGCTAGGGATTTGAACCTCCAAACTTGCGATCTTCCAATTGACAAGCCTGGCATCTTACCCGCTGAGCCACCATGCCCCCAATAAAAAGTATAATTTTGCCAAATTTTGTCTGTGAATCTTCTGCCAAGTAAGCCAACCCCTGAATATAGGAGAGTCAAGATTTACAGTTGTGCCTGATGTGAAGCCTGACAGACCTTTTCGGTGATGTTACCTCCTCTCTAGAAAGCGTCCTGCATCAGTTGAACCCATCACTCAAAGGAAGTAGCCCATCACATTGTAGGATCATAACTGATACCGCACATGATTGTATGCCAAGACTCCCAGATTCAGTTTCCAGCATCTCCAGGTAGGATTGTGAAAGTCTCCCATCTAAAACTCTGGAGAGTTGCTGCAGTCACTGTAAATGGTACTGATGCAGATTAATAAATATCTGAGTTGGTACTACTTCTTTTGATTTTAGTGCCTTCAATATTTTGTGGTCAGCCACAAAATACAGGTATGTCACTGTTCATCTCTGACTTCAGACCAATGCAAAGAGATTAAATAACTGTAGCCCCAACAAAGATTCCTGGTGGCTACAGTGTGTCAGCCGAACTGAAGATAACCATTTTTGAATATCTCTTGAACTATGTGCCAAAGGCCAAATTTGAAAATTTTGAATAGAATTCTGAGTTTTGGATTGTAGGCTTGTAAGGCTTTATTGGTTAAATTTAAATTATCTTAAAAGGGAAAAAAGTACAAACTGCTTGGCAGATATTTCTTCATTTGCAAACTATTATCTCCCCCGGCCCCCAGGGATACAGGTACTTATTTTGTGTGCAATTGCAAATCAAAATCAAAATCCTCTGTGTATGTGAGAAAATAAGATCTCCTACTGATCATAAAAGCTGGTATCAGAAACTTAATGTATTGCCCTTTATTTATGATGAGAGAACAAGACCTTTCATAAGTGAAAATAAGTGAAATATCAACAGAAAATTAGGAATATGCTTTCCATTTGCAGGAAGTAATGACAAGAGATGTGTTGTCCCTTGTTAATAACTTCACTTCAGGCTCAATCATAGAAAATTAATAGAACAGTTCAGGCCACTACTTACAAAAAATAAAGATCTTTTTACAGTGTCGGTATTTACTGACTGAATAGCCCTGTATCTCAGTGTTATATAGTGCATTTTTTGAAGATATTGATAGCTGCTGTGGTTAATGTTAAGGCATCTTGAACCAGTAGGTAAATATTTTTTAATCATAGTTGTTTGGACTATGGTACAGTGCTGCAAGAATTCTATGTGGGCAGAAAAACAGGATATACATCATAATAATTGTAATGGTTAAAATGTTGAAAGTTACTGCAAAATGCATGTAAGCATTATTTAGAAAAGCATTTATAGACATAGACATAAAGTTGTAGCCAATACTTTTCCTACTTTCTGTTCAAAAAGGTAACCAACCTGCAACCAAGTTATCCTTTTCCATCCCCTTTTCTGTTGGGCAGTTCTAAAAATTCACCTGCAGAGTCAGGGTGGCTAAGGTGATACCATTCCCAGGCTTGGTTTGGTAGTACTGTATTCAGTAACGTAGAATTAAAAGCCTTTCTTAAGTTTAGGAGTCTAGCAACATTGGTAACAATGCAAAACTTGGAGAAATACTGAGAAAGTATGCAAACACTGAAACAGGAAAAATATAGTGTATATTGGAAGGGAGATGCTTAGTTGCTTAACCAGAGGAATCTGGAAAGTATGAACAAGGAACTAATACATGATCTAATAGAGAGTGTCTGCAGTTAATCTGTCCCAGAGAGTAATATTTCCAGTGGAGAAAAGATTTCACAGTAGAAATCCAGAAGCTGCAAGTTATGAGGAACTAACAAAAGAAGTCTACATACTTCCGTTTTTTATTACTTCAATTGAGATGAAGGAAAGGGATGTCAGTCAGCTTCAGGGGATCATTCTGTCGGAACTAGAAAACCCTGTTATATGGTTAAAATGTGCACATGCCATTCAGAAACATGCATAAGGGAAGGTAGACAATGAATTTGAATGGAAATTTTATTTATTTTTTGAAATGTATACAGAGATATACAAGAATCAGTAGACATGGCATTCCATTCAGATCCTAGAATTTGAAATTGTTTTTATGATTTTTGGAAGCAGTAAGGAAATATTTGAAATAACTGACTGCTAATAAGCAGCAAAGAGGAAAAAAGAAAAACTGCTGGCTAGTATAGAAAAAAATATGAGAAGAAACAAACAGAGGGAGCTAAATATTTTTTTCTAGAGGAAAAGTAGCTGTGGTTATACAGTAGAAGGAGCAGCTTCTGTTTCATACAGTGAAATTAAATATCAGATAGCAGATTTCCACTTTTCATAAGTTGCATGCTTCCAAGGAACTGGAAAGAGAAAATTGAAAAGACAGTGTTCCTTGCCATCATCATTATAAAAGTGATGGTGATTATATTAAAAATAGGGCAGAGATCAAGACACTTTACCTCTTTTTGCACCATTGTATTCAAGTCAAAACTAAATGGATCAGTACAACCAGAGATATGTCGGTATACCATTGGAAGATGGGACTCCCAAGTCGGAAGATGGTCAAAATGCTACTGGGGAGGAACAGAGGATAAGTTCAACTAGCCCCAGATGAGATGACGCAGCTAGCTCAAAGCCGAAAGGACGGCTAGCGGCCAACAGTGCTGGTGGTGAACGACAGATCCGATGTTCTAAAGATCAACACACCATAGGAACCTGGAATGTAAGATCTATGAGCCAGGGCAAATTGGATGTGGTTATTGGGGAGATGTCAAGATTAAATATAGACATTTTGGGTGTCTGAACTGAAATGGACTGGAATGGGCCACTTCACATCAGATGACCACCAGATCTACTACTGTGGACAAGAGGACCACAGAAGAAATGGAGTAGCCTTTATAATTAATAATAAAGTGTCTAAAGCAGTGATTGGATACAATCCAAAAAACGATAGAATCATCTCAGTTCGTATTCAGGGTAAGCCATTTAACATCACAGTGATCCAAATATACGCCCCAACCACAGATGCTGAAGAAGCAGAAGTAGATCAGTTCTATGAGGATCTGCAGCACCTACTGGATAATACGCCAAAAAGAGATGTTATTTTAATTA
Organism: Charina bottae; assembly: GCA_023362775.1. Classification (NCBI taxonomy): domain Eukaryota; kingdom Metazoa; phylum Chordata; class Lepidosauria; order Squamata; family Charinaidae; genus Charina; species Charina bottae. The sequence continues at coordinate 94,499,648 of JALMGJ010000002.1, read as the reverse complement.
CAGGAGACTGGAATGCTAAGGTGGGTAGTCAAACGACACCTGGAATTACAGGCAAGCATGGTCTGGGAGAACAAAATGAAGCAGGACATAGGCTGATAGAATTTTGCCAAGACAACTCACTGTGCATAACAAACACTCTCTTCCAACAACCTAAAAGACGACTTTATACATGGACTTCACCAGATGGTCGACACCGAAATCAGATTGACTACATCCTTTGCAGCCAAAGGTGGCGGACATCTATACAGTCGGTAAAAACAAGACCTGGAGCTGACTGTAGTTCAGATCACGAACTTCTTATTGCAAAATTTAGAATCAGACTAAAGAGAATAGGGAAGACCCACAGATCAGTTAGATATTTATTTTTATTTATTTATTTATGTTTCAATTTATATACCGCTCCATCTCCCCGCAAGGGAACTCTGGGCGGTTTACAATACACAAAAATTAAAATCCGACAATTAAAACAACCCAATAAAACACTCTAATATATTAAAATTAAGTATAAAAATCCAAGATGCGGTGGTATGATGTTTGGATGTTTAAAAGGGCCCTATGGCACCAGCCATCCCCAAGAGGAACTGTTCCCCCCCTCCCCCCACGCAAGGCAGCAGAACCAGGTCTTTAAGTTCTTTCTGAAGGCCGGGAGCGATGAGGCCTGCCTCACCTCCGGGGGTAGCATATTCCAAAGGGTGGGCGCCGTTACCGAGAAGGCACGCCTCCTAGACCCCGTCAGGTGACATTCCTTTACGGACGGGATCCGTAGCATGCCCTCTCTGAATGACCGAGTGGGACGGTTCGACGTTATGGGGATGAGACGGTCCCTCAGGTAACCTGGCCCCATGCCATGTAGGGCTTTAAAGGTGATAACCAACACCTTGAATTGGACCCGGAAGCACACAGGCACCCAGTGCAGCTGTCGCAACAGAGGTGTCACATGCGCTGATCTAGGCGCACCAATAACTGCACGAGCAGCCGCATTCTGGACCAATTGAAGCTTCCGGATACTCCTCAAGGGTAGCCCCATGTAGAGCGCATTGCAATAGTCTATATGGGAGATGACCAGGGCATGAGTGACTGTACGGAGGGCTTCCCGATCCAGGAAAGGGCGTAACTGACGCACAACACGAAGTTGTGCAAAAGCCCTCCTGGCCACGGCTACCACCTGCTCTTCGAGCAGGAGCCGTGAGTCCAGAAGAACCCCCAAATTACGCACTTGGTCTGAATGGGGTAGTGCAACCCCATCCAGAACTAGAGATGACAACTTCCTGGATCCACGGGAGCCATCAATCCACAGCCACTCCGTCTTACCAGGGTTCAGTCGAAGCCTGTTGTTCCCCATCCAGACCCCCACAGCCTCCAGGCACTGAGAAAGGGTAGCCACTGCATCACTTATCTCACCAGGGATGGAAATATATAATTGAGTATCGTCTGCATATTGATGGTATCTCATCCCATGGTGACGGATGATCTCACCCAGCGGTTTCATGTAGATGTTAAATAGGAGAGGGGAAAGAACCGAACCCTGCGGTACCCCACAGACGAGGGGGCGAGGGTCGGATCTTTCCTCTCCTATTACCACCGATTGGGAACGGCCCTGGAGGAAGGAGGTGAACCAGCGCAGAACTATGCCTCCCACCCCCAACTCCCTGAGCCGTCCCAAAAGGATACCATGGTCGATGGTATCGAATGCCGCTGAGAGGTCAAGAAGAGCTAGGATGGATGCACTCCCTCCATCCCGCTCCCGCCAGAGATCATCTGTAAGCGCGACCAATGCAGTTTCCACCCCATATCCCGGCCTGAAACCTGACTGGAAGGGGTCCAGATAATCCGTATCATCCAGGATCCTCTGGAGTTGCAACGCCACCGCTTTCTCAACCACCTTCCCTAAAAAGGGGAGGTGGGAGACAGGACGAAAATTGTCCAATATAGTAGGGTCCAGTGATGGTTTCTTGAGGAGGGGGTGCACCAAAGCCCCTTTAAAAGCCACTGGGAACACCCCCTCCCCCAGAGATGCATTAACCATCACCTGGACCCAACCACATGTCACCTCCCGGGCTGCCTGTACCAGCCAGGAAGGGCATGGGTCCAGATGACATGTGGTGGCCCTTACAACCCGAAGGATCCTGTCCACTTCCTTAGGTCCAACAGGATCGAACTGTTCCCAGATAACCGGGCAAAGACGTTCCCTCGGCATCTCCCCAGACTGTGCTACACGCTTAGAGTCCAACTTAGACCGAATCTGAGCGACTTTATCCTGCAGATGCTCAGAAAATTCTTCCGCACAGCCCTGTAGGTGGGTCACAGACTCCACCTTACCCAGCAGAGATCTTGTTATCTTAAACAGGGTCGTCGGGCGGCATTCTGCGGACGCAATAAGAGCGGAGAAATATTGACGTTTCGCCGCTCTTACCGCCACAAGGTAGGTCTTAACAGCGACTCTAGCTTGTGTTCGGTCAGATTCAGACTTTGTCTTTCTCCAGCGGCGCTCTAGGCGTCTCTTAACCCTCTTCAAGACCCTCAACTCCTCTGTATACCAAGGGGAGTATCGGGTCAAGTGTGGCAAGAGAGGCCGCATAGGCGCGATCCTGTCCAAGGCCCCGGCCGCCTCCCTATTCCAGGCTGCGGCCAGGACCTCCGCTGGAGCGTGCAGTAGATCCTGAGGTACAGCCCCCAGCTCCCTCTGAAACCCTATTGGGTCCATTAGTCGCCGGGGGCGGACCAATCGATTGGGTCCTGCCTCCCTGCGGAGTGGGGCGGCATAAGAGAATCTCAAGGTCACCAGGGCATGATCTGACCATGACAAAGGGGAAAGATGTAACTCTCCCCTCAGAGCATACTGCCACTGCTCCGACAAGAAAACTAAGTCTGGGGTGAGTCCACTGTCTCGAGTTGGGTCTCGAATAATCTGGAACAGGCCCATGGCTGCCATGGTAGTCATGAACTCCCGAGCTGCCTCCGAGGCACGTCCCAGGGACGGCAGATTGAAATCCCCCAGAACCATAAGCCTAGGGAATTCCACCGCCAGCCCCGAGACGGCCTCCAGCAGCTCAGGCAGGGATGTCGCTACGCAGCAGGGAGGCTGGTACAGCAGCAACACTCCCAACTGTTCTCGAGAACCCAACTTGAAAAACAGGGTCTCACAACCGGCCACTTGCGGAGCAGTGCCCCTGAAGGCCACTTGAGACTCTCGAATTACAACCGCCACCCCTCCTCCCCTGCCCCTGAGTCTCGGCTGGTGCCACACTTGAAACCCGGCTGGGCATTTTTCAGAGAGGGCTACCCCCCCCCCCGAGCTCAGCCAGGTCTCGGTGATACATGCCAGGTCTGCCCCCTCTTCCGTGATCAAATCACATATGAGGGGGCCCTTGTTGTTAACAGACCTGGCATTAAGCAGCAGCAGCAGGAAACCGGGGCCCTCAAGGATCTGCTGACCAGAACCTGGGTATGAACGTGGAGGGCCGGAACACGCCACCAGTAATAAACACCGGGGGCGTCTTCCCCAACGATGGCCCGCCCTCCAGTTCCAGATATGAGCTCACTAATATTCCTAAGGAATATGCAGTGGAGGTGAAGAATAGATTTAAGGGACTAGATTTTGTAGATAGGGTCCCGGAAGAACTATGGACAGAAGTTCGCAACATTGTTCAGGAGGCGGCAACAAAAACCGTCCCAAAGAAAAAGAAAACCAAGAAGGCAAGATGGCTGTCTGCTGAGACACTGGAAGTAGCCCAAGAAAGAAGGAAAGCAAAAGGCAACAGTGATAGGGGGAGATATGCCCAATTAAATGCAAAATTCCAGAGGTTAGCCAGAAGAGATAAGGAATTATTTTTAAACAAGCAATGTGCGGAAGTGGAAGAAGACAATAGAACAGGAAGGACAAGAGACCTCTTCCAGAAAATGAGAAACATCGGAGGTAAATTCCAGGCAAAAATGGGTATGATCAAAAACAAAGATGGTAAGGACCTAACAGAAGCAGAAGAGATCAAGAAAAGGTGGCAAGAATATACAGAAGATCTGTATAGGAAGGATAATAATATTGGAGATAGCTTTGATGGTGTGGTCAGTGAGTTAGAGCCAGACATCCTGAAGAGTGAGGTTGAATGGGCCTTAAGAAGCATTGCTTATAACAAGGCAGCAGGAGACGACGGTATCCCAGCTGAACTGTTTAAGATCTTGCAAGATGATGCTGTCAAGGTGATGCATGCCATATGCCAGCAAATTTGGAAAACACAAGAATGGCCATCAGATTGGAAAAAATCAACTTATATCCCCATACCAAAAAAGGGAAGCACTAAAGAATGTTCAAACTATCGAACAGTGGCACTTATTTCACATGCCAGTAAGGTAATGCTCAAGATCTTGCAAGGTAGACTCCAGCAATTCATGGAGCGAGAATTGCCAGATGTACAAGCTGGGTTTAGAAAAGGCAGAGGAACTAGAGACCAAATTGCCATTATCCGCTGGATAATGGAGAAAGCCAGGGAGTTTCAGAAAAACATCTATTTCTGTTTTATTGACTATTGTAAAGCCTTTGACTGTGTGGATCATAACAAATTGTGGCAAGTTCTTGGTGGTATGGGGATACCAAGTCATCTTGTCTGCCTCCTGAGGAATCTGTATAACGACCAAGTAGCAACGGTAAGAACAGAGCACGGAACAACCGACTGGTTTAAGATTGGGAAAGGAGTATGGCAGGGCTGTATACTCTCACCCTACCTTTTCAACCTGTACGCAGAACACATCATGCGACGTGCTGGGCTTGAGGAATCCAAGGCTGGAGTTAAAATAGCTGGAAGAAACATTAACAATCTCAGATATGCAGATAATACCACTTTGATGGCTGAAAGCGAGGAGGAGTTGAGGAGCCTTATGATGAAGGTGAAAGAAGAAAGTGTAAAAGCTGGGTTGCAGTTAAACCTCAAAAAAACCCCAAGATTATGGCAACCAGCTTGATTGATAACTGGCAAAAAGAGGAAGAAAAAGTGGAGGCAATGACAGACTTCGTATTTCTAGGCGCAAAGATTACTGCAGACGCTGACTGCAGCCAGGAAATCAGAAGACGTCTACTTCTTGGGAGGAGAGCAATGGCAAATCTTGATAAAATAGTTAAGAGCAGAGACATCACACTGACAACAAAGGTCTGCATAGTTAAAGCAATAGTATTCCCTGTTGTAACCTATGGCTGCGAGAGAAGGAAGGCTGAGCGAAGGAAGATAGATGCTTTTGAACTGTGGTGTTTGGAGGAAAATTCTGAGAGTGCCTTGGACTGCAAGAAGATCAAACCAGTATATATTCCAAGAAATAAAGCCAGACTGCTCACTTGAGGGAATGATATTAAAGGCAAAACTGAAGTACTTTGGCCACATAATGAGAAGACAGGATACCCTGGAGAAGATGCTGATGCTAGGGAAAGTTTAAGGCAAAAAGAAGAGGGGCTGACCAAGGGCAAGATGGGTGGATGATATTCTGGAGGTGACGGAGTCGACCGTGGGGGAGCTGGGGATGGTGACGGGCGACAGGAACCTCTGGCGTGGTCTGGTCCATGAAGTCACGAAGAGTCGGAAGCGACTGAATGAATAAACAACAACAATTCAAGCCAAACATCTCATTTAATTTTTGATTGAATTATAATGCTTGTGGGAATTTGGAGGCAAAGGAATTCCTAACTCCAGTAAGCAAGTCTATACAATGATGCAGGACCATGCATATGCCATTCTTCATTAACTTCTCCTGTCGAAAGCAACACAAATTTATTGATGGGAAAAACATTTGTAATATTTGAATAGTTAATAATAACATTTTATGTTCCTAATTTTAATATGTAACATTTAATCTGTGTGATTTTTTTATTTTATCTGTATTTAAACTAGCTGATTGCCTATTGCAGTTGCAAATATAACTAATTTAAGTAATATTGGCATGACTTCAGAGCTCTCTCAAAAAGAGAGAATGCTGCTGAAAGTATGGCAGTCTTATTCAAGTGAAAGGTTTTGTTTTGCCTGGAGTGTTTAATTTGTTTTGCCTAGAATTTGAGCAAACCAGAGAAACCCACCTGTAAACAAAGATGAATGCTTCTTTCAGCGTTATAGGTGATCTCTGAATGAGAAATTTAACTGCAAGAATGGATTCTCAGTTACAGAGTAAATGAACGTGCAGGTTCAGAGTAGGTGTGTAAAATCATAAAATAATACTCTGAAGTCATAGAGGAACTTCTAGAAGTCCGGTGTATTTTATGACTTAAAGGTCCTTGCAATCTCTAGGACTGGATGACTTTTCAATCAGGTCCTTAGTGAAGTAGTAAAGCACATACTTTGCATGAAGAAAGGTTCAGGCTCAATCACTGACATCTACATACAGTATACAATCACTTAAAGTAGCAAATATATCCAATATGTATATGTATATGTATATGTATATGTATATGTATATGTATATGTATATGTATATGTATATGTATATGTGTATATATATATATATATATATATATACACACACACACACACACATACATACACACACACACACATACATACACACACACACATACATATACATACATACACACACACACACACACACACATTTTATTTACTTATTTATTTATTTTCTATCCTGCCTTTATTATTTTTATAAATAACTCAAGGCGGTGAACATACCTAATACTCCTTCCTCCTCCTATTTTCCCCACAACAACAACTCTGTGAGGTGAGTTAGGCTGAGAAAGAGTGACTGGCCCAAGGTCACCCAGCCAGCCGTCTTTCATGCCTAAGGCGGGACTAGAACTCTCAGTCTCCTGGTTTCTAGCCCGTTGCCTTAACCAGTAGACCAAACTGGCTCTACATATTCTACATATAATATATTTTGTATGTAGAAAACCACTATACAAATGTAGGGGTATCACAATTATATTCATATTAAACTGTGTTGTAGGAATATGAATCTTCAATTATTTCTCTACAAAAAGCCTTAGATGCAAATGAAGCATGTTGAGTAATATATGTATGATTATATGCTGCCACAAAGCAATACTGCTCAGTGGCACAGTATATATACATAATATTAGAATGGTGAGCTAAGTTTACAGACATTTTTGAAAGTAAGAATGGTCAAGGGTTTCTTCAAACCCTGTTTTGAAAACAATTAACCTGATTTGCAGTTCTCAGATAAATATGTAGGTAGGAATACAATTATATTTCTCAGAACTTTGCAGTACAGTTTTCAGTAAAAACAGATAATATGTGTGTGCACACATGGCTGTGTGTGTGAATATTTTAGGGCATAACAGATCTGATATTTATGATTATGTTTTGTGAAAACATTTATCTATGCATCATGTATGTGAGATTCTTAGTAATTTATTTAATAAGGTTCTTTAATTTGCTGGATAAATGCAGCAATCTTTCCTTCCACTCATGTTACCACAGCATGCCATCAGTCTTGGCCATCTTTTGTTCCTTATTTTTATTTTGGTTTATCTGGTTTTTGTGATGATGTCAGTTTCTATTTGGTTTATCTTTATTTCATTACTTGCCATGGAAGATCCTTATATAGTGTAAGATAGTTAATGACAGCTGCTTTGGATTGCAGTGGAATATAAATTAAATAACGCAAAAGATATGCAAATATTATCAGTAAAATGCTTATAGTAAAATAATGTGCCTCTTTCAAAAGGTAGATGACATTTGTATAGTGGCTTTCTACATAGGTCGTGCAAAGTTGCTATACAAAAGCAATACAAGAAGGATAGAAATGGATGTTACATTTTCAATCTGATGTTTAAAAAATAAAGATTATTTATTTATAAATCATTGCTACCTAATCCAGTTTCTGCTATTAAACCCATATCTCACAGGCTAGCTGTAATAGCACGAAGTATACATTTATATCCTTAATTTTTTAAAAGTGTTGCTTTCTTTTAAATGTGACTTTAGTGTGATATTGTTGTGATCTGCTGCATCAGTTTAAAAGTTCATATACCCCGAGTGCAGAAAATACATCACTTTTCAAGGAATTACTCATTTCTTTGGGTGGGGAGGATAGAGAGTAAATTCTAAAACTTGACAATAATATTATTTCATTATAGCTTTTCATTGTACTACTATTTTATAGGAATTCTTTTTACATAGTATATGTGCATTTGTTTTTTTTTAAGTCCAAGTCTGACTGACTTAAATTGTAACATTTGCTGCTTGACTGGCAGAGCAAGACACAAAGTATGCTTTGAAATTGCCTTAAGGTACATCTTTGTAATTGATCAGTAGGGAGCTTTCAGCTCAGGCATCCAGTCAGCAGCTCCTTTAAGATTTACTATGTCACAATTGCAAGATTATTCATATCTTTCTAAATGAACAAAGATTCCTCCCCTTGTTGTGTTAAGCTCAGTATGAAGCAACCAATAAACTACCCTGCAGTTTTAGTGATGTAAGATTTCAGCCTTTTCAAGAACTGTACATTCAGTCTGAGAGTTGTGAATTAGCTTTGGAACAAATGAGGAATTCCTGATCGCGAGAGGCAGGAAATGCCTTCCCTGCCCTCCACACGCATCGACTGGTTCCCTGGAAACTGGAGCATATATTAGAAATGGCATCAGTAGTAAAAGCAGTGCCGAAACTGGCCCTGAGAAGGTCAGCTCTACTCCTCTGCCCACCTGATAAATCTATGCAGGGACCCTGGGCAGTCACCCTGTCCTTTAGAAGTCTTGTTGCAAAAATTAACTCATAACTTTTGAAGTAGAGATTATAGAGAAATTCAACATTGACTCCGATTATTGGGTCAGTTAATTGCAAAAGAAAATCTGAACAACATATATTAAGATTAAAGTGTTGAAATATAAGATAATTAGCTAGTTGAAGCTAGGTAGAGCTATATGTTATTTCTCCGTGGATGGGAGACAACCTGGGAATTCAACATCTGGCATTGGTATCCCCTTGCAGGGGAGATGGGCGGGGAATAAATTGAAATAATAAATAAAATAAAATAAATTTTCATTATGGAAAAAAAGAGGTGGAGACGGGGTAAGTCATATATTATCATTAAGTATGCTTTGAGACTACATTAATGGAACAGCTCTTCACTTACGTACATACATTCAGCTATTCTGCTGAGGTTTTAGAAAGAGAATTATACTTCAGTGGTCAAGCATGTACGTCACATATATTTATGTAATATATGTCTTAGCCACTTCTCAAGTTTGGCAGTACAAGCAAATAAAATGTAGTATTAAATTATAAAATCATTTAATTTAAACTATATTAAAATTCAGTTAAAATTTCAAGCATATGGCATGAGGTGAATATCAAGCTTCCTCAATTAGAAGATGAAAAGAACAAGTATGTTTTGAAGAGCGGACATATTTCAAAGCAACTGATATAGACCAATCTTTCAGTTATCTAAATTGTTTAATACTTTTAAGGCTCAACTCAAAAAATGTTAGTGTTATTATTTTAACATTAACACTATTGATATACTGTAAGCCTTGAAAGGTGCTGGCAACCAGTGAGAGGATACAGTATTGGTGTAGTTTGAGATGGCCATCTAGGCTCAACAAATGAGTGGTTGTGTTCTTTAACAGACGAATGTTATGACTTGTCTTCAACAGCAGCGGCATGGAGTTTATATTATTATAATCCAGAAAGGCTTGTGTAACTCAAGTCATTCTGATATTTCTAGATAGGGTCACAGCTGCATACCAATTACAGTTGGTTAAAAAAAAGTAAAACAAACCCTACTAACTCTGTACCAATGCTTCCACAGTCAGTGTTGAATCTAGAAAAAAAAATCAAAACAATAGACTTGGAAGGTAACCCTATCCAATACCATTTGGATCCTAATTATCAGAAAATTTACCCATAGCACTTCTCTTTTATTTAGAGAAATTAACTATTAACTCAGTCAATCAACCAAGTAGCAAACAACAGCCCAATCAAGGAACTACTAAGGAGAGAACAACACCTCCACCAACACAAGCAGGACAAGCCATGGTATATAAACAGAGAGCAAGTCCCACTCCCTTTACGCACTGAAGATATTGCCTAGCCTGGCAATGAAATGTCTGCAAGAAAACAACAAGGCTCAGAGAGCACCAAGGACTCCACAATTTAGAGAAATGCTATGGGTAAACTTCTCTTTTATAATTCCTGGAGAAAAGTGCAAGGTCCATGAAAAAAGGTCCATAAGTGCATGCAAAAAGTCCTTGGTTCATTTTCTAATATCTGCAAGTAGAAGGAACATGTAGCAAAGTAATAGAAACATGCAGCAAGTAACAGAAACATACCACACTGAAAACCTTCTAATTAGCATATTTGTAATTTATTATTTCCCCTTCATGGATCACTGCCTTGTGGCGAAGGGGCTTGTGTAACTCAATGAAGTCAGGTCAAGAAGGATAGGTCATGACGGAGAGTTCTGACAAAATGTCCACTGGAGGAGGAAATGGCAACCGACTCCAGTATCCTTGCCAAGAAAACCCCATGGACAGTATCAAAAGGCTAAAAGATATGACGCCGGAAGATGAGCCCCTCAGGTCGGAAGGTGTCCAATATGCTACTGGGGAAGAACAGAGGGCAATTCCGAGTAGCTCCAGAAAGAGTGAAGCAGCTGGGCCAAACCCGAAAGGACGCTCAGTTGTGGATGTGTCTGGAAGTGGAAGGAAAGTCCGATGCTGTGAAGAACAATATTGCATAGGAACCTGGAATGTAAGATCTATGAATCAAGGTAAGCTGGATGTGGTCAAACATGAGATGACAAGATTGAACATCAACATCATGGGAATCAGCAAACTAAAATGAACAGGAATGGGCGAATTTAATTCAGGTGACCATTATATATACTACTGTGGGCAAGAATCCCTTAGAAGAAATGGAGTAGCCATCATAGTCAATAAAAGAGTGGGAAAGGCAGTACTGGGGTACAACCTCAAAAACGACAGAATGCTTTCAGTTCGAATCCAAGGCAAACCATTCAACATCACAGTAATCCAAGTCTGTGCCCCAACCACTGATGCTGAAGAAGCTGAAGTCGACCAGTTCTATGAAGACCTACAACATCTTCTAGAACTAACACCAAAAAAAGATGTCTTTTTCATCATAGGGAACTGGAATGCTAAAGTAGGAAGTCAAGAAATAACCGGAATAACAGGCAAGTTCGGCCTTGGAGTAAAAAACAAAGCAGGGCAAAGGCTAATAGAGTTTTGTCAAGAGAACACGCTGGTCATAGCAAACACTCTTTTCCAACAACACAAGAGACGACTCTACACATGGACATCACCAGATGGTCAATACCGAAATCAGATTGATTATGTAATTTGCAGCCAAAGATGGAGAAGCTCTATACAATCAGCAAAAACAAGACCTGGAGCTGACTGTGGCTCAGACCATGAGGTTCTTATCGCAAAATTTAGGCTTAAATTGAAGAACGTAGGGAAAACCACTAGACCACTCAGGTATGATCTAAATCATATCCCTTATGAATATACAGTGGAGGTGAGGAATAGATTTAAAGGATTAGATCTGGTAGACAGAGTGCCTGAAGAACTATGGATGGAGGTTCGTAACATTGTACAGGAGGCAGCAACTAAAACCATCCCAAAGAAAAAGAAATGCAAGAAAGCAAAGTGGCTGTCTGATGAGGCTTTACAAACAACTGAGGAAAGAAGGAAAGCAAAAGGCAAGGGAGAAAGGGAAAGATATAACCAAATGAATGCAGATTTCCAGAGAATAGCAAGGAGAGATAAGAAGGCCTTCTTAAATGAACAATGCAAAGAAATCGAGGAAAACATAAAACCGGAGATATCAAGGGAACGTTTTGTGCAAAGATGGGCATGATAAAGTACAAAAAAGGCAGGGACCTAACAGAAGCAGAAGAGATTAAGAGGTGGCAAGAATATACAGAAGAACTATACAACGTTCGAACCCCGCGTGATGAGGTGAGCTCTCGTCACTAAGTCCTAGCTCCTGTCAACCCAGCAGTTCGAAAGATTAGCAAGTAGATAAAATGGGTACCACCTTAAGTGGGAGAATTTGCTGGCGTCCTGTCGGGAGCCGGTTCCACCGGAGGAAAGATCGGAGGAAGATTGAATGGTGACGGGGTGGACAGACCCGGAAGTGACATCAACAGGACGTCAGCAGCCGGCTCAAGGCATCCTGGGAATTGTAGTCCAGAGCCTTAGAAGAGCCGGTTCCCTTACCCCCTCTCCTGGTGCACGGGTTAATTACACTTGGTGACATTGTATAATGATAAAATGTATGTATGTATGTATGTATGTATGTATGTATGTATGTATGTATGTAAGCTGCCTAGAGTCCTCCGTTAGGGAGGGGATAGGCGGGGTATAAATAGCACTATAAATAAAATAAAAATAAATATACAAGAAAGATCTTAATGTCCCTGATAAATATGATAGTGTGGTCACTGACCTTGAGCCAGACATCCTAGAGAGTGAAGTCAAGTGGGCCTTAGGAAGCATTACTAACAACAAAGCTAGTGAAGAAGACAGTATCCCAGCTGAGCTATTTAAAATCCTAAAAGATGATGCTGTTAAAGTGCTGCACTCAATATGCCAACAAATTTGGAAAACTCAACAGTGGCCACAGGATTGGAAAAGGTCAGTTTACATTCCAATTCCAAAGAAAGGCAATGCCAAAGAATGTTCAAACTACCGTACAATTGCGCTCATTTCACATGCTAGCAAGGTTATGCTCAAAATCCTACAAGCTAGGCTTCAGCAGTATGTGAACCAAGAACTACCAGAAGTGCAAGCTGGGTTTCGAAGAGGCAGAGGAAGTAGAAATCAGATTGCCAACATTCGCTGGATCATGGAAAAAGCAAGAGAGTTCCAGAAAAACATCTACTTCTGCTTCATTGACTACGCTAAAGCCTTTGATTGTGTGGATCACAACAAACTGTGGCAAATTTTTAAAGAGATGGGAGTACCAGACCACCTTACCTGTCTCCTGAGAAACCTGTATGCGGGTCAAGAAGCAACAGTTAGAACCGGACATGGAACAACCGATTGGTTCAAAATTGGGAAACAAGGCTGTATATTATTACCCTGCTTATTTAACTTATATGCAGAGTACATCATGAGAAATGCTGGGCTGGATGAATCAGAAGCTAGAGTTAAGATTGCCGGGAGAAATATCAACAACCTCAGGTATGCAGATGATACCACCCTAATGGCAGAAAGCGAAGAGGAACTAAAGAGCCTCTTGATGAGGGTGAAAGAGGAGAGTGCAAAAGCTGGCTTGAAACTCAATGTTAAAAAAACTCAGATCATGGCATCCGGTCCCATCACTTCCTGGCAAATAGAAGGGGAAGAAATGGAAGCAGTGACAGATTTTATTTTCTTGGGCTCCAAGATCACCACAGACGGTGACTGCAGCCATGAAATTAAAAGACGCTTGCTCCTTGGGAGGAAAGCTATGGCAAACCTAGACAGCATATTAAAAAGCAGAGACATCACCTTGCCGACAAAGGTCCATATACCTGTAGTTAAAACTATGGTTTTCCCAGTAGTAATGTATGGCTGTGAGAGTTGGACCATAAGGAAGGCTGAGCGCCGAAGAATTGATGCTTTCGAACTGTGGTGCTGGAGAAGACTCTTGAGGGTCTCTTGGACTGCAAGGAGGTCAAATCAGTCAATCCTAAAGGAAATCAACCCTGACTGCTCATTGGAAGGACAGATACTGAAGCTGAAGCTCAAATACTTTGGCCACCTAATGAGAAGAGAGGACTCACTGGAAAAGACCCTGATGCTGGGAAAGACTAAAGGCAAAAGGAGAAGGGGATGGCAGAGGATGAGATGGTTAGATAGCATCACCGATGTAATGAACATGAATTTGAGTAAACTCCGGGAGACAGTGGAAGACAGGAAGGCCTGGTGTGCTATGGTCCATGAGGTTACGAAGAGTCAGACACGACTGAACGAATGAACAACAACAACAATTTATTATTTAAACTTATTTTTCATTTATCTAACAATGGAACCCAAGGCTGATAGATATAATAAGACAGATGGCTAGACTCAGTCTTAGGCAGGTTTCTATGTTCATACATTTCAAGTTGACCTTAGTTATTCTGTATGCATTTTTAAAATCATAGCTAATAAGAATGACCTAATCCACGAGAGAAAACATCTTACTAATGTTATCTAGACTGCAAGGTATATGGAATGCCTATTCATTTCTCATTTCTACTGCAAAGGTAATGCTGCCAACCCCTCTGTAATTGGATTCACTTCATGGTAGCAAAGATAGCATGGAAATATTGTTAGTATTTACCGTTGACTTATCAACTAATGCATATTAATATGGAACCTGGCTGAACTCATCCTGATTTTCTTCTCCTCCAGGCCTCATTTTATTATCAGTAAGTTTCATGGGCACTGCTTTAGTAAACATTTGCCCAATGATACCTCATATTTTCAACTCCCATTCTGTCAATAATCATTTCAGAATTTATTAAACTGAGAATAACAATACCCAGCCTCTAATAGGATTACCTCCTTTTCTATTATTCATGGATAAGTGCTTGATGCAGCAAGAAAACCCTGACCACTGATAATGTGATCAAATTAAGACAACTTCATGTTTTACACTATCAAACATCAGTATTTATCTGGAGCCAAAGATATATAGAACTCACCTTTCCTGATAAAATCCTTTCATGATAGTTTAGGAAGAAATTTCAATACAATCACATTAAATAACCTTTTTTCAACAGTGTTTTATAATGGGAAGCAACAAATAACAATTCAAGAATAATGGATGCTAAATTTTATTTTAAAAAATATACTTTTAAAAAAACCTTTATATGCCTTTCACCCAGCTTTGAAATGGACAGGTGAGGAAAAGGAAAGAATTAAATCTATTGCAGTTCTTCTGGACCCCTTCACAAATTATCTATAAGCAATTTTTTAGAAGAAGGCTAAGATAATTTCATTTAAGTATGTTATTGAAAGATTCCATTACCAGCAGCAACCTGCTTTAAAAAAAAGTGATAAGATTTTTACCATGTAATAGCACAGGTGTTCCAGCTCCTTAAATTTGCCTTTTAGATCTCATTAAACTGGTAAGCATCCTATCTTTAACAGCTATACCTGGTTTTATTCTTTGTATGTAATTTCTGAAATTAAGTGTATTAATTTAATAACATCAATATTAAAAGCTGCATAGCTTTGCTGTACTACTAAGTGTGAAGGATAATTAGCATTCAGAGAAAGTCATTCTTATTCTTTCTAACACAACAAAATGTTGGAAAGGAATTATATAAATCCTAACCCTGTGCACCCCTATGGGGGAGGCAGATGGGCAGCAGCTCAGCTTTTTGCTGAAACCTACCTTCCCAGTCATATGATCCAGAGCAATATTATTATTAAAGAACTGGAAAAAAAACCTGAAGCCACACTTTACATGGTATTCTAACTTGTTAAACGAAACCACACCACTTTTGGCCTGTTACAGAGAAGGCTTATTGAGAGAAAAACTAAATTGAGAACTCTGATGTGTGTTCTTCCATTTTCTAGGAAGTAGTGACTATTTCTTTATCTGCAATTATGTGGCATCTGGCCAGGCTTTCTCTATTTTTCAGTCTTGCTGCCTTCCATCACACTTTGTAGTAGAAGGAGACTTCAGAAAATGCACCCTTGTTCACCCAGATGAGTGGGCTGAATCTACTTGGGAAAGGTGATCCAAGTGAATAGGACTTTTGAGATAGTGACCAGCACCTTGATTTGCACTTAGAAATATGCCAGTAACCAATGCAGCTCCCACAGCAGTAGGGTAAGATGGCAGTACTGAGACTGACCAGTAGGCACATGGGCCACTGCATTTTGAACAAACTGCAGTTGCTGAGCAGTCTTCAAGAAGAGTATCATATAGAGCAAATTACAACAATCCATGAATAATTGTATAATTCCTACTGCACATTTAATATTTTTGTTTATAAAGAGAATTCCATTCTTCAAATTTTTGTAAGTTTTTGGGAGGAAAAAAGTAAACAACTTTTCTTCCATGGCTACATATCTGGAAATGTTACATCTCCAAGTAGAAATATAATGGCTGGGTTTATACAACACTCTAAGGTAGGCTAAAAATAGCATTGGATAGCTCAACATATTGCGGTAACCTAGCCGTTGTCTTATTATGTTGCGTGACTAGGCCATAATGTCATTTATTTGTTTAGGCAGAGCACATATGTGAACATGGCAATTGTGCTTTGTTAACAGAGATTTGGTTTAGTACATTG
This sequence comes from Charina bottae, assembly GCA_023362775.1. NCBI lineage: Eukaryota > Metazoa > Chordata > Lepidosauria > Squamata > Charinaidae > Charina > Charina bottae. The sequence goes on along the minus strand of JALMGJ010000002.1, from coordinate 94,483,403 downwards.
TCTGACTTCAGCAATCTCAACTATCTCAACCAAGTTTTCAGCATCAGTTGATGTAAATAAGAATCAAGATGTTTTACAGTCTGGAAGTCCAATTAATAAAATGCAATGCAACAGTAAAAATAAATTAAATTGTATTTCTCCCCACCCAAGCAAAAAGTGAAGCATTGAAGTTAATCCTTTGTCATTTCCACCTGTTAAATATAACTGTTATGATTTGTCACATTTCAAATAATAATTAATATTTAATTAATATTTTCATTCTTTTTATAGTATATCTAGAATGCAAAAACCTGAGTTGTATGTTGTTTAGAAAACAATCACACATTATTAATTAAGAGTAGATTTTTAAGAGGGACTGAATGTACCTATTATACGGTTTCAGTGAGAGCTAAAAACGTTCTGGACTTTCTCCAGTCTGACTCTGAGCTGTGAGAAAATGGAAGTCCAATTTATATTAATGAAGAAAATCATCCTTTATGCAGTACATCAAGATGGTAATTCTGTATAGAATTCACTGTGGGCAGGAGTATAACTTGAGGGCTGTCAAAATAGGTGTGTCTCTTCTCATAGATAGAGGTAGGAAAGGACAAAAAAGCTTTCATTTATAAGGTTATTTTTTTTACCAACTTTAGCTGCATGGCATGTGTCCTTAAGTTTTCCAAAAATGGTCCGTTAGCAATCAGTGGAATCATACCACAAGAGATTCCCTACCGGTTCTCAAGCCAAAAGTAATACACAGAGAGAAGCCATTGCAATGGTGAATTACCATCATGAATGTCTGTACCGTTTTTATATTAATTGCAGCATGTGGGTGAATAAGCAACAGATATGTATGGTCTGCACCTGCTTGCTCAATTACTCTGTTGCCATTGGTTTTTTTCTCCCACTTTGGAAGTGTTTCATACATAAGCATGGAAAACAAAAATACATAACGAAAGCCCATGCTCCTCCTTAGGTAAAGCAAATTGCTATATTAAGGAGAAGCATTTTGTGATATCTGACATACTGTACATCAAGCAGGGCTGGCCCTACAGTTGGATAGATGGAAGCAGTGACAGTTCTTGTGTGTTTCTTTTAATGTGCACCACAGAATCTGTTTCATACCAGTCCCGTTTAATATCCCTTCTCACCAACTATATACAGTAATGCAAATTATCTTCTGATATTTTACCTACCTTCAATTGTAAAGAACATAAGCCTAACAAGTATAACTTATCATTTTTTTTAACCTGACTGGATTCAGGAAAGGAAGGGAAAAACCAGGTTTTGGAACTGTATGTGGAGTGTCCTGTTAGGTGTGAAGTGATGGAATAGTCATTCAGAAGTTCTTATTATTTCCTGGATGGCTGTTCTTCACCCCTTTCAAAGATTGCTTGGGCATAGGAGGGCTATATTTAATTCTACCTATGTCATTTAGGTGAGTAATTATAAAAAGAGTGATGTAGACCTCCTTTAAATTGTCATTAACAACATTAAGTTGTGCTAGAACATGCAGTACTGTTATTGGGAAAAACAGATTTTCTTGTCCAATCTATCTGTACTAATATTGATGATCTTCACATTTCTTCAGAGGAAAAGAAAATCTCCCAAGAAACAGTCATTAATATAGAGTATTTAAAAGTTTAAGGCTTCTACAAGAATCTGTTCAATACCTGCCATTTTCACATATAGTTTTTGACTCTGACAGGACATTTATCTGGTACTAGTGAATAAAACGATTGAAGCAAGCAAATGTTTTCTACGACAAAGTAGTAAGAAAAGAAAATAATGAGCATTGGTGAAAAGACAATTATTTAGGTATAAAATGGTAAATTTGGAGCTATTGCATGACTTTTTTTTTAACCAAAATATCAAAAAGTACATGATAGCCCCACTTCCAAACCACTTCAAGCCCCACAGGTTTTCTAAGTACCATCAGATATGGTGTTGGACTGGCAATGATGTAGTTTAAGTGTTTAAAAATTTAGATAGGTAATTTCAAGAAACAGCATACAGTTGCCACAACAGGCATGGTATCTGGCCCCACAAAGCTTCTTAACACATCTGAATATTATCATGATAACATCCAGGGCCCTGCACCTTCTGTATATGCATGGCACGTGCAACACATATTAAACAGGGGTGGGACTTTGATTTCATGGTTGCCCCCACTATTTTTATTTATTTATTTATTTACACCTGGTAGCCTCCCTCAGTGGCTGCTGTTCTTATTTGCTAGCCTTTTCTCACAGTGATCTGACTGATGAGACATCACATATATTAAACTACATTCAGATTCTTTCTGCTGTATTCAGATTTACTAGGTTTAACTTTTTTAGTTTAAACCTTTTATCACTATACCTAAGTGCAAAGTTTTCTATCTTCAGATGTTTTCAAGCAAAATTTAGGCTTTGTATCACTGGAATGAAAAAAATATTGGTTGAAAGCATCCAATGAATTTTGTTCCTGCATTAGTTTTGTAACTATTTGCAAAAGTTCCTTGGCAGCTATTTTTGAAATTCTTAATTTTAAGGAATTCACTGAATTAATCAAGAATTACTGTAACTCTTCAAGCAGTGGTACCTTTTTAGGCTTTTGTATAAGCCTGAAAGAAGCCAGGATTCATTAATTAATAACAGGTGCTGAGTTTGCACAAGTCTGAAACATTTCTGAATAATTTTTAAAGTATGCTTAGCTCTACAGATTTCAGCAGTTTGAATCTGCTTTCTTGAAAGTTATTCCCACACCTTTAGAAAATCCATCTTTGCATGAACTTTCTTTCTCTTCCAGAGTCTGAAAGAGAATAAAAGCAAGATCTGTCTGTGGAGTCCCAAAAAATTATCTAGTATCCTCAAACTTAAGACTCCTGATAAGTTTAAGGAACTAAATTTGACAGCTTTTAGCTAGCAAAAGGATTTTTTAAAAAAAAACTGCAACTGATCATTCCTAAACTTTTCTCCCCAGATTCTAATAAATGTACTGAATTTATTTGTTTATTTATTTTAGAAAGTATATATGGCTATCCATCTTAAATAAATAAATCTGAGCAATTTACTACCAATACACAAATGAAAAACAATATGTTAAAACCCCTACAAATAAAAATACACTTAAAAATAATTGTAATACAATGACAAAGGCACTGCATAACTAACTCATAAGACAATACCCCACATATTGGGCCCCATTAATATCCTGGCCCTAATGCCTGAGGGAAAAGGCAGGTCTTCATGGCCTTCTGGAAGACCAAGAGGGTTGGAGCCCCCTGGATTTCGGTAACAAGGGTGTTTCATAGGGCAGGTGCTGTGACACAAAACACCTGTTTTGTGGACCCCCCTAGGTGACATTTCATAAAAGGGACCTAGAACATGTTCACCCTATTGCAGGGGTCGGCAAACTTTTTATGCCGGGAGCCATTTTGACATGCTCGTGCACATTTTGAAATGCTAGAGAGCCAGGGGGCGGGGTTTGCGGGCGGGGGCCAATCACGTGGAAGGGGGCGGGGTTTGCGGGCGGGAGACGGCGTCCACCCGGCCCAGCTGCCCGGGGTCCAGGGAGATCAGCTCCGGCGGGATCTGTGGCGAAGAGCGGCTGTGGGGGGGGGCGGGCGGCGACGACAAGCAACGCGCTTCAGGCTTTCAGCGCTGGAAGGAGGCCTGCCTTCCAGCGCTGAAAGCCTGAAGCGCGCCGCTTGTCGTCGCCGCCCCCCCCCCCACGGCCGCTCTTCGCCCGCCCGCGTTGAACAAAGATGATGATGGAGGGTGGGAAACGAGGCCTGCCCGCTTACCTGCCTGCCTCCCTCCCTCCGCGAGGCCCCCACTGCCTTCCTGGGGTCCAAGCCGGATCGGGGGCCTCGCGGAGAGAGGCAGGCAGGCAGGTAACCGGGCAGCCCTGGCCTCCGCCGCCGGGCCTGCCCCCCTTGGCCGCTTCCGCCCGCCCGCGTTGAAGAAAGAAGATGATGGAGGGTGGGAAACGAGGCCTGCCCGCTTACCTGCCTGCTTGCCTCCCTCTGCGAGGCCCTCCGCTGCCTTCCCGGGGTCCAAGCCGGATCGGGGGCCTCGCGGAGAGAGGCAGGCAGGCAGGTAACCGGGCAGCCCTGGCCTCCGCCGCCGGGCCCGCCCCCCTCGGCCGCTTCCGCCCGCCCGCGTTGAAGAAACAAGATGATGGAGGGTGGGAAACGAGGCCTGCCCGCTTACCTGCCTGCCTGCCTCCCTCCACGAGGCCCCCCACTGCCTTCCCGGGGTCCAAGCCGGATCGGGGGCCTCGCGGAGAGAGGCAGGCAGGCAGGTAAGCGGGCAGCCCTGGCCTCCGCCGCCGGGCCCGCCCCCCTCGGCCGCTTCCGCCTGCCCGCGTTGAAGGAAGAAGACGATGGAGGGTGGGAAACGAGGCCTGCCCGCTTACCTGCCTGCTTGCCTCCCTCCGCGAGGCCCCCCACTGCCTTCCCGGGGTCCAAGCCGGATCGGGGGCCTCGCGGAGAGAAGCAGGCAGGCAGGTAAGTGGGCAGCCCTGGCCTCCGCCGCCGGGCCCGCCCCCCTCGGCCGCTTCCGCCTGCCCGCGTTGAAGGAAGAAGACGATGGAGGGTGGGAAACGAGGCCTGCCCGCTTACCTGCCTGCTTGCCTCCCTCCGCGAGGCCCTCCGCTGCCTTCCCGGGGTCCAAGCCGGATCGGGGGCCTCGCGGAGAAAGGCAGGCAGGCAGGTAAGCGGGCAGCCCTGGCCTCCACCGCCGGGCCCGCCCCCCTCGGCCGCTTCCGCCCGCCCGCGTTGAACAAAGAAGATGATGGAGGGTGGGAAACGAGGCCTGCCCGCTTACCTGCCTGCCTGCCTCCCTCCGCGAGGCCCCCCGCTGCCTTCCCGGTGTCCAAGCCGGATCGGGGGCCTCGCGGAGAGAGGCAGGCAGGCAGGTAAGCGGGCAGCCCTGGACTCCGCCGCCGGGCCCGCCCCCCTCGGCCGCTTCCGCCCGCCCGCGTTGAAGAAACAAGATGATGGAGGGTGGGAAACGAGGCCTGCCCACTTACCTGCCTGCCTGCCTCCCTCCGCGAGGCCCCCCGCTGCCTTCCCGGGGTCCAAGTCGGATCGGGGGCCTCGCGGAGAGAGGCAGGCAGGCAGGTAAGCGGGCAGCCCTGGCCTCCGCCGCCGGGCCCACCCCCCTCGGCCGCTTCCGCCCGCCCGGGTTGAAGAAAGAAGATGATGGAGGGTGGGAAACGAGGCCTGCCCGCTTACCAGCCTGCTTGCCTCCCTCCGCGAGGCCCTCCGCTGCCTTCCCGGCGTCCAAGCCGGATCTGGGGCCTCGCGGAGAAAGGCAGGCAGGCAGGTAAGCGGGCAGCCCTGGCCTCCGCCGCCGGGCCCGCCCCCCTCGGCCGCTTCCGCCCGCCCGGGTTGAAGAAAGAAGATGATGGAGGGTGGGAAACGAGGCCTGCCCGCTTACCTGCCTGCTTGCCTCGCTCCGCGAGGCCCCCCGCTGCCTTCCCGGGGTCCAAGTCGGATCGGGGGCCTCGCGGAGAGAGGCAGGCAGGCAGGTAAGCGGGCAGCCCTGGCCTCCGCCGCCGGGCCCGCCCCCCTCGGCCGCTTCCGCCCGCCCGGGTTGAAGAAAGAAGATGATGCAGGGTGGGAAACGAGGCCTGCCCGCTTACCTGCCTGCTTGCCTCGCTCCGCGAGGCCCCCCGCTGCCTTCCCGGGGTCCAAGTCGGATCAGGGGCCTCGCGGAGAGAGGCAGGCAGGCAGGTAAGCGGGCAGCCCTGGCCTCCGCCGCCGGGCCCGCCCCCCTCGGCCGCTTCCGCCCGCCCGCCTGCGTTGAGCGAAGATGATGATGGGGGGCGGGAAACGAGGCCTGCCCGCTTACCTGCCTGCTTGCCTCTCTCCGCGCAGGGGCTGCTGCGGCTGGAGATGGCGCTGCCTCCCTGCTGCGCCGGGCCTCGCTCAGTGCGAGAGCCAGGGGGCGGGGTTTGCGGGCGGGGGCCTATCACGTGGAAGGGGCGGGGGTGAGTTCAGCTGCGGAAGAGCCACACTCAAGGGGCCAAAGAGCCGCATCTGGCTCGCGAGCCGCCATTTCCGACCCTTGCCCTATTGGATCTGGGGGGACAGGCAGAAACCCTCAGAAGCAGGCAGTCCCACAACTAACCTGGCCCTCTGCTGTGTAGGGCTTTAAAGGTGATAACCAAAACTTTGAACCTTACCCAGAAGCCTACAGGTGCATTTGGGAGTTGATTTGCCAAATCTGGGAAGTGTTCTTATCCATGTGCCAAACTGGTGGCTCTCAAGGTATGAAAATACCATGAGAGGCAGCAGCAGACCTGCCTCAGGAAAGGGTCTGAAAGGGGAGGGGGTGTTGATATCCTGTCCTTCTCAGGATTGGAGGCCTAGATACATGCTCCTCAATGTTGTTACATCTTCCTTTTATGAACACCACAATGGATCCGTATTGTCTAATTTCTTCTATTTCTGTTATGTTCTTCTTTTAATTGCTCATTTCTCCTAATCTCTGTCATCCCATATTGAAATAATGACTCAGAGTGAGTTTGACAAAGAACTGTATGTGAGGCTGTAAATCCTTTACAAATAACTTGGCATATGCTGGTGACTGTTTAATTAGCCCATTTCTATGTTTCTTATTGGAAATTTGCCTTAGGAATTTTAGTTATTACTGTGAGATGATCTGATATTTCACCCTTGCCTGAGGCCTTTATAGGCTGTCATATTGTTTCCTGTTGTCATTTTGCATTGTATTAACTGGCCTTCTCTAAAGTTCACCATTACTAAAATGCAAACTCCATCTTTCCCCCATTATTCATATCTGTTTCATGGTATCATGAAACCCTTCTGAAACTGCTACCTGTAGACATGTTCTAAGACTGTTAATCACCACAGTATCTTTTCCACAATTCTCTGCCACAGGGCCTACTGAAATGGGTAAAGAAACAGTCTTTTGCTCAGAAACAGTCCTTTGACATTGTTTTATGATAGAAATGGAAATCATAGCAATCAGTGGCCGTTTGATCTGATGGGGTGGAATCAGGGCAACCAAAGTAGGTAGGTGAGGAAGAATGGCAGGCCCCTGTGCTGCCTACTTTCCCTCCCATTTGAGCCCTTCCCCCGCCTCAGCACGGCAGAGTTGCCAATAAAGCAGCAAGCTTGACACAGGTGTGGGCAGAGAGAGGTGTTCTGGAGCTCTGCAGCCAGCAGCAAATGGAGATGTGCAGCAGCCAAAAGAAAGAAGGTGTTTTTCCTTCAGAGGGAGTGGACAGTCCAGAGAGAAAAAAGAAGTATAGAGGCACAGCAGGCAAAGCACGACGTGGAAAGGTCCAAGAGCTCTACATGCTGGCCATTAACAGAGAAGAAAAAAGTAGAAGAAATCCCAGAGAGACAAACCGAGACAGAACAGGTTCGGTAATTGCCATAGTAAGAGTATAGAGTATATAGAGTTTAATACAGAGGTAATCGTCATAGTAAGAATATAGAGCAGTCTTTCTCAACCTTTTGACCCTGGAGGAACCCTTGAAATATTTTCAGGCCTCGGGGAACCCCTGCACATTCAGGCTCAAAAATAGGCCAGAAGTTACAAAATTATTATATTCGTTTCATGAGTATGCCTGTATATATGCTTTAACAGTGTTCTTAAACTAAAAATAAAGAATGAAACTTGCCTTTTTAATGTGAAGTTGCCCGAGTTTGAAATAATTTTTTTTAAATAAATCGTGATCTCCCAGGGAACCCCTAGTGACCTCTCATGGAACCCTAGAGTTCCACGGAATCCTCGTTGAGAAACCCTGATATAAAGTATAGAGGAAACATTGTCATAGTAATAGTAATTATCGTCGTAATAGTATAGAAATAATAGCAATAGAACAGAATATAAGATAAATGTAATAGGAAGGATTCACTATATATTTGTAAGTTTCACATACCACTTTTATAGTGCTGTTTTGCAAAATAAAACATTTCCCCAACCATTATAGGGAGATATAAAGAAACTACCTGGTCCAGTGCTTTTTTGTCTATCTTGAGTCTAGGTCAATCTAATTGCACATGGTTTAAAAAAGAACCCATGATAGTAGGACCAGCAGTCACAGCAGGTGAAACATGTTATAGGCAGAATCAGGAGTTAGAAAAATAAGGGATGTAATCCAGCATTCTCCAGCAAAGGAGATTGTTACCTTGCCGTGGTGCTGGAGCTTGAGCACCTCAATGAAACCATGAGCTAAACCGTGAAGGGACACCCAAGACGGGAAGGTCGTGGCAGAGAGGTCAGACTAAATACGATCCCTGGGGAAGGTAATGGCAACCCACCCCAGTATTCTTGCCGTGAAAACTAAATGGATCAGTACAACCAGAGATATGTCGGTATACCATCGGAAGATGGGACTCCCAGGTCGGAAGATGGTCAAAATGCTACTGGGGAGGAACAGAGGATAAGTTCAACTAGCCCCAGACGTGATGACGCAGCTAGCTCAAAGCCGAAAGGACGGCTAGCGGCCGACGGTGCTGGTGGTGAACGACGAATCCGATGTTCTAAAGATCAACACACCATAGGAACCTGGAATGTAAGATCTATGAGCCAGGGCAAATTGGATGTGGTTATTGGTGAGATGTCAAGATTAAATATAGACATTTTAGGTGTCAGTGAACTGAAATGGACTGGAATGGGCCACTTCATATCAGATGACCACCAGATCTACTACTGTGGACAAGAGGACCACAGAAGAAATGGAGTAGCCTTCATAATTAATAATAAAGTGGTTAAAGCAGTGCTTGGATACAATCCAAAAAACGATAGAATGATCTCAATTCGAATTCAGGGTAAGACATTTAACATCACAGTGATCCAAATATACGCCCCAACCACAGTTGCTGAAGAAGCAGAAGTAGAACAGTTCTATGAGGATCTGCAGCACCTACTGGATAATACACCAAAAAGAGTTGTTATTTTCATTACAGGAGACTGGAATGCTAAGGTGGGTAGTCAAATGACACCTGGAATTACAGGCAAGCATTGTCTGGGAGAAGAAAATGAAGCAGGACATAGGCTGATAGAATTTTGCCAAGACAATTGACTGTGCATAACAAACACTCTCTTCCAACAACCTAAAAGATGACTTTATACATGGACTTCACCAGATTGTCGACATTGAAATCAGATTGACTACATCCTTTGCAACCAAAGGTGGCGGAAATCTAAAACAAGACCTGGAGCTGACTGTAGTTCAGATCACAAACTTCTTATTGAAAAATTTAGAATCAGACTAAAGAGAATAGGGAAGACCCACAGATCAGTTAGATATGATCTCTCTAATATTCCTAAGGAATATGCAGTGGAGGTGAAGAATAGATTTAAGGGACTAGATTTAGTAGATAGGGTCCCAGAAGAACTATGGACAGAAGTTCGCAAGATTGTTCAGGAGGCGGCAACAAAAAACATCCCAAAGAAAAATAAAACCAAGAAGGCAAGATGGCTGTCTGCTGAGACAGTGGAAGTAGCCCAAGAAAGAAGGAAAGCAAAAGGCAACAGTGATAGGGGGAGATATGCCCAATTAAATGCAAAATTCCAGAGGTTAGCCAGAAGAGATAAGGAATTATTTTTAAACAAGCAATGTGCGGAAGTGGAAGAAGACAATTCATTGGCGATCACTCGTAGCCGAGTAAGATTGTCTTCCAAAGGTAAAATTTTAATGGTGGATCCGTAAGTGGCTATAAAGCCCAATTCTGGATCCGCACAACCTCCCACAATGAGGGCATAGGTTTCCGGGTGGGAGACGGTCATGATGAGGGTTTGCCTGACGTCCCTTCCTTTTAGCTCTTTTCTCCTTTTCGCCCTGTACTCGTGCTTCTTCAAAGTCCATAGCGCCATTAATAAAGGATGACCAATTGAAACGCTCATGAGTTAGGGCTTCCCAGTTCTCAATGCTGATGTTACATTTTTTTAAATTAGCTTTGAGAGTATCTTTGAATCTCTTTTGCTGTCCACCAATATTCCGTTTTCCATTCTTAAGTTGGGAGTAAAGTAGCTGCTTTGGAAGACGATGGTCAGGCATTCTAACAACATGACCGGTCCAGCGAAGTTGATGTTGGATGATCATTGTTTCAATGCTGGTGGTTTTCGCTTCTTCTAATATGCTAACATTAGTCCGCCTATCTTCCCAAGTAATTTGCAGAATTTTTCGGAGGCAGTGTTGATGGAATCTTTCAAGAAGTTGGAGGTGGCGTTTGTAGTGGGTCCATGTTTCACAGGCGTACAGAAGGGTTGGTAGTACAATGGCTTTGTAAACAAGCATTTTGGTCTCCCTGCGAATGTCCCGATCCTCAAACACTCTACGCTTCATTCGGGAGAAAGCTACACTCGCAGAGCTCAGGCGATGCTGAATTTCAGCGTCGATGTCGGCTTTTGTAGATAGATGGCTGCCGAGATAAGAAAAGTGATCGACATTTTCTAGTGACACACCTTTAAGCTGGATTGATGGCGCTGTGGAGGGATTGGTTCAAACTTGCTGGTAAAGCACTTTGGTTTTTTTAATGTTAATCGAGAGGCCGAGTTTTTCATATGCTTCTGCAAAGATGTTTAGGATAGTTTGAAGATCTTCCTCGGAGTGTGCACAGACTACGTTATCATCAGCATATTGAAGTTCTATAACAGAAGTTGCAATTACCTTATTTTTTGCTTTCAGCCTACTAAGATTAAAAAGCTTTCCATCTGTTCGATATATAATTTCTACACCAGTAGGAAGTTTCTCTTCAACAAGGTGCATAATCATAGCGATGAAGATAGCGAATAAGGTTGGAGCAATAACACATCCCTGTTTAACGCCGGATTCCACTTTAAATGGATCGCTTTGAGAGCCATTGTTATTCAGGATTGTTGCCATCATGTCGTCATGGAGTAACCGCAAGATGTTCACAAATTTATCAGGGCATCCGATTTTCAGAAGGATGGTCCAGAGAGCAGTACGATTTACAGTATCAAAAGCTTTAGTCAGGTCAATAAATACCATTTACAGAGGGCGGTTTTGCTCCTTGCATTTTTCTTGAAGCTGTCGTGCAGTGAAGATCATATCCACTGTTCCCCTGGAAGGGCGGAAGCCATTTTGCGTTTCAGGGAGGATGTCTTTTGATACAGATAGGAGACGGTTTGCAATGATCTTTGCCAGGATTTTGCCTGCTGTGGCTAGAAGGGAGATGCCTCGATAATTTCCACAGTCTGTTCTATCACCCTTTTTAAAGAGAGTGATAATTATGGCATCCCTAAAGTCTGCTGGAATCTCCTCCCTCATCCAGATTTTTTCGATGAGCTTATGAAGTTGTTGTGTAAGTTCAGGCCCGCCTTCTTTAAAGACTTCAGCAGGAATCCCATCAGGTCCACTAGCTTTGTTATTTTTCATTTGTTTAGTGGCTTTACTGACTTCCTCCAAACTAGGGGGTACTGCAAGCTCATTTCTTATTTGTTTTTGCAGGATTTGCAAGAAGACTTAATCAGCCACAGTAGAGTGACGATTAAGGAGATTGTAGTAATGCTCTTTCCAGCGCAGTGCAATAGACACTTTGTCCTTTAGAAGTTTAGCACCATCTACTGAGCGTAAGGGATTTGTACCATGGTTTGTTGGTCCATAGATGGCCTTTATGGCATTAAAAAAGCCCCGTGCATCATGAGCATCTGCAAAATGTTGGGTTTCTTGGGCTTTTTTTATCCACCATATGTTCTTAAGTTCTCTAGTTCTTCTTTGGACTTCTGCCTTTGCACTGGTGTAGATTTTTTTCTTAACGGCACAGTTAATATCTTTTTGCCATATCTGGAAGGCTTTCCTTTTCTTGTCAATAATATGTTCAATCTCACTATCATTCTCATCAAACCAGTCCTGATTTCTCTTAGTCTGGTATCCGATAGTTTGTTCACAGGCTGAAATAATAGAAGTCTTCAATTTAATCCAGTGTTCCTCAACATTTTCAGGAAGTTCCATAGGCAGATGTTCTTTGAGAGTTGATTGAAAGCAAGCTCGTTTAATAGGATCTTGAAGGGCCAGTGTATTCATTTTACGCCTTGGTTTTCTTCCTTGGAGCCTACGATGAGGGACAATATTTATAGCCATCATGGATTTAATTAATCGATGGTCTGTCCAGCAGTCATCGGCGCTCGTCATGGCTCTGGTGAGAAGTACATCACGGCGATCTCTAGCACGGACAATTACATAATCTAAAAGATGCCAGTGCTTCGACCGTGGGTGCTTCCATGATGTTTTAAATTTATTTTTCAGGCGAAAGTGTGTGTTAGTAATGACAAGGTTATGCTCTGCACATTTAGTCAGAAGTAAGATTCCATTCGTGTTGCTGTTGTCAACTCCTTCTTTCCCAATGATCCCTGGCCACAAATCAAAATCACGCCCAACTCTTGCATTGAAATCGCCCAGGAGCATAATTTTATCCTCCTTTGGTATCTCTGATAAGATGGTGTCCAGCTGGGTATAAAATTTTGCCAGAAGAGATAAGGAATTATTTTTAAACAAGCAATGTGCAGAAGTGGAAGAAGACAATAGAATAGGAAGGACAAGAGACCTCTTCCAGAAAATTAGAAACATTGGAGGTAAATTCCAGGCAAAAATGGGTATGATGAAAAACAAAGATGGTAAGGACCTAACAGAAGCAGAAGAGATCAAGAAAAGGTGACAAGAATATATGGAAGATCTGTATAGGAAGGATAATAATATTGGAGATAGCTTTGACGGTGTGGTCAGTGAGTTAGAGCCAGACATCCTGAAGAGTGAGGTTGAATGGGCCTTAAGAAGCATTGCTAATAACAAGGCAGCAGGAGACGACGGTATCCCAGCTGAACTGTTTAAAATCTTGCAAGATGATGCTGTCAAGGTGATTGATGCATGCCATATGCCAGCAAATTTGGAAAACACAAGAATGGCCATCAGATTGGAAAAAATCATCTTATATCCCCATACCAAAAAAGGGAAGCACTAAAGAATGTTCAAACTATCGAACAGTGGCACTTATTTCACATGCCAGTAAGGTAATGCTCAAGATCTTGCAAGGTAGACTCCAGCAATTCATGGAGCGAGAATTGCCAGATGTACAAGCTGGGTTTAAAAAAGGCAGAGGAATTAGAGACCAAATTGCCAATATCCGCTGGATAATGGAGAAAGCCAGGGAGTTTCAGAAAAACATCTATTTCTGTTTTATTGACTATTCTAAAGCCTTTGACTGTGTGGATCATAACAAATTGTGGCAAGTTCTTCTTGGTATAGGGATACCAAGTCATCTTGTCTGCCTCCTGAGGAATCTGTATAACGACCAAGTAGCAACGGTAAGACCAGATCACAGAACAACGGACTGGTTTAAGATTGGGAAAGGAGTACGGCAGGGCTGTATACTCTCACCCTGCCTATTCAACCTGTATGCAGAACACATCATGCGACATGCTGGGCTTGATGAATCCAAGGCTGGAGTTAAAATCACTGGAAGAAACATTAACAATCTCAGATATGCAGATGATACCACTTTGATGGCTGAAAGCAAGGAGGAGTTGAGGAGTCTTATGACGAAGGTGAAAGAAGAAAGTGCAAAAGCTGGGTTGCAGTTAAACCTCAAAAAAACCAAGATTATGGCAACCAGCTTGATTGATAACTGGCATATAGAGGGAGAAAAAGTGGAGGCAGTGACAGACTTTGTATTTCTAGGCGCAAAGATTACTGCAGACGCTGACTGCAGCCAGGAAATCAGAAGACGTCTACTTCTTGGGAGGAGAGCAATGACAAATCTCAATAAAATAGTTAAGAGCAGAGACATCACACTAACAACAAAGATCCGCTTAGTTAAAGCAATGGTATTCACCGTAGTAACCTATGGCTACGAGAGCTGGACCATAAGGAAGGCTGAGCGAAGGAAGATAGATGCTTTTGAACTGTGGTGTTGGAAGAAAATTCTGAGAGTGCCTTGGATTGAAAGAAGATCAAACCAGTATATATTCCAAGAAATAAAGCCAGACTGCTCACTTGAGGGAATGATATTAAAGGCAAAACTGGAGTACTTTGGCCACATAATGAGAAGACAGGATATCCTGGAGAAGAAGCTGATGCTAGGGAAAGTGGAAGGCAAAAGGAAGAAGGGCCGACCAAGGGCAAGATGGATGGATGATATTCTGGAGGTGATGGACTCAACCATGGGGGAGCTGGGGATGGTGACGGCCGACAGGAATCTCTGGCATGGGCTGGTCCATGAAGTCATGAAGAGTCGGAAGCGACTGAACAAATAAACAACAAATCCAGCATTATGTGAGTGGGCATCTTTTCTTTTCTTTTTTCACAGCTTTCCTCCCACTTGCCCTAAAAGCTGGACTTGGGGATCCTCCAGAGCAGTTCTCAAGGGAATATGGAGTATTCCCTTTCCCCAATAATATATATTATTGGGGAAATTTATATAATTGGGGAAATATATATATTGGGGAAATATATTATAATAATATATATTATAATATATATTATTGGGGAAAGGAAATACTCCATATTCCCTTGAATATATTATAATATATATTCCCCAATTTCATGGGCAGAAGATGTTTCTGTTAATGGAAACACAATGTCCATTGAAAACCGAAATTTGAAAACGGGGATCTGACCCTTAAAGGACCAAATAGCACTCCTTTGAGTCCACATCCAAGACTCTGTCATTAATCTATCACATAGAAAAGGAGGCAAGCAATGTAAGATTGAGTGTGGAAACAAGAGTTGAGAATAATCTGACACATATAACAACTTTAAAGCACTCATTTGAAACCACTTTTTTCTGCTTTACCAGAAACTTACTGAATAGAAAAAGGCAAAATGAAGCAAGTCACTTCAAGGCAATGAAGCAAGGAGGAAAGAGTGAGCAAGTGTGCTCACAAGCACCAGTCAGCCTCTCCTCTAGTTACTGCCAGTACTAGCAGTGGCTGGGAGGAGAGGAAAAGAATGTAGGGCTATACATTTCATGATTTGATCTTCTCTGAGGGAATACAGAGAAAATGGCCCCTATTGCAGCCAGGGCCAGCTCTAGACATTTTGGCAACCTAGGCAAAGTCATCTTCTGGATTGATGTCGGTCTCATGGGGTAAACCAGATAGGAACCACAACCAGATGAGCTAATTCTATTTTATTGTAAAGCTACATTGACAGAATCTTGCAAGTATCTCTCTCTCTCTCTCTGTGGGCTATATTGTCTCTTATCTAACCAATCCCTTGGCAGCGTCTTGTCACCCAGTCTCCCAAGGTGTTTCTCACATACCATTACACAGTAGATAGAATTGCTACCAAGTGGCCTCTCCTTGTCTGCTCATCTGGCACACTCCTGGGTATTATGAGAAGCTCTAGAGATGAAGTGAACCAAGACATGCCTAGAGCAATGCTGCTGGAAAACGAGAAGTGAGGCATAACCTTCTGTGACTGGATTTTATTTTCTATTACAACCTAACTTTTAAGATCTCTTGGCTGTGTATGTATGTATGTATGTATGTATGTATGTATGTATGTATGTATGTATTTAATTTTTGTTACTGTTTTTATTGTTTTTATTGTATGATTGTTTTTATTATTGTTAGCTGCCCAGAGTCACTGGTTTGAGATGGGCGGCTATATAAATTTGAATAAATAAATAAATAACTCTGGCAGTAAGGGTGTTTATATATAACTACTACTACTACTACTACTACTACTACATTCAGACTTGCAAGATTCTGTTACTGTTCTTATAATAAAAGTAGTATTAGTATTCATAATTTTGGTTT
Organism: Charina bottae; assembly: GCA_023362775.1. Classification (NCBI taxonomy): domain Eukaryota; kingdom Metazoa; phylum Chordata; class Lepidosauria; order Squamata; family Charinaidae; genus Charina; species Charina bottae. The sequence goes on along the minus strand of JALMGJ010000002.1, from coordinate 94,467,678 downwards.
CCTAGTCTGGTCTACCTTGAAGGGCCGACAAGTCTGCACTTCCTGGGGACGATGGTTAGGCAGTAACTGCAAAGGATTCTGAAAGAAGCAGATTATCTGAACCCTTGGTAGTCAGAACTATTGCCTGATCATGGAACTGAAACTGAGTTGTGTTTTTATCAGTTTTATTGATATGGTTGTTTTATTCAGGCTGCCTTCTCTTGCTTTATGTCTTTTTAACTGTTTTTAATTATTTTTTGGATATTGCAAACCTCCCATGGGCTTCTGGAGTGGGCAGCCATAATAAATTTTTAATGATGATGATGATCGTCTTTAGATAGTGCCTTTCTAAATTACACTTTAAAGATATGTTGCCAGTGAATCGGTGCCACCCACTATCCTGCCAATGCTGAACTTAATTTTAACACAATTTAGCATTTGTCTTCTTTTTTTACAGTTGACTATATTTTGTTTGTCCAAAATTATATAATTCTTTCTGTTTTATCTGCAATTAATAGAGAATTCAGGGACCGATATCTTGTTTCCCAGGATTATTATTATTATATTATTATTTCCCAGGATGATGATGATGATGATGATGATGATGATGATGATGATGATTACCCCAATAGCCAGGCTTGGGGTTGGCTGGTCCACTAGAGCTGCTCTGACCAGCCTTATCGACCAGGGAAATGAGATCTACCACTCTTGGATCAAGTTGCATAGTGTGTGTGTGTGTGTGTGTGTGTGTGTGTGTGTGTAGGGGGTGCGTGTATGTATATATGTATAAATATATTGTTTATTGTTTATTATTGATATTTATTGTTTTAATTGATTTTAAACTTGTTGTGAACCACCCAGGGTCCCTCCTTGTGGGGGAGATGGGCGGGATATAAATGTAATAAATAAATAAAATAAATAAATAAATAAATAAATAAATAAATAAATAAATAATTCTATGTTAAAAAGAGAGAAAACCTATTTAACAAAAGAAAGAAAAAAGCAACAGAAATGACTGTCCCATCCATACCAATTGCTTTTGTTCCAAGCAAGCCATTTTCCACTGATGACTTGCATACCTAGCTGCTTTAACTGGAATATGATGTATCTGCAGCTAAAGGGCATTCTCTAATGGCTGCAGGTATGTATGTACCACTATACTTCTAAAGATGAGGATTTTCTGAGTTTCAGGTATGAGTTTTTCTTTCCTTTTCTGGAGAACTCAGATCTGAGATAGAGAACCTTTGCAAGTATCTGCTTTATCACCAAGAAATGGCCAAGGTTTATGTATTTTTAATATATCCAGCTAGCGTCAGACACTGTGGCCCTGTTTTTCTTTAATTTTCAAAGTTATCTTACAGTTTAAATTATGGAGATATTAATATAAATAATAAGCAATGTAGATAAATGTTTTATATATGTATGTATGTATGTATGTATGTATGTATGTATATATGTATAATGTATAATGTAAATATGTGCATATATTTAAAGTAAAATAGGGTTTTTAGGGTTGGGTTTCAGTAGCCTTAAATCAGCTGATTGGTCTGATCGAGTTTTGTAAATCAGGCAGCATACAAATAGTTGCAATTTTAAAAAATTAACTAAATGCTATAAATGCTCCTTGTCTGCCTAATTTAAATATATCAATTATATTAAACCAGCAGGTTATTATGTAAGGACATTATGAACATAATAAAATGACCCTGGAAAAACCTGGCTCATCCAAAAAGAAAATATTTCCTTTATCTTAAAAAACAACATGAACAAAATGCATGTGACTCTGCCCACTTTGTTTATTTGGAAGTGAGATAACGAGCATAAATCTTGGTTGAAGGCAGTGGGAGTGGGGTATTTAAGAACTGTGTATGGTAAAACAAGAAGTGGGGTCAAGAATAAACATGGAGTGAATACAAAATGAGTGACCAGTACAAAAAATGTAAATTAAGATGTCTTTGTGATACAGAGAAAATAAATGAGAAGCAAATTGGAAAAGAAATATATGAAGGAAGAGGGAATATGTTGAGAGGATTGAGGAAATTCTGGTTGCCTGGAGTTGATTTTCTGAGAAAGACAAGTGGGAACTTAAGGAATAAATGGCAGTGTATGAACATGTGGTATGTGGATGTAGTGGAAGTGTGGATAGTTTGTAAGACTAGAAAGATCTGGAGAGGTATAGTGAATTGTGTCGGCATAAACTAGTTTTAGGTGTGTTTCCTTTCCTAAATCATAGTTCATCCCTTTAATTTCTTGGCTTACTATTTCTTACTTCTTTCCTCCACACTGCATAATACAGCTTACTCTGAAAGAGCATAGTATGATGGATATGTATGTATGTATTAAAATAATGACAGATTGATGGCCATTTGATTCTTTTGCATTGCATTATTTAAAACATGCAGTGAAAATATCTAAATAAAAAACAAGCCACATCCCACCGTATTTTGGCAGTTCATCTATTTAAGTTTCACCTGAAATCCACCAAACTGAGGTATGGACAAAATGATACAGTACTCCCATTCAAATATCAGTATGCTGCTTCACAAAAGGAACCTCACATAGAAGAAGAGATTTCTCTGCTCTAGAAAATAACTTTTGCTTGTAGGTGAAAAGAGAATTTGGATCTCTGCAGACTCAGTCCGATTCATTGAAATAAATGGTCATAGTTCTCTGGAAAGAATTTATAGTACTCAGACGGAGAGAGAGAGAAAGAGACATTAAGATATATGCATGATTTATTTAGTAATGTAGATTTTGAAACTACTCTATTTCCATATAAAAGAAGCATGATTAGTATTTGAAATTCCCCATAGCAGTTTTTCATGTAGTGTTCTCAGTGAAGACCAGCATTACCATATTATGGAAACAAGTTTTTAATTGTTGGTAAAGGAATAAAATGCCTCTACACATTTCCTTGGAAATGTGGATATTATCATGGCTTTGAGCTCTGTGGGTGTTTCAGCTGTACTGTATAATTTCTTTATCTGATTTCAGTAACTCAGAGTTTAGATGGGGATGTGAAACACATGGTGCCCTATAAGAAAAAATAAGCTACAAGCAGTCATTATTACTCCTGTTTTGAAAGCTGAACAATAAAGAACCAGAAAAAATAACTGCTAAAGTCTAAAATGAAAAATGAAAAGTAGAACTTTGAGTGGATTTTCCAATATAGTGTACTAATATTTTGCTTCTTCCATTTTTACTTTACATATTCTGGCAGGCCAAGTCCAAAGTATCCAAATTATAAAAATGAAATATAATATAATCCTTATTACTATCCTAGGTGTCAAACCAATACTCTCTGGGGTACTGTAAACTCTATAATTCAGCTTCCACGATTCCTCTTTCCACCTTTAAACATATGCCAAGTGAAAATCTAAATGACCCCATTCTTAATACTTTGGTTTTCAAATTGGCTTTGTATTTCTATACTTGGATCCCTACCCCTAGTGTACATGATGCTTGTTTGGCAATTTCTATTACTGGATTCCCTTCCTCCTTCCCATCATGATGCACAGATATTCCTGAAATATTTCTATTGTGCTGCACATTGTGGTATGGTCAATAGTTAAAGCCCTCTTCTTTACCTGCAATTAATTGAATGGGGATATATTTTTTTCCCTAAGTGAGCTAAGTGTGGCCCCAGAAAGACTGATTTATCACTTTATCGTGTTTTCATTAATTAATTAACTATGTCACATCAAGTCAATATTGACTGTTCGCGGCTTCTGGTGGGTACATGGCCGACTGAACAGCTGTGTCCACAAGCTCCGTGGACAGAACTGACAATGTGGTGGTGTTTTGGGCTCGGGCAGGCTTTTTCCCAAAGCCCGGAGCATTTTCACAGACAAAGAAAACCCTCGGAATCATCCCATTTGACCTCCAGAATGGCGACTTGCAGCCAGAGAATCGCAAACCGCATCTGCACCAATCTGGTAAGAGCCGCCGGGAGGCCAGGACGTCACCATTTTCAAGCCGTGCTGTAGCCTTTAAGAAACACTAAGTCAAGCCACCCCATTTCTAAATCACCCAATTTATATATTTTTAAAAGTTATATACCCTAAGAGATACTTTTTACAGCAAGGAAAAGCCTTCTCTCTTGGTGCTTATCGTTATCTGTGGGATTAATTTTTACCAATTTTTTTTTTCCAGTTTTGGCTTGTTTCCCTTTTAAATAATAAGGATTGAGAATAAATAATTACCTCCCTGCTATTATTTTTGTACTGAATTTGAAGAATTTAATATTTTCCTACACCTTGAATCTGGTGTTTTGAACCTTTTGCTTTCTGTTGCCACTTTCCCTGGGAGCTGCCTGTTAGCATACTTTCTCTTGTGTCAACAACTTTCAGAAATTTTCCATTAACTCATTAACTCCTACTTCTGCTATTCAAGTATTTAAGGGGCACCATAATCTACTGCCTGAAACATGGAGGATTTCAAGGAGACTTTCTCAAGAGTTGTGTTGTGAGTTTAAACAGTCCATTAAACAGAACTTTTCCGACTCCTGTCAAGCTATTTTGCAAGATATTCGGGACATTGTAGAAAATATCAGCTTTAAAATGTGTCATCTGGCTGGGGAAATTGTGGAAGAAGTTGAGGAATTCAACAACGACAATAGAAATGTCTCTACTGATAGTGAGATTGAAGTTTCTACTGATGATGACCAGATTGTGGAACTGAAGGAATTAAATGGACAGATCGAATTGCAAATTATAAATGGAATTGTTTTCCTGATGGAAAGTTATGGGGAAAAAGAGGTTCTTTTCTGTGGGAGGTTTTTTGCTGAGAAGTCTGATTTTTTAAGGGGGAAGTTGGGCTCTTTGATTTCTCTGTGAAAAATGCCTTGTGATTATTGTGGAGATATGTGAATGGTTTGGTCTAGTTTGAAGTGCGGTAAGGATTTCAGAATGTTTATCTGGATTGCTTTTAAGGCTTGTTTGACTTCATATTGTTTTTCATTGATTTGGATTAAGATTAATAAGGTATAAACAATAATAGTGGTAGGAAGGAAATAATTAAACAAATGTTTTTTTGTGGGGGAAGTTGATTAAGAGGTTTATATATTTCTTTTTTAATACAAGGGGAAGGAGCAATTGTATTTAGTGATTTTTATAATGCACTAATAGAATGATTTATATAAATAATGTGATTTTGATTTGATATAGAGTAAGGGATTGATTGGGGGCGTGGTGGCTCAGCGGGTAAGACGCCAGGCTTGTCGATCGAAAGATCGCAAGTTCGGAGGTTCAAATCATTAGTCCCGTGTGACAGAGTGAGCTCCCGCACTCGCCCCAGCTCTTGCCAACCTAGCAATTCGAAAGCATGCAAATGCAAGTAGACGAATAGGTACCACTTCGGTGGGATGGTAACAGCGTTCCACGTGCATCATGCCGGCCACATGACCGCTGAAGCATCTTCGGACAACGCTGGCTCTTCGGCTAACAAACGGAGATGAGCACCGGCCCCTAGAGTCGGACACGACTGCACAACTGTGCGGGGGGAACCTTTACTAAGGGATTGATTATGGAAATTGCTGTATATTCTTCTTGTTAAAAGTTGGAAGTCACTTCTTTATGTAATTTTAAAATTCTTTGTTTCTTGTGTTCTCACACTTTTTAGGTTTTTCTCTTCTTTTTGTAGTTTCTTTGCTTTTTTGTAGTTTTTATCTTTGCTTTAAATCTAATAAAATTCTTATAAAAATATTGACTGTCAGCAACCACATAAGTAGACCTTTTTCAGGATGATGTGTCCCCAACCTGACCCTTCAGGTCTTGCACTGATCAATGCTATAATTGAATCGATCCATCATGCTACTGGCCAACCTCTTTTTCCATTTCCTTCCATCTTTCTCAGATTTATAGGCTTTTCAGGAGAGCTCTGTCTTTCATAATGTGTCCATTTCTTCAATGTCCAACTTTCACTTCCATAGATTGTCACAGGGAAAAGAATTGGCAGCAGGATTCTGATCTTTGTATCTCTCTTTCCATGTAGGGCTCTAATCTGTGTTGGGTGATCCTCAACATTTTGCTAGCATGTAAAATTAAGAATATTGTATGATAGTCTGCATACTCTGTTAAGTCCTTTTGTTTGATATTGATATGAAGTCTGACCTCTTGCAATCTGTTGGCCACCATGTCATTTTCTAGATTTTCTGGCATAGCTTGGTTAGATCTTTTATTAATCATTCTGCTGCTGCATGATATTTTTCTGTAAATAGTCCATCAATTCCTGTAGGCTTCTGACTTGGCAATGACTATAGTGCTGACCTGACTTCATCTTCTAGTACTAGAGGGTCTTGTAAATATGGAATATCTTCTAAGCTATCTTGGATGTTGACTTCTCTACTGTACAGTTCCATTATACTTCTTTCATCTTTGTTTGACCTTCTTTCAATCGGTTACTCTGTGTCCATTGGCATCCTTTAGCATACCAACTTGAGGTTGGAACCTCTTCTGAGTTCAGGGATCTTTTGAAGGCTTTCCTTGTTTTTAAAGTCTTTACAAATGTCACGGTAATAGTGCTTCTTGTCTCTTGAAACAGTTGCCTGAATTTTTTTTTAAGTTTCTTCCTTTCTCTTTCTTGGCTTTGGTTTCTCTTCAGTTCTGGGTAATTTCCACTGTCTGTTCTGACATCCAGTTTGTTTTCTTCTGTTTCTTCATCTTTTGCACTGCCTTTTCATATTCTTCCTTAGCAACTTGTTTGACTTCATTCTGCAGTTCCTATGTCTGTTGGTTTCTGTCAAGTTCAGGACCTCAAAGTTGTTCTTGATGTCCTCCTTGAAAGTGGCAGGTGTATGTTCAAGATCATATTGTGGAAACCAGTTGGCTTTCTTCTACTACTTTTACTTGACTTGGAACCCTTCGGGGGAAGATGGGCAGTAATATAAATTTAATAAATAAATAAATAAATCTGCACATGAGCAGTTCATGATTTTGTTTCATAGTCACCCAACAGACGTATCTTTTCTGTAATAACTCCCCCGATGGGGGAGATGGGTGGTAATATAAATTCAAATAAATAAATAAATAAAATAACTGAGTGATGTCCATGGATATAGATGTCATTTGGGTTGTTTAAAGGCTGTCTTAACAATGAAGAAATTGTAAGATTGTCAGAAACTAGCAACTAGATAGTTGTTATCCTGCTTTATTTCTTTTTCCTAGACCATAATCGAGCTATATTTTCCTTCTCATTATTCTCAACTTTGGCATTCTAGTCTCCAACCACAAACGGCATATCTTCCTTGCAGGTTCTGTCGATATCAGATTGAACTTGATCATAAAAATTGTCAACCTCCTCTTCTTCTGCATCAGTGGTTAGATAAACTTGGATAACATCATATTAAAGAGTTGTCCGCAAAGTCTAATAGATATTATTCAGTCATTGACCACATTGTACCTAGGTATTGTCCTTGCTACATCTTTCCTGACTGTGAAAGCAACAGTGGTTGCTTCTTTGCTTTTCATGTCCTGAGTAGTAAACAGTACAATTTTCTGAGATGAAAGTGTTCAGTTCCAGTTCATATCAATTCACTGATGCCTAAGATGACAATGTCTAGTTGATTGATTTTACCTTTCATTCTGCTGAGCTTTCCCATGTTCATGCTTGTTACATTCTATATTTCCACTACAATTGTCCTTTGCACTTCACGTTTTCTTTTCCTGCATGGCAACATCAGCAACTAGAGGTCCTGAAGGCATTAAGCCACGTCATGAACCCCATTAGAACTCCAAAACATCCTCATATCTTCTTCAGCAGCATGTTGAGTGGCGTCTGACCTGAGGGGCCTAATCATCCTGCACTATATTCTAAGTCTCTCATTTTATGTTTTCCAACTATGTGGTTTTCTTGGTAAAATACAGGAATGGTTTACCATTGCCTTCTCCAATGCAATATGAAATAACTTTGCTATAGTGATATCTGGCCCCAAAATCTTCCTATATCACTGATATAAGTACTTTTTAGTACTTTTTAGCTGGGCAGCTGGGTGACCATTCTGGGAGTACACATTCTTAGCATACACTCCCATCATTCTTTGCTCATCCCTCCCAGGAACACACAGACACACACATCCACCATTATGAGGCCCCATAGCAGGTCTTGAGGGGACTTAACATGTTAACTAGTTGAAGATGACAAGACCAAATTTATTTCATTATTTACAAGAATCTGAATTCCTCCAGTTAACCTGTATGTAGCTAAGAAAATAACTCACCCTATCATAATGCCTAATTACTTTTTGTAAAACTAAGTGTATTCTACATGTGTGTGATTGATTTTTTGAATACACATTATAGCCACAATAAGATCTATACATGTTGGTGCACCATGCATTTTCTTTCTATATATGTGACTCATCATATTGGTAGATCAATTTCAGAAGCTTGTAGCAATTACTTACAGTGGGATAATAATCACCAGGAAACAGTTTTATTATTTTTGCTGAAATCCAGATTCATAAACCTGATAATCTGCTGCTTAATTTTCAGTAAATGATAATGGACCCAGAGTTATTAATAAGGATTTTTTTTCCTTCAAGAGTCACAACTTGCTTGTAGGACTGGAAATTAAATATTCAAAGTATTAATATATTTTCAAGACATGTAACAATATAAATAAGGACTGCCGAGTGGTATATAATAGCCTCCTGCAACATCTGTGCATTCCTGGAGACAGATGTGGCTGGTTTAATGAGCTGATGTCAAGTACTGTGTTGCTGCTCCTGCAACTTCCAAAGCAGATCTTCTAAATCAAAGCTAAAGCATTGCACAGTCCTAGAAATTACATAACCATAGTAATTTATTCCAGTTGCAGTGGCTGCAGTGGTATTATGCTAAGCCATTTTTATTTTAACCATCACTTACTGAGTTATTACTCGGTATATTTGGATTCACACATAGCATAAGCCATGATTTACCATAATGTCTGAGTTCACACTAGGACAACACCAAAGAGACTGCATTTGACTTTGTGTGATATAGGATCCTGGGAAGAGTAAAATGGCTCATATGCAGCATTCTCGTATAAATTATATTTGTTTTATTAAGATGAGAAAAGATGAGAATCTCAGGAAGTATGTTTTCTCAAAGAATATTCTCTATAAAGAATAGAGAATAGAGCCAATATTCAGCCAAAGTGGCTGCATGTAACTATTACTGGTGATTTCCAAAAACTATTTAGCTTTGATCAAACTGTGACATAAGTTTCAGATTGCCAACATTCGCTGGATCATGGAAAAAGCAAGAGAGCTCCAGAAAAACATCTACTTCTGCTTCATTGACTACGCTAAAGCCTTTGATTGTGTGGATCACAACAAACTGTGGCAAATTCTTAAAGAGATGGGAGTACCAGACCACCTTACCAGTCTCCTGAGAAACCTGTATGCGGGTCAAGAAGCAACAGTTAGAACCGGACATGGAACAACCAATTGGTTCAAAATTGGGAAACAAGGCTGTATATTATTACCCTGCTTATTTAACTTATATGCAGAGTACTTCATGAGAATGCCGGGCTGGATGAATCACAAGCCGGAGTTAAGATTGCCAGGAGAAATATCAACAACCTCAAATATGCAGACGATACCACCCTAATGGCAGAAAGTGAAGAGGAACTAAAGAGCCTCTTGATGAGGGTGAAAGAGGAGAGTACAAAAGCTGGCTTGAAACTCAACATTAAAAAAAAAACTCAGATCATGGCATCTGGTCCCATCACTTCCTGGCAAATAGAAGGGGAAGAAATGGAAGCAGTGACAGATTTTATTTTCTTGGGCTCCAAGATCACTGCAGACGGTGACTGCAGCCATGAAATTAAAAGACGCTTGCTCATTGGGAGGAAAGGTATTGCAAACCTAGACAGCATATTAAAAAGCAGAGACATCTCCTTGCCGACAAAGGTCCGTATAATTAAAGCTATGGTTTTCCCAGTAGTAATGTATGGCTCCGAAATCAGATTGATTATATACCTTGCAGCCAAAGATGGAGAAGCTCTATACAATCAGCAAAAACAAGACCTGGAGCTGACTGTAGCTCAGATCATGATCTTCTTATCGCAAAATTTAGGCTTAAATTGAAGAACGTAGGGAAAACCACTAGATCATTCAGGTATGACCTAAATCATATCCCTTATGAATATACAGTGGAGGTGAGGAATAGGTTTAAAGGATTAGATCTGGTAGACAGAGTGCCTGAAGAACTATGGATGGAGGTTCGTTACATTGTACAGGAGGCAGCAACTAAAACCATCCCAAAAAAAAGAAATGCAAGAAAGCAAAGTGGCTGACTGATGAGGCTTTACAAATAGCTGAGGAAAGAAGGGAAGCAAAAGGCAAGGGAGAAAGGGAAAGATATAAACAACTGAATGCAGAATTCCAGAGAATAGCAAGGAGAGATAAGAAGGCCTTCTTAAATGAACAATGCAAAGAAATCGAGGAAAACAATAGAATGGGGAAGACTAGAGATCTCTTCAAGAAAATCGGAGATATCAAGGGAATGTTTTGTGCAAAGATGGGCATGATAAAGGACAAAAAAGGCAGGGACGTAACAGAAGAAGAAGAGATTAAGAAGAGGTGGCAAGAATACACAGAAGAACTATACAAGAAAGATCTTAATATCCCTGATAAATACAATGGTGTGGTCACTGACCTTGAGCCGGACATCCTAGAGAGTGAAGTCAAGTGGGCCTTAGGAAGCATTACTAACAACAAAGCTAGCGGAGAAGACAGTATCCCAGCTGAGCTATTTAAAATCCTAAAAGATGATTCTGTTAAAGTGCTGCACTCAATATGCCAACAAATTTGGAAAATTCAACAGTGGCCACAGGATTGGAAAAGGTCAGTTTACGTTCCAATTCCAAAGAAAGGCAATGCCAAGGAATGTTCAAACTACCGTACAATTGCGCTCATTTCACATGCTAGCAAGGTTATGCTCAAAATCCTACAAGCTAGGCTTCAGCAGTATGAACCGAGAACTACCAGAAGTGCAAGCTGGGTTTCGAAGAGGCAGAGGAAGTAGAAATCAGATTGCCAACATTCGCTGGATCATGGAAAAAGCAAGAGAGTTCCAGAAAAACATCTACTTCTGCTTCATTGACTACGCTAAAGCCTTTGATTGTGTGGATCACAACAAACTGTGGCAAATTCTTAAAGAGATGGGAGTACCAGACCACCTTACCTGTCTCCTGAGAAACCTGTATACGGGTCAAGAAGCAACAGTTAGAACCGGTCATGGAACAACCGACCGGTTCAAAATTGGGAAAGGAGTACGACAAGGCTGTATATTATCACCCTGCTTATTTAACTTATATGCAGAGTACATCATGAGAAATGCCGGGCTGGATGAATCACAAGCCGGATTTAAGATTGCCGGGAGAAATATCAACAACCTCAGATATGCAGATGATACCACCCTAATGGCAGAAAGCGAAGAGGAACTAAAGAGCCTCTTGATGAGGGTGAAAGAGGAGAGTGCAAAAGCTGGCTTGAAACATTAAAAAAACCCAGATCATGGCATCTGGTCCCATCACTTCCCTGAAAATAGAAGGGGAAGAAATGGAAGCAGTGACAGATTTTATTTTCTTGGGCTCCAAGATCACCGTGACTGCAGCCATGAAATTAAAAGACGCTTGCTTTTGGGAGGAAAGCTATGGCAAACCTAGACAGCGTATTAAAAAGCAGAGACATCACCTTGCCAACAAAGGTCCGTATAGTTAAAGCTATGGTTTCTCCAGTAGTAATGTATGGCTGTGAGAGTTGGACCATAAGGAAGGCTGAGCGCCGAAGAATTGATGCTTTCGAACTGTGGTGCTGGAGAAGACTCTTGAGAGTCCCTTGGACTGCAAGGAGGTCAAACCAGTCAATCCTAAAGGAAATCAACCCTGACTGCTCATTGGAAGGACAGATGCTGAAGCTGAAGCTCAAATACTTTGGCCACCTAATGCGAAGAGAGGACTCACTGGAAAAGACCCTGATGCTGGGAAAGACTGAGGGCAAAAGGAGAAGGGGACGGCAGAGGATGAGATGGTTAGATAGCATCACCGATGTAATGAACATGAATTTGAGTAAACTCCGGGTGACAGTGGAGGACAGGAAGGCCTGGCGTGCTATGGTCCATGAGGTCACGAAGAGTCGGACACGACTAAACGACTGAACAACAACAACAACAAATGTATGGCTGTGAGAGTTGGACCCTAAGGAGCTCTGAGTGCCGAAGAATTGATGCTTTCGAGCTGTGGTGCTGGAGAAGACTCTTAAGAGTCCCTTGGACTGCAAGGAGGTCAAATCAGTCAATCCTAAAGGAAATCAACCCTGACTGCTCATTGGAAGGACAGATACTGAAGCTGAAGCTCAAATACTTTGGCCACCTAATGCGAAGAGAGGACTCACTGGAAAAGACCCTGATGCTGGGAAAGACTGAAGGCAAAAGGAGAAGGGGACAGCAGAGGATGAGATGGTTAGATAGCATCACCGATGTAATGAACATGAACTTGAGCAAACTCCGGGAGACAGTGGAGGACAGGAAGACCTGGCGTGCTATGGTCCATGAAGTCACGAAGAGTCGGACACGACTAAACAACTGAACAACAACAACAAACCTCTGATTTAGTGTGTTTTTCTTACTCTGTACAATCTAGCAATAGGATTTCTTCAAGGAGCTTACTTGGATGCATGGATTGGTATAATAATGAGAGTCCTGCCTGAAAATGGGAAAATAGACATACATTTTGAGATGACACATATGAGTAGTATACACATTGTTCTCATGAGAAGCAGAGTCAAAATCCAACAGTTTAAATAATTTCTCATTTGTATTCTCTTTTCTTCCTAGAGTTAACAATTGAGTAAACAGCCTACCACTGTCCTTGATTCAAAGCTATTTAGTTTCAAACAGAGTTTGGCCTTGAGCTTATCAGGACATGTGGAATAGCTGCCATAGAGAGAGAGATGCATCCAAGAATAAATTAACTCTCACAGGCAGTAACTAGGACTTAAGGGACAAAAATGCTACAGATGTCAAATTATAGATTATTACTTAAAAGAATAGTCTTTGCATCCATTAGTTAAATGTTTGTATTTAGTACATTGGGCTGGCTGCAGAAACCTTACCTGGTTTTAGATTATAATATTAAAAATTCTATGAAGTTATTTTTTGTCAGCTTGACAAAATACCTTGATATTAATTGTAGTTACTACATAATGTAATAGTGAAATTAAGCTATCAACCTAGTAAATGCTCTATACATAATATCATTTTCTTTTAAATAATGAATGGGCTTTGGCTACATGTTCAGTTCCAATTTCTAGAAAACATTTCTTCATATAAGAGAAGATTAAAAGTTACTCTCTTTGATACATAAATATGAAGTATCTAACTCTGTAGATATTTATTCCCAGGAAGAAAGTGGTACTCCTGGACAATAGGATTTATTTGTTTATTTTTAAGTTACAAAGTAACAACTTTTTATACTGTCCACTCAAACAAGTCCAGGAGTTTAAAATAGCAATATAAAATTTCCCTAACTAACACCCATCAACTCCCCACAAAAATTAACCCAATCACTCCAAATATGAAAACAACAGCAAAACATAACCCACAGTAGCCACACAGTCACTGCTGGATTATGGGTTAATGCCTGCTTTAAAAAAAGTGTAATAACTACTTTCCAGAATGCTAGGAATTTAAGTAGAATATCAATGTGGAGATTATTAAAGTACATGAATTCTTGTATCAATATGAAATGGCACATTATATATTTCTTACCAGCCTGGTTTTCCTTCTCTCATATTACTTATTGTAGCTGGGAACCATTGTCAAGCAGGCTGTCATTATTCAGCTTTTTTATCAGACCTGAAAAGTAGAAAAGCAGATCTGCCAGTTCTTTTACAGCATCTTGAGCCTGGATATCTACCAGTCCCATTGTATTTCAGCGTTGAATGTTGACTTTGAAAAGTGCCAATGTGAATGATAATAAGTAAATTTTTCCTTAAGACAATCCCTCCATTTGGCTGTCATATGCTGTAGTTTATCTAAAGCCATATCTATAACAAGCAGATATTGTTTCAGAAACTCTGAAGGAAATATAAGGCAGTCAGTGTCTAGCCTGTACATATAGAATGGGCATTAGCAGACAAAGTGCGAGTAGTAAGAACTGTGGTAGAAAGTCAACTTTTAACGTTCGACTCTTGAATTTAAGGGAAACTAAAATGTGATCACAGTGTGTACCTTGGTCTTCAAAAAAACCAGTCTTAATAATCTCAGGGTAATAATGCAGAAGACAAGATTTTTTAGCAGGAAAAGCTCATGGGAGAAGGAGCTCAAAACCAGTGGGACTTCCTAAAAGAAATGATACTGAAAGTGTAATCTCAAACAATTCTGTCAAGCAAAAAAAAAAAAAAAAAGAGCAAGGGAAATGAGTGTGAGTGCACAAATGGTGAAAGGTATTGAAAGAAATTGCTTATGGTCCATGAAAAATCCTGAAGATTGAATGGTATACCAGATATCTAGAGGGAAGAAACTGTTCTCTCTATCTGCAAAATGGGGAGACGGAGGATCTGAAGAACTAATACCTGGAAAGGTTGTAGAGTAGAGAATAAATCAATCAGTCTGTAAGCACCTTAAAAATAATGCAATGACTACTAGAAGTCAGCATGGACTTGTCTAGAACAAGTTTTTTTTCAGACTAATCTTATTTCATGTTTTGAAATGGTAACTTCCTTAATAGACTGTGGCAACTTTGTGGGCCAGGGCCTTCTTCAGCAGTGGTCTCTAGCTTCAAAATGGTGGGCATGACTGAGCAAAGCTCCACCCCCTTTGTATGTATGTGCAGTGCATGTTAAAAAGGGGCAAGTCTTCAATTGCTGTGTCATGCCCAATATGTCCATCACTGCAGACATCCCTGGTGTGAATATAATTTATCTTGATGTAAGCAAAGCATTTAACAAACTACCCCATTACATTTTGAATAGCAAATTATCTCAATATAAACATGATGACATATTTATTTACTGGATATTTGGTCCAATAGCTGGCATGAAAACTTTAATCAAAGGGTGCTCCACAATAGTTCCTCATCAAAGTAGAGTGATATAACAAGTAGGTGCCGCAGAGTTTATTCCTGTTCTTGGAATTATTCAACATTTGTATTCATCATTTAAATAAAAAGCAGGATGAAATACTCATAAGCATCTGCAAGTTATACAAAATTGGGTAGGGAGAGCTAATGTAGTAGCTGATGGGGGGGAATCTTGGCTAAGTTTAAGAAGTCAGCTGAAAACAACAGAATTAAATTGCAAATGCACTTAGGGTGTGGGTACATAATGGCCCTTCAGAGGTTGCTGAAATACAACCCCCAACAGCTCCAGTCAGAATGGCCAGTATGTACTTCAGCAACATCTGGAGGACCATATGTTGTGTACCCATTACTTCTAGTTAAGAAAAAACGTGTACAGGTATAGGATGAAGAATATATATTTTCTAAGACTGTGTGTGAAAATGATCCTGGCACTGAAGTAGATCACATGTCAAATGTGAGTTAGCAGTGTGACATTGTTGCCAAAAAGAAAAATGCAATGTTAGGATGCATCAACAGAAGTGTAATTTCCAAATCATGGAAAGTAATAGTTCCAGTATATTCTGTATTAGTGAGATCCATCTCAGGTGTGTGCCCAATTTTGGGTGCCAGATTTTAAGGAAGATTAAGCAGCTGAAAACAGATGCAAATAATCAAAATGAGATCGCTCAGATATTTGGAAACTAAATCTCTCAGGGGATTTAGGAAGAGGAAACTGGATATGTTTAGCCTTGAGAAAAGGCCAATGTTCTTGACCGGAGAATAGAAAATATCTACAGTTATGGATGATTGGAAACCCCTTATAGACTTTTTGCATGAAATGGGAAAAATGCATTTATGACTTGTGGTTTTGATGATCAGGGGGGAAAATTGGATAATAGAAAAAAAGTGAGCTTTTTTTAAATCATAGAGTAAGAGATAACTTTGTAATCATACTTATATTTGCTGCAAAGGAAATTGGAAGCTTCTTTCTATTTCTTTTTATTCTTTCCTTCTACACTTCTGTCATTTCTTTTTTCATTCTCTTTCTTTTTTGTTCTCTTTATTCTGTATTGGTTTGTATTAGTTTTTATGTTCTCTTTAAAACTTTTAATAAAATTTAGATATATAAAATTAAAAGGAGAAAAAGATGACTGAAGGAGTATGTGATTGTTCTTTTCAAGTACCTCAAGGGGCACTTCACTGAAGAAGGCCATGACCTGTATTTTATCATCTCAAATACAGGACATGGAATAAGTTACAGGAAGGAAGATTCTACTTTGAATGTTAGGAAAAACGTCCTAATGGCAGTAATAGTTTAACAGTGGGACCAATTACTGAGGGAGACAGGAGGCTCCCATTTATTGGAAATGTTGAAGTAGAAACTGGACAGCCACTTGTCTGGGACAGCTTAATTTAGATTCTTGCACCTGGGTTGAACTTGATGGCCTAAAAAAATCCTTCCAAGGATTCTAAGATTGCCAATATTTTAAGAAAAAAAATTCTCCTAACCGGGATAATGTCAACATTTTCTACATTGAGTTCTTCATAGGATAAATACACAAGCAAGTTATTGAAAAGGATTGTCTTTTATGTCACCACATATAAGGCTACATTGATATGTATGTCTGTGCTACTTTAAAGGAGCTGATTAATACAACTTTATGCATATATTCTGACTTATTCAGCACTCTGGGATCATGATATATCAGAGAAATGACAATTTTACTGTGAAGAAATTTAAAGCTACATTGAGTGAAGGGTGGATCTGTGTAGATCATGAATATATTATTGAATCATATATCATACGAGAATAATAAATGGGGCTAATTACTATTAAATCCAACTTTTATTTTAAAAAATTCCTTACTAGCCATCATTTTCACTTTCTCTCATATCTCTTCATCCATAACACATTTGTTTGCATCAGTTACCCACCTGGGTAATATGATAAAACACAGGACAGAACGCAGTATACAAAATTCAGGTCTAATTTGTAGATCAGGGGAGACAACCTAATCTGCAGGTGTTTTAGACTACAATTTCCACAATTCTTCCTCATTAGACAAGCTGACTTGGGTAAGTAGGAATTGAAATCCAAAATATTTAGTGAGCATGTGTTCTCTGATTCTGCTATAGAGTCCATATAAGGTTGGGCAACCTATGACCTTTGAGGTAGGAATTACAGGGGGGAAAATATGATAGACCTTAGAATAGAGTTCACAAAGTTTTAAAAATAAATAAAACACCCCGTTCTCCTCACCCCCTCCCAAAAAAACACTTGGGAAAAGAAATAGAAGATCCTGACCATGTGTATGATGTGACCATAGCCATTACATGATTTCCATGCCCATTGCAACTTTCATCCACAATAAGAAATGGAGCAGCAACTTGTCAAAAACAGTTGTCCATCCTACTTGACATAAGGGACAATTATATCTCCATATTGCTTTTTATTCCTCCTATTTTATGGCTTATACATGAATCTCTCCGATTACATCAGCCTGCCCCATCAGATCTAGCAGAGAAGGCATGCTGAGGGACATACATTTGGTGGGTCCCAGGCATCGTGCCTTCTCTGCTGTGGCACACGCTTGTGGAACATTCTTTCCCCCAGTATTAGATGAGCTCCATCACTTTTGATCTTCTGGAAGTCCCTCAAGACCTGGTTATGTCACCAGGCCTGGGCTCCCAGGGAACCAAAGACATGGCTTCATTGCTGAGTTAACTATCCTTATTCTCTCTTGCATATGGTTTGAATATTTGTTTTTTATCATATTTATATTTTAATATTGATTTTTATATTTTTATATTGATTGTTTATGTATGTGTTGTTTTATTGGATTGTTGTGAGCCACCTAGAGTCGCTTTTCTGTGAGATGGGTGGCTACACAAATTTGATTGATTGATTGATTAATTAATTAATTAATAACTCTTTCTGGCAAGAATGCTGAGTAAATTTCATCCTTTGTTAGGAAAAAGGCCAATTGCTCAGATGGTTCCTCAAGAGGAGCTTAATGTTTAGAAACTATACAAAGGTTATCCTTAAAATGCAACAGCCATTTGGGAAAAATGAATTCTCACTTATAGCCTTTCCCAAGTAAGGGGGCTTCTTAAGGCCTGCATATGAAAGTTTGGGGGAAGTGTTTGGAGAGAGGAGGAGAAGAGAAATAGCTAGCTCTAAAGGCATTTTGGTGTGCAAGTATCTCTTTCTGAGGATATAATATGTAGTAACACACAGTTGTTAGGATTAAATGTACTGTGTCCCTCTCCTGATGGTATATTCTCATTTTTGTAAATAACTGAAATGTGTCTGTGAAATTTCCAACCTCTGAAAGAAAGCCCAATTGGCAGCCAGCAGGAGAACATTAATTCTGCAGGGAGGTCAATTTTACTAGACTGTCTTATACTACATAAAAATACTTTTGCTTCTGAATATTCATGGTACTTACAAAAGACCTGTATTGAAAACAAAGTGTTCACATAATGTTGTATTACCTTTAATACCTTTACCTTTTAAATGGCAGCTTTACTGAATGCTTGTGAAGTTGGATTGATTTTAAAATAAATAAATAAATAAAACAGTGACTGTGAAGCAAAATCAAGTAAATAAATCACCTTGCAAGTACATTATAAAGTTCTGTTGAATTGTACATCCATTCCAGAAAGCCTTTGGGAGTATTTATTTATTATCACCCTCACATGGATGAAGAATAAATTTTGCTGTGCTATTCATTTAACATATAACCTAGAGCTACAGCATAGTCTTATGTTCCAACTCTCCAATGGATTTCTACTATCTGAATTTGAGAGTTTTTCTCTCAGTTCATATGTTTTCTTTTATAGTCATGATCCGTAAATATGAAATATAATAGAGAAGTCTCTCAACCACTATTATTAGTTCTTGTCCCACAGAGTTCAATACTGTTAAGTTATAGCTTTATGTGGTGGCCAAGGAGGAGTGGACAAAGCAATCTGTATTCTTCCATAGCAAAATGGTCTGCTCTCTTCATCGGAAAAGGGATTCATAAGATGAACAGTTTTGTTACGCAGCTCATGTGTGTTGTACATGCGGACACACATACATATATCTCTTCGATTGGTACATACATATATACATATTTCAATGTGCTGTTGCTGAGGATGAGATGTACTTGTTGGTGTTTATTTCCCAATTATTTCAAGAGCTTTGGGAAGAGCTGCAAAAGATTTATGGATTTAATAAAAGGCTTAGGAAGTTATGAATAATAAAAGGTCAGCTGGAAAACAATGAAAGAAGAAACACTCTTGTAATGGGTGCATTTTACTTTTTAATGTCGAAGACAGAAAGTTTGAATAAATTGTCTTTAGATAGAAATTTGAAACATGCAACATAGCTGACCTTTTGTTGTCTTTGAGCCAGTGGTACCACTCAGAAGGTTTTGGTAGACAGAAAAACTGTTATCAATGAGTTGCTGACCTTGCTTCCATCCTTGAAATATTTGTGAATTTTTCTGGTGGCTACCATCTGTTATAACATTTATCTGGTTCTATTCAGTGAGATCTCCTTGACATGGCAAGCTGTACATTTATGCTGAAGGGTGAGAAAAGTTGACACTTTGGGAGACAAGAGTGTGAATGTTATGGTTCTATTTCCCACCCACCTCCTCATGACTTCCTGATAGTTATATAGCAGTAATTTTCACTTGTCCTTTATTCCAGCAAAATGGGAGTTGCCTAGGAGGCCTTGCACCGCCATATGCGGCTCGTTCTTTGCACAGTGTAGCTGATGTATTGCTTTTGAATCAGGGAAGAGAATCAAAGTATTTGCCAAGCCAAGAGATGCTAAAGATTTTATTGTGAACTTTTCTGACTACCCTTCTACAAAAACAGCTATGAAGGGTTCGTTACATCCCAGTCATCTCTTTAAATGGGCAGGGAGGGGAATCCAAATGTTCCGAAAGCTGAAGCAGCTCTGCCATGAGGAAATGCTGCAAGATGCTGGGTCTTCTTACCTTTGAAAAAAAGAGGAGGGAGAATGTTAATATGAATATGGAAACTTATATATGTTTGGAGAAAGTACCACAAAAAAAATTCTTTACAAATAGTTGGAATAGCAAAACATGGCAGTTCTACATACTGAAATTGTGGAACGTTCTACCTCAAGAGGTAGGCAATGGCTACTAATTTTAAATTTTAATGGCTGTTGTGGGTCTTCCGGGCTGTGTGGCCATGTTCTGGAAGTTGTGGTTCCTAACGTTTCGCCAGCATCTGTGGCCAGCATCTTCAGAGGGCAGGAGCACAGACAGAAGCGAAATCTCTGTGCCCAGGTAGAGTGGCAATGTTTTGTTTGTTTTCTATTTATAGAGCTAAATTATAGGAGATTAGGTGGAGTTTTTTGTTGTGTTGAAATGTTAACGAGTAGCTGATGAGCGTGATTAGCATGTTCATTGTGAGAAGTATTCCCATGTCCTGGTGGTTGGACTGAGTTCGTTGACCTTTTGCAGGCTGTGTTTTTCAGGACTGGTAGCCAGGTTTTGCTAATTTTTAGACTTTCTTCCTTTTTATTGTAACTGCTGGTGTTTGTGAATTTCAGTGGCTTCTCTGTATAATCTGGTGTAGTGGCTTTTGGTGTTGTCCAGTATTTCTGTGTTTTCAAATAGGATTTTGTGTCCCATTTGCTTGAGAGCATGTTCAGCTACTGAAGATTTTTCCGGTTGCTGTAGTCTGCAGTGTCTTTCGTGTTCTTTTATCCTGGTGTGAATGCCTCGTTTTGTGGTTCCAATGTATACTTGTCCGCAGCTGCATGGTATGCGGTATACTCCTGCAGCGGTGTGGGGGTCCCTTTTGTCTTTTGCTGATTTTAGCATTTGTTGTATTTTTCTGGTGGGTCTGAAGACTGTTTAAAAGTTGTGTTTTTCCATCAGTTTTCCCATGCGGTCAGTGACTCCTTTGATGTAGGGCAGGAATACTTTGTTTGTGGGGGGCTGTTTTTCTTCAGTTGGATGTTGTCTTCTTGGTTTGATGGCTCTTTTTATTTCATTATTGGAATAGCCATTCGCCTGTAGGACCCAATTCAGATGGTTAAGTTCATTGTTGAGAAATTGGGTTTCACAGTTTCGATTAGCACGATCCACTAAGGTTTTGATCATGCCTCTCTTTTGTCGTGGGTGGTGATTGGAATTTTTGTGCATATACCGGTCTGTATGGGTGGGTTTTCTGTATACTTTGTGTCCTAGTTTGAGGTCTGGTTTGCGTATGACCAGCGTATCTAAAAATGGAAGTTTGCCGTCAGTTTCTTTTTCCATAGTGAATTGTATATTGGGGTGGATGCCGTTTAGGTGGTCCAGAAATTTCTCCAGTTCTTCTTCAGTATGACAACAAATTGCGAAGGTGTCATCCACGAACCGGAACCAGACTGTTGGTGTAATGGGAGCCGATTCCAAAGCCTGTTTTTCAAAATATTCCATGTAAAAGTTTGCTGTGGACAAGTATACATTGGAACCACAAAACGAAGCATTCACACCAGGATAAAAGAACACGAAAGACACTGCAGACTACAGCAACCGGAAAAATCTTCAGTAGCTGAACATGCTCTCCAGCAAACGGGACACAAAATCCTATTTGAAAACACAGAAATACTGGACAACACCAAAAGCCACTACACCAGATTATACAGAGAAGCCATTGAAATTCACAAACACCAGCACAGTTACAATAAAAAAGAAGAAAGTCTAAAAATTAGCAAAACCTGGCTACCAGTCCTGAAAAACACAGCCTGCAAAAGGTCAACGAACTCAGTCCAACCACCAGGACATGGGAATACTTCTCACAATGAACATGCTAATCACGCTCATCAGCCACTCGTTAACATTTCAACACAACAAAAAACTCCACCTAATCTCCTATAACTTAGCTCTATAAATAGAAAACAAACAAAACATTGCCACTCTACCTGGGCACAGAGATTTCGCTTCTGTCTGTGCTCCTGCCCTCTGAAGATGCTGGCCACAGATGCTGGCGAAACGTTAGGAACCACAACTTCCAGAACACGGCCACACAGCCCGGAAGACCCACAACAGCCATCGAACTCCGGCCGTGAAAGCCTTCGACAATACATTTTAATTTTAATTTTAAAATGGGATTAAACCAATTTATGAAAATAAGGCTAGCATTGGTGGCCACTGGGCATGATGGATATGTACTGTATTTTCACCCATAACTAAGGCAGTATTTCTCTCAAAATCAGTTGCTGGGAGCAGGAACAGGATGCTATTGTGCTTGGCAGTCGCATGTTGGTTTTTTACAGGCATCTGATCAGCCCCCATGGGAATAGAATACTGTGTTCAATATGTCTTTGACCTGATCCAGCACAATGATCTAATGTCCCTAAAGTCTTCTGTACCTTACATGTACAGAGTTGTGTTCAGGGCCTCAGGGTACTGAAATGAGAAAGCTGAATGGAAAGAAACTAGTCACAGATTAAGGTCTGATATTGGAATTTTGTTGTTCAGTCGTTTAGTTGTGTCCGACTCTTCGTGACCTCATGGACCATAGCACGCCAGGCCCTCCTGTCCTCCACTGTCTCCCGGAGTTTACTCAAATTCATGTTTGTTACATCAGTGATGCTATCTAACCATCTCATCCTCTGCCGTCCCCTTCTCCTTTTCCCTTCAGTCTTTCCCAGCATCAGGGTCTTTTCCAGTGAGTCCCGTCTTCGCATTAGGTGGCCAAAGTATTTGAGCTTCAGCTTCAGTATCTGTCTTTCCAATGAGCAGTCAGGGTTGATTTCCTGTAGGTATTTCCTGTAGGTATTTTTTGTAGGTAGATATTGGAATAGCTAAGGGCTTTTGTCTAAAATTGGCTCTGCCATATTGAGGAGGCCATTCAGTGCTCTGACTCCTTGCCTATTTAAGACTGAAATGAAAATTGGCATGAAAATTAATATGGATTGGAATACTTGCAACAGACTTATGTAAAGGGGTGGAAGGAAGGACTGTTATGTCCTGGGTACATATAGAACAGACTTCCCTAACGTACATTTAGAATATATTGGGACTAAGACTTGCAATATTTCCCAGCCAGCTTGACTTGTGCTTTCCTTTATTCTGCAAATAAATGCTTGTCTACAGTTATTAGAAAACTGTTCTGTTCTGACTGCATCTGACTGATCATGTATCTTATGGTGACATACACAATTCCCTCATAGAGGCATTATGGCCTCTTTGAAGGCAGTATACATATTAATGGGGGGGAAACTTGATATGGGGAGATGAATTAATGAAATCTCAGTCAGATGAAGTGGTAAAGGACATTTCCTTTGTGTGAGATGGCTATATATAGATATATAGATATAGCTAGCTAGCCATCTCACACAAAGGAAATGTCCTTTACCACTTCATCTGACTGAGATTTCATTAATTCATCTCCCCCATATCAAGTTTTTCCCCCCATTAATATGTATACTGCCTTCAAAGACGCCATAATGCCTCTATGAGGGAATTGTGTATGTCACCATAAGATACATGATCAGTCAGATGCAGTCAGAACAGAACAGTTTTCTAATAACTGTGTATATATATATATATATATATATATATATATATATATATATATATATATACATACATACATACATACATACATATACATACATACATACATACATACATACATACATACATACATACAAACAATAGTGAAAGATAGCAAAGAAATTGTAGAAAGTCATGTATCATAGCCTGGATAGGCTGCCCATGCCATCTCATAATAGCACTTATTTGCATTGCTGAGCAAGGTCTGCATGAATAATTGTTTCAGCTCTTGTTTTTCCACTTCTTACTCTGCATATAAATTTATGAATGTTCATGTCAGAGCTTTCACACTCACTGTTTTCAGTTCTAAGAACTAGGATAACAAAATTAAGAATTTTTTTCTCTTTCATCTTATTCCCATGGGTCTTCTTTCCCAACAGATGATGAACATCTGCTTCTAGAAACTGATTAATGGAGAGTGATTTATCATTAGCATATTCCAGGAAATATGTCTTAGGTTCTGCCATAGGTGGGGGAGAAGGGTGTAAGTTATTGTTTTATATATCTGTATCTTAGCATACTCCTTCAAGGTACCAGTTACTATCAATCCTAAGAAAAGTAGAGCATTATTCTTTGCTTCTGTCAAGGCATATCCCAGGCTATTGGACCCACTTGCTAAGGGGATATAATTTAAGTTTATGTTCTCAGATTTGCAAATCAGTTTTTATACTTATTTGTCCAGTAGAACATGCACCAACCAACATGCAATCGACAGAAATGTTTGATGCCTCCAAAGTCCGTAGAGACATGGCTTTGTTACTTATTAGTTTTAATAGCTGCATGGAAACTATTTACCAATGATATACTATACTAGAGATTTAAGATACTAGAGATAAATAACAGGAAGGGCTTGTGCATTTATCAAAGTTAAATGGCATCATTTCATGCTGATGGAGGGCAATCAACTGTCTGAAGTGGCTTCATCCTAGTATGGAGTGAAAGTTGTTATCTAGCTGTGCTGTGTTGTATGTTTGAGATTCTTAAGTCAAGTATGATTCTAAGATCTATTTAATCCGGTTTCTGTGAATCTCTGCCAAGTTCTTATCAGTAGGCCTAACAGATATCAAGGGAAGAGTCCATCTGAAAAAGACTTCTGGGATAGTCTTCATTAGCCTTCCTTCCTCTAATTTTGTTATTGTAACTGTCTTCAGTCAGAATGTGGTCTAACAAGGATGGAAGGTCTAACAATGTTTGAATAGCTTTCACGTGCATCTATCGTATTTTTACTTCCTACACTACTATGCAGATCAGAATGCAGTAATGCATCAATTTTAACAATTCCCCACGTTTTGTGATGTATATTGGTGAAAAATGCATATTTTAAAAACTTGTAGATGATTCTAAAAGTGGAATTGAATGGAACTGTGTTTAAATAATGCAAATGTTTTAAAATATAAAACCGCCATATTTGGCATATGTACAACTTAATAGCAATTCCCAATTGTAGACTAATGGATTAAATGAATCTTTAGTTCAATTATGTTAACTCAGGTTTCCCCAATCTGTTGTCCTCCATATGTGTTGGGACTACAACTCCCAGAATTCCGAACCAACAAAGCTAACACATCTGGAGTACAACAGGTTGAGCTTGCTGATTTTTAAGAAACTTCATCTTACTTTTCAGTGTAATTATACTGCACATGAGAGCAGCAGAACCACTAAATGCTGCTTTTGCTATTGCTAAGTGGTATGGAATTAGTATAGAAATTATTTATGATTAAAGACATAAATTAAAGCTCCCTTGTTTATTCTTGTTTATTAGACCTCAGAGTTGACTTCCAATATTGGAAAATAAAGGAATTTAGTCTAAATGATAATTTGAGCATTTGTGTATTGCAGATTTTAGGACCCTTGTTACTATGTTGATCCACCAGCCATAAAGGTGCATGTAACAGCTTATTTGAAAGACCTGATTATTCTGATATATGTAAAACAGGGTGGTTTAATCTACCCAGTCTGGATTGGGGTACTTGCATTGCAACTTAGATGGCCACAAGGTCATCCTTTTATTAGTTCATCCTACTGGAATCCATTCAACTCATCATGAGGAAAGTACAGTGATACCTGCTGGCTGACATCAGTACATGCTCCACCAATTGGTACAAATTGAGTATTAGTTTAAAGGGACCTCTGTGTGTACAATTCTTCCAGATAATGCAGCACTTGGATTCAAAGGGCAAAAGTTGCTTTGGAGTGCACAGGGACACTGGTACAACTTCTTAAAGCAGCTGCATCTTTTCCTGGGATTGTGTCACTGCCCTTTGCAGATGCAGCAAGATTCTGGGAAAGATGTGCTTGGTTTATGGAGTTGCAGACAAGTGCTAATATGCACCCCTGTGTGCTCTGAAGCCCAGTTTTGCAAAACCACAACCCTACTGAATGTACAGTATCAATATCTAAGCAGCAAAGTTAGACTAGGTTCCAGTCCCTATTCAATATATGCAGGGGACTCTGAATTATGAAATGATTTAGATGTTAACAATTTAGACGATTAGTAAACGATTGATTGATTGATTGATTGATTACATGCCATCAAGTCACCGTCGACTCTTAGCGACAACAGAGATAGATTTTCTCCACAATGATCTGTCCCTAACCTGGTCCTTCAGCTCTTCCAACAGTGCCCCCATCGTCATTGTAACTGAGTCCATCCACCTTGCTGCTGGTCATCTTCTTCTCTTTCTTTCGATCTTTCCCAGCATTAGAGCTTTCTCCAGAGAGCTACATCTTCACATAATGTGTCCAAAGTAGGCATTGTTTATTTTCTAACATCTCTGTTTGTTGGGAGGTTGTGTTCTGTGAAATGGTTAGTTGCCATTCTTTGACATTGTCCCATTTAATAAATAAATCAATATTTCAAGAAGATGCTAACGTATCCTTTCATTTCAGACCCATCCCTGCTGACATGCTTCTGTTCTTGTTTATATTTATACTCCATACCCTAAAAGTGTAGCATGAGCTAAATGAACCACATTTATATTAAGCCTGCTATTATAATATTGGCAAAACATCAGTGGGTTCCTTGTAACCACAAATGATATTTCTTAGATGTGAAAATATTTTAATTATTATGTATTGGAAAAAATCCAAATCAGTAGTTATTTTTCTTTCTCTAAAATCAAAACAGCAGGCCAAGATTTCAGTACAATATGATATCAATTCCTCCAAACGTACAACAATATACTGCTATATTGCACCATAAAGATAACATTGTAACACAAGGATAATTAATTGTATTTTATCAATGAATACAGTATAATCCATGAGTGTATGTGTGCAGAAAGTTTCAAAGATTATTTACAAATGAAAGGTAATTTTTAAGTGTAATTGCAATAAGGATAATAATAATAAGGTCCTTGGACAGGACCGCGCCGATGCGACCTCTCCAACCCCATTTGACCCGTCACTCCCCGTGGTTTACGGAGGAGTTGAGGGTCTTAAAGAGGGTGAAGAGATGTCTAGAGCGCCGCTGGAGAAAAACGAAGGCGGAATCGGACCGAACACAATCTAGAGCCGCTATTAAGGCCTACCTTGTGGCGGTAAGAGCGGCGAAACTTGAATATTTCTCCGCGCTTATTGCATCCGCAGAATGCCATCCGACGGCCCTGTTCAAGATTACTTGATCTCTCTTGGGTAGGGTGGTATCGACCACCCACCTGCAGGGCCGTGCGGAAGAATTTGCTGAGCATCTGCAGGATAAAATTGCTCGGATTCGGTCTAAGTTGGACTCCATGTGTGAAATGCAGTCTGGGGAGATGCCGGGAGAATGGTCTTGCCCTATTATCTGGGAATGATTTGATCCTGTTGGACCTGAGGAAGTGGACAGGATCCTTCGAATGGTTAATCCCACCACATGCTATTTAGATCCCTGCCCTTCCTGGCTGGTAAAATCAGCCAGGGAGGTGACATGTGGAAGGGTCCAGGCTATGATTAATACATCCTTGGTGGAGGGGGTGGTTCCAACTGCCTTTAAAGAGGCACTGGTGCACCCCCTCCTCAAGAAGCCAGCCCTGGACCCTACCATCCTGGACAATTTTCATCCAGTCTCCCACCTCCCCTTTTTGGGAAAGGTGGTTGAGAAAGTGGTGGCGTTGCAACTTCAAAGGACCCTGGATGAAGCGGATTATCTAGACCCTTTCCAGTCAGGTTTCAGGCCGGGATATGGGACGGAGACTGCATTGGTCGCGCTTACGGATGATCTCTGGCGGGAGCGGGATGGTGGTAGTGCATCCATCCTTGCTCTCTTGGATCTCTCAGCGGCATTTGATACCATCGACCATGGTATCCTGTAGGGGCGGCTTAGGGAGTTGGGGGTGGGCGGCATAGTTTTGCGCTGGTTCACCTCCTTCCTCCGAGGCCGCTCCCAGTCGGTGGTAATAGGAGAGGAGAGATCTGACCCTCGCCCCCTCTTGTGTGGGGTGCCACAGGGTTCGGTTCTCTCTCCTCTCCTATTTAACATCTACATGAAACCGCTGGGCGAGGTCATCCGACACCATGGGATGAGGTATCATCAGTATGCGGATGATACTCAATTGTATATCTCCATCCCGGGTGAAGTAAGTGATGCGGTCGACACCCTCTCTCAGTGCCTGGGGGCTGTAGGGGCCTGGATGGGGAACAACAGGCTTCAACTGAACCCTGGTAAGACGGAGTGGCTATGGATTGATGGCCTCTCAGCTTCCAGGAAGTTGTCATCTTTAACTCTGGATGGGGTGGCACTGCCCCATTCAGACTCAATGCGGAACTTGGGGGTCCTTCTAGACTCACGACTCCTGCTCGACGAGCAGGTGGCAGTCGTGGCTAGGAGGGCTTTCGCACAACTTTGGTTGGTGCACCAGTTACGCCCATTCCTGGATCGCGACGCCCTCTGAACAGTCACTCATGCTCTCGTCATCTCCCATGTAGATTATTGCAATGCGCTCTACATGGGGCTACCCTTGAAGACTATCCGGAAGCTTCAGCTGGTGCAGAATGCGGCCGCGCGAGCAATTTTGGGTGCACCAAAATCTGCACATATAACACCTCTGCTCCGCGAGCTCCATTGGGTGCCAGTTTGCTTCCGGGTACAATTCAAGGTGTTGGTTATTACCTTTAAAGCCCTACATGGCATCGGGCCAGAATACCTGAAGGACCGTCTTATCCCCATTTTATCGACCCGCCCCACCAGGTCATTCAGAGAGGGCCTGCTACGAACCCCATCAATTAAAGAATGTCATCTGATGGGGTCTAGGAGACGGGCCTTCTCTGTGGTAGCACCCACACTGTGGAACATCTTGCCCCCAGAGTTGAGGCAGATCTCCTCCCTCCCGACCTTTAGGAAAGAGCTGAAGACCTGGTTTTGCCGCCTGGCATGGGAAGGAGGAAAGGATAGTTCCTCATGGGGGTGGCTAACTCCTTAACTTTATAATGTCCTTCGTTTTAATTCCATCGTCTATCTGGATTTATAATTATTTATTATTTTTATATACTGTATATTGATGTTTTATATTCTGTTTTAACTATTTTATTGTAAACCGCCCAGAGTTCCCCGTTGGGGGAGATGGGCAGTTATATAAATTTAAATAAATAAATAAATAAATAAATAAATAAATAAATAAATAAAATTCCCATTCCTTACTAGCATTTGTGTGTCATGCTAGCAGTAGCTGAAACTGGCATACTATATTTTTGTTGATTTAAGAGTTATGTTGGATCAATAGAGGAAAATCATATATTCTAGTGACACAAGATTGCTAAACTTCACACAGGGCCCAGGAATTGCTGTATATCCTGTTACACAATAGTAATAATTAAATACCTTGTCATGTAATTGTTATTTCAATAGATATAGCAGCATTTGGATGCAGACCAGAATTCTGTGCATGACAGGCTTGAGATGTTCCATGTAGCATTCCTCTTAATTTAAATTAGTTAAAAGCAATTCTAATATGCAGAAGCATAGAAAACTGAACAGTGGAACTGATAAAATGTCTCCTGCAATTTTGGCTGAGGGAGGTGATAAATGAGAGTTTTTCTTCATGCCAAATCTATCTTCTTTTTTTAAAAAAAATGTAACATGTATTTCATTGTCTATCTATCCTCCAGGATTAATACACCTTTGTCCATGTTAGTTGCAATCTAGATAACCATTGACCCGTAGCTCTTTCATGTATGTTGGCAGTAGCTACACATGGTTGTTCCTTAATAGTACTATTGAGAGGAGGACAGCAATTAGGATATTGCAGCTACTAAAGCCCAGGAATGAGAGCTAGTTTGTTGCAGTGGCTAAAGGTAACATGCTAGAAACCAAGAGACTGTGAGTTCTAGTCTTGCCTTAAACATGACGCCAGCTGGGTGACTTTGGACCAGTCCCGCTCTCTCAGCCATAGGAAGAAGGCAGTGTCAAACCACTTCTGAACCACTTTTTCCAAGAAAACTACAGGGACTTGTCCAAGAGGTTTCTAAGAGTAAAATCTGACTTGAAGTCACAATATAAAGCACAGGGCTAGCTTAAAGTCCTAATTAATTGGTTATAAAGTTCATTGGATGACCTTGATCAACTGACAATATCTGAATATCATCCATCATGCAGAGTTGGGAGGTTAAATGGGATAAACATTTTAGAGCATTTCACAAATAGGTGAAAAGTGTTTTTGATTTCTAAGGCAATATTTTGACAAATGAACAGAGGGGTAATTTTCTAAACAACTTCCTGTATCTTGTTTTTAATAGCTCTTGACCCATCTAAAGACCCATGTTTGAAGGTAAAGTGCAGCCCTCATAAAGTGTGTGTCACTCATGACTACGAGACAGCCATTTGTGTAAGCCGCAAACAGTTGGTACACAGGTAAGAAGCTGTGATTTATGGTTTCAATTAAGTATCTTTGTTCAGAAGAATATCCCAGATTTCAGCCTATCTAGGTGATAAAATTATGTGGAGAAGAGGGAGAAGAAAGGAATGTTCCCCTGCCACTGAAAACCGATTTACCTTATGAAAAGTGCTACAGTGCTAAGCACTGCTAAGGCTTTCTATATTGGGCTTGTAGCTTATTGCCTCCCCAATACTGCTACTCTGAAACACAGGGACACATTGTCTCAGTAATCATTTTTTGAGGGTGAAAAATATTGGCCTGGGAGTGGAGGTACAGTTGAGTGTTGAGTAGAGCTGTGTGTTGAGATATTTTCTGCCTTCAACAAATGGTTACCAATGGAACATGCTTGTTTGCAGCAAGCAGAGGGGTCAATGAAATGTCAACACTTCTGGCTCAGTTCTGTTTTCAAGAGTCCCCCTTGGGGGAGTTGGGCGGTGATAAATCCAATAAATAAATAAATAAAAAATAAATTTTCTCAATGAAAGAGGCTTCTAGGCATAATATGGAAGACTTGCCAGAGGTTGCAGAACCGAACTCCCATTGTAGTTCTTATTCCCTATACTAATGCAAAACAACTGAAGCCTTTCTTAGATACCAAAAAGGCAAATTCACAGAATAAATGTTCTGTGTGTTTATGCACATTGTACACACAGGCATATTAAAAGGTTTGGCTAAGTTCCCAGATAAAGTATCTACCTCTCTAAAGTAGAGATCAGATCTTTCAGTTTACATATGGCACATAGATATCTGGTACATATAGCACACAGGTGTCTTGTACAAACTTCAGCAATGAGAAAAAAATGGCAAAATGCGTGTGGCAACATAACCACACAAATCCCAGCTTTTTGTGCTTGTGTCCTGATGTCGGAGGCAAGCACGTACGCCTTGGGGTTTGTGCACATTTCATCATTTCCCTCCCTTTGTAGAAATCTATGAGGGGGCAGCCAGCAGCACTGACAACTACATTTATCCAGAGAAGTGGGACTACGATTACTTTCTCATTCTACTTTTCAGTTCCCTATGGCAAATAATGTGGTAAAATAATTTCTTGTGAGCATGCAAAATATCTCCATCACTCCTAATCTTCAGGGTATCTGATCTTCACTACATCTAAAAAGAAATTCAGGAGGGGACAATGTTGCATTAATTTCTAGTTCTTGCCTGCTTTTCAAAACTGAACTGGGAGTTTGTGTATTACAAAGCCATATCTGTATGTCCTGTTTAGGCTTTCTGGATTAGATTTTAAATGTATGTTATCATTTATTGTTTCCATGCATTCAGTGTTTCCATGCATTCAGAAGCTCTATTTGCATTTTCTTTTAAGATGTGTTACCATAAAGCCTATAAAATTGAACAATGCATCACTCAGCTACTTTTTATCTCCTATAAATCTCCACGTCTCCCTCTTTTACAGGCATAGTTTGTGAGAACATTAAGAATTGGGTTGAATCCAACCATTCATTTGGGGATACTTTCTAATAAATTCAGTGTCTGATTTTTGTCAATTTATACCCAAGACAAGGTCAAATATGGTATGATACTTGAGCAGTTCTTTTTTTCTCTAAAACAATATATATAGCTTGCCGCTGATACTTCAAATGTGACAAGAGCCTATATTTTTTTCTTGACAATGTACTATAACTTAATGACATTTGAAAATGGTAATTAATGTGTTAGATGATTAAAAACAGGGGGGGAAAGAGGGCAAGCAATAAAAACTAGAAAAAGAGGGGAGAATGGTGAAAAGTGAAAAATGTTTTATTGTGTGAAAGCCCAGGAATTTTGGAAATCCATTTGTCAAGGGCACAGCTAAAGCATTTTGGCATGAATCTCTGTTTGATTAGATTTAAAATCAATTTGGCCTAGTATTCATTTTCTAACAGCAGACAACCAGTTATCTTGCTAACAGCTTTCTTCTATTGCCATTTTTCAACTCCTAGCAATAGTTTTCCAGTGATATAAGGCTGTGAACCCAAACATTCTATGGAACTATAATTATTTTTTAGCAATTATAATCCCATAAATTTGTCTCATCATGATTTGAAGGCATTCAAGTCAAATGCTTTCTTTAATCATTTCAAATTCTCATTCCGTACAATTTCATTAATTCTGGTTTTTAATACAAGTCAGAGAGGCCAGGGATTTTCACCACACCATGCATAATACTATACATATTTATTTATCATTCATTATCATATGAATAGAAGTTAACATCAGGAAGGAAATTAGCTACAAGTGAAAAAAGGTGGCTCTAAGAACACTGACTATTAAAGGTTGAAAGCATTCTTCAACAATGAAATTTGGATTCTATTATGAAATTATGGAATTCCATTGAATTACTGTTTTGTAAAAAATTAAATTGAATTCAGTTGAACTGCTTTCTCTCAATCCTGATACCTGGTTAACAGTTTTTATGACATTACCTTACCAATTCCAGGGTGGTTGTGAATTTTCAGGTTTTATGTGCATTTAAGGTATAATATCATGGTCATAGAAGATACTCCTATTTAATCCCCTACTAGCATCACTCTGAGAGCCAGTTCGGTGTAGTGGTTAAGGCACCAGCCTAGAAACTGGGAGACTGTGAGTTCTAGTCCCGCTTTGGGCAGAAAGCCAGCTGGGTGACCTTGGGCCAGTCACTCTCTCTCAGCCCTAAGAAGAAGGCAATGGCAAACCACTTCTGAAAATCTTGCCAGGAAAACTGCAGGGACTTGTCCAGGCAGTCTCTGAGAATATGACACGATTGAACAGATTTTTTTTTTAAAAAAGCATCACTCTAAAATTCAAAACACACAACAATGTGTATACCTGCCAACTTAGTTTAACACTTAATGCAAGTAATATAATAGACTCCAGTCCATGAAGGTTTATGCTTGGAGTTAATATTAGAATCTAAATACAACATTATACAGCATGTTGTGTCACTCATTGTTAGTAAAACAAACACAGCCTAATATATTCTATATGATCATGAGAAATTTGCTTTGGAGGTCAAGGAAAAAAATGCATTGCCAGACATATAAAAATAAATAAATCTAGGGAACTAAGTCTAAAGCTTTAGAGAGTACAATATCTTACATCTATTTTACAAGACAGTCAAGTGATTTATTACAATGCACTGGAGTTTCAGATTTTATGACAAAGAAATAGACACCTGGTAATAAAAAAATACTAAGTTCCTTCCTGTACTAATAGAATACTAGTAAGAGTTCTTTTGAATATGTTACATTTAAAACACTTCAAGTCTAATTCAAATGTCCTTGAATGCTTTATAAAACTAGACATGGCTTATGCCTGCCGCAGGTCTGCTTGAAATATCTGCATTTGATTAATACTAACTTTGCTGTGAGGTAGTTCTTTTTATTTCTATATTATGAATGAATTTAGTAGTACAAAAGCAAAGTAGAAGTTATTATTTGAACTGGTTGTCATTTATTTTCCAAAGTAATTTTAGTGTAAACATCTCCATTTTTTTATCCATAGGGAAAAGAACTGTTGACAAACGAGCCATTAGTAAAGTTTACTAATTTCTCTTTAATGGGAGGTGGATTGTTGTGTACAGATTTCAAAAAATTAAATAGGGAATAAAAGGTTGATTACAATTTCAAGTGGGATACTATTAACAATTACAGCAGAATTGTACAGAATTCTATACAGAATGTTATGATCAAAACATACCCTTTTTACAAGAGGGAAAAGATAAGAATCTAGGTACTTTTAGGCTTGTGGAAGGGGGAATGTTCTGTTAAATGAAACACGAACTTACGTGCAGACAAATCAGAAAATACATCTTTGTTAATTTTAACAGTGCAGAAATATGATAAAAATACTTGAGAAAATTTTATTTTTCTTGTATTTAAATTTATCTCAAAATATCATCCTACTTTGCAAAGAACATATCAGGGTTAGGTTATGTAGCATTCTTTTACCATGTTTTTATTATCTGGTTCTTAGCCTTAGACATTGCTTATTTATCTGGACAAGTTTTTTTATTTATTTGTTTGTTTGTTTGTTTGTTTGTTTGTTTATTTATTTATTTATTTCAGAATAGCTAAGTAGTTTGTTTTTTAATCATACCTAGGGTATGACCTAGGGTGAAATAGTAAACTTTATTTATTTATTTGGCAACTTTAAATGGCTGCCCATCTTGCAAACAACTCTAATCCACTAAGTCTAAACTTCAGTTGAGAAGCTCACCAAATTTATTCCATAATTCTGGTGTTCCTGGTAGTGCTTTTATGTCTTATTCACTTCATGTTTTAGTAGCAGGGAAAACTCATGTAAGCCCCTTTTCAGGAGAAACATTCATTAGTGTCCCTTTTCAGACAGATTGTGAGACTTCACAAAACATCAATAAAAAGCTTTTCTTATTAAATATACGCTAACATTCTTTTAAGCATTCATTGTGTTAGGGAAGGTATAAAGATTGCACCTTCTGCAATAACACTGACATTTTCTTGACTTATAAAAGGTTGAACAAACTTCATATTTCATTTCAAACTTCATAACATTACTATTATCATCATAAAATAAATATCCATCAGTTCCCAGGATGAACATCAAGACCATTGTAACTCAATCCTGAAGCTTACCGTCTTATATTTTCTTTCTTCCCGGCATACCTATCTGAGCACTACCTGGCTTTTAAAAAAACCAAAACAACACTTTATAATATTATTTCTTCTAGAATCTAGGCTGGTCAGGCATGACTCATTGAGGCTAATCTTAGAAATAGGAACTAATATAAAATAGAATAAAGAATAAAATAAGAGGAAATGGTGCAAAAAGTATTGCAATATTAAGCACATAATGTAATGCTAGAAGAACTATTAAAAGCTTAAAAGCAATATCTTCAGTCTGGGCAAATGAGCAACTAACTAGCAAATAAGGTTATACTGGGTAAACAAGTGAAAGTGATGCACATTAAGGCATGGAATCTTAGCTTCCCATCTCCAGAGAATGCATCTGAACTCATGAATGCTACAACGGTAGTAAAAATTTCAGTCTTTTGTGTATTGGCTATGAAAAGATAGTGCGCAGTTAATGTGAGGTAAACAGAGTTCTGAGAGCATTATAGTGCATATATACATATACATATATGTATTTGTATTTGTATATTTGCATATATACAAACAGAGCATCATTGTACATATATACAGAACAATAGTGACCACTATGCCAAGCAAGATTTGGGAAAGTAAGAAGACAGGAAGACAATGTATATGATGGGGGGAATGGGCTCAAGAAGGTTATTGGAATGTCCTTGAAAAACTATGGATTATACTGGAAAGACTTTGAAATTGCAATCATTTTTCCATACAGTCACCAGGAACTGAATCCCATCTTACTAAGCACTCTAATAGTACATTACTTCTAAATAATGAGTATAATGGATTGGGATTAGAAGACTTCCTCATCCTCCAAGGTTCTCATTTCCTTGGAGTTAATATATCAGATTATTATTATGCTAGCAGTGGATATGGGATTTAAAAAATAGGGTTGGATATTATTTATCATGTATAATACTACTTCCATATATCCATTCATATTCATATTCAAACATTTCCCACTCATTCACTTTAATAGCCAATACAAATGAGGGATTACAATGCAGGTTGGGTGTCCATGGAAAAAGTTGGACCTTACTCTTTGTCTTCACTAAGGTCCTGATCCATAACTAAGAACTGCATGACTGCAATTTACTTTACAAGGACAATCCATTTGTTCCATATAACTTAAAAGATCTGGCAACCTAATCTAATTTGTGACTCAGTTAAGAGGGCTAGAGGGTTTTAGTCATTTTTTCTACCACTATGCTAATAACAGGAATTGGGTGGCACACATCTAAATTTGCATTGGAAAAAAAGATTGTCAAAGGTGCAAACTTAACTAGATCTCTCCATCCAAATTCATTTTGCCTATTGCCATATTTGAAAAGCATTGCAATACTGCACCTGGTCCAGAATCTCGTGGTTTGACTATTGACCCAGTTATAGAGAGCATGTTGTGTCATTACAATAGTTTGCTTCCAGGCCCAGTTCGAAGTACTGGTCATGAGCTCTGAAGCCCATTGCAGCTTAGGGCCAGGTGTTCTGAAAAACCAAATTCTCCCAAATAAAACTACCAAAGTGTTAAGATGATCAGAAAAGTCTCTTTTGCCCTTTCCTCAGCCAAAGGCACACTTGTCAGGGACACGCAAAAGACTTGTTCACAGGCTTTGAAGCTTCTTGCCAAGAGGGACCATCTCTGTTATCCTCCTGACAGCAAAGATATTTTTATACATACAAGTTTTGCTGCCAAATTTGACATGCTGTTTTGTTCTTATTGATGCATGTTGAGGAGGTTTTATTGGATGTGGTTTGGTGGAGATTTAATGTCTTACTTACAATTTGGTTGGTATATCTTTATTAATATATCTTTGGGCACTACTTTTACTGGAAGGTGGGATAGGAATGTGTGTAAAATAGTTATTGGGAGCCTGGTGGTATATAAATATAATAA
This sequence comes from Charina bottae, assembly GCA_023362775.1. Classification (NCBI taxonomy): domain Eukaryota; kingdom Metazoa; phylum Chordata; class Lepidosauria; order Squamata; family Charinaidae; genus Charina; species Charina bottae. The sequence goes on along the minus strand of JALMGJ010000002.1, from coordinate 94,430,732 downwards.
ATAATAACAAGAATAATACATTTTTGTTCCTTTATTATTATTATAAATATGAAATAGCTGCCAATACTATTAAAAGGTAAAGGTTTTCCCCTGCACAGTCGTGTCTGACTCTAGGGGGCGGTGCTCATCTCCATTTCTTAGCCGAAGAGCCAACGCTGTCCAAAGACGCTTCCGTGGTCATGTGGCCGGCATGACGCAGGCAGAACGCTGTTACCAATACTATTACATTCCTAAAAATAGTTCCTTATTTTTCCTGTTTATTTGCAACTTAAATTAACTGAACAATATATTCAACCAGAAATTGTTACAGGTACAGTATTTAGTATTTACAAATCACCAGTAATATTGTTTAATTGTTTTTTATTTGTACAATCATTTACGTACTAAAGACACTAAATATTATGCTCTATTTGGAGTAAAGGCAGCAGGAGATAAATGTGGAATAGGAAAATCTCCTTAGCACTAATAAAAGTTCATGCTTTCATAATATTAGAATTTATGTTTATGGGGGAAAAGTTTTATTAAAGCCTTTCTTCAATTTCTAGTATCCCTATTACACTGGGAGAAAGTGTTAAATGTGCAGCCTTGTAAAATAGCAGTTTTTACGGGTAGAGTGAATTCCAATCACAGTATATATTACAAACTTGAAAGAGTTCATATCATATTTTCAGATTATCTTTTTTAAAAGGATTGAAGATAATTTGGAAATGATTGGTATATTAAATTCTTTCTAATCTGTAACCATTATTAATTAAATATATTAGTAATTTATAAGACATTTGCACATCTCAGTTTTAATAGAATCAAATAGTGGTAAAACATGATTTCATGAAAAATCAAGCTGTTTTGAGTACTTTTTAAGTAGATGAATAGAATAAAAATACATCAAACAAAATAATATGGCTGGGATCTTCAGAATGGCAATTTAATATTGTCACGGCCCATTTTAGGCAGCCTATTTCAGCCTAACTGGAAAAGGCCTAACTGTGAAGCTAATTCTTTGGAGTCTGGCTGAACTATTTTATATCTCGATCCCCCAATTTCCAGCAAATTAATCAATAACAGATAAAACCCCAGGACCTGGGTATCTACACCGCCTCCCTACTACCAATGGTACCTGTCTCTCCAACAACTGCCACCTGCCTTCCTCTGTCCTTACTCCTAGAGAGTGCTGCCATAAGGGTCCACTGTGCACAGGCTGTTTCTGTCATTGCTCCATTCTTTGGAACAGTGTTCCCCCAAGATCAGATCAGTTCCACCCCTATTAAACATGTATGATCCAGAAGTCCTTGAAGCATCTCCTACATTGAGGGTTGTTGATTTGTTGCTGTTTTTTTATCATTGGCTTTTTGGATTATATTGTTCCTGGGTATTTATTTTGTGACGTGCATTAGTTTTAATGTTGTTTACTATAATTGGGAGTGTAAGCCACAGAGACTCACATATAACTGAAGCAGCATATAAGCCAAAGGAGTAACTAATAAAAATGTTCCTAAAAGAAATAGGAAATTACAAATTTCCAAGTAGAAGAATTATGCCCAAGTTTTATTTAAATAAAGTTTATTGACAATAAGAAAACAAAGTCTGAGTTCATTGGAAAGCAAAACAAGCATACAAAGAGGAAAAACTTGCTGCGTCTTGGGGGCTAAATAAAGCATCCAGGAAGCAGAGAACTGAAGGTGACCCTATTCTCAAGCGCCGCAATATCTTTTGAATCTCATATGATGCTGTCCAAGTGAAAAATTGTTATTGGACCCTTAGGACCTATGCTCCCATTCATTTGAATTCATTGCCTGATTATACTATTATACATTAACCCTATTAATATTCACTATTTCTCATTTGACTTAAGTAGGTGCGTAAGTCATCAAAATTTCATTAAAATTACTATGGTCTATCATTTGTGGATAATATGGCCTAATTTCTGCTTTTTAGTTTATTCTGGAGCTCACATCATAACTTTTAACCTGCTGTCTTTTAGATGTATTGGGACTATTGCTTGCAGAACTCCAGCCAGGAGAGCAAAACACACACACACACACACACACCCCTAAAGGGTAGAAAAGACTACCATACCTATATTTGGTAGGGTTTATGCAACAGTCTCCAATTTTGCCCTTATTCCAGATCAAGAGTTCAAATATACACAAAGCAGAACGGGAAATTTGCCATCAATACTTACAAGGAGGGAGAAATCCAATTCTGTACATGGGATACGGCTCTCTTCAAGGAATAGGAGTGACATAAAGTATTGGGGTAGTTCAGACCAAGAAATCATACAAAGGAGAGGTGGAGTTTCTCATTTCACTTCACTTCTTCGATTGGAGTTTCTCATTTCAGACTTTATGCAGTGCACAGTTGGGCAGGAGAAGGGAGTCTTAATTTCTGTGGCTGCCCTCTCTTAGAAGGCTTGATCAGCCAAAATTAGGTTAGTGTCAAAGCAGGCTTATGGTTTGGGGTTATGAAGTCTCAGCAATAAATATTTTTCAGAAAACTCAAACTCGTAGGAGCTAGCAGGGAAGAGTCAAGGATGTGGTTCATACAGATAAGTTGCTTTTATTGCAGATAAAATAAGCCTGATAGCCCCAGGGTTTAAATCTTCCCTCTCTTTTCTCCTGCACTTAAGCAATAACCATCTTCTTGCCACTCATTTGTCAGCTTTGAAAACAAAACTTTCCTTGTGTTTTGAGAATGGTCCTGTCTGATGTCAAGGTCTTTGCTTTCACCATCACCAACTTGAGTCCTCAGAAATTGCTTAAAGTTATTTTCCAAAAGTTTATTATTTTCCAAATTAATTTTCATAATGTAATGGGATTCCAAGAAAAGTAATATTTGGGAGGTGCCAAATATCACAAAGCTAATGGTGAAATTTTGAGTTGTCTATATTAAAATAAAAGGATATAATGCAATAACATTTTCTTCTTTAATGCAAGTGATCTTACTTCATTACTTTTTAATCTGTCACTTCCTGATACTTTCATTTTTCAGTATCCATCCTTCTCCTTTTTCATTAATAAGTCTGCAATTGCCTGCTTAGCATTCTGCCAAAACTCATCAAGAGTTCAACCCACAGATTTTCAATTTAGTCATTTTCTATCAGATTAATCTGACCAATGAACCACAAATGACATTATTTATGGGCACCAGCCATATAAATACAATCTGTTTCAGGCTCACTAATGCTTGTCTAAATTTAACCCAAAGATTCTTTGGAGTGCTTCAAAAATGGATTAATATAGCATTACTTTGGTTAAACATTAATTTTTAAAGATTAAGAATCCATTCTGAATCTTAGGCAAACAAAGGCAGTGTATTTCTTACTTAAGAGAAAAAGAGGAAAAGGAAAAGAAAATTAAATAAAAATTGTGTAAAATAAATTGAACTTACTTACTCTTTCAGCCACCTGGCTTCTGAAGAAGTGGGGATTACAATTCTGTCCTCTGGCCATCTGCAGCTATGATTCTGAGTACAGCATAGACTAAGCCACAAGCTCCTGCTTCTTTTAAGGTGTAGGAGCAGAAGGCAGTATGCCAGAAACCCAAGTTTGGGGCTGTCTGTACCTTAAAATTCAATTTTCAGTAATTAATATATCTTACAGTCTGAGAAAGGAAGCCACTGTCCCACTTTCTGAAGGATCCTTTTTCAGAGAAGCACAATTGATGAGGGATTCTTGAAGGCTATTTGTGCTGCTACAGCCTAGGCAATCTCCAACCCAACTTCTCCACAGTGTTCTGCTCTGAGGAATGGACCTTAGGAGTGAGGCATTTGGCCTTGGCAGGACTGCTGGTAGCAGGGGTGCCATGGGGAGAAAGGATCACAGAAATCATGATGGTGTAAGCAGCCCTGCAAGAGAAGCTCAACCCCTTTTTATGTGCAGATGCTTCTAGCAGACAGGGCCCTGATTTTAATCTATGATTTAAAAATCATATATTTACAACCACAAATGAATAGTTTTCCACAGATACTTTAAAAGAATGCAAGAAATGTAAAACACCATTTTTTTAAAGCATCTGACAAAGAGTCCCATGAAATCTTAGTAAAGAAAAGGGCAAGATGTGGGCCAGATTATGCTACCATTAGATGAATAGGGAGCTAGTTGAACTGGTGTTTATGGATGGCTGCATATCAAGCTGGAGAGAAGTGTCAAGTGATATACTGCAGGGATCCATTTTAAGCCCTGTGCTGTCCAACATAATTATTTAGATGAACTGTTGGAAAATAAGATTATCAATTTTCTGGATAACATAAAGATGGGGAATAGAAAAGGCGTTACAAGACAGTATTAAGATTCAGGAGAATCTTGACAAGGTGGAATAATGGATAGAATCCACCAAGGTGAATTTCCACAGGAAGAAAAGTAATGTCTTTCATTTGGGTAGAAAAATCAAAGTCATGAGTATAAGATGAGGGACACTATATTGGGCAGAATATATATGCCAAAAAGGATTTTGATGTCTTGGTGGTTTATAAGTTGAACTTGAGCCAACAGTGTGATGCAGACTGCAAAAAAAAAATGCAATCGTAGTCAGCATCAATGGAAATATGGTATCAAGATCAAAATAAGTCATCTTTCTCTCTATTCTGTGTTGCTCAGACTACATCTAGAGTAGATGTAGAAAAAAAAATGCAATCGTAGTCAGCATCAATGGAAATATGGTATCAAGATCAAAATAAGTCATCTTTCTCTCTATTCTGTGTTGCTCAGACTACATCTAGAGTCCAGTTCTTAGCACCACATTTTAGGAAGTACATTAACAGACTGGAGCATGTCCAGAGAAGGACAACCTCAAGAGGATAAAGGGCCTGGAGCAGGGGTCGGCAAACCGCGGCTCGCGAGCCACATGCAGCTCTTTGGCCCCTTGAGTGTGGCTCTTCCATTCCTTCCCCCATGCGCTGGCCGGCCGATTCTACCCTCCCCACTTGGCTGGGAGAAATAGCAGAGTGAATGGGCATCATCCCACGTGGCATCGGGAGCCCACCAGGGTTGCGGAAGGAAGGCGGTACCCGTGGGGGTCAGGCACCGGATCCCACGCAGGGAGAAAGAATTGCTGCTCCCTCTTCCCCAAACGGTTTCCACCGACCGCCTTCCGGTCACAAGTCTTGGGAGCAGCTGCCCTAGAAAGAGGGAGTCCCGCCCGCCTCTTGGAGGGGGCATTCCGGCGCCAGGCCCCCATCTTTCGGTGCTGTGTGTGTCTGTGTCAGGGGGGCATACAGTTCCACAGGGAGATGTCCCACGGAGCTCCAAGAATCGGAGCTCCGGCAGCAGCTCCGGCTCTCTCGGTTGCCTTTTCCCCCAAGAAAACCAGTCGTGGCCGCTTTTCCAAGCCCTCTTCTCCCGCCGGAGGAAATTGCCATGGTTTTTCAGCTGGGTGGAATTCCCAGTAAAGGCGGCTCGACGACCTGAGGTCTCTGCTAAGGGCGGCAGGGCCGGGCAACCGGATGCCTTCAAAGAGGCTGGGCTGCAGCTCTCACCATCCTGGCAGGGACTGGAGAGGAAGGAGGCCAGGGGTTTGGAGAGTGCCAACCTTCCTGCCCCTGAGCTGAAGGCTTGCGTGGCATCCCTTTGGCCCTGACCCAGCCCAGGTGGCCCCTCCCCCTCATCCCGCCCAGTTAAACTTTCATTTCCACGGGATGGGAGCGGGTCGTTTTTGTTTGCTGATTTTGACAAGCTGCGCTTTGCCTTTCAATCCGGTGGCTCTCCAAGTGTTATAGGGCAGAAAGCAATACTACCTAAACCCGGAATCGCAATCGCTGGTTTCCCAGGACGTAAATCCAATGAATTCCTTTTAATTCAATGGGCTTTAAGAATGGCGCCCCCTGTCCTCTTGCGGACATGTGTATTTGGGGGAGTGTGTGTGTGTGAGAGAGAGAAAGAATATACACCACCTTGGGCCGAAGATCTCGCGCTTTGGCTGGTTCGAAAGTCTGTTCTCAAAGTCGCGATTCTGGGCAGGGACCTGGGCAAGGCTGTTCCAAGCTGTCGTGCAGTATATTTGCAGAAGGAAGCGAGCCCTCTGATTTGTGTGTTTGAAGAGCGCTGCATGCGTCAGGACTTAAGGGGCGGCTTCACGTCAGTTAGGCATGCTTACATCTATATTGTGCCAGTTGCTGGCAATGGTCAGAATTAAACCTCAGCAATCCACTGCTGGTCATTTGATCTCCAATGGTGGCTACATTGGGTGCCGGGGCGAGATAAAATTGAGGAGGATGTCTGGCGGAATCAAACCCTCACCAAGAGAGGGCTGGCTGTTTTCTCCGTTTCCCTCCCCAAGCTAGTACAGATAATGTGGAAAATTCAGAGGTCTGCACTTAGTCAGGAAAGAGAGGGAAGGAACTAGGTTTGCCGTAATGTGGGGAATGTTTGGGCCATCCAGACACTTTGCACGCCATCCAGCCTCGCTACGAGCCTGGGATCTGATCCAGGGATTTCTGCTCTCCAGTTTGCATTTGTCTCCAATTCTGGGAGTGGAGGATGAGTTTAAACAATAGAGCATTTGAAAGATCATTAACAGGATTACTGCTCTTAATTTGTTCATAAATTACCTGGAGTTAGGGCTAAGCAGTGAGGGGACAAACTGGAGAAATAGACCTACCATATGTCAAATTTAAACAAACAAAAAACGCAAATGCAAAATCTTAATTTCAGTTATTGACTAACAATTCTAGAGCTGGTGATAATTGTTCACCAGCTCCATGAAAATGTTGACCTATTCTGTGAAAATTTCACAACTGAAGTCATAGGAAAGGAATTAGAAATATAACGTTCAGTGTCGTAATACCATTATAGAAAACTACTGTGCAATCATACCTGAAATAATTTTAGGAAAAGATACAGAAAAATTGTTGTGTGCTACAGCAATTCTCCTCTGAGAAAAGATTTAAGGGTTGGGATTTTTTAATTTGGAAATAGCAAGAGGATAGTCATGGGTAAAATTATGCTGTAGTGTAGGGAAGCATATTAAGCCAGTCATTCTCTCTCCGCCCAACTCACCTCACAGGGTTGTTGTTGTGGGGAAAAGAGGAGGAAGAAGGAGTATTCGGTATGTTTGCTGCCTTGAGTTATTTATAAAAATAATAAAGGTAGGAATTCGACCCTGTATCTGGGTTTGTACAATATCTTGATTGAGTTTGGAAAGTAGCTGTTTCAACTTGGGTGTAATGAGGCACTCTCTAAAAATATCACTCCCCACCCACACTAGTGCATTCTGGGTCAGCTGCAATTTCTGGGCCTTTTTAAGGTTTGCCCCAAATAACACATTTCTGTAATACAGTCTAGAGGTTAGCAGTCCATATGCTTTAAAATATCTTTTAAATGCTTACTTTAACAGATCATTCTCACTGGGTCCAACCAAACTAAATAGGCAATACAGGCAACTACTTGCAGTAATTGAATTCTGTAGACCTAGATAATTGGAAGAACCCTCTGTGGGGGGGGGGGGAAGTAATCTTCTCCAGATCATATGGAAGTTAGGTCCTGAGAAGAAAATGCCAATCACAATATTGGGTCCATCACATACACCAGAGCTTTCCAAACTGTGTGTGGCGACACAAAACTGTGTCACCACACACAGTCTGGTGTGTCGCCACACAACCCGGAAGCGCTGATCATCATCAGCGCTTCCGGGTTTTCCCACGGCGACACACCAACGGCGGTGCGCAAAAATTCGAAAGCAGCAGCAGCGCTTCCGGGTTTTTGCGCGCTGCCACAACGGCGGCACTTCCGGGTTTTCCCACAGCGACACACCAACAGTGGTTGGTGTGTCGCCGCGGGAAAACTTTGGAAAGCCCTGACATACACAAGGCAAGATACAGGGTAGTAAGACTATGTGCTAGCTCTAGTCACTGCAAACCAGACTGGTTCCATTACATGTTGCCAGTGTATTCCCTCTCTTGCAGATGACTTAGTTTTGCTTGAATAGTCTACAAATGCAAGCCATATTGTAGCATGGAATACTGTAATAGAACACACTCTTGTATTCTCAAAGACATTCCTAGCAAGGATTGCAATTTTCTTTTAAAAAATGGAACATTTATTAATTAGTCATGATGGTTTTGTTCTTGTAAGCCTGTCATAACTTTATTACTACAATAGGCAGAAGAAAAACCTATTAAGTACATTACATAGCTATGATGACAGTTTGGAGTGTTGTCCTGCTAATTTATTTGACCTCTATCTTCCAGTTTTTGATTACCAGGCAACCTAGCTTCTTTCATCAACATTGCTCCCCCTAAGCCTGAATAATTACCAGTAACCATTAGTTAAAATCAACTATCAAACAAATGAGGATATTAAATTTATTGTGAAATTGCATTTTTGACAAATGGGTTGAATGTCAAACGGGTTGCTTAAGAACTAATTTATATTTGTCCCATTGGTAAAACAGTAACACTTTGGGACCCTTCAGCACCTTAAAGATACAAAAGGAAAATGCTAGAAATGTTGAACTTCTGAATGATTTTCTATTTCCATTCTTTCTGCTTTCCTAATTCATTTTGTTTACAACTACAAGAAGTCTGAACTATGCCTTCTGTTTTACCTTTCAGTCACTTTCATTCCCAAACTATAAAGTGATTCAAAAGAACCTAGCAATTGGGTGCTTTTCATGTTTCAAATGAGTTGTATTGTGTGTATTTGTTATATTGTTATTTATACTTTTTACTCTAATTTATGAAATCATGGTAAAATTAGATACCAAGTGGAGCACTATGTACCTGGAATGGAATATTTACAGTCTGACAATGCACAGTGTTCCTAGAATACTGTGAACAGTCAATTGCCATTCTACTTATAGCTTATAGTTGAAAAGCCATGGCAATGATTTATTGACTGTAGGGACTGTTTATCTAGAAGTACCCCAGGAATCTTAAGCAGCAAATTCCAATGAGGTCTCCATTGTAAAAGCCCTGCTGTGTTACACTCTGAGGCTCCGAACCATATGAAATTTGAAGCAGGGCCCTCCCTGATGACCTAAACATAAGGGGAGATTTATATAGGTTTAGTAATTTCCTTGAGGTATCTAAGCCCCAGCTATTTAAAACTGTAAAACCAAATTAAAATTATACATTGGATTGAGACCATAAACTAACTCTGAATGGAGCAGAGGCTATTGACAACAGCGAAAGTGGAAATGAAATTAAACATTCTGCCAAAAATATCATGATGTATAACTGAAGCATATGAAATGTCTATAGTGTGTAAAAAACTACTTCACTGTAGAGATGATTACAATACATGCCAGAGGGGACCTACAGGTATGAGGAGTTGTAAGACAGCATATCTTGGAAGACCACTAGAGAAGTAGAAGTCAGAAACACAAGAGGAAAACACACACACACACACACACACACACACACAAATCCAGTGGAAGATAACATTCTTATGGAATACAGTTATACCCTAGTCTTTTGGAGATAACAATATTCTTTATCACCTGTGCCCCTTCCCAATGCCTACAGTTTCTCCTAATGTTTAAGGCTATTAATTTAGATTAGTTATAAACACACAGCACACATAAGCACACAGACCACACACAGTTAGAGTACCTGTGAAGTCTTGCAGAAGCCTCAGTGGAACTATAAGCAGCTACTATATCAGAAGTGAGAGCTGCAGTGGAGAAACCTAGATCGTCACAAACAAGATATTCTAGTAATATAAAGTTTCCCCTGAAGCATGTCCTAGACATTTTTGATAATATTACTTCAGATATGTCCATTATTCACTAATAGGATTGGGACTATCTGTGCTTCAGGAAGACAGTTTTCTAATACTCATTGAAGAACTGCCACCATTGTATAAAAAGGAAGTGTGGTAGTTTCCCCTGCGGAGAAAAGAGTCGCGGCCAAGTATATCCTTGAGAGTTGTCCTTGCAGACAGACAAAGAAGCAGCAGTGAGAACAGCAGTGAATCTGGTAAAAACAATATATTTGGGCCTTCTGCACACTATTCTCCCTTAACTACATGGCAGCCAATGAGAGTGAACAACCATCTTTATGTCGCCTTCCAGTGAGAGCAAACTGGATAATATCTTCAAACCATTAGTACAAGAAGATGGATGGACTTGTATTGCATTCTGTCTTTTTAAAATTATTTTTGAACTTTCAAGATGATTATTTTAATTTTTTACAATAAATTTCAGCAAAGTATTTGCCTTCCTTTGGATATTTTGGGTAACTTTGGTAAATGTAATTTCTTACTGGTGCTTCTGAAGTCGATCAAAAGAAAGTTACAATGATTTGTGGTGTGCTGGGATCTCTTCCTTCTGATACTGTGGGCTTTACCAAAAGAGTTTTAGTGGTTTCCCTTCTTTCATCTGCCATCTTTCCCTGTGATCTCCTACAGTGTTCACTTGTGATTGATTTGGCATGGATATGATGGCAATGGGAAGATTTTGGCAAGGCTTTCATTCTTTTTCCCCAAGGGAAAAGAAGGGACATTTTATCATGTTTGGTGGACGTGTAAAAAAGCTAGAAAATTCTGGATTCAAAAAAGTACTTCAGTATTGAGAGATGTGCATTACAGTTGATGATAGTTAAGACTGGCATCGCTCCTAAGTGTGTAGGGCCAGTCAATAGCATCTGCCATTTATTATCACTATGCTGCCTCATTAGTCCTCACTGAAATAGGGATCTTTGGAAGTAAGTGGTAGTGAAAACTAGAAAACTCTATCTAAATGTACCACTAGTGTACAGCTTCTTTTGGTATAATAAAGTATGCATATGTGGAAGTTGTTAAAAAGAATAACATGCTGAGTGCATAAATATGGTAATATTTTATTTTGACAGGTTATAGTGTTTGTAAAATTACAGTGACATCTGTAGCAACATATAATAAAATGGTTATGATACTGCATTAAGACATGGTGTGCCTAACTTCAAAGTCAGAAGATTGCTTAATAGTTTGACAATGCTTAACATTGTGAATAGAACTTTTGGGATATTGGGGAATATGCTCATTAAAATTATCATCTATTCTCAAGTGGTGAAGGTGTAACTTTTCCCCAGAGCTAGAGTAAATTACAGTCAGGATTCATACATGGGCTTGTCTAGAATCTTGGGACAACCTAAAGCAAAATAAAATATGACCTTTGGGATCAAGGTTGGCTCAACTTTCTTTGAAGTTTAAATCAAATCTATTGTATATAATTTTCATGGGAAATCCATAGTTGTATTTTAGAAAATATTTCAATATGCTTTCAAATATATTGTCACCCACTGTGAACAAATAGGATGCAGAAATCTGATTGCAGAAAATCGCAAAAAGCAGTTTTCTAATGGATAACTGTATCAGTCTTTTCCTGCAAAAGCCTTCTGGCACCTTAACAACTAAAAGGGTTAGTGAAAATTAGCAAATTATTATTTTGTATTTTTTACATTTTACAAAAAGGTAGATTCCTTGCAATGTAACATTATTACATATATGACATTGATAAATGTTTTAAATAATATGGTAAAGAATTATGATAGATATAATAGAAACTGCTTTAAATTTAACAATGTTTCTGCAATTATGTTTTGTAATTCATTATTTCTAAACCAATGGCATCCTAGTTCTGTTTAGTTTTAAAAAAGCATGCATTACAAAACAGGATATAATTGGATGAATTTTATACTTGTGCCATCTATCTAAAATCAGAAAACGTATATTAAAACATGTGACTCTTAATTTGATTTTCCTAATTAAAGACAATCTGTACTCTACAATGATGTAAGTACTTTTGTCTCTACTGTTTGGGCTTTTGTTACAATCTTTTGTTTGAGGGGAAGCCCCTTCATTGAATGAAATCTCATTCTTAAATTGTTGGTTTTTTAATTTAGTATTTTGAACCTCAGGTGGAGAACCATGGGCAAGGCCTGTAATTTAGCATTTGGCATGTCTAGTTCTTTTTGTTTCTCAAATGAGCATTGCCTCTAGAGCAGAGTTCCTCAACCTCAGCAACTTTAAGATGTGTAGACTTCAACTCCTGGGGAATTCTGGGAGTTGACGTCCATACATCTTAAAGTTGCTGAGGTTGAGAAACTCTGCTCTAGAGTTTTGCAAGGAATTGTTTAAGACAGGAGTAGGCAACCTGCAGATTACAGGGTTGTGGAACCCCTGTTGGTTATGTTTTATCTTATAAGGAGTGTGTTTGTCTGAGCACATACAATTTTCTTTTTATTGTTTTCTCCTTTTTTAGTGTAAGCCACCCAGAGTCACCTTGGAGTTGGGCAGCCTCTAAAACTCATAAATAAATGAATAAATGTGCCCCATCCACCTCCCGTACTGCATGAGAAACTCATACCTGTAAATTCCAAAATTTCAAAAGACAATTTTCATTTCCTAAATTGAACTAGGCTGCAAAGATTATCCATTTAATCCTATAATTAAGGAAATAAGGGGGGGGGAGGGATAAGCAGCTGATGGGAGGCAATGCTAGCATTTGCAATCATATTGATAACTCACGTTTTATAGCACATCATATATCTCTTGTGTAGCAATAATTAATAGCAAATACATAGTTCTTAAGTCTCCTTAGTTCATAATTCATGGTGCTTTCTTGATAAAAAATCTCAAATCTTTTGCTGCCTTCACAGAAGAGAAAATAAAGTTTATAGGAAATAGACTCTTTATTTGAACAACAAAGGTTGTGATAAAGGATTTTAGACTGTTGGCAATGTATTCTGAATAGTAACCAGATTAACAGACAGTGACAGTCCTAAGGACAGATGCTAACATTTTCTAAGCAGTAAAAAACAAATATACATCTTTTCCAATATCCTTAGTAGAGGTGTACATTGGATTGAATCAAACCCCACATTTCATAGTCTGAACCTGCTTATTCAAATTTTGGGCCTCCACAGAGCTTCTGTCCTGATCTGTTGATATGATGTTCTGTATGATATAAAGGGTGAAAAAGAAAAGGCTGCAATAAAATAAAATAATAAAATTAAAATAAAATAAAATAAAATAAAATAAAATAATAAAATAAAATAAAAAATAATAAAATAAAATATAAAATAAAATAAAATAAAATAAAATAATAAAATAAAATAAATAATAAAATAATAAAATAAAATAATAAAATAAAATAAAATAATAAAATAAAATAAAATAAAATAAAATAAAACAAAATAAAATAATAAAATAAATAATAAAATAATAAAATAAAATAAATAATAAAATAAAATAAAATAAAATAAAATAATAAAATAAATAAAATAAATAATAAAATAATAAAATAAATAAATAAATAATAAAATAATAAAATAATATAATATAATATAATATAATATAATATAATATAATAAAATAAAATAAAATAAAATAAAATAAAATAAAATAAAATAAAATATTGCTTTTGTTGTTGAGGCCATAATGGTGTGAGGATGAAAAGGAAGGAGAGTAATGGATTCAATTCCTGCCCTCAAATGCAGTGTCTAGGAGAGGGACACAGCTTCTGACAATCAGCTCCACTACGCTAAACTTTAACTTGGCCAAAAGGCGGAGAATCAGTTCCACTGTTTTCAGCCAGGGGCATCATAATTTCTTTTAAGCACCTCTTTTCTCTGCATAGAAACCGCTCAATCAGTTGGTCTGAAATTTCATCATCTTCTGTCCCCAAACAATGAAATTAAAGCACTTAAGAACAAAGTTTTCAAAGGAATGTAGCTCAAAAAACGGCTGCACCATTTTCTGTGGAATGTGGCATGCTTCACCTGCTTCTGAAAGTCTATTCTATTTCATTCAATTCTGTTGAAAAGGGGAAAAAATCAGTTACAAGTACCTCTGTTTTTCCCATGTTACAATGTCAGAGAATGGAGCCCTGCTTTTCCAAATGTCTCATGCAATCTCACCACTGAATTGAACCAGATAACATCCAAAGTAACCCAATTTGGAGCAACTTGTGAAGCTCTGAATCAGATCACACACCCTTACTCCCTGCTATGGATCAGTCCAGACACTTAGATAAAGTTTTGAATAATAGTTCTGTTGCATTCATTCTTAGAAGCCAGGTTACATAAATTCAGGAAGTACAATAAAAGCCATTCATTTTATTTATCAAGTTTATAGGCCACCCAACTCATAATAACTCCTTTTTACTGAGGTCAGTATGCATCTTGATTGAAATACTTAAAGTATTGGCCAAGCAGTATGATGAGTACCAGAAAGGCTGTAAACGGCAACTACCCAGTTGATTTCAAATGAAACTAATTTCTCACATGATTTCCAAATCTTGTAAGATTTCAGCATTATTATGTGAGATCACATGATAATTCATAGAAAGTCAAAATTTTGAAAATGTTAGTGTTCTAACTTGGATTCTGATGTAAGATTGCCAATACCTCATGAGATTTTAGATATGGTGGTACGGACAAGCATCATTCAACAGAAAATATAGCTAATCTTTTCTCCAGACTATAATATATAACTTGGTAGTCATTCCAGACAAGACGATAAGAGCTTATCAGTGAACAGTGGCCAGAAATTGGAAAGGAAATGTATGTATTTTCTGGCTTCCAAGGAAAGAATGTATAACATTTCATTCTTAGAAGCCTATAGTGATTCCTATCTAGCCCAGACATCTGTAGGCACTTCCTTATCTTCTCAGCCACTCCTTTATCATGGCAGCTTAAAAATATAGGTTCACATTCTTGCATACATCCATGGATATAACATTCAAGTCCCACTGTTAAGAAATGCCCTTTTGAATTTATTGTAGATGGGGGAGTTAAAAAGGATTTCAGCATTAATTATTAACATTTCTCCCATCTTTCAATTTCCTTTGAAATTGTAAGCTCTGTGTGGTATTTTTCAATAGTTTTGTGTTTGAAATTCTCTTTTATGTTGCTGTAAAAGTAGTAATAAAAAGGATGGATATATATATATATATATATATATATATATATATATATACACACACACACACACACACACACACACACACGGATGAGATCCAGAAAAGTTGTGAATTTGTGCTGGATATTTAATGGACCACAGTGGTATGAAAAGAAAAGGCAAGATTTGGTGTGGGAGAAGAAAGTAATTAACCTCTTTTTAAGGTTTTGAATTTCTGAGCATTAATTGATCCAGTAAAAGTTACAGATCAATAAACAACAAAAAATGCTTGAAATGTTAATTGAACAAAGTAAAAGTCCTTTTAATAAAAACAGATTTTTAAATCTGAAGGTCAATTTTCTAAGTCCAGAAAACAGAACTATAACTAGGCCAAGGGTCGGAAATGGCGGCTCGCGAGCCAGATGCGGCTCTTTGGCCCCTTGAGTGTGGCTCTTCTGCAGCTGAACTCACCCCCGCCCCTTCCACGCGATTGGATCCCGCCCCCAAATGGCCGGCGCTGGAGGAGGGCGATTGATTCTTCCTCCTCCCGCCCTCGGGAGCCTTCCAGAGTCGGGCAGCGCTTTTTCGAGATCGGCGGGTGGGGAAGTTGGTTGGTCGCCGCCGCCGCCGCTTCCTCCGCCCGCGTTGCAACGGCCGCCGCCGCCCCCCCCGAAGCGCTCGGCAGGCAGGCAGGAGAGCGTCGCCATGCTGGGCGCGCTGCGAGAGGAGACAGCGCAGCTGCTGGGCGACTACCTGCAGCACCGGCTGGGGGACGCGGCGCTGCCCCCCAGCCGCACGGCCGAGACGCTGCGGCGGGTGGCCGACAAGCTGGAGAGGTGCAGCGGGATGGGAGCATCGCCAGCGGCCCACGAGGACCGGCCAGGGAAGGCGTGCGGGTGGAGCTGCCTGTCTGGCACTCGGGCGCTCCGGCTGGGGTGCAGCGGGACGGGAGCTCCGCCCGCGCGCCTTCCCTGGCTGGTCCTCACGGGCCAATCGCGTGGAAGGCGCGCGGGCGGAGCTGCCTGTCTGGCACTCGGGCGCTCCGGCTGGGGTGCAGCGGGACGGGACTGCTACATGGGCCCTCCCACCCGCCCCAATAAGCCACGTGATTGGCTCCCGCCCGCAAACCCCGCCCCTTCCACATAATTGCCCCCCGCCCGCAAGCCCCGCCCCCTTCCACGCGATTGGCTCCCGCCCGCAGAACCCGCCCCCTTCCAAGCGATTGGCTCCCGCCCGCGAAACCCAGCCGGAGTGCCCGAGTGCCAGACAGGCAGCTCCGCCCGCGCGCCTTCCACGCGATCGGCCCGTGAGGACCAGCCAGGGAAGGCGCGCGGGCGGAGCTCCCGTCCCGCTGCACCCCAGCCGGAGCGCCCGAGTGCCAGACAGGCAGCTCGGCCCGCGCGCCTCCCACGCGATCGGCCTGCGAGGACCGGCCAGGGAAGGCGCACGGGCGGAGCTCCCGTCCCGCTGCACCCCAGCCGGAGCGCCCGAGTGCCAGACAGGCAGCTCCGCCCGCGCGCCTTCCACGCGATCGGCCTGCGAGGACCGGCCAGGGAAGGCACGCGGGCGGAGCTCCCGTCCCGCTGCACCCCAGCCGGAGCGCCTGAGTGCCAGACAGGCAGCTCCGCCCGCGCGCCTTCCCTGGCCGGTCCTCGCGGGCCGCCGGCGATGCTCCCATCCCGCTGCACCTCTCCAGCTTGTCGGCCACCCGCCGCAGCGTCTCAGCCGTGCGGCTGGGGGGCAGCGCCGCGTCCCCCAGCCGGTGCTGCAGGTAGTCGCCCAGCAGCTGCGCTGTCTCCTCTCGCAGCGCGCTCAGCATGGCGACGCTCTCCTGCCTGCCTGGCGAGCGCTTCGGGGATGGTCTGCTGCCACCACTGCCCCTTTGAAAGGACAGGCTCCGGGGACCCCGAAAATGCCCTCCTGCCAGAACCAAGGTCATTTTCGGGGTCCCCGGAGCCTGCCAGAACCAAGGGCATTTTCATCAGAGTTTCCGGGTTGCGAGGCGGCCTCCGGCTGCTGCTTCCTGCGCTCGTGGCCTCTCCGCTTCCACCTCGCTTGCTGGAACATATTGAAGGGGAGGAAAAGGAAACATTAAGACAGGGCTTTCCAAGTGTGTCGCATGACAACCCGGAAGCTCTGATAAAAATGCCCTTGGTTCTGGCAGGGAGGAGAAAATCACGCATGCTGCAGGGCTGCCTGAGGTGGAAATTCTCCGCGCCGATCAGCTGTGCGCTGGGAAGCCAGCAGCATGCGCATGCAATTTTCGCCTCCCTGCCGGAACCGAGGGCATTTTCGGGGTCCCCGGAGCCCCTTTCGAAGGGGCAGCCCCTGCCGCCGCAGCGGAAGCAACCCGGAAGCACCGCCGCTTCCAGGTCTTCGTGGGCCAGCCGTTGGTGTGTCGCCAACGGCAAAAGTTTGGAAAGCCCTGCATTAAGATGAACCAGGAGCTTTGCGGAGAAGCGGAGAGCGGAAGAGGTGGGCGGCGGCGGCAGCGAAGAGGCCACGGGCGCAGGAAGCAGCAGCTGGAGGCTCGTCTGGCCCCGCGGCGCGCCGAGGGCGAAGAGCCGCCTGCTCTCCCCTTGGCCGCCTCCGGTCGCTACAGTCGCCCTGGCATCTCCCTTTGGCCTGCCGTCCGCGGCCCCTGCCCCTGCCCCCGCGCCCAGCCCTGTCCCCCCGCCTCCCTCCCTGCAGGCAGCGGACAAACTCGGCGAGGAAGCCTGCGATGGCGGCTTCCGTCCCGCACGCACGCCCAGGCTCGGCTGCGGAGCTCAGCATCCCTCCGCGAGGCCCCCCGCTGCCTTCCAGCGCGCCTGGGCCTCGCGGAGGGAGGCAAGCGGGCGGGGCTCTTCGGCACAGATCCCGCCGGAGCTGATCTCCCTGGACCCCGGGCAGCTGGGCCGGGTGGACGCCGTCTCCCAGCAGCAGCAGCAGCAGCGGAAGGAGCGTACAGAGAGGCTGATACCTGCCCGAGCAGGTGGGCGCTCCGCTGGCCACTCTGGGAGGGCGGGGTGGGGCGAGACGCAGCTCTGCCGGGCTCCGGGCGTGCGGGCGCTGAGTCCCTGCCCCCCTCCCCCCAGCGGGGGCTGAAGGGCCGGGACTCGGCGGGCGGGCGGCTGAAGCGGAGGAGGAAGGTGGCAGCCGAGCAGCAGCGGGTGAGTCCCCTGGCGCTCCCCGTTCCTCCCCTGCCCCGGCTCCACCCTGGCTCCTTGGTTCGGAACAGCTTGGCAGCCGGCGCCCTCCGAAGCTGGAGCCCCCGCAGCCCGCAGATCGGCGCTGGATCACTTCCGGAAACAGCGGGGGGAGAAGGCCGGCCGCCTTCTGCAGGCAAGGAGGGAGGGGTGGGAAGCCGGTGGGGGGGGTAAACTGCTACATGGGCCCTCCCACCCGCCGCAATAAGCCACGTGATTGGCTCCCGCCCGCAAACCCCGCCCCTTCCACATAATTGCCCCCCGCCCGCAAGCCCCGCCCCCTTCCACGCGATTGGCTCCCGCCCGCAGAACCCGCCCCCTTCCAAGCGATTGGCTCCCGCCCGCGAAACCCGCCCCCTTCCACGCGATTGGCTCCCGCCCGCAAACCCCGCCCCCTGGCTCTCGAGCACTTCAAAATGTGCACGAGCATACCAAAATGGCTCTCAGCTCAAAAAGTTTGCCGACCCCTGAACTAGGCTAACAGAAGTAACTACAGGTAGTCTTCAACTTACAACTGTTTAAAGACAGTCCAAAGTTAACAACGGCCTCGGAATGGGTGCTTTATGCCCTGTAAAGCACTTTCAAGTGTCGCAAAACATCACACCACCCCCCATGGTCACATGATTGCATTTTGGGCACTTGGCAACCAGCTCGCATTTACGACTGGTTGCAGCGTCCTGCGGCCACGTGATTGCATTTTGTGACTTTTTTGCCATTTTCCGGCAAACAACGTCCATTGGGGAAGCTGGATTCACTTAATGAGCACAGTGATTTGCTTAATGACCGCTGTCAAAATGGTTGTAAAGTCGGGTCTGGTCCCATGGTGACTTGACTTATGACTGCAACGACTTATGATGGAAATTCTGGTCCCAATTGTGATTGTAAGACAAGGACTACCTGTATGAAGAACATTTATATTAGAAAAATTAGTTCATAACTATAATGTAGAACATAGCTTTCCAAACTGTGTGTCACGACACACTACTGTGTCGCCGGCAGTGTCTGAGTGTGTCACCAGACGACCCAGAAGTGCTGAGTGGGGGGGAGCCAGAAGAAAAGGCAACCCCGCCAATCAGCGCACGCCGAAGGAGGGCAGAGAGGCAGGCCAAGCACCACAGATGCCGCCGCTGAAGAGTCCCCTTTGGAGTCCCGCCCAATCCTTGCCGCACTGCTGGTAAGCGCTGCTGCCTTGCCTCTCCGCCCTCAGCGCTGCTCAGGGCTTGTCCCTCTCCTCCGAAGGCTCTGAGTAGACCAGGGAGCCAAATTCAGGGGTCTGGAGGCTCTGTGGAAGCTCTCCCAACATTGGAGAAGGTGGGGCTGGGCATGAAAATGGCCAAAAAGCCCCGGAAAATGCGGCAAAAACAGCTGGTTGGTGGCTGGGAGGTCAGCGAGGCTCAGCTGAGCTCCTGAAAGGCAAACCACGCTGAAAAATAAATGGGTGCAGCTGCCGAAAAAAGTCTTCTGGCACTCTCAGGAGGGCGATGGAAATGGGTGCCCCTCATCTTCAGGGGGGTCTCCCGACCACGGAAGAGGTGGCGGGTGCCCCCGAAAAAAGCGAAATTCGTCATATTCCGGGTGGGTGGAAAGGGGCGGTTTCGGACGCCCGGGTCTACTGCTGCATTTGAGCTGTTTCCAGGCTGTCCTGGAAGCTGCAAGAGGGGGGAACTTGCCAAGTGGTTTGCAGGCAGGAGCCAATCGCATGGGCCGGGGTGGCGGGGTTTGCAGGTGGGAGCCAATCACGTGGGGCGGGGGGCGGGGAGCCTTGTTGTTACTGTGTTGGAAATGATGCATGACTAAAAGATGTATCACCAACATGAAAAGTTTGGAAAGCTCTGATGTAGAAGAATGTAACAATAGTGACTTGTTAAGTAGCTATTTGTATTACTTTAATATTAATTATATTAAAATTTTGTGGATATGGATAACTGAAGTTATCATTCATACTGAAGGACGGGTTGGGTTTACCATGCTGACTATGGGAAGAGATGGGCTAATTTTATTGGACAACTTCAGATAAGAAGAAATATGAATATTGCTTTTTTAATGCTAACAACAGAGACATTTGGTTTGCTTAATCTAGGAAGATTTGGAGAATTTGTGGCCCCTTGGATAAGATTCTTGAGTTCCTAATATAGCTTGGTATTCTTCCTCTGAAGTCTGCTCTGCTCTCTGAGAAGCTCATACTGTAGGTATTTGTGGAAATATCTGCATTCTATCCCTCCTCAGTGTCAGAGCTCCACTCTGGGGAAAGGACAAAATGAGATTTAGGAATGGGATGGGGGAGGCTTTGGATCTGAAAGCCCTTTCAGTCTTTTAACATGCTCTTGTCTGATGGAAAACCTAAGATGAGATATTGGGGTGGTCAGTAGGAGGGTCTTTAAAAAAAATCTGGACAGGAGGGGGAAAAGCATAAATATATCTTTGTCTTCACTTTTGACTTTTTTGCCCCCTGTTGATAGAGTGGTTGAGTCCTTACAACCTCTGCCACTGGAATTTCTGATGCAGTAGAGTTACCCAATAAGCAGCAAGCACTTACACACCACTTTCTTACCAGTAGAATCCTATATGTTCTCAATACTGAAAAAAGATTTAGGGGGAAGTTGTTCTTCAACATTTTAGCTTCCTTAAAGTGCCTTCCTTTGAAACTTGAGCAGGGCAAAAGGATCACTCTGACAACTCACTGGCCCACAGTCAGAAAATCTACTTCCTTCCTTCCTTAATATATAAGTGTATATGGCCACCCAACTTAATCAAATTATTCTGGGGGGCTAACTGGCTCTTGTTCCTTTTTTGCCCACCATTAGGGTTAAAATCTCATGTCTGGAAAGTTTTTGCCCACTGCAGACCTAACCAGTTGGTGTGATACTGCCACAGGTTCTTTTGTACCCAAGAGTGTTTATTCAGACTGAACAGGAAGTCCCCCACGAAAACACTGCACACAGTCAGTTCCATAGGAGTGCCCAGCCAGATTCCAGCTCCAAGCAATCCAAGCAACTTTATCTGACAGATGCCAAGAATAATTCTCACACGAGCCCTGCAGAGGCTCTCCCACATCCTGATATGCGGACTTTTTAATTTTTTAATTTTTAATTTTTTTAATTTTTAATTTTTATTTTGCTACTGGGAGAACATATTTGGATACAAGAGCCTGCTGCTCACATTGGCCAATATTGGAGAAAGGGTAAAAAAAAAAAGTTGGACATGACAATGCCATATCACATATTGCTTATTTAAAAATACTAGATTAAGTGCTATGGCCAGTGGCAGCTCCATAGTTCCAGAAATCTTTAGTTTGGACCTAAACACCCTAAAGCTGCCTTCTTGATGCTTCAGATGACTTTGACCTCATGATTGAATGCTGGGAGACTTGTCAACACTGCTGGAGGGTATTAGTTAGGGAGGGCAACCCTAGATAAGTATGCTCATCTCTTTCCATCCTCTCATTTGGATTAAAAAAAAACTTCCTTAAATATCATTCTTCTTTCCTTCAGGCTATTACCTGAGCTTGACTTTCTCTTACCCTTATCTGTTAAGCTGAATAAATATGTTAGAGAGAGTTCTGAATAATTCTCTTCATGTTAGACTAACATGTCATTTCAATCCCATTTGCAAGCTTTCAGCAGAGGTGGATTTGGTCTGTGTGCTGAAGCTTAGAAAGAGCAACCAGAATACTAATCAATGGTTTACTCTAGTTAAAGCCATTCCTAGTTATTGGAAGCAATTCATGTACCCACTAACATGCATGCTGTTTATTATGCTAGACATGGCTAGGAGAAAATACAAGGAGAATATTCACTTGTCTGAAAGCATTCTAAATTTGCGAAGTCATTTATCCCAATTAAATCATGGAAATTGTCTAGAATGATGTTGAAAGCGAAACTAAATCCTCCCATTCTTTTCTTTATAAATGTTAGTATTTAATCCAAGTGGGGAAATGACTGATTTGTGCCTTTCACTTTGTAATGTTCATTTTAAATGAAGGGTTTGTGTTTCATTCAAAAGTAAGCTTTATTTCTCATAACTAAAATATTGCTGTAGATCTTTTCCCCCCCATAAAATGAAATTTCAGGGGAAAAACTTTATAGCAGTTGTGGAACTATGCTGCTTGTGTTAAAAATAGAGAAGAGTGTGAAATGTCTTTGCATCACTAAATGCACAGAACAGTGATGTATGTAACAAGAGAACATTGCTTTGACATTTATCCTAGCAAATTCAAGAGCAATAATTTCCTTTTAAAAAAATTGTAGGAAACCTTTTATACAAGGTAGAAATAGAATTAGACCAGGCTGGTGGTTCTGCTCTTAGAGTAGTATATTTCCTTGTAAGAATACAGTGTGCACAAGCAATAGAGATTTGATTTAAAACTTTGCTGTTTATTTAACAGTGAATCACTTTGCTGAAGGGGTTTCAAGTTCCAAAAGTTTGGATAACTTTTAAATAAAAGTAAATACTTAAGGACAACTAACTTCACTTTAAAAGTTTATGCTTTGTTTATAAATATTGAGATTACATGCATTTTTGCTTATTAACATTTAAGTGTTCTCTTACAAGGTGGATTCAATTTATTTTTCTAAAAAAGCTAACCTAATTGCATTTTTACAACCCTGCATTTGCTGGTTCGTTGATGGTTTGGCTATTTTGAAGGCAGGAAGTGGAAAGGAATAATGGAAATGAAAATAATTTCTGTTGATATTATTTGCTATTTCTTTTTTCTGATTGATCAAAAGCATTATATTGAGGACGAAATTATTCACCTTGTTAAAACTTAATTGACTCATGTTACATAGTAAGCACTTTCCCCCAAATTAGACACTTACGTTATTGCTGGCATAACTATCTCTAGGAGATGGAGCTGAAGCAGCAACCTTTTCCAGCGCCTTGCCAACTTGCAGTTCTCTTTGCAGTTGTATTCCTTTCCTCCCTTTGATTTCATTGGGAATTAATGGAGTACATCTGCACAAGGCTGATACAATCCTTCATTTATTCTAGGTATATGTCAGTGCTTTTATTTATGGAGGAAAGGTTCAGGAGATAAAAAGGAAATTTAAAACTTCAGAAGACCCAGGAGCAATAGGAAAAACACCATCCTCCTCAGAACAGATACACTCAGATATGTTTCAGCACAGTTTGTGAACCCAGATTTTAAAGTGGTACACAGCAGAGTGGCATGAATGTGCTTTTCTTATAGTCTATTTCTAGTTTTAATGGAATGTTTGAAAAGCATTCATTTGTCACCAGCATGCTGATCAGTTTCTTCAAGTTTGGGAGCTAACAGAGGGGGGAAGTAGCAGGTGGTTTCCTTTCACTTCTCCTAAATGCATGCAAAGCCTTATTCACAGCAGCATCTATCTGTAGTGTCTGAGGAAAAGAGCATTTGTTACATAGGTGATCATATTTCTACTTAACATGGTGGGCCCACAGCATGTATAAAACTTCTCTTATTCTCTGTCTCCTTTTTCTACCCAGCATGTCATCTTGTGGGTCCATTCTTAAGACTGTTGACTTAGGAAGCCCTATGTCCTGGCAGCAAGGTGGATACAGAACCATTTACTCCAACCAGGCCAACCCCTTTCAAGGAAGTCCTCCTGGACAATGTTACTGGTAGTGCCCCATTTTTGTGAGGTGAAGGGGCTGAGGCTAGAAAGTACCTATTCTTGGAATAGCCTCCCTCTAGAAGTTAGACTTTTCACCTCAGGAATAGACTTTTAGAAGGTAGCAAAGCCTGACCTGATCCAGAGGGCAGTGGGGATGCAATAATATTAATATTATTATTATGTTTCTTACCATTACTGTGATCATTGGTTTTGGTTTTTTGAGCTGCTTTGGGCTTTGGCATTATGAAGACTATGGAGTATTATTATTATTATTATTATTATTATTATTATTATTATTTTATTATGGCTTCATTATATTTGGTTTTTTGTTTTCTTACAATGGATGTTTTTTATTGTATTTGATTTTGTGGTAAGCTCTCAGGAGTCAGAATGACTCAGCATCACATAATAAATAAATGCATAATATAATTAAATTTATAAATTTAATTAAATAAAATAAATAATAAATAAAATTACATGGGACACTCTGCTTGGCAGAATCTGTTGTTGTGGTGATTATTATTATTATTAATTAAATTTGTATACCACCCGACTTCCAACAACTCTGGGTGGTTCTACATTAAAAAGATTAAAGCAACAACATAATAATAAACAAGAACAAGGAATAAAGGAGAAAACAAACCCACATAACCTAAAAAGGCCTTCAGTCACCCTCGCCAGTAGTTAGGACTGATTGTTCTTGGGAAACATCATGTAGAATGTGGTGTTGTTCCAATTCTCTCTCTTAAGAGTTACAAAAGACCTAGTCATAGTCCTTCATCCCATTTTGTTCATCTTCTCTTCTCTTCTCTTTTTCTTTTTATTTAATAGATATTTAAAAACAGCACTAAGAGGAAATTTGTTGTTGTTGTTGTTCAGTCGTTTAGTCGTGTCCGACTCTTCGTGACCTCATGGACCATAGCACGCCAGGCCTTCCTGTCCTCCACTGTCTCTCGGAGTTTACTCAAATTCATGTTCATTACATCGGTGATGCTATCTAACCATCTCATCCTCTGCCGTCCCCTTCTCCTTTTGCCTTCAGTCTTTCCCAGCATCAGGGTCTTTTCCAGTGAGTCCTCTCTTCACATTAGGTGGCCAAGGTATTTGAGCTTCAGCTTCAGCATCTGTCCTTCCAATGAGCAGTCAGGGTTGATTTTCTTTAGGATTGACTGGTTTGACTTCCTTGCAGTCCAAGGGAAAAAAGAGGGAAACTAATAGAAAAGAGATATACAAGCTATATAAAATTAAATTAAATTTTCAAGATGACATTAGAACAGTGTTGCATATTAATTTGAGATTTCAGAACCATTACTAAGTTTTATAGTTTTTAATAATTTGTGAGATCAGAGTTATAGAAATATTAAGACATAAATGAACTGAAAAACTTGCAATAGAAAAAATGCTGCTTTTATTTTAAAACAAAGAACACAGGAACTTAGCTTGCTTTCTTCAGCCGAAGAGAAGCACATGGCTATTTAACATATGAATTACTACATAGTTGTTCTCGTACAGGAGTAAACACAAAAGGAAGATTTACATTTTAAAGCTTTTACAATTACAACTTGGCAGTACCTGAGTGGACAATGTGTGACATGTGACCACTCACCCATTACTTATTTGGAATAGGACCAACAGGTAACTTTCTGATTGGTCAAGCAACCTAGACCCTCAGGCACCAGCAATCAACATTCCTGAGGGGGGAGTTAGCCAAGAGCATTTCTGACTCCTACAGGAAAAAACTTTTCAGCTTGACTTTTAAAATTAGTTTTCCATATTCTTTCTGAATCATAAAATATATACAACACTAAGTTCAGGTCAATACTCAATAATTAAAGTGGTCAGTGGAATATAAGTCAGAATGAACTGTTAACAAAAGTTTCTGTCTAATCTAAAAATGCTATGCCTTTTTAATGATTCAAGCAGAAGCTAATGTATTACGATCTCATCCCTTTTCATGTGGCAGAAGAGCAGTAAGAATACAATGGCCTTGGTTTTCTTTTTAACTCATGGGATATATTATACTGAATAGTGGTAATGTATTTTCTCAATACAGCCCCGTATGGCACAGAGTGGTAGGCAGCAGTATTGCAACCGAAACTCTCCCCACGACCTGAGTTTGATCCCAGCAGAAGCTGGTTCTCAGGTAGCCGGCTCAGGTCGACTCAGCCTTCCATCCTTCCAAGGTCGGTAAAATTAGTACCCAGCTTGCTGGGGAAAAGGTAATTACAACTGGGGAAGGCAATGGCAAACCACCCTGCTCTATAGTCTGCCAGGAAAACATCACGAAAGCGGCATCTCCCCAGGGGTCACATGACTCGGTGATTGCACAGGGGAACCTTTCCTATTTTCTCAATACTGATGAAATTGAAAATAGATTGACCAGAAATAAATGCTCACAAGTTGTTAGTTGCTGTTGAAAGAATTTTTCCACTCTACTCTTCACCTACTTATTTGTAAGCATTTCCTGCTGATACCTTGATCTGCTTGCTGTTCACCATTGTGCTTCCTAATGAATGACAGTAGGTCCTTCAGCTTGTGGATCTTAAAGTAAAGATTACAGGCTGTTACATTTACAGCAAAATAAAGGTTCATTTTCCATGGCCTGTGATGTTCCAGTACATTTGCTTATATGCAGTATGAGTGGCATACAAAAGTAGATTCACAGCATGTGTTTGCCCTTTCATTGAGAAGAGATTTGCAGTCTCAGTTTATTGCAGCTGGCATTTCAGATTAGATCTTAATTTGTTTGTTTGGAATTTTGATTTGCTATTAGGGATTGTGTACTTGAAAGGCATCCAAAAAACTCAAGACATCTATTCTTCCTCTCTAAAGAGAATGTGGTATGATGCACTGTTTTTCTTCTTTCTCCAGAAATTGCTGCCTAGATCACAGGAACATAACAGAAGTTTTTCCTCCCTGCTACTATTTCATTTCTGTATTAATGACATCATACAAGCCCTCACCAAACCCTCCATCTCTGGCTCATAATCCAGTCTCCATATGATTGTACACTAGCAATCTTGCTATCCTCTCTAAATCCCAGGCATGGCCACGATAGATTCTTCATGTGCTGGCACTATTCTGCCAGGCCAGCAAAAACCTAGTTGGTAGTATTTACCAGGTGGGTGCACTATTTGCTGTCATATCTGGAAAATTAACAGCAACCAAACTGAACCAATGAAAGTCTTCCAGTATATAGGCATTTATTCTCAATTATCTTTTGAATGATTGATTATGTGTTATCAAGTAAATGTCGCCTTTTGGTGGCAAAATTGATAGACCTTTCAGGATGACTCAGTCATTTACCTCTTGGATACTCCAAACTTCTAACCATATCCTACAGTCATAAAAAGCTTCCATTTTTTTAAGTGGTAAGGGAATAATTATGTCCCTGTAGCAATCAAATTATTTAAATCTAAAGGTGGTTGCTATGTGGCATGTATACACATATGCATGTGAAGCTATCCCTGCATTAGAAGCAGTTCAATCAAAATTCCTGAGATCTATAGATCTATGAGATCTATTTGCAAAACCCATCTGCATATATTAACCAAAAATAACATTCTTTCTCACACACATACACAGAGCCCATATCTTTCTTTTAAAAGCTCTGCTTCTATGTGGAAACCAAAATGCTACTTGAGGCAGTAACAGTATCTAAATTTAGAAGATTCTTCACTCTGGCTCAGTATCACATCTTCCCTACTGCTGTCCTGGAAGGGAAATTCAAAACAGTCCCTTAAACAATTATGGCCTTGTAGGTCAAATGCAGTGGAATCCTTAAGTGATGTTTGATTACATTGCCTTTTATAGAGATATTAGTAAAGGGTATATTGCATCTCTTTTAATGGGATTCCAATAGAGTTTGATCATACATCCTTCACAGTGGCCATATTTTGTTATGCTGCTTTCAAGACTAGAAGTCAGATTCTGGCCCAGCAACATAAATACTCTGTTCCTGGATAAGAATTTTAGGTTATCTTTTTGTCTGGCTTTTACTCTATCTATCTATCTATCTATCTATCTATCTATCTATCTATCTATCTATCTATCTATCTATCTATTTAAATTTATATAACCGCCCATCTCCCCCAACGGGGAACTCTGGGCGGTTTACAATAAAAATACTCTATGCTCCACCCATAAGGCATATTAGATTTTTTTACCTTTGTATTATCTGGTCTTTGATGATAAATTAAATAAACAAATAGAGACCATTCACACATACAGAAACACACAACCCACACACATACACACACATTCTCTTCTCTGTTTCTAGCAGAAATAGTAAAAGAAGAAGATGCAGATGAGGAAAGGATAAAAGGTAGCTACACTAGGAAGAGAAGGAAGGAGACAGCAGGGAACACAACTGGGTAAAAATGAAATGAGGGAAAGGGAATCATGGAAAGGGAAGGGGGGGGAAAGTAACCTGCCTTGTTTAGGCATTACAAAGAAGCTAAATTCACCATAAACAGGCCCTGCGAATCAGTCTGTTCTTCAGGCTAATCTTTAAAACCATCCATGTGTTTTATCAGTAGTGTCTGCACACATTTGCACCTCTTGCTTATCCCTTTGTTTTCAACAGCTGCTTCTGTCATCAATGAATGTATGAGGACCAACCATCTTTATTTGGAAAAAAAATCTTCCTATCAGGAGGTGTGGTATCTGGGAGGCCACAGTTTCCCCATCTGTGCAAATGCAACAGCCAGGAGCCCAATGAATTTGCTCCCACCCAGAAACCACTGTTTTAAGGTGGTCGTGCTGAATAGGTTGCTATGAAAAAGGCAAAGTTCATTTTTGGTAATAACCGTTAATAACATATTCCAAATTCTATGTTGTGTTCCTTAAATCAGCTTGCAAGGGTTAATATGTTGATGTCTAATGCTAGAACAGGGGTGGGCAACGTCAGGCCCGCGGGCCGTATAAGGCCCACGGGGCTCCTGCCTGCAAACCCTGCCCCTTCCACATGATTGGCTCCCGCCCCTACCCCCCAGTGCTTGTGATTGGCTCCCGCCCGCAAACTCCGGCCCCCAGTCCGCAGAAATCACAGAAACCCCACCCCCACCCCCCGGTTATAAATATCCAAATGGCCCTTGGCAGAAAAAAGGTTCCCCACCCCTGTGCTAGAAGGAACAGGTCTGTAGGTTGAGTCATGGCAACTGGATTTCTTTCTTTTGGTTGAAATGTTTCACTGCTTATCCAAGTAGCTTCTTCAGTCTGGAGCTTCTTCAGACTGAAGAAGCTACTTGGATAAGCAGCGAAACGTTTCAACCAAAAGAAAGAAATCCAGTTGCCATGACTCAACCTACAGACAATTCCACCTGGATGACTGAGAATCTTCATAGACACAGAAAGAACAGGCTTTCAAAAACATATCTTTGATCTGACTAAAATGGGGTTGCCTTATCTGGGCTGCAGAAATCTAGACAATATTTTTTTTAATCCTTTCAATTGTGTCCGATTCTCAGAGACTGCCTAGACAAGTCCCTGCAATTTTCTTAGCAAGGTTTTTCAGAAGTGGTTTGCCATCGCCTCCTTCCTAGGGCTGAAAGAAAGTGACTGGCCCAAGGTCACCCAGCTGGCTTTGTCCCCAAGGCGGGATTAGAACTCAGTCTCCCAGTTTCTAGCCCAAGGCCTTAACCACTACACCAAACTGGCTCTCTGAGACAACCATTAGGTGGCCAGCAAATTTATTTATTTTATTTATGTTTCAATTTATATACCGCTCCATCTCCCCACAAGGGAACAAATAGAGCTTTCTATGCTTCTTTGCTGCCATCAAGCAGGGTTGGGGGGATGTTTGTTTTTTGAATTTTTCAGTCCAGATCTGGTAAACCCTAAACTAAAAACCACAATTTTAAAAAGTTGTACTTTTCCAAAATACAAATACAAATACAAATACAAATAATACAATACTTAATGCGGGCTGTTATATAATCAGAAATTTAAAAATTCTGTTTAAGGTAATAGTCAAGATTTTCCAAAGTCTACTTTTCCTTCAAAAACCCAGGGAAAACACAATGATTTCCTACAGATACTGTACATCTGATGGATTTCTGCCTGATGCACTGTGACATTAGAAATGGCATAAAAATGTAATTGAATGGGCCCATAATTGATAATGGCTTACACCTGAAGTCTTTCTCCATAATTCACTAAAAGATGACACCGCAGCACTGTAGAATGGAACGTACAATACATAATGTTCGTTCAGAATGTCAAGAACTGAAGCAGCATCATTTAGTAATTTTATAGTGAACTGTTCAGGATCCATAATTAAAATTTTACCTTCCTAAGCACTGTATGAATTATGGATACGTCATAATCAGAATTCTCAGAATTTGTCATCAGTTTGACCTATAAATTGTATTATACTTTAATGGCAAATGTAGAGCAATAACATCCTTATTATGTTTTTCAATATGATAGAAGTCAAGATCATTATAGTTCAATTCCAATGAATCTGCAAAAAATATATACTAAAATAAATATTAGTAAATATTTGCCTTTTTTCATGTATGTAAAATGCCCTGCTTAATTTCCAGTTGATAGTAGCAACTGAACTCTATATGACATAAGTTGAAATAAATCAGTTAAGATGAGAAACTATTCCCCTGCATGCTGAAGCAGACTTTTTTTTGTCAGTCACAACTTCCTCCAGAGGCTTCCTAAATTAATTTTATTCTACTGATGACATATTCTGTTTTTCTATGGAATACTGTGAAAAAATGTCAGTATGCATCTGCAGAAATCCATCAGATATATCGAAAGGACATGATTGTGAATAGAGTGTTGGTCTGTTGAAGTTCTACCTAAGCAGTTATATAGTAGGTAGAATCGGGGGCGGGGGGGGGAAGAGCACAATATCTCATAGAGATCCATCAGACTTATGGTGCCCAGCGGTATTCCTATCATGAAACTGGGGAAGCTACAATTGTTGTATGCTTGCCTGGATGTCTCTCCCCAACCCAAAGTTGATTTGCAAGACAAACTATGGGTAGATGAATTCTGATTTGTAAAGCCATCATAGTGTACAGGACTGACCAGTCTGTACAGTTTGATTGTACAAGTCATAAAGGCATAGTTAACAGTATGTCTATGAAGGTTCTCAGTCATCCAGGTGGAATTGTCTGTAGCTTGAATCATGTCAACTGGATTTCTATTTTCTTAGTGGA
This sequence comes from Charina bottae, assembly GCA_023362775.1. Lineage (NCBI taxonomy): Eukaryota > Metazoa > Chordata > Lepidosauria > Squamata > Charinaidae > Charina > Charina bottae. Next base: position 94,399,963 of record JALMGJ010000002.1, on the reverse strand, counting down.
AACGTTTCACTCCTTATCCAAGGAGCTTCTTCAGTCTGAGTAAAGTTAGTAAGGGAATCCTTAAATATGTTTCTACGTGGCTGTGTGACCTTGCACCTGGGGCTAGGTCATGGTTATTTTGAGATGTTTGTTTCTAAGTCCCTTTATCATCTAAAGGAGGATCGTTAAGATTACCCTGCTGCTGTTGAGCTTGTGAAATGATCTTAATCTTCCTAGGCACAGAAGACAAAGCAGGAAGGAAGATAGGGGAAAGGTTATGCCTGAGGCCCCCACCTCTATTCAAGGAAGGATTTTCCAAGTTGGCATGAATGGATTCCTTGACCCCTCTCTCAAACCACCTATCTTCTCTGTCTAAAATGTGAACATTAATGTCCTCAAATGAGTGTCCTTTTTCCTTTAGATGAAGATAAACTGCTGACTCTGGTCCTGTGGTGTTACTTCTCCTGTGTTGGGCCATCCTCCTGTACAAAGGTTGTTTGGTTTCTCCAATGTAGAGTTCAGAGCACTCCTCACTGCACTGGATTGCATACACTACATTGCTTTCCTTGTGTTTTGGAGTTTGATCTTTGGGGTGTACAAGCCTCTGTCTCAGTGTGTTGGTGGGTTTGAAATATACAGGTATGTGGTGTTTGCCAAATATCCGTTTTATCTTTTCAGACACGCCAGCCATGTAAGGAATGACCAGGTTCTTCCGTTTACTCTGAGTCTCAGCCCTATCTGTCACTGTTTTAGGTCTGGTAGACTTAGAGTTAGTGAAGGCCCAATTTGGATATCCACAGGCCTGCAGAGCTGTTCTCAGATGCTGCTTTTCATTCTTTTTGGAATCCATGGAGGTGGGGATGGTTTCTGCTCTGTGTGACAATGTCCTGATGACTCCTAGTTTGTGCTGCAGTGGATGGTGGGAGTCAAACATCAGGTATTGATCTGTGTGTGTGGGTTTCCTGTAGATCCCTATTTCTAGCTTGCCACCGGTCCCAATGAGGACTTCACAGTCTAGGAATGCCAGTCTGTTGTCCTTGGTGTCTTCTCTGGTGAAGCTAATGTTGGCATCTATAGTGTTTATATGGTCCGTGAAGGCCTGTACTTCCTGGGCCTTGATTTTGACCCAGGTGTCATCCACATACCTAAACCAGTGGGTGGGCACCGTTCCCTGGAATGTGTTGAGTGCTTTCTTCTCCACTTCTTCCATGTATAAATTGGCCACAATGGGTGACACAGGAGAACCCATGGCACAGCCGTGTTTTTGTCTGTAAAAGTCACCTCTGTATGTGAAATAAGTGGTGTTAAGACACAGGTCCAGAAGATGGCAGATCTGGTTTGGGTTGAGATGGCTTCTCCTTACTCAGACTGAAGAAGCTCCTTGGATAAGGAGTGAAACGTTTCCACTAAGAAAATAGAAATCCAGTTGACATGATTCAAGCTACAGACAATTCCACCTGGATGACTGAGAACCTTCATAGACATATTGCCATACATTTTGGGGATGAAACCCTGAAGTTGGTAAGGAAATTCGAGAAGACAGCAAGAAAGGTGGCAGACTATAGAAACCACCTACGTTTTAACCTCAGATGCAGACAACAGAGACTCATCCCGACAAGCCTACGCCTGCAATCTACAGTTAAGGGTCACAGAGCAGAGCAGATCCTGCAGCAGGCACAAAGACATCTTCTAAATGAAAGAATAAGGCAAGTCCACTTCACCATTGATGCCCTGCAATACAATTTTGAAAACCTTCACCAGGAACTCACAGCCACCCTTCCTGACCTAATCCTGGATAGAGTTATTCAGCTTGGCAATAAAGTACAGCTGGCCCAGCATCACAAGACAAAGGAGAGGCAAACTAAGAAATTTGACATTCTTCTTTCTCGCAGCAAGCAGAAACAAGGAACTGGAGAAACCGCTGGGAGGAACAACAACAACAGGACCACAGAGGACAAAAAGAACATGTGGGTGAAAAATCTCTCAGACAGAGAACTTACCCAACCAGAGAGAGATGTCCTAGCCAAAGGTCTTAATTTTGCCATCACTCCCAAGCAAGTTCCGGTTGTGGAGCTCATTACAGCCACAGAATCTGCCATCCACAACAACCACCTACCTTTTGAAGAAGCAGAACAACTCCGGCTTAAAATATCTGCAGCTCTGTCCAGTGCTCAACCTCCTCCCCCCAACCTTACCGTCCAAGAGAGGAGAGCCCTGACAGCCCTCAGCAAAGATGAAACCATCACCATTTTACCTGCTGACAAAGGAAGATGTACAGTGGTTCTAAACACTGCAGACTACCACAATAAAATTACCTCACTTTTGGAGGATCACCATACATATGAAAAACTGAAAAGAGACCCCACCAACAATTACAAGAAAAAGGCAATAGACAGTTTGAAACAATTGGAACATGATGGCTCCATCGATAGGATTACCTACCACCGTCTGTATCCTGGAGAAGCCATCCCCTGCATCTACGGACTTCCTAAGATCCACAAGGAAGGAACACCCCTCCGACCCATAGTCAGCAGCATCAATTCGGTAACATACAACATTGCCAAACACCTCTCTACCATACTAGCACCTCTAGTTGGACACTCTGAACACCACATCCATAATTCGGAAGAATTTGTTTCCAAAGCAAAGATCCTGAAACTGGATACAGATGAAACTATGGTCTCCTTTGATGTGTCCTCCCTTTTCACCAGCATCCCCACCACTCATGCTCTATCCGCTGTCAGGAAGAGACTAGAAGAGGACAGCACCCTGGAAAGGAGAAGCCATCTCAACCCAAACCAGATCTGCCATCTTCTGGACCTGTGTCTTAACACCACTTATTTCACATACAGAGGTGACTTTTACAGACAAAAACACGGCTGTGCCATGGGTTCTCCTGTGTCACCCATTGTGGCCAATTTATACATGGAAGAAGTGGAGAAGAAAGCACTCAACACATTCCAGGGAACGGTGCCCACCCACTGGTTTAGGTATGTGGATGACACCTGGGTCAAAATCAAGGCCCAGGAAGTACAGGCCTTCACGGACCATATAAACACTATAGATGCCAACATTAGCTTCACCAGAGAAGACACCAAGGACAACAGACTGGCATTCCTAGACTGTGAAGTCCTCATTGGGACCGGTGGCAAGCTAGAAATAGGGATCTACAGGAAACCCACACACACAGATCAATACCTGATGTTTGACTCCCACCATCCACTGCAGCACAAACTAGGAGTCATCAGGACATTGTCACACAGAGCAGAAACCATCCCCACCTCCATGGATTCCAAAAAGAATGAAAAGCAGCATCTGAGAACAGCTCTGCAGGCCTGTGGATATCCAAATTGGGCCTTCACTAACTCTAAGTCTACCAGACCTAAAACAGTGACAGATAGGGCTGAGACTCAGAGTAAACGGAAGAACCTGGTCATTCCTTACATGGCTGGCGTGTCTGAAAAGATAAAACGGATATTTGGCAAACACCACATACCTGTATATTTCAAACCCACCAACACACTGAGACAGAGGCTTGTACACCCCAAAGATCAAACTCCAAAACACAAGGAAAGCAATGTAGTGTATGCAATCCAGTGCAGTGAGGAGTGCTCTGAACTCTACATTGGAGAAACCAAACAACCTTTGTACAGGAGGATGGCCCAACACAGGAGAAGTAACACCACAGGACCAGAGTCAGCAGTTTATCTTCATCTAAAGGAAAAAGGACACTCATTTGAGGACATTAATGTTCACATTTTAGACAGAGAAGATAGGTGGTTCGAGAGAGGGGTCAAGGAATCCATTCATGCCAACTTGGAAAATCCTTCCTTGAATAGAGGTGGGGGCCTCAGGCATAACCTTTCCCCTATCTTCCTTCCTGCTTTGTCTTCTGTGCCTAGGAAGATTAAGACCATTTCACAAGCTCAACAGCAGCAGGGTAATCTTAACGATCCTCCTTTAGATGATAAAGGGACTTAGAAACAAACATCTCAAAATAACCATGACCTAGCCCCAGGTGCAAGGTCACACAGCCACGTAGAAACATATTTAAGGATTCCCTTACTAACTTTACTCAGACTGAAGAAGCTCCTTGGATAAGGAGTGAAACGTTTCCACTAAGAAAATAGAAATCCAGTTGACATGATTCAAGCTACAGATAGTTAACAGTATATTCTACTTTGTATAATATCTCCTTAAACTGCAGATTTTATTTTATTTAATTCCCATGCTTCTTTTAATAGCAGTAATTTATCAATACAGTTTAGCATCAGATGTAGTTCACCAATTGATCAATTTTTGGAAAGAGTACTTGCATTTTGGGAAGAACCAGCACTCCCTTCTGGATTCTGCCAAAACAAACAGGTATTCAACTAGAATAGCTTCTGCTAACTTCTTTCCCAGTTAAATTTCTACCTGCAAACCTAGAATGTTGCTACCAGTCTTGAGGGCAATTCTGAGCTAGGCATCCCATAGAAAATGGGATCCTTTTCCTGACATATATTCATATTTATGAAAAAGACAGTGTTTCAAAACCAAATCCAAGAGCATACATAAAATTGAAATTGAAAAAGTATGTGGCAATAGCTTGTTTTATATTGTAGCTTTAGCTCTTGCTTCCAGAAAAATTTCTACAAGCATCCAACTTCATGCATTAAACATTACCATATGTTAATCAGCCTATCTATACAGCAGTGTCTATGTCACAACAGACAACAGTTTTGTAAATGGCTGCTGCTGAATAAGTTTAGTATTGCCTGTACTGTCTTCACTTTATTTCTATTTTTCCTTTTTGTTCAGACTGTCCCAGCCAGCATGTTCCACTATTATTAATACTGTGGTTTATTCAACAAACTGTAATTAAGTATACAATGGCTTAATGTATAGTCTGAAAGGAGCAAAGCTTCTTCAACAAGCAGTCCCAGCTAGCAGGGTTAACAGTCAATCCTGAGAAGTGTAGTTCAATCGAAGAGAATATTTGTAGCTCAGGGTTGAACTGTGGAGTCCTTGCTGCTCTCTGAGCCTTGTTATTTTCTTCCAGACGTTTCATTGCCAGACTAGGCAACATCTTCAGTGCGAAAAGGGAGTGGGACTTGCTGTCTGTTTATGGCTTGTCCTGCTTGTGTTGGTGGATGTGTTGTTCTATCCTTAGGAGTTCCTTGATTGGGCTGTTGTTTGCTGCTTGGTTGATTGACTGAGTTAATAGTTCCTTGATCAAGGTATATTGTGCTGATGGTTGTTGTGGGTTTTCCAGGCTGTGTGGCCTTGTTCTGGCAGTTTTGGTTCCTAACGTTTCGCCAGTCGCTGTGGCTGGCATCTTCAGAGGACAGGAGCACAGCTAGAAGATTCTCTCTGTGTCCAAGTGAAGGGTGTGTCTTCCTGTTGGTGTTTATATCTGCTGAGAGGGTGTGTGTCTTCTGTGGGTCATTTACAAGAGATTAGGAGAGGGTTTATTATGGTGATTAGGGGTGTGGTGCTGTTGTGTGTGGGATTAGCACATCTATTGTGTGAGTTGTTTGCATATTTCTGTGGTTGAGTAGAGTTCATTGACCTTTTGCAAGCTGTGTTTTCCAGGACTGGCAGCTAGGTTTTGCTGAACTTTAAGCTTTCTTCTTTTTTTATTGAAACTGTGTTGGTGTTTATGTATTTCAGTGGCTTCCCTGTATAGTCTAACATAGTGGCTGTTGGTGTTGTCCAGTATTTCTGTGTTTTCAAATAAGATTTGGTGACCAGTTTGTTTGAGAACATGTTCAGCTACTGCAGATTTTTCAGTTGCTGTAGTCTGCAGTGTCTTTCATGTTCTTTTATCCTGGTGTGAATGCTGCATTTTGTGGTCCCAATGTATACTTGTCCACAGCTGCGGGGTATGCGGTAAACTCCTGCATCGGTGAGGGGGTCCCTTTTGTCTTTTGCTGATTTTAACATTTGTTGTATTTTTCTGGTGGGTTTGAAGACTGTTTGGAGGTTATGTTTTTTCATTAGTTTTTCCATGCGGTCCGTGACTCCTTTAATGTAGGGCAGAAATATTTTGCTTGTGGGGGGCTGTTTTTCTTCAGTTGAGTGCTGTTTTTTTGGTTTGATAGCTCTCTTGATTTCATTCTTGGAGTAGCCATTTGCCTGTAGGGACCAATCCAAATGGTTGAGTTCAGAATTGAGAAATTGAGCTTCACAGTTCTGATTTGCATGATCCACTAGTGTTTTGATGATGCCTCTTTTTTGTCATGGGTGGTGATTGGAATTTTTGTGTAGATACCGGTCTGTGTGGGTGCGTTTCTGTAGATTTTGTGTCCTAATTGCAGGTCCGGTTTGCATATGACCATGACATCTAAAAATGGTAGTTCGCCTTCCATTTCTTTTTCCATGGTGAATTGTATATTCAGGTGGATGCTGTTGAGGTGGTTCAGGAATTTCTCTAATTCTTCTTCCCCATGACTCCAAATTGTGAAGGTGTCATCCACGAACCGGTACCAGACTGTTGGTGTGAGGGGTGCCAATTCTAAAGCCTGTTTTTCAAAATGTTCCATGTAGAAGTTCGCTATAACTGGGCTGAGGGGGCTTCCCATGGCGACTCCATCTGTTTGTTCGTAGAAATCCTTATCCCATTGAAAGTAGCTGGTATATTGTGCTGTTTGATTGTTCCTCTGGTGCTAATCCTGGTGTTAATCTTTGCATATCTGGGTGTTGATTGCTGGCAAGGAGGTGTTCTGGTCTTCTGGCTTTTCTGTTGTCTCTTATGAATGGTATGTAACTCTTGTTTACCTCTATGTGTCTCTTGAAGGCTGCTCTGTTTGAGTGCCAAGCTTCCAGGAATTCTCTAGCGTTTTTGGATTTGGCTTGGTTTAAGATGCTCACAGTTTCCCAGTTGAAAGTATGGTTGAGTCTGTCCATGTGTTGTGAGATTAAGGAGTTTTCATCATGTCTTCTGACTGCTAGTTGGTGTTTGTGGATGCGCTCTGCTAGTCTTCTGCCCGTCTATCCTACATAGTGGCTGCTACAGTGCTTACACTGTATGTTGTAGATAACTCCTGTTTTTTCTTCTTGGGCTACTGGGTCTTTTGGGTTACTTAAGATGTTCTGAAGGGTTTTGGTTGGTTTATGTGCTACGGTGATGCTGTATGGTTGTAACAGTCTATTAGTAGTTTCTGAGATGTTTCTGATGTATGGCAGAGTAATCCTTTTCATAGCTTCTGTTGGTTTTGCTGTGGTGAGTTAAGTGGTCAGGCACTTTTTGATAAACCGCCCAGAGTCCCCTTGTAGGAGTTGGGAGGTGATAAATCTAATGAATGAATGAATGAATGAATGAATGAATGAATGAATGAATGAATGAAGTAGGTAGGTAGGTAGGTAGGTAGGTAGGTAGGTAGGTAGCGTGGGTATCCATTTTGCTGGAAGATGCTATATAAGTGGTCTGTTTCCTTTTTCTGGTGTTCTGGGTTGCTGCAGTGCATTTGTGCTCGTCTGAATAGTGTTCTTACACAGCTCCTCTTGTAGGAGGTTAGGTTATTGCTTTGGTAGTGGAGCACTTGGTTAGTGTGGGTAAATTTCCGGTAGACTTGTGTTTCTAGAATGCCATCCTTTCCTCTACCGATGAGTATGTCCAAGAAGGGTAGTGTGTTGTTGTTTTCTTCTTCCCTTGTGAATTTTATTCCTTTGAATATGTTGTTGATGGTTTCATGTGTTTCCTCCAGTTCTTCCTTTTTTATTATGACAAAGGTTTCATCTACATACCGGATCCATACTTTGGGTTGTATGCGTGAGAGTGCTATCCTTTCTAGACATTGCATTACAATTTCTGCTATGAGTCTTAAGAGTGTTGATCCCATAGGTGTTCCTTTGATTTGTTGGTATATTTGTCCATCAAACTGAAAGTAGGTGGTGAGGCAGAGGTTGATGAGGTCCATGATTCTGGGTATGTTGATCTTAGTGTATCTGGTTAGGTTGGATGTGTTGCATAGAACTGTTGCCATGGATTCAATCGCTAGTGCTGGGTCTATGGATGTAAAGAGTGCAGTGACATCAAATGACACCATAATTTCATCTTCATCTATTTTTAAGTCTTTGATTTTCTGCAGGCAGTGTAATGGGGAGTTGATAGAGTATTCGTTCTCCTCTGTGAGATGCCCAAGTTTTCTTGTAAGTTCTTTAGCTATGTTGTATGTGGGGGTCCCTGGTAACGATACAATTGGACGGAGCGGTATGTCAGGCTTGTGTATTTTGGGGCATCCATAGAAGCATGGGATGATGGGTCCGCTGCCTTTCATCCACCTCTGTTCTTCTTTTGTGATTTGACCTTTCTTGGTTAGGTCATTGAGGATTCTTTTGACCTGGTTGTCCAGTTTCTGTATCGGATTGGTGTTTACTGGGGTGTAGGTTTCTTTGTCCTCAAGTAAGTCTTTGGCTTTTTGTATATATTGCGATCTGTCCATAATGACAGTGGTGCGGCCTTTGTCTGCTGGGAGGATGATGATAGTTTGGTCCATCTTTAGGTTTTTGAGTGCTGCTCTGTCCTCTGCTTTCAGTTGGTTCTGTTTCCATGTCCTTCTGGTTTGTCATATGAGATAATCATTCTTCCTTCCCTGTCTAGAGGTGGTGGATCAGCTTGTAAGTGCAAATGCAAAGCCATACAAAAGAGGAGTAACGTTGGAATTGACTTTTTATTTGATCTTGTCTCTTTAAGTTCCACAGTCAAGATTTGGGTAACTTTTTAGTGTTCTCAGTTAGTGTTCTCAGTTATCAGCAGAAAACCAAATGGGAACAGGAAGAATGAAAGAAAAAAACACAACCCAGGTAGAATCTTCAGTCTTTTTGCAGGAAAATTCTACAGGCTCCCTTTTAGGAGGCAAACTTAATTTTCTGATTCCAACTAGGAAGCTTTATGGCTTAAGGAGAGCTTGACAGATTCCTCACCAGCAATCTTGGAGGGGTTTTACCAGCAAAGGCAGGCAGAATAGAATTTCTCTACTCTGAATCTAGAAGCAGGTCTTGCCTTGTCACATCCAGTCAACCTGAGTTCTTCCTGCTGCAAGCTAATATCCAGCTTCCTTCCTTGTCCCTATTAGCTGTTCTATAAAGAACTCATCTCCCACTTCCTTTTGTTCCTCTTGTTAGCAGCTGTCAACAAATTAGGTGGCTGGGTCTGTTAAAGCTCACCTTGCAAATGGCTAAAGAGAATCAAGCATTCTCATGAGTAAGCTGGTGTTTGACCTCTTCAAACTGCCATTGTTTCTCTTGTCTTGGCTATGTCTTCATACACAATCTTTGTATTTGAGAGAGTTTGTTTCCTGTCTTTTCCATCCCCTTTTTTCCAGTCAGCAACTTGGCTATTCCACAGGAACTGAACATTCAGCATTAAGATGGCCCAGTTTAAATACATACATACATACATACATACATTAATTATTTCAATTTATTCCCCGCCCATCTCCCATGCAAGGGACTCTGGGCGGGTACCTGGAATTCAGTCTGATGAATGCAGTTGGGCTGCTTCAGAGCAAATATGCATTGGCTAGTAAAACTCCACTAAAACTGGATTACCACTGGAATGAAATTTATATTTTTATGACCCTACGTTTCTCTAAATGCCCTTATGTGAGATGACATCACCTTCAACATGCATTGTGTACAAAATCCAAGATGCACTCAAGCAGGGCTGGTAACTAGTGGCACATATGCAGCCCCCAATCCTCTACCTGACCATCCTTAGGATCCTGAAATATGCTGGCAAAAAAGGCCAATCTTTCAAAGCACAGCTTTTGTTTTGTTTTCTATCCCTTGCCCCCTTCCAAAAAAGGAGTACAAACAGGAGACAAACTCTACCCTTCATGGCCCCAAATCATATCAGGAAATTTCAGTGATGGCTGAATATGGCTTTCCAGCTGGTTTCTTTCTTAGGGTTGCAAGGTTCAGCCCCAAGAAAGTTGCCATCCTTGCGCTAAAGTCAATAGGCAAACTTCAGGGTAAACAGAATTAAACAGACCTGCTTGCCTATGTCTCTTTCTCTCACACACATTCACCATTAAAAAAAATGGCAGGAAGCTTTAACATTTTCCTCCTCTTCTTGCACTCACTTCTTCCATCCTAAAGGAAGATGACTTATGTAGTAGTTTCAGTGATGTATTATGGGAAATAAATGTTTAACAATGCATGCAGATTAGTTTCACACACATGATCTGAGCATGTGCACCTATGTCTGGCCAGTATAATTTACTCCTATTAAAATGGGCCTTTTCTGAGTCAACTGCCATTATACTTTTGAGAAGCTTTTTTATTATTATCTAGGAGAATGTCTCAGGACTATTTTATTTACCTGTTGTGAGCCACCCAGAGTCGCTTGGATGATATGGGTGGCTGTACAAATAATAATAATAAATAATAATAATATTATATATTATATATATATAATATTTATATTATATTATATTTATATATTATATTATATATATATAATATATATATAAATAATATATTATTATTATTATTATCATCATCATCATCATCATTGTCACTAGCTAAAAAGCAAAATAAAAATACACTTCCTTTAAAAAAATGATTGTCAATAAAGTGCAGCTAGCTTTGTAAATCACCATATCTTGGCCAGGTTTTAAGCAATCTACATTGCATGTGCCCTGCCAATTATAGATCCTTCCAAATTCATGTGTACTAAATTTCATTAAGCTAAAATAGATTTTTTTTTTTTGACAAATAAAATTTTGAGAAAAGGAGTGGCAGGATATTGCAAATCCAGCCCACTTTGTAATACAGACACATAAACATGATTGTCATTAGCAGTTGTGATCTGAATGATGCAGCAGTATCTAGGGACCAGCTCTCATCTTCCCAGTTTAACTGGGAAAGCCTCAAAGTATCATGTTTATTAACCGGATTTGTCAAAAGAACAACAAAAAATCACACACACCCATTTAAAAAGATTTTTTACAAAATGATGTATCGTTGGTATTTAACTCCTGATAAGTTGTCAAAAATGTATAACAGGGTAACAAATGTTTGTTGGAAATGTTCTTTTGGCGAAGGAACTTTTTATCATCTTTGGTGGACTTGTGAGAAGGTAAAAAAAAATTGGGATCAAATATGTGTTAATATTCAAAAGATTCTTAAAGTGGTCTTACAGAAGAAACCAGAACTGTTTCTCTTGGGACTGATGGATAAACAGCTTGAGAAACAGCATGGGACTTTGTTCTTATATATGATAACAGCAGCAAGACATTTATATGTACAAAGATGGAAAGATCCACAAATCCCCACAATGAAAGAATGGATGGTTAAATTAATGGAATTGGCTCAAATGGCGAAGTTAACAGCACTGATAAGAGAAAACACTGTGTCTGGATTTGTTTCTACTTGGCAACCACTTTTGGACTATTTGCTTGTGTCTGAAAAAAATGAGGTTTTGACTTTGGGTTTTGGTGATTAAATGGTTTGATTTTATAGAACTAATGTTACTATGGTTTAATTAATGGTAAGAGATTATATCGGTATAATGTGCATTTATATCTGTGTTGGAGAAGGTCGGAAGTCACTTTCTTTTTCTGTTTTCTATTTAACTCTGCACTTTTATAGTTTTTATTTTTCCTTTAGTTCTGTACTCTGTCTTTTCTATACTCTATATTTTGTATTTTAACTATACTTTGAAAATTAAAGTTCTTTTTTAAAAAAAAATCACACATGCCCATGGAAACAAGAGAGAAATAAGTAGTACCATGGACAGTTCCAAACTGAACTTCATGCTGCAATTCAGCAAAGTCTAGAAAAGAAGCAGCTTCATAAGGCAGGAGTTCAAGCAGAAAATAAGCACACAGGCACAAATCCCTTTAGGTTTTTCTACCTAAATAAGGTCCTTCTGACTTGTTCTGCCCAAATAAAGTGCTTAAATAGCTTTGTGTCAGGTTTTGTTTCCTGACTCCACTTCTATCTGAAGAAACTGCTGGGGCTTAAAGGGCCACTATGCCTCAAGCCCCTTCATAAGACAAGAGCAAGACTGACCTCCTTAGGCTGTGGTGGTGGTGGTGGTGGTGGCAAGACTGGATCAGTTGTACACAACATGCCAAGCAAAATGTTGACTTACTGCTAACACCCTTCCTCAGGATCTTCAGCCAACTTAGTATAAGGCTTTCTACCTCTGTCTCATGACAAAAAGGCAGCCTCTTCTTTTGGGACATTTCCTTGCAATGCAAGGCAGGATTCCTGGTCCCCTATTAGGGAGTCACTGCTAACCCTCTTTAGTAAGAATTTATGTGATCTAAAGGAAACCTATAAGATGGGCCATTCTGTTGTAAACATCAGTACTTCTATATTGTTAAGTCTTCTTTCAAACAGCCTTACAGGCAGTTTCAACCTCTACACTTTCTCTTTATTCACTGTTACTTCTTGGGAAAGACCTTCAAATTCAGTGAACTGTTCAGATGGTTCCAGATGACTCCTAAAACTGTATTTCAAAATGACAAGAAGGCCGGGGGAGAGAAAATGTTATTAGATTAAAGTTCATCTATTAACGTTAATTTCTGAAGTATAAATGGGATGGAGCATAAATTATAAATTAGGGCATATGGGGAGGCTATGTAGGACTAATTAAATCACCGGTAGAAATAATCAAAATCATTTCAGTTAGGTTCAGATAGAGTTTTGCTCATTTGTTAAAAGTCTTTTTTATTTTTATATGAGATGTAATAGAATGTTGAAGTTATGTAATTATACCGATTGTGGCTGAGTTCATACTGTACATCACTCTAAGCCATTGTTAACCATGATCAGCTACAGTTGCTTGGGTTCACATATTGCACTAAGCCATAAACAATAATTTATAAACATACTGTCTGGGTTCACACAATGTACTAACCCTAAACTGAACAGAACACATTGTACCTTAATGCCACAACAAAGCAATAGAGTTGGAATATAAATAAAAGGAACCAAGTGAATGTATCTATGCAGAGAGTAAAGACAAAGGTCTTAGGCAAACATGTATAAGTCTTGTATGAAAAATAAGCTAGTGGGTCATCAGGGATAGGGATTTGGAAGTTATAAGAATTTTGGAACAGTATTTTTTACTGGGGCTGTGATAATTAGTAATAAGTATTGATTTAATGTTAGAGAGATTTGAGAAGAATGTCAAAGATCAACATAGTTCTAAATAACATGTTCATGAATATATCGTGATTTAAAATGGAAATTGGTGTATCTCATTGCTTGTTCAAATACAAAACTCCCTAATGGTGGGAAAGCATCATATCTCTCATAATTCTATATAAAATATCTCCCTCAGGGATACTGTATGTATCCAGGTCTGACTTGGGTAATTTTGATACCCTTTGATAATTGATGGGCTGCAATTTTGTGTAGTCTTTTTATTAGTTCTGTTACAAACTTCTAATTTTCAGTAGAGGTATGCAAATCAAAATTAGTATGAAACAGTTGTTTAGAGTTTGAAACAGGTTGTACTGGAAATGTTTTAAGATCAGAACAGGGCTTCTTCTTATTTGATGTTCAGCAGTTAGAGCTTCTCTTGCTTTTTATTGTTGTTAGTATTATTAGTTGGATTCTTGAGCTAATTCCCCCCATTTAGTTGGATATAATTAGAAATCAGGCTGTACTGATGGGGGCAGATAGTAAGACAAAGGAAAAGTGGTTGGAAAAGATATAATTGCAGAGTTTCTGTCTTCATTAAGGAATTTAAAGATATACTGTAACAATAAACCCCATGTTGTAATCTGACGATTCTAGTTAGGTTAAGTGATTTAAGGTAATCACTTAAATACATTATATTCTTGTGTAGTATATCTCAATGCATTATCTACTTTCTTGGAACTACAGTATTATAGATATGAACATTTCAAGGCATTACAATTTGACATATGTGTTTCTAATAATGCTACATGAATCCCATTTACTTCCAAGAGCAACTATAACTTGAATGCTGTCTTTTTGTTAAGACATACAGTAGGATGTATGACATCCTAGACATTTTAGACACTGCTAGGGGTGTCTAAAAATCAAGTCTAAAATTTAAACCAGGAAGATAAGGTGAATGCTGCAAAGGTGATAAAACTCAGAGACAGACAGAAGTAAGATGATGATAATAATAATAATAATAATAATAATAATAATAATAATAATAATAATAATATCTTTTTCCTCTCTGGGTTTTGGATTTTAACAGGTCATACTTTGACTCAAAGCAATTACATTACTATAACTGAGCAGGCCATAGAGATAAAGGCAAAATGAACACATGTTTTTGTCAAGCTGAAAAAACAGAACATTTATAAAATGAGCAGCTTTAAAACTGTTACATTTCTGAAAGTTTTGTTGAAAAAGGTATTCACACCATTTTTAATTAGAAGATTTGCAACAGTTTTCCTTGATGAAAATCTCTTATTAGTGAACTGAGATGGCTCATCAAGAACATGTTTAACAGCTGGAAAAAGTAAAATACTGAGAAAAGCTCTATGAAAAGTTTAAGCTGAGTAAGTGCTTTATGGGGTATTATTTTAAGCCTGAAGCTTCTTGGGAATCAAGAGCTGATTTTCTGCCACAAGCACTGCAGGGTTGGTTGGCTCTTTACGCTGAATCATAAAAATGCTTAATCTGGATATTTAATTTCAGATTAGATGGATTTCTACTAGAAGGCTATGAAACATTTCTGGTGAAGAGGCTCAGGGGACATATTTGATGAATCTAGTATGGCAACTGTAGCTGCTTTTGCTATATTTCTGCATCTGATTTCTTTTTGGATTAAAATGCCTATGGGGAATGTAGTCCATGCTGCTAGAACATTTGCTATACTTCAATTGTTTTTTTAAAACTTTTTGTCAATAAAACGTATTTTTGATTATCTATTCAAGCACACATGGTATAATTAGCATCTGCTATGCAAATTGTCCCCCAGCAGGTTGCCACTCATCCTGTTTTTCCTTTTCCTGCAGCCAGACTGCAACTTGCCTATATTTCCTTTACATTTTCAGCTAGGGTATGCTATAAACATACCCATCTTTGATTATCCTTTGGCGTTTAGAGAGCCACATTAATATAAAAAAATGATGGATTAAATAGAAGAGCGGATGAATGAGTAGCAGACAATAGAAGTAATTACAACCATTGAGGAGCTGGGAAAGAGATGGATGGTGCATCGTAAGAGTCAATCAATCCTCAGATTGAAAGTACAGGTACAGGACCAGGATCCTTCACAGTTGGATTTCAGGGGATAGAGCACTCAATTTTTAATCTCTTTAATATAAGGCTACCTATTGCAATTTCTTTCTAGTTTTAAATCATATTTGGAAATAAGTACTTGCTCTACATGTGGTCGGATTCTGACCAACTTCTATGCAGGCACACATACAATTAGTCTATCAAAGATCTCACCAAAGATGTTGCCTAGTCTGGCAATGAAAAGTCTGCAAGAAAACAACAAGGCTCAGAGAGCACCAAGGACTCCACAGTTATCAAAGATCTGCCTATAAAGGTCTTTTTTTCCCCCAGGTCACCAAATGAAGAAAGCGATCAGGGATAGGAACATTTAGCAGGTTACAAGGAGCATTTGGCTGTTTGTCTTTCCCACATTCCCCCAACCACCCCATGAAAAAGCCTAAAATTGCTAAGGCATCAAACTAGAATGTTCTGCTAGTGTATAGAGAATACAGCTTTTTCGCCACCAAATAGTATTTTGTGAATGTTAGCTTGTGAACAATTTTTTTCCTAATGTAATTTACTCCTGCTTTCATTTTATGACCCCATCAGAACAGCTACTTGTGGTCTTGTAATAGAGTATGGGTTTTATTTTATTTATTTTATTTTTTTTAAAAAAAAACCTTACAAGTGTTTTCCAGTATAAAGACATACTCTATAATGTTTTGAAATAACACAAGATCACCCTAAGGTCCTTCACTTTAGATCCACCCCACAAATCAAGCTTTGTTAGTCACATCTTCATTAATAATGGTTGCTGAAGAAAGAAGATCCCTGCTGTCATATACTGAGAGAGATCCTACATGATAGCAAGGGACCAATGGTTCTAACTGCAGGCTTTGCTTTCTGCAGTTTATTATACTGCAAGGGGGTTTCATATGTGGACACAAGCTTTTAATGGTGCTATTTAT
Source organism: Charina bottae (assembly GCA_023362775.1). Lineage (NCBI taxonomy): Eukaryota > Metazoa > Chordata > Lepidosauria > Squamata > Charinaidae > Charina > Charina bottae. Next base: position 94,383,872 of record JALMGJ010000002.1, on the reverse strand, counting down.
CACTATGACAAAGGCTGGAATAGAAGAAAGCTTGAGCTGGAATGAAATGAAATGAAATGAAAAAATAGAATTTTGATTATTTCAGCCACTGAATATGGCTTTACGTTGCATAGGCAAATTATATAGGTATTTATTTTACTTATTTATTAAATTTTGCCACCGCCCATCTCCCCCCAAAGGGGGGATTCTGGGTGGTTTACAATAAAGATAGTAAAGGTAAAGGTTTTCCCCTGCACAGCCGTGTCCAACTATAGAGGGCGGTGCTCATCTCCGTTTCTTCGCCAAAGAGCCAGTGCTGTCCGAAGACGATTCCGCAGTCATGTGGCCGGCATGACGCATGCGGAACGCTGTTACCATCCCACCGAAGCGATACCTATTTATCTACTTGCATTTGCATGCTTTCGAATTGCTAGATTGGCAAGAGCTGGGGCAAGTGTGGGAGATAAAAACATTAAAATACTATAACCATAATTAAATATCAAATACAAATAAAATATAAATATAAATATAGTATAAAATCCAGATGATTATGATGGTTGTGGTACCACTCAAGTATCTCTAAAGGGCCACTTTAAGGGGCCAGCCATCTCCAGGAGTAGTTGTTTCCCTCCCCGACCCAGGCAAGGTGGCAAAGCCAAGTTTTCAGTTGTTTTCAGAAGGCCACCACAGATGGAATCTATCTTATCTCTGGGGGAAGAGTATGCCACAGTGTGGGAGCCACTGCAGAGAAGGCCCACCTCCTGGACCCCGCCAGATGGAATTCTCTTGTAGACGGGGTCCATAGCGTGCCCTCTCTGCATGATGGGGTGGGGCAGGTTGATGCAATGGGGACGAGTTGGTCCTTCAGATACCCTGGACCCATGCCATGAAGGGCTTTAAAGGTGATAACCAACACCTTGAATTGCACCCAGAAGCAGACTGCTACCCAATGTAGCTCGCAGAGCAACAGTGTAACATGTGCTGATCTAGGGGCATCAAAAATTGCCTGTGCAGCTGCATTTTGGACCAGCTGTAGCTTCCGGATACTCTTCGAAGGTAGCCCCATGTAGAGCACATTGCAGTAGTCTATATGGGAGATGACCAGGGCATGAGTGACTGTGCGAAGGGCCTCCCGGTCCAGGATAGGGCGTAACTGGCGCACAACACGAAGTTGCACAAAGGCTTTCCTGGCCACGCCTGCCACCTGCTCTTTGAGCAGGAGTCATGAGTCCAGGAGCACCCCAAGATTCCACACTGGGTCTGTCTGGGGCAGTGCAACCCCATCCAGCACTAAAGATGTTAAATTCCCAGGTGCTGAGGAGCCCCTCACCCACAGCCACTCCGTCTTACCAAGGTTCAGCTGAAGCCTGTTGTTCCCCATCCAGGCCCCCACAGCCCCAGGCACTGAGAGAGGACTATCACAGCATCACTTACTTCACCCGGGACAGAGATACTGCATATAATTATCATTAGCATATTGATGATACCTCTTCCCGTGATGATGGTTGATCTCACCCAGCGGTTTCATGTACATGTTAAAAAGGAACGGAGAGAGTACCAAACCCTGCAGCACCCCACAAAGGAGGGGCCATGGGTCGGATCTCTTGCTCCCTATCAACACTGATTCAGACCAGCTCTGGAGGAAGGAGGTGAATAAGCGCAAAACTATGCCACCCACCCCAACTCCCCGAGCCGACCCAAATGATACCATGGTCAATGGTATCGAAAGCCGCTGAGAGGTCAAGAAGAGCCAGGATGGATGCACTGCCTCCATCCCGCTTCCGCCAGAGATCATCCATAAGAGTGACCAATGCCATTTCCGTTCCATATCCGGGCCTGAAACCTGATTGAAAGGGGAGGTGGGAAACTGGATGAAAATTGTCCAGTATAGTAGGGTCCAGCTATGGTTTCTTGAGGAGGGGGAGCACCAGCTTAAAGGCCACCGGGAACATCTCAAGGATGCGTTTACCTAAGCTTGGACCCAACCACATGTCACCTCCTGAGCTGCTTTCACTAGCCAGGTAGGGCAAGGGTCTAGTTGACAGGTGGTGGCAATTACAGTCCGGAGGATCCTGTCCACTTCCTCGGGTCCAACAGGGTCAAACCGCTCCCAGATAATTGGGTAAGTCTTTTCCCTTGGCATCTCCTCAGACCCTGCCTCACACTTGGAGTCCAACTTAGAATGAATCGGAGCACTTTTATCCTGCAGATGCCCAGAGAACTCCTCTGCATGGCCCTGTAGGTGGGTTACCGGGCCCACCTTCCCTAAGAGGGAGTGAGTGATCTTAGGGCCGTCGGGCAGCATTCTGCAGACACAATAAGAGCAGAGAAATATTGACCTTTTGCCACTCTTACTGCCACAAGGTAGGCCTTAATAGCGGCTCTAGCTTGTGTTCGGTCAGATTCAGTCTTTGTCTTCCTCCAGTGGTGCTCTATACGTCTCTTAACCCTCTTCAAAACTCTCAGCTCCTCCGTGAACCACGGGGAGTGTCGGGTTGAGTGGGGCAAGAGAGTTCGCACAGGCGCGATCCTGTCCAAGGCCCCGGCCGCCTCCCTATTCCAGGCTGCGGCCAGGGTCTCCACTGGACCGTGCAGCAGATCCTCGGGTATAACCCCCAGCTCCCTCTGAAACCCTGCTAGGTCCATCAGTCCCTGGGGGCAAACCAATTTAATGGGTCCTACCTCCCTGCGGAGGGGGGCAGCATAGGAGAATCTCAAGGCCACCAGGGTGTGATCTGACCATGACAATGGGGACAGATGTAACTCTCCCCTCAGCTCATATTTATTTATTTTATTTATTTATCATATTTATATCCCGCCCATCTCCCTCTCAAGGAGGGACCCTGGGCGGTTCACAATAAAATAGTTTAAAATCAATAAAAACCATAAATAATAAGAATAATCATTAAAATACTTAGATACAATCAAATCCAGACAATGGTAGGTCTTATCCCATGAGCTGGTGGGGCTGGTCAAGGGAGATCTAAGAAACCAGCCAACCCCAAGACTGGCTATTTCCCTCCCCTCCCCAAGCCTGGTGACAAAACCAGGTCTTTAGGTTTTTTCTAAAGTCCAGGAGAGAGGGGCTAATCTTATTTCAGGGGGGAGAATGTTCCAGAGGGCGGGGGCTACTGCAGAGAAGGCACACCTCCTGGACCCCGTCAGATGGAATTCTCTTACAGACGGGGCTCGTAGCATGCCCTCTCTGCATGACCAGGTGGGATGGGTTGATGTGATGGGGATGAGACGGTCCCTCAGGTAACCTGGTCCCATGCCATGTAGGGCTTTAAAGGTAATAACCAACACCTTGAATTGAATCCGGAAGCAAACTGGCACCCAATGTAGCTCGTGGAGCAAAGGTGTTATATGTGCTGATCTTGGAGCACCTAAAATCTCCCACGCAGCTGCATTCTGGACCAGTTGAAGCTTCCGGACGCTCTTCAAGGGTAGCCCCATGTAGAGTGCATTACAATGGAGCGCATTACAATAGTCTATATGGGAGATGACCAGGTCATGAGTGACCGTTTGAAGGGCCTCTCGTTCCAGGAAAGGGCATAACTGGCGCACAACACGAAGCTGTGCAAAGGCCCTTCTGGCCACAACTGCCACCTGCTCATCGAGCAGGAGTCACTTTGCCACTGCTCTGACAAGAAACCCAAGTCTGGAGTGAGTCCACTGTGCCGAGTCTGGTCCTGAATAATCTGCGACAGGCCCATGGCTGCCATGGCAGCCATGAACTCCCGAGCTGCCTCCGAGGACCGCCCCATGGACAGCAGTTTGAAGTCCCCCACTACCATAAGTCTGGGGAACTCCACCACCACCCCCAAGACAGCCTCCAGCAGCTCAGGCAGGGAGGTTGCTATGCAGCAGGGAGGCTGGTACAGTAGCAGCACCCCCAACTGTTCTCGGGAACCCAACTTGAGAAACAGGGTCTCACATCCAGCTACTTGTGGAGCAGCACCCCTGAAGGCCATTACAGACTTTCGGATGACAACAGCCATGGTATATTGTATATCTATGATTTGCAGCTTACAAATCAAGGTGGTCTTGATTTAGAAAAAATCCTATGTGTGTTTTCTAAAGTATTATAAAGTAATTTACTGCTACCTTAAAACAAACTCTTTGTCTATCCTAAACTGGTCTGATGAGCTATTAGGGCTAATCAGTGCGATTGCTGAGATTTTTTTTTCTCCAAGTGCGTGTTATGAGATTTATATTAGCTATTGTTATAATATGTAGAATTCCAATATCATAAGAAGCTGATATATACATTACAATTCTTGTCCTTCACCAGGGCAGACTATTATACCTTGCAGTCCCTCTGGTTTTTCTCTAACTTGCAGATTATCTGGTACTTTTCACCATGTGTAGATTTATATAAAGGTTCATACTTTGCATAAGCAGTGGCTTGCTTAACACTGTTTTCTAAATAAGCTACAATTGTCTGGGATCAAATCTTGTTTTAGAGTTAATGCTATATTTTCTCCAAAACAAATAAAGTACATGAATTCAGTCTCTACTGTTATGGTCTGCATTTTACAAGATTTTTGTAATGATTTCATTTTTTGATTAAAAGCACCCAACAGTTTAATGTATTGTCGAAGGCTTTCAATGGGAGAATGAGTTCTACGAACAGATGGATGGTGTTGCCATGGGAAGCCCCCTGAGCCCAGTCATAGCAAACTTTTACATGGAACATTTTGAAAAACAGGCTTTGGAATCGGCTCCCATTATGCCAACAGTCTGGTTCCGGTTCGTGGATGACACCTTCGCAATTTGGAGTCATACTGAAGAAGAACTGGAGAAATTTCTGGACCACCTAAAGGGCATCCACCCCAATATACAATTCACTATGGAAAAAGAAACTGACGGCAAACTTCCATTTTTAGATACGCTGGTGATACGCAAACCAGACCTCAAACTAGGACACAAAGTATACAGAAAACCCACCCATACAGACCAGTATCTGCACAAAAATTCCAATCACCACCCACGACAAAAGAGAGGCATGATCAAAACCTTGGTGGATCGTGCTAATCGAAACTGTGAAACCCAATTTCTCAACAATGAACTTAACCATCTGAATTGGGTCCTACAGGCGAATGGCTATTCCAAGAATGAAATAAAAAGAGCCATCAAACCAAGAAAACAACATCCAACTGAAGAAAAACAGCCCCGCACAAAGTATTCCTGCCCTACATCAAAGGAGTCACTGACCGCATGGGAAAACTGATGGAAAAACACAACTTTCAAACAGTCTTCAGACCCACCAGGAAAATACAACAAATGCTAAAATCAGCAAAAGACAAAAGGGACCCCCGCACTGCTGCAGAAGTATACCGCATTGTTAAAGTTATTTGGTTAAAGTATTCTATGCAGAATTAAACGCATGGCATTTTCTTCACTGAATCTGGCCTGAAAGTGGAAATTTCCAAGCGTTGCTGCTGTAAGTGTAAACAACAGGTGTCCTTCTATCTAGTCTAAACAACATCTTATCAGCGTTTTTCCCAGGGGAACTGAAAAGTATCTCAAGGGAAAGACGCTGCGCCACACTGCCATCGTGTGACGCTTTATAGTAAGTACAATTGCTACCAAAAATACTAGGCTGAAAGAGGTGCCCATATGAACCAATCAAAATTATGAACCATGGGTATATTTTCAGCTATGAACCATGGGTATTCATTCTCACTTATGTTCTCACTTATGTTCTTCCTATGCTTTCTTTATGTAGACTGCTATCTACATGTACTTGTATCTGAACTGTAACTATGCCTGGTCTTTGCACAGACCATGATGTTTTTCTTTCCTCACTTCTGGTGATGGAACTCTGCTTATGCTTTGATTTTTCCTTTTTGCAATAATGCACTATACATCCATTATTGCCTTATGCTATCAATAAAGATATTGTTAGCCTTACAACACGTTGTTTGGATTACTTCAAGCCTGAAAAACCCCCAAAGGTTACCATCACCTAATACGCATACCGTGCAGCTGCGGACAAGTATACATCGGAACCACAAAACGAAGCATTCACACCAGGATAAAAGAACATGAAAGACACTGCAGACTACAGCAACCAGAAAAATCTTCAGTAGCTGAACATGCTCTCAAGCAAACGGGACACAAAATCCTATTTGAAAACACAGAAATACTGGACAACACCAAAAGCCACTATACCAGATTATACAGAGAAGCCATTGAAATTCACAAACACCGGCACAGTTACAATAAAAAAGAAGAAAGTCTAAAAATTAGCAAAACCTGGCTACCAGTCCTGAAAAACACAGCCTGCAAAAGGTCAACGAACTCAGTCCAACCACCTGTGACATGGGAATACTTCTCACAATGAACATGCTAATCACGCTCATCAGCCACTCGTTAACATTTCAACACAACAACAACAACAAAAAACCCACCTAATCTCCTATAACTTAGCTCTATAAATAGAAAACAAACAAAACATTGCCACTCTACCTGGGCACAGAGATTTCGCTTCTGTCTGTGCTCCTGCCCTCTGAAGATGCTGGCCACAGATGCTGGCGAAACATTAGGAACCACAACTTCCAGAACACGGCCACACAGCCTGGAAGACCCACAACAGCCACCCAACAGTTCTTTATCACATGATATCCAACAAGAAATAAATCCTGGAAATCCTGAGAAATATAATCTCTCCAATCTGTATAATCTATAAAAATCTATATGATCCGTAAAGTAATGTAATTAGTAGAGTAACATTAAGTACTTTAGGTACTTATTACTTAATGTTCCTGTTCAGGAACTTGTGTCAGTCACCCTCAGAAACAGAAACTGTAATTCTATAAATTAAATACATGAATAAATAATTATTACTTATTACATGTCTTTACCAAGGCACAGTTTAGATCAAGGGAAAATATAATATCCCAAATGTGCTGATATAAATGAAAGGAAATTGAAACAGTAGACCATGCACTACTTTACTGTCCATTCTACATAGGGCTTTGAAATTATATAATACAACCATTCATTATTATATACCCATGTAGGCCAGAAACAGAATATATGAATTTATAATGGGTTATATCAGTTTTCATATGTATCAAAGGAAGTTGCAAAAATTTGCTCTATTGCCCTTATATACAAGAATATTTGTTGAACAATTCTGGGAAATCCAAATCTTGTATGATTTATTATTTACCCATTATTTTTCATTTAAATTATCTTTTTGCTTTATATAGGTTGATTTTTTATCATAAAATAATGGATTATTTGACTGACTGATTAATTGATTGATTGATTGAAATTTTGTGCCAGTAACTCTGGTTACTGCATTTTATTGTTGTTGCTCATTTGGGCCATTTAAAGGTTGACAACCAGTTCATTCATCATTCAGATGATTGAACACAACTTTTTTAAAGATCTAAACCTTCCCCAAACCTGAAAAAATCACAGAAGATGTAACACCCAACCCTCCAGGTTAGTACCTGGATGGAGAGGCAGCTGGAAATCCCAAACTTTTAAGCATGACTGGGAAGGTAAAAGAATGTTCCAGAAGGAGGCAATGGCCAAACACTTCCATATTGTTGCCCAGAAAGCTACATGGCCTCAGGAGCTAAGATCAACTGAAGGAGTCTTTCTTTTCAAAATCTGGAAAAAGGAGAAAACATATGGGACCTATAAGGGAAATTCATTGCACAAGATTGATTTTGATTTTATTTATTTATTTATTTCGTGTCCAGATCAAACTTTACTCAAATCAAATCAAAGTTTGATGATGGAATTTAATACAATTTAATCCATGATACAGATTTGTGTGTGTTGTATGTCTGATTAACATACAAAAAGCTTTACCAATAAAAAAAGGTTGAAAGGAATACCTCGTCCATGCAGTTCTTCTAAATTTATGAAACCTTGAGAATAGGAACAGAACATTCTGGAAAAGTCTAGAACATTCTATTTCTGTTCTGTACCATACTTAAACTCCTGTGTCATAATGGGGTCCATTTGGCAGTTTGTGGAATTAAATCACTGACAAATCCCAAACATGCCATCCCAATTCTAAGCAGGCCCTAGGAACACTTCAAATAGTGTCCTCTTTAGAAGATGTTTAGAAGATACAAACTGCCTAACTGACCACATCATGGGATAATCTGGAGTAGGAATGGAATGTTCTGGGGTTTTCAGGAACATTCTGATTCTGTTCCTGAATCAGTGAGTTTTGTGCATCTCTACTTAAGAAGGAATAAATAGATACTCTGAACAACCAACCATCTTTTCTTTTTGGAGCCAAGATCCAGATAGCCCTGAGCATGCCAGCCTTTGTGGGGCTTGAAGACCTCATTCTTCCCTTAGGGATGGGCCAGGGTGTTGTGTGAATTTGTCTGATAATGTGTATTTGGAATGTATCTGTCCCCAGCATGGTATTTTTTTTACCAATATGTAACATTTTTTAATTTTGTTCTTTATAATGATAACTGTTTTTAAACCTTTAACTCAGAGTTGCTTGGTGGGTGGACAGCCTTAGAAATCAAATAAATAAATAACAGATAAATACAAATTATAATATGCTCCCATGCCCCCTTTCATCTTATTGTGATACAAAATCTTATCTGTTATTCTACCGCTTCTACTTGCACTACCAATATTTTCTAATTCCCTCTGTTGTATTTCTAACTTATCTTTTGAAATGGTAATTAGCAAAATTAGAAATCAAAATGTTGTTTGATCCAGATTTAGACATATACAACAAATTAAATCCTTATCTTTCCTCCATGTATCAACAAGTCAGCCCCGCAAAAATACTACACAGAATATTGTGCTATCTGTCTGAATATGATAGGCCATATTGTCACATTCTGGAAAATTACTACTAGTGTTGTTGTGGCTATAGTTGTTGTCATTTATTATTACGATAACAATAACTGTCAAGTTACTCCTTAATTCTGCTTGAAATGTACTTGGAGAAACCAGGATTTGAAATGGATTTTACCCTACACAAAATGTAGATTGTTTTCAGTTATGTAGAGGGTGATACTGCAAAGAATCATTTTTCAGTCTCTAATCTCTCTTTTTGCACGTCTCTCACAGCCTTCGGCAAAAGAAAGGAAACCTTCCCCAAAGGCATTGGACTGGATCATCTAATTTAGTAAAATGCAAGCCATGTCCTCTGATGCATGCCAGCTCTGTTTGTGGCTCCGACGGACACACTTATACCACCAAGGTAACATCATATAATAATGAAAACGTGTATGGTAATTCATCCATGAAAGTACCATGAGAAATTTAAACTTATGTGCGTGTAGCTTTTTGGCTTGAACTACCTGATTAATTTGTTTTATGAAGGATTGGGGATAAGGAAAACCTTACCTTGCCACTGCCCCTGTACCAGATCACTGAGTGAAGTGCAGTGTCTCACACTATTTTTGATGCTTCTAGTGTGCCACGGAAGTGGAAGGGTTTTTTAGGGTTTGCAAAGCTACCAGATTTGATGCCACAAGAAGAATAACATTGATGCAAAGAAAGAAGAGTTGACTGAATGTGCATGTTATATGAATCTTTAACTTACTCTTGTGCCGTGTTTCATTTTCTTTCTGGTGTAGCTTAACACATTGAAAGATATGACACTGTACTGCATTTGTATTGACCATATGTATTGCTGTTAAAAATTAAAAATCTGGGAAATGTAAAAATAATCTGGTAGTGGAGAACATAGCCATCGGTCCTTTGCCACTGTCCAGTCATTCTCTGATAGCTGTACTGCTTACTGGCACTGCCCCCCACCCCCTCAGGGGGATAGGACCTATTAGAATAGTCTACCCCAGGCAACTAATGGACTCTAATTGGTTCCAGAGGAAAGTTGAGATTTTCCCTGAGGAACTGGTGGGCAGATCAACTGAGGTCTTAGTTGCTACCTGGACTGGGCATGTGACAAGGGCCTTGGCTTGAATATTCTAGGCATCTGGTAGATAAAATCATTCAGGTTCACTCAGAAGTAGACTCTGACTGAGCAAGTTCTATTGAAGTGATGGAAGTCTGATCTGGCATGTGTTTGAATGTGAAACTCCTAGGAAGTGGACAAGATGCTCAGGACTGTTAACCTGACCACCTGTTTATTAGGTCCCTGCCCTCTTGGTTTGTGAAGTCCTCCCAGGAGGTGGTGCGTGATTGATTCTATGCAGTAATATCAGCTGTGCAGAGGGATAGCCTGGTTTGCTGGTGGTACGTCTCTCTCCTTAAGAGGCTGTTGCTGGATCCAACAGTTCTGGACAATTTTCACCCAGTCTCGAACCTTCCCTATCTTGGGAGGGTTATTAAGAAGGCAGGTTATAGCTTCAGAGGGCCCTGGGGGAAACAGATTATCCGGACCTGTTTCAGGTTGGGACGTAGTACAGAGATGGCATTGTGGTTGATAGTTTATGGGTGACCTCTGGCAAAGCTAGGATGGGGTGGTGCTACTGTCCTGATCATCCTTGCTCTTTTAGTGGCTTTTGATATTATCAATCATGGAAGCAGGAGAGAGATTGACCTGAGGCCCCTAATGGGTGAAGTGATACAGAGTTTGACAATCTCCCTTTTCTTGTTTAATATCTACATGATGTACATTATTTTTTCATTGTAGTTGTAAATTTGTTTTTAATATTGTACACCACCCAGAGTTGCTATGGAGTTGGGCACCTTTACAAATATGATAAACAAATAAAAATGAACTTTATGGTGAATATATAATTCAATCCCAGTGTACGCTGTGTAGCTGTTTTTGAGTTACAGGCATCAGGGTAAGGGTTAGACATACACCAAATAGCTAAGCAACTAAGGGAATTTCATATCCAAGAACAGATTGCCCAGTAGATTGTTTAAAAACAACAAAATTATTCATGCCTTGGGTATTGATTGAGCAAAAGAAAATCACCTTCTTAGTAATATGTAATTCAGGCACTGATATGTTACTTTATAAGTGGAATTAAGACTTCTGTGTTCTCTACTGTATCTAATGTTGGGTTAGTTATTCATATTCAATTAGTAATATACATGATTTGCCCTATTCACAAAGCCTTTCATTGTGCACAGTCCCTTACAATAATAATCTTGATTCCATAAAAATACAGATGAAAAGGTAAAATGCATAAGCTCAGGCAATATAGAAATGCCTCCATAAACCACTTTCTCCCTATCTTTGAGTTATCGGTGGTTGTCTAAAAGATTAATTCCAGAACCTAGATCATACTGTAAATCTCGGTGTGAACTCCAGTTTGGGAAATGAGCCATAGCTGAAAGGTAAAACACATGCTTGGCAAGCAAAGTTTAATTCCTTCCTAGCTGCTTCCTGTTTCCATTCCCACCCTGAAAACCTAATACATGCCCCACAAATTAATTCACCCAGCAGTGTCTGCAGAGGAGAATCAAAACAGTCAAGGTAGTGGTTGCAGCACCATCATTGAGGCTCTACCCCTTTGTACCCATGTGTGACACTGACACATGTGCAAAAGCAGTCAGGTTTCTATTGTGATACCACAATCACCATCGTACCTGCTTTGACTCCCCACCTTGTCCACTCCTTGTGAATACCACTGAATCCACCCTTTCCACTGAAGTAATAATAATACTACCCTCATTGCCTTCTGCTGCCCTCCAGAAGGTTGGGAGGCTGAGTTGCAACACCAGCAGACTCCCTGACTTCAAGGCTGTCAGGGAGCAGGAGTGGGACAATTTTCTGTTGGTTAGAAACAAGTAATAAAAATCTGGATGAACAAGTCTCTTTACAATATGTACAATGTACAATCTGTACAATGACCATTTACGAAATTGCTGAGATATCTGAGCAGAGGGTCAAATAACCCTGCATTGGAGAACTAATTAGCACATTTGGTGATCTTGCCCAGGACAAAGATGTGGTTATCCCACGTTAAATTGACCCATCAGTTTACATTTCCCCTCTCCCCTTGTTTATCAACCTCCTACGCATCTTCTGCCATACACAAGCATTTCTTTATATGCCTAGGTTAACACTTAATTCATCTGAGGAATAATTTTCTGCCCCAGTAAATTATTTTCTTCTCCAATGCTCTTTGTTGTAAGATTATTTAAATTATTTATTTCAGACATTTGTCAAAAGCTTTTCTTACCCTTAAATTTTATTTTTACACTATATGTGCATTATTGGGCAATACAGTAACAATTTCAGGTTCAACAAGCTCCATTTTTAAAAAAAATCACAGCTACTGATGAAAGGTATATCAATTTTGATTACTGTCATATAAATCATAATTGCCAAAGAAATTGCAGGTGTTTTTGCAGTCTCACCAGCAAACCACAAAGAAAATAGAATGAAAGATTTCTATTATTCCCTGACTCTATCTCTTATCTTCTGAGCCACTTAGTCCACAATCATATAAACAAGTTGGGACTGACTTGATAAATCAGTCAGAGCCTTTTGTTGTGCACTCTGGCAATCTGTTTCACAGGCTCAGTAGATCTTTACTGAACAAGTCAGGCTGAGTACCAGTTCTTTCAGAAAGCCTTTTGATTATTTACTATGGAGTTCAAAACCTTTTTGATCCAGAATCATTGATATTGTTAGTTCATCAGCTTTCTTCAGCTTAGTTTTGAATCTAGTAGACATAATAAGGCATATATTAATTTATGTTCTTCTCCCATTTTGTATTTAGCATGTCCTCCGATAGGGAGGGGATAGGCGGGGTATAAATATGAAAAATAAATAAATAAATAAATAAATAAATAAATAAATAAATAAATAAATAAATAAATGTTGGTAACTGAGATAGGGAATATTACCTGGCAGGGTAAAAATGTTGATGCAATAATTGTGGAGATACAAAGTCAGCATCACCCCTATTGGCTGTACCCTAGACCTATAGGCTGTATGGTCTTTGTGATATCTCTGCCTTCAGAAGAAGTGGGGCCAGCAAGTGCAAATCCCAGTCTCTGCATGCTCGTTCTACCACAATACAGGGCTGAGGCTTCGTGTATTGATGTGTATAAACAGAGCTGAGTTCTCCGTATCTGTACATGATTCAATTAATTCCATTTCAGTGATTTGTGATACCCATGAAGATTATAAAGAAACTTTTGTAAAACATTTGTTTTATTTCCAGTGTTTGCAAAACGAAGCAAGGATAAATCTCTTTATTTCCCTCTTATTATTATCCTATATTACTTCCCATCTGTTAGCCAGTTATACTTTCCATTGCTTTCAGTGTAATCAGACACAGAATTCTTATGTTGTTACTTGTTTTTTTCTTCTGTTTCACATCTGCAGCAATTTCCCTCAAAATTTGGATTCAAATTTTTCCTGGTTACTATGTAATGAGTAATAATCTCCTGATGGGTATCTCAGCCGCAGCTACCAACAGTTAACATTTTTTTAAAAAATGCATCAAGAAAAAAGTTCATGGAAAACTGGCTTCCTGTAATAACGTTGATTATAGATGATGCAAACCAGACCTTAATGATGTAACCTTAATTCAGGCATGTATTTGTATGTGCACAGATGCACGCACCATTGTCAACATCACTGTAATGTCAGTATCTGCAAAAGCTCATGTATATTGCACAGGCACCTGCAGAAAGAAAACCTTCATACATGTAGTTGTACATGCATTGATTCAAGCCAGGTTTCTTCCCTGCATGCATCAGCACTGAGCACACTGATGTCTCCAGGAGCTCAATGCCTTTTGAGTGAATTGACAAGAGTGGAGTGCTCCAGGGAATTGCAAAAAAATTTGGAAGTGCAGTTTTCCAAGGAGAAATTGCAGAGCTCTATTCTGTCTTGGATCTAGAGGTATTATCCCAGGAGTTGTAGTTTGAAAACACTCCAGGGACTTCAGAAATGGATCATGACAGTAGACAGAGGCATACACAAATTTTTATTTTTTTATATTTCAAATTTAATCACTGCCCATCTCACTCAAAGAGTGACTCTGGGCGTTTACAGTAAAACAAGAATAAATAATCATTAAAATACAATAAAAAATATTCTTAAACAAAAATATAATCCAAGAGATAGGTGTTAAAAAGTTCTTAATTTACGGCACCATCTTCAGGGCACTAACCACCCTCAGGGTTGTTTACTCTTCCTTATGCCCCATGTGAGATGTTCACTCCTTTCCGGAAAGCCAGGAGAGTGGGGGCTTGCCTCACCTCTGGGGGAAGAATGTTCCATAGGGCGGGGGCAACGGCAGAGAAGGCTCTCTTCCTGGGCTCCGCCAATTGACAATCTCTCATGGATGGGGTCCGTAACATGCCTTCTCTGCCTGACCGGGTGGGACAGGTCAATGTAATGGGGATGAGACGGTCCCTCAGGTAACCTGGACCCATGCCATGTAGAGCTTTAAAGGTAATAACCAACACCTTGAATTGGACCGGGAAGCAAACTGGCACCCAATGCAGCTCCTGCAGCAAAGGTGTTACATGTGCCATCCTTGGGGGACCCAAGATTGCTCACACAACCACATTTTGAACCAGCTGTAGCTTCTGGATACTCTTCAAGGGTAGCCCCATGTAGAGAGCATTGCAATAGTCTATATGGGAGATGAATAGGGCATGAGTGACTGGCTGGCTCACAACACGAAGTTGAGCAAAGGCCCTCCTGGCAGGAGTCGTGAGTCAAGGAGGAGCCCCAGATTCTGCACCAGGTCTGTCTGGGGCAGTGCAACCCCATCCAGAGCCAAAGATGGTAAACTCCCGGATACAGAGGAGCCCCCAACCCACATCCACCCTGTCTTACCAAAATCTTGCCTCTTCCTCAGTTCCAAGCTCAGGAGGAGATCTGTGTGTCGCATCGTAATTCCAGTGCTTTCCAAACACAACTCAAAGAGCAGGTCGTTCCCTAACCATCTCCATGTCCAGAAGGATTGCTGTGATTCTCCTGTATTCTGCTATACTTTTGAGTCATTATTACAAAAGGCATGCTCCAGTACTTTTTCCTAGATCACAAATGCAGGTGAAGACAGTAGATTGCCCCTGGCTTTAAACAGAAATTCAGTGATCCAGTGCATAGGAACAAGAACGTAAGAAAATGGCATCAGGGTTCTCAAAACATCAAATTTTTGCTTGGCTACTAAAAAGCTCTGTGCATACATTGGCATGACTGCTCAATTTTCTGGGTGGGTAAATTCTATTAAGTTCCAGAAACTGTCATTTGCCATTTGAAAACTGCATTTGCCATTTGAAATCCATTAGTAAATGGACTCAAGGCCATTTTTAAGGCAACTTTCACCAACCTGATTCCCTCTGGACTACAACTCACAGAATTTCCAATCAGCATGCCCAGTAGCTGGGGTAATTAGGATTCTAGGATTATAAACCTAATATAGTTGAAGAGAAACAGTTTGGAGAAAGCTGCACCAAGGAGAAATGAAAAGCTGATGAGGGAAATGCAGCCTCCCCACCCCCCAGAAGTTATCCATGTGGGCCTCTGAATTGCTAGCTTTTATGACTTTGGCATTTATTTCAACTGTTTGACTTCACACAAGGTTTCATTTCCCTGCAATCTAAATTGTTTCAAACAACTGCTGTGAAACTAAAGGTCAAGATTTAATGTCCTAGCAAATAAAATGTTGATGATTGTAAGTAATTATCAGGTAATTCTAGTGCCTGCCCAAAATTTCAGGGAATGTTTTAAGCTTCAATGAACAAAGACCTTAATGAGCCTGACAAAATTCAGAGCAGCAGAAGTGGCATTTATGGATTATTGCTGTTTTGAATTCTAACCCAGAAAAGCAGTGCATCTGACCGGGTGAAGATAATACTGTAGTATCATAAATATAGCTTCCATGTGAATATGGTGTGTAGAAAATTAGTTGCCCCACAGAGGCTAAACTTATCAGAAGATTTATGAAATTATATTGGCATTTTTAATATGAACTCTAGTGCAGAATCTTTTATACATTTCTTTTTACAATTTATTTATAAAGAGGTCCATAGGTTTAATATGACTTTCTTTTTCTTTAAAATTTCTAGAGCCCATTGTAAAAAGTGGAAATATTCTGTCATTGTCTTCTAACCCTCTCAAATCTTGAGTCACAGTGAAATTCTTCTACCATCTCATGGAATCTGATTTTCACTCCATCATTTCTGATATAAAGTATTGGATAACATTCTCTGAATTCCATATTCAGAAACAAAAATTAATCTGGACCATCCACTTTCTTCATGTAGTTTCTAATATCTTGGGGTCACACAAGGGTTTTCCAATTTCCTTCCTTATTATAAACCAGGAAATTCCACATGTAGTCAATGTGTGAGCCAGTGTGGTGCAGTAATCAAAGCACTGGACTACAACCAAGAGAACCAGGATCAAGTCCACCCTCAGCTTGGAAACTTGCTGGTGACTTTTTCCCAGCCCATTTCTCTTAGTCCAAACTGTTTCTTGTAAGGATAAAATGAGAAATCCCCATGTGTTTCTGGATAAAAGACGGGGTATAAATCAGGGTATAAAGGGGTGTGGTGGCTCAGCGGGTAAGACGCCAGGCTTGTCGATCGGAAGATCACAAGTTTGGAGGTTTGAATCCCTAGTCCCGCGTGACGGAGTGAGCTCCCACACTAGTCCCAGCTCTTGCCAACCTAGCAATTCGAAAGCATGCAAATGCAAGTAGATGAGTAGGTACCACTTCGGTGGGTAGGTAACAGTGTTCCGTGCACGTCATGCCGACCACATGACCATGGAAGCGTCTTCGGACAACGCTGGCTCTTCGGCTAACAAACGGAGATGAGCACCGGCCCCTAGAGTCGGACACGACTGCACAACTGTGTGGGGGGAACCTTTACCTTTTTATAAATCTGCAGCTCCTGTAGCACCTGTCAGCATCTCCTTAAACAAGCTGTGTCTTTCCAGGGAATTGCATGGCTGTCCTCCATCACTGCAGCTTGATCTTAGGAGAAGACGTGTTTGATTGAAGAGGTTGCTGACAGGTGCTCCGTGCATGTTCAAATGTCCCCCAAAGCATTTTT
Organism: Charina bottae; assembly: GCA_023362775.1. Taxonomy (NCBI): domain Eukaryota; kingdom Metazoa; phylum Chordata; class Lepidosauria; order Squamata; family Charinaidae; genus Charina; species Charina bottae. The sequence goes on along the minus strand of JALMGJ010000002.1, from coordinate 94,366,943 downwards.
TTTCTTTGAATCTGGAAATGCCTATAAATTCAACAAATATACTGGTCAGTAAATGGGTCTGCTGGCAAAGCATTGCTCATCACAGGAGAAAATGGGGAGATTTTTTACTATCCAGCGGCCAAGACAGTTACTGGCTCTCTAATAATAGTATTCCAACTCATTAACTAGATTTTCTGCCTGAATAATTTTTTTAAAAAAAGTTAAGAATCCCAGCTTAGACATGGATTCACTGATGGTCTTTGACTCAGCTTCAGCTTCTCAACTGTAGCCAATTTGAGTCAAGTAGCATAACTGTATGTTGTGCTCTGAGCGATACTGCTTTAAAGGAAGATAGTCCAAAAATAAGAGACTTCTGTCTAACTTGACATAAGCTATAGGAAAATCTCAAAAGGGGGTAAAAAAGTGTGTGCTTTCAAGGGAGCTTTCTCTTGGTGATGATTCATTACAGTAACTGTCATTCAGCAACACTTGCAGACATGACATTTTAAATTTCTGTTACTGTCTTGTACATTGCTTATACTAAAGAGCATTTCATGAGAGTGTCTTTATGATAACCAAAGCCACTCTTGTATGAACATCACATTTCCTGTTATTTTGGCCCCCAGTACCCTGCCCTAATTATGGTATGGCTACCACATCTGTGCTGTAGAAATCCATTCCTTTGGAGTGACTTTCAGGAAAACAACTCAACCTGTAAGTGTGCTGTCCACTATGAAGATAGTATTTATATTTATACCGCTAATGAGGTTCTAGCAGATGAGCTAAATAAGGATGTAATTGTAAAAACTTTCCTCAGATTTTCCAGCTTAATATTGTCTTTTAACTTCTCAGATGATTATACTGTAACTTTGAGCAACTAGCAGCTATCTCTGGTAAAACTGATAACTTGGAGAAAATATTTGATGTTCACATAGACACCTCCCAAGAGCCAAAAACAAAGAAAGTAAAACACTTTCAGAAAGCTTCCATGCCAGAAGGTAGACTGAAGGCAGCAAATTCAGTGCTGCTGCAAGCCCAGACAATAAAGAGGATTTTTCCCTCACTTATCAATACAATCAACTACAGATAGTCCTTGTTTAGCAACTGCCTTGTTCAGTGTCCATTCACACTTAGAATGGTGATGAAAAAGTAACTTGTGACTAATCCTCACATTTAAGACCTTTGCAGGTCTATAAAGCAAAGGAAGGCTGAAATAAGATCATAAGCACAGTTGCGCTTTCACTTAGCAACTGCTTCACTTAACGACCAAGTTGCCAGTCCCTATTATCCGCTAAATGAGGACTACCTGTAGTTTTATCTGTTACCAATCGAAGAGAAGTTTTATCTGTTCTTAATAATAATATTAACACTGGAAGATGGGATATTAGAGGCTCCATTTGTTTCTACTGTATTTAAGCCAATAGCTCCACTGCCAGCCTTATGCTGTTCATCTTATGAACATATTAGTTAGAATATTAATTGGCTCCTCAGTATGGTGGGAGAAAAAGGATCCAGTTGTTTTTTAGCAAGTCATTAATTTAATCAGTGGAATATTTTGGAATTTTCCGCATCTAAGTGTTCATTGACTTAAATGTGAGACCTTTGTTAGGCAATATTGTATCAGCTCAAATGCTCTGTCCAGCTTGGACAACTGCCATACTTTTTCTATCTTAACTCTGTGCTTGACAGCAAAGGGTGCATCCAAATGCTCCACCAACATTAGGGAAACATTGCTTGTCCCATTTGGAAGCGAACTGATTAACTCTTATAGTACAAAGGCCAAAGAAGAACAATCAGAGATTCTATCTAAAACTAGAGGCCTTGCACAAGCAATGGAATTGATTCAAGAGATAGCAAAGCCTCTTGCTGCTTTAGACAATTTAAGCAAAGATATTAATCCTGCCCATGATAGAAAACAACAACTAAAGACATCAGGGAAAAGCTCATCAACCAAGGACAACTATGATTTCCTTCCTTCCTTCCTTCCTTCCTTCCTTCCTTCCTTCCATCCATCCATCCATCCATCCATCCATCCATCTATCTATCTATCAATCACAAGGACTCGATATGGATACAAGTTCAAGAGTGGAACTACTATGGTAGTAAGGGACGCGGTGGCTCAGCGGGTTAAACCGCTGAAGCTGTAAGACTGCCGATCAGAAGGTCGGCAGTTCGATTCCCCGCGTGACGAGGTGAGCTCTCCTCACTTGTCCTAGCTCCTGTCAACCCAACAGTTCGAAAGCTAATGCAAGTAGATAAATGGGTACCACCTTAAGTGGGAGAAATTGCTGGCGTCCTGTCGGGGGTCGCCCACCAGAAGGAAGAAGATCTCGTGAATGGCAGTGGAGACGACGGATCCCGAACAGCAACATCCAGGACGTCAGCAGCCGACTCTGAAGCAAGGTATTCTGGGACATGTAGTCCAATACCTACGGAAAAGAGTCGGTTCCCTTACCCCTTTCCTTAGCGCGCGGTAAAATGTTAATATATGAATGTATAAATATATGAAATGCAATGTATGTAAGCCGCCTAGAGCCCTCTGTTAGGGAGGGGATAGGCGGGGTATAAATACGATAAATAATAATAATACTATCAACCACCTCCTCTACATGGATGACATCAAGCTGTATGCTAAGAGTGAACGAGACATTGACTCACTGATCCACGTGACATGGATCTATAGTGAGGACATTGGGATGTCATTCGGACTAGAGAAGTGTGGCTGGATAGTAGTAAGGAGAGAGAAGGTAGTTAAGACTGATGGGGTGGAACTACCAACGGGCCACATAGCAGACATACAGACCAGCTACAAGTACCTTAGTATCCCACAGTCACACGGGAACCACGATGAGGAGGCAAGGAAGACAGCAACATCCAAGTACCAACAAAGGATAAGACAGGTCCTGAAGATCCAGCTCAATAGGAAGAACAAGATCCATGCCATCAACATGTATGCCCTGCCAATCATCAGATACCCTGCCGGTATAGTGAGCTGGCCAAAGGAGGACATGGAGGCTGCCGATGTGAAGACCCGGAAGTTCCTCACAATGTATGGAGGCTTCCACCCCAAGTCCAACACCCAGAGACTTTACACCAGCCGGAAGGAGGGTGGGTGGGGTCTGGTGAGTGTCAAAGCCACTGTCCTGGATGAGACCCAGAGCATCCAAGAGAACACCAGTAAGATGGCACTCAAAGATGAGCTGCTGAGAGAATGCCTGAGGCAGCAGCAGACATAGAAGGAAGATTGATAGAAGGAAGATCAAGCAGAAGAAGTGCCATGGCAAGACAAGACCCTGCATGGTATGTACCATTGACAGATAGCTGAGGTGGCTGACCTTGGGAAATCCTACCAGTGGCTGGAAAGGGATGGACTAAAAGACAGCACTGAGGCACTGATCATAGCAGCACAAGAACAGGCAGCAAGCACCAGATCCATAGAAGCAGGGGTCTACCACACCAGGACACGAGGTGCAGAATGTGCAGAGAGGCCTCACATAGTGGCAAGGTGTAAGATGCAGGCAGGAACAGCATACACTGAACGGCACAACCAAGTAGCTGGCATTTTGTACAGGAACATCTGCACAGTGTATGGGCTAGACTCTCCCAAGTCCAGATGGGAGATTCCACAGAAGGTCATGGAGAATAATAGGGCTAAGATCCCGTGGGACTTCCAGATCCAGACAGACAGGCAGGTAGTGGACAATCAACCAGACATTGTGGTAGTAGACAAGGACCAGAAGACAGCGATGGTGATAGATGTAGTGGTGCCAAGTGACAGCAACATCAGGAAGAAGGAGTATGAGAAGCTGGAGAAGTACCAGCACCTGAAGGAGGAACTAGAGAGGATGTGGAATGTGAAGGCCAAAGTGGTCCCAGTGGTGGTAGGGGCACTTGGGGCTGTGACTCCCAAGCTGGGAGAGTGGCTCCCAGGTCCCAGGAACAACATCAGAGCTCTCTGTGCAGAAGAATGCACAGCTAGGAACAGCTAAGATACTGCGCAGAACCCTCAAACTCCCAGGCCTCTGGTAGAGGACCCAAGGTTGAGGAAGACACATACCACCCATAGGGGTAAGAAGGGATTTTTTTTATATAAATTTCTTATTGGAGATTTTTACATGAATAAAAGATAAACATGAGAAAATATATAAAGTAAAGTTAAGAAAAAGAAGAAAGATAAAAGAAAAAGTGCAAGAAACAGTACAGATAGAAAAAGAAAAAAGAAAAAGATATTTAAAGAAATTACTTCCGGTCTTCTTTACAGCAGTTACAAACAAACTTAATGTGTCTTCTCCCTCTTTAAGGTTACATTACACAATTCCCTTCTTCTTATATTCAACCCTTCCCATATTCAAATCCAAAAATCACCAACTCATTTTTTTCTATTTTCAGCAAAAAGCGCATAAAGGGTTTCTAGTCTTTTATAAAAGTACTTATTGTTTTACCCCTGATCAAACAGGTCAATTTTGCCATTTCAGTGAATTCCACCATCTTCACAATCAATTGAAATACTCCTCTATTGTGGGTATTTCAGTATTTAGGACAAGGATTTTTTGATATGTATCAGGAATCTAGAGGAAGATGGTCACTTCCTCTAACATCTGCACACAAGATGCCTGACCCACCCCTACTGAAGTCTTTGGCAGGTTAGATGAATACAAGCCTGTCCCCCTGTGAGCATGTCAGTAATTTATTTATTTACTTTATTTATTTTCTATCCCGCCTTTATTCTTTTTATAAATAACTCAAGGTGGCAAACATACCTAATACTCCTTCCTCCTCCTATTTTCCCCACAACAACAACCCTGTGAGGTGGGTTGGGCTGAGAGAGAGTGACTGGCCCAAGGTCACCCAGCTGGCTTTCATGCCTAAGGCGGGACTAGAATTTCAGTCTCCTGGTTTGCTATTGGCTCCTTCCTAGGGCTGAGAGTGTGACTGGCCCAAGGTCACCCAGCCGGCTTTCATGCCTAAGGCGGGACTAGAATTTCAGTCTCCTGGTTTGCTATTGGCTCCTTCCTAGGGCTGAGAGTGTGACTGGCCCAAGGTCACCCAGCCGGCTTTCATGCCTAAGGCGGGACTAGAACTCTCAGTCTCCTGGTTTCTAGCCCATTGCCTTAACCACTAGACCAAACTGGAAATCTGCTATAGTCGAGTATGAACTGTTTTGAACAACTTTCGCCCTGTCTCCCACCTTCCCTTTTTGGGAAAGGTGGTTGAGAAGGTGGTGGTGCTGCAACTCCAGAGGATTCTGGATGAAACGGGTTATCTAGACCCCTTTCAGTCAGGTTACAGGCCGGGATATGGGACAGAGACTGCATTGGTCGCACTTATGGATGATCTCTGGTGGGAGCGAGATGGAGGGAGTGCATCCATTCTCGCTCTCTTGGACCTCTCAGCGGCTTTCGATACCATCAACCACAGTAACCTTTTGGGGTGGCTCAGGAAGTTGGGGGTGGGCGACGTAGTTTTACGCTGGTTCACCTCCTTCCTCCAGGGCTGCTCCCAATCGGTGGTAGTAGGAGAGGAGAGATGTGACCCTCAACCCCTCTTGTGTGGGGTGCCGCAGGGTTCGGTTCTCTCTCCTCTCCTATTTAACATCTACATGAAGCCGCTGGGTGAGATCATCCGTCACCACGGGATGAGGTATCACCAGTATGCTGATGATACCCAGTTGTATATCTCCATCCCGGGTGAAGTAAGTGATGCGGTCGACACCCTCTCTCAGTGCCTGGGGGCTGTAGGGGCCTGGATGGGGAACAACAGGCTTCAACTGAACCCTGGTAAGACGGAGTGGCTGTGGATTGATGGCCTCTCGGCTTCCAGGAAGTTGTCATCTTTAACTCTGGATGGGGTGGCACTGCCCCATTCAGACTCAGTGCGGAACTTGGGGGTCCTCCTGGACTCACGACTCCTGCTCGAAGAGCAGGTGGCAGTCGTGGCCAGGAGGACCTTTGCACAACTTCATGTTGTGCGGCAGTTACACCCCTTCCTGGATCGAGAGGCCCTCCGAACAGTCACTCATGCCCTTGTCATCTCCCATATAGATTATTGCAACACGCTCTACATGGGGCTACCCTTGAAGAGTATCCGGAAGCTTCAGCTGGTCCAGAATGCAGCCGCACAGGCAGTTAAGGGTGTGTTAAGATCAGCACATGTAACACCACTGCTCCGCGAGCTGCATTGGGTACCAGTTTGCTTCCGGGTCCAATTCAAGGTTTTGGTTATCACTTTTAAAGCCCTACATGGCATGGGGCCAGGGTACCTGAGGGACTGTCTCATCCCGATTACATCTGCCCGCCCCACCCGGTCATGCAGAGAGGGCATGCTTCGGACCGCTTCAATGAAGGAATTTCATCTGGCGGGGTCCAGGAGGCGTTCCTTCTCTGCGATAGCACCCATCCTGTGGAATATGTTGCCCCTGGAGGTGAGACAGGCGCCCTCGCTCCTGGCCTTCTGGAAATCTTTAAAGACCTGGTTCTGCCACCTTGCTTGGGACGAAGGAGATAATAGTTCCTCCTGGGGGTGGTTAGCCCCGTAATACCCTCCTTTTTAAGATCTTCCCATCCTCTGGATTCTTATCTGTTTATTATTATATTGTATTTTTAAGTCTATAGGTTTTTAATATTAATGTTGTAAACCGCCCAGAGTCTACTGTTGTGGAGATGGGCAGTGATAAATTCAAATAATAAATAAATAAATAAATAAATAAATAAATAAATAAATAAATCCATCATACGTCAGGCATCCTCCTCACTAGCAAATTACAAACCTAGACAAATTGATATTGCCCTCAGCCTTCAACCTGACCTTACTAAGGATCCTTTCGGTAATATTCACCAGCTGATCTCCCCTAACATTTCTATCTCAGCCTTGCCTCTCAGCTGACACATTATGACTTGGGTCCTTCTACTTCTTCCTTTCTCAAACAGATCCTGGAAGGTTTCCAACCCCATGCTCCCCTATCAATAAAGAGTATCTGTGAGATCCCCTTTCCTCACCAAATAATCATATTGCTTGTTCAACAAACCCACTCCATCTTCATCAGATAGAAAGTTCTCCAAAGGTACAGCTGACCCAACTTAATAATCAATCTTCAGACTGACTGAGTGAGTGAAAGCCCAAAGGGTCCCTTTTTGATTTCCTGGAACATCCTGTTTGAAATTGCCAAAAAGATTATCCATATTTTTTAGACTTGATTTATAAATATGATTTCATTTTGTTTCATTTTGGTCCCTAGAGCTTCCATTACAGGGTTATTTAGTATACTCCCTTAATGGTGTTTCTGGTGCTGAAAGGGCTGGGCTCAAGGAGGTATTTGAATCTTTACAGCAAATGCAGGTAACCTGTTGTCCCCAGTTTCTCAGTTGGGTGCATGTGAGCAAATGACTAGCCTCTAGGGTCAACTTACCAGAATATGCTTTCCTAATTATAAACATTTGCTCACCTCCTTGCAGGTTGGTTTCTTCAACAAATGTCAACTGGGATAAATTAGAGCAGAGCTTTCCAAACTGTGTGTCGCGACACAAAAGTGTGTCGCCACACACAGCGTGGTGTGTCGCCACACCACCCGGAAGCGGTGGCGCGCGTGTGCACAGTGGCCGCCATGCACGCGTGCGCCACTGCACGCCCCCCGCACCACCGCACGCCCCCCCCGTGCCGCCACCGTGCGTGCGCGCCGCCACACGCCCCCCCGCGCCGTCACCGTGTGCGCACGCGCCGCCGCCGCTGCCGTGTCGCCAGTGGCGGCACTTTGGAAAGCCCTGAATTAGAGAATTACTTTACACAGTTTACCTGGGCTCACACAATTACGGGCCTTATATTTCCAGGTGACTTTAATGTCAGACTTGGTACCAATAACAAAGCCCTTTCCTCCCAGTTTAATAACCATAATCCCCACCCCCACCCCCAAAGGTCATCCCAGAGGCCAACTATGCCACCTACATACTGCATAGTTGGGGCAACAGCCTTACAGAATGACACCTACAAGTCATCACCAGAAAATTCAGGCTTTGCATATTAAATGGCAGAATAGACAGTGACCTTATTGGCGAGTACTGTATAGCTACTGGGGAGTAGATCCAGTACTGTACCCTCAACTATATGTTAATTTCTAATAATTCTTTTTCATTTGATAGTTTCTTTTAAAGTTGGACTGTGGCTGAATAGCAACCATTCTCCACTACTGTTTCATTTGGGCCTTGGCCCTTACCTAACCTCTCAGAACAGTTACAATAATGATATAGGCCCAGACACACCAAGGATAGGATTGTATGACAAGATGGTGAGAGCAGCTCAACTTCTTGCCTCAGATCAGACCGTGGAGCTCTGTAGCTTCTGATTGAGAGCTCAAATGCTGCAGAGGCACTTATTACATATAACCCATTGATAGACAAACTTCAGAGGTCATTATTAATACGTCAGCATCCCATGAACAGTAACCCTGGTTTCATTAGGACTGTATACAAGCCAGGGCAGATTTAGTGGCAGCCTTCAAATCATATAAATCCAGTAATTGCACTATGGCTAAGAATCAGCTTCTACATCATAAAAGAAGCTATAAAAACTTAATAAAAAGAAAGAAGCAGATGTACATACAAAATAAATGGGGATGACTTTTTATAGTGACAAGAAACAAAAATCCTACTGTCTTCTGGAACATAATTGCAAACACTTCAACCCATAGGTCATGTTGGCCAGAAGCTAAGATTCCACCAGAGAGGTGGATAGAGTTTTACAGTCAATTATATCAACTTTTCTTCCCTACCAGTGTTTCATTCCAGCCTACCTTCTTAAACAGTAGTCCTCCTTGGCCACCACTCTCTTGGCCAGAAATTGTCTAATTAATTGATCAGCTAAAAAGCCTCTGCTGCTGATTTGATACCCATAACATTAAAAAGTAATGGCCATGGAAAAGATATTCAGATTCTGTGATGTGTCTACACCTACAAAGATCAGAACTGTGTAAGCCATGGTATTCCCTGTGACACACTATGGAAGCAAAAGTTGGACTCTGAAGAAGTGGGATAGGAGGAGTATTGACACTTTTGAACTTTGGGGTTGGAGAAGACTCCTGAAAATACCATGGACAGCTAAGAAAACAAATGAATGGATCATTGAACAAATCAACCCAGAGTTCTCACCCGAGGCACAAGTGACCAGGCTCAAATTATCCTACTTTGGACACATTATGCAAAGAAGGCTCTAATGCTGGGAAAGGTGGAAGGAAAGAGAAGAAGAGGACAACCATCAGCAAGGTGGAGGGTGTCATGGGGGGCTCGGGCTCAGAGTCCATGGGGGGTTTGGGCTCGGAGTCAGAGTCAGACGATGAGGACGGGCGGCCACCCTCTGACATAGAGATGGGGGGCGAGCAGACAGCTCTAGATAAACGGCCACCTGAGCAGTCAGAGGAGGCGGGGCTGGTCAGCGAGCAGCAGGCACAGGCGCTGCTGATTAGTGAGGACGAAGACTCAGAGCTGCCGCCCCCTCCCAGTGCTCGAGAAAGGAGAGCAGAAAGGAGAGAGGAACAGCGGAGGTCGGCGAGGCTACGGGCGAGAAAGTAGCCCCGCCCTCCTAAACAAGCTCCACCCGGGTCTGCCTCTATAAAAAGGGAGCTGCAAGCCCAGACTGTTCGTTGGGGACAACCGTCTGCTTACCGGACTCCATGTGCCTGGATTCCTGATCGGAAAACCTCGTGATCTGACTCTTGGACTCACTTGACTAATCCTGTTTTGAACGTGAAACTTCCTTAAGGCAAGCTCGTGGGACTGTTTAGTTTGATAGTCAATGACTGTAATAGAGGTTATCCCTCATCACATTCCCCTCAATGATGCCTTCCAGTTTCCACAGAGCCTAAATACCTCTTAAGGGATGTTGGCCAGAGTCGGGACGAGGATCAACCTCATCTGTAGTTCTTGCATTATTTCTGGTTTAAACTGTTGATAGCTGGGTGATTGCAAGAAACCCTGATGGTAACAACAACAACAACAACAACAACAACAACACTAATAAACAACTACAGTCCAACACATTCTCATGTTATTATCTTTCTTGGCATTGACAGATTGTATGGTTTACACCCACTTTTTATTCTTGCAAAATGACCTCAACAATAACATTTTGTCTTGCTATGCACTCAGTTGCAATCAGCCTTTAGCTTTTGGTGACTTATGAAAAATAAAGCATTTTCTGATGCAGAAAATAATAACAAAAATAAGGTTTGGATGCCAGAGTTTAGCTTGTTTCATAAAATTACTATTATTTAGGAATATTTATGAAAATATTATACAATGTATAATCTGGCACAAAGTTATAGAGTAACCGAAATGTGAGCATATAAACAATAACTATTATTTTTATTTATTTATGGCTTATAGCAGTAACATACACTGCATACCTTTATCAAAGTTATCAAATATATCAAAATGGTACAATCAACATAAATCGTATTATAGCCGTAAAAACCATGACACCTTGTGGTATATCATCAAGACAACCAGATTTATTCCAAGCTCAGGTGCCTCCCCCATTCTCACCTCAGTCCTCAAACGCACACTGAAAGAAGCTTTATATTTTTTTTCTGAATGCTGAGAATTCAAAGTGATGGTGCGGTTCATATTCCTGGTAGGACAGTCTCCTACAGAGAATGGTTGCCTTCGGAGCCCGTCTCCTCACACCTCGCCAGATAGTAACAGTTCCTCAAAACTATAAGCAATGCTAGTGGAGGGATGAGGGACCTGATGACCAAACCATATGCTGGAAATTAAATTAAGGCTGCTATTCTAAGTATACTCAAGTTCATTGCATAGAAATTACGCTTAGGATAGAAGTTTCAGTGTGAAATATACCTTCTTATTCTTTCCAAAATCTAATATGAGACAGCGCTCGCTTCTGATCCAAAATGCACTTTCCCCTTTTAAATTTGTCTGTTGGTACAATAAATATGCAATAACATTATATGGCTGTCTACTCTGATATAAAGTATTGAGGTTCTTTGATGAATGCAAACAAATTCTATTAATTATAATGGCAGTAAAAGGAATTACAAGCTCAATATAGCATTTGTCTTGAACAGCAGGAAATTCAGGAAAAGGGAATTTAACACATGTTGTCATGCTGTGCATTGTACAATACTCAAACTGTATTCCATGATGACAAAGTTGACAATAAGCAATGTTCTGCTAGAGCAGAGCTTTCCAAACTGTGTGTCGTGACACGAAAGTGTGTCGCCACACACAGCGTGGTGTGTCGCCACACCACCCGGAAGCGGTGGCGCGCACGTGCACGGCGGCAGCAGCGGCGGCGCAGGATCAGTGGTTCCGCATTTTAGCAGAGGCTGCCGCCGCCGTGCATGTGCGCGCCGCCGCACGCCCCCCCGCGCCGCCGCCGTCACACGCGCGCCGCCGCACACACCCTCGCGCTGCCGCTGTGCACACGCGCGCCACCGCACGCCCCCCCGCACCGCCGCCATGCACACGCCGCCGCCGCACTGCCGCCACCGCCGCTGGTGTGTCGCCAGCGGCAGCACTCTGGAAAGCCCTGTGCTAGAGGGTAAAAGAAGAAAATGCAGTTTTGGGGGAAGTATATTTTTATAATAATTTTATTAAACATTACAATTAAAAAGATACAAAATAATACCAACTAAAAAAAAGAAAAAGAAAAAATAGAAAGTGCAGAAGTCCATAAAAGAAGAAAAGAATTAGAAAGAAAAATAAAAAAGAAAGAAAAAAATAAAATATAGTAAAGAAAAAGAAAAGAAATATATAAAGAAATGAATTCCCCTTCATCACAAGTATAAACAATTTTAGTAACTTATCACCTTCTCTTAAAATACAACAAATTATGTCTTCTTCCCATATCCCATCTATCTATAAACAAATCCTTAAAGCCTCATTGTTCAGTCCTGATAAGGGTTACCAAAGATAACATTTATTTTAACCTTGATCAAATAAGCCAACTTTATATTCCTTCCTTTTACTTTCAACAGTCTTTACCTTTAATCTCTTCAAATAATGTCCTAGAACTTGATTTTTTTCTCATTTTTTCTTTGTCCCTTCTCACAAAATCCTTCAAAGCTTTAACTGGTCTCTTTTGTAAATCCAATATAGGAAAGTTATCCAGCTCACTCCTTTTGGTTTGTTATTTATATATCTCTTTTAATTATCAGCCTGTTTCATTTGTATTTCTAGTGTAGCATCTTTTTCCATATCATTCTTGTAGTCTGTCATTTTTAAATCCACTTTCAAATCAGTCTCATTCTTGTCCAGTAAAACTTGTTCCTATTCCATAACATTTAAAGACAGTCTATCTATAATGGCAGACACTTTTAAAATTAACTTCTGGGTCCATTGTTCACAAATATCCTTCAATATGCCCAATGTTAAAGTATTTTGTTCCATTCTGTATTAGTAAATCAAATTTAAGTGTTCTTCCTCTTTAATTGTAATCTTTAGTTCCTTCTAGTTGCCTCTAGTGTCCCATCCTATCATGTTTTTTTAAGAATTCAAAACAACAGCATTTTCCCAAGGGAAGGATTCTTATAATTAATTTCAAAATCTTATTTCAGATCATCTGGACCCTTAGTCCATTTGTAACTTTCCAAAATCAACATTCTAATCACCCTTTTCCTGTTTATTCCAAAAAAAGAATTTTTTAAGTCATTAAACTTGTATTTAAAGCTTCTTTCGCTAAGGATTTAAGGAAACTCACCCAGTGCTATAAAACTTGTCAATCCAAAGGCTCCTAATAGCTGAAAAGCAGTTAAGAAGCAATTTCCAAAAGTGATTAAGAAATGAGGCTCGGGAAACCTTATGTCCATATAGGCTACATTATGGCTGTGAGCTTGAATGAAATCTCTCCTTCTCCCAGCTGCTTGACTCACAAGTCCACCACAAAAACCTCAGTTCCTGCAGTTTACTCATGAGGAGCAGCTGTCCAAAGTGCAAATGTGCGATCTCATGATCTCTCCTTTTTCTGGAGAGACTTCGCTGGCCAGAATTCATCATCTGGCCGCCAATCTCCACCGCAATGCCATCCCGCTCCTTCGGGGAGGTCTAGTTCATCATGCATCCTCACTGGAAGTCCAGTTTTTTGGGGAGTGTATCATAGACTTTTGTTTATGGCAATACTATTGAAGTGCAATCTTATCAGTAACTCCAATAAAAAAAAATGATCTTATGTAAAATAACCTTTTTATGAAAAAGCCTACTGTTTCTATGCTACAAGCTATCCAGTAACCATCTTAAGTTAACACTATTCTTGAAAATTTAGCAGGATCAAAACTGGTTAGTACATGGATGAGAGACTACCAAGGAACATCAGGGCTGTAGGTTAGATTGGGGCTGAATACACATCACTTCCACAATACTGCCCCCAAAACCCCACAAGGTCATGCCCATTGTGTCATATAATCATAGACCATAATGGTTTGGAAGGGATCTTAGAGATCATCTAGTTCAACCCTCTGCCCTGTACAGGAATCCACTACTACAACCCATCCGACTACAACAATCCATCTCAGCAAAATTTGTGGAAGATTTTGCCTTAAAAGTGTTCCTTTTAAATATAGGTAATAGAAGAAAAGGGGCGTGGTAGCTCAGCGGGTAAGACACCAGGCTTGTCGATCGGAAGATCGCAAGTTCGGAGGTTCGAATCCCTAGCCCTGCCTGTGGAGTGAGCTCCCGCACTAGCTCCAGCTCTTGCCAACCTAGCAATTCGAAAGCATGCAAATGCAAGTAGATGAATAGGTACCACTTCGGTGGGTAGGTAACAGCGTTCTGTGTGCGTCATGCCAGCCACATGACCGTGGAAGTGTCTTCGGACAATGCTGGCTCTTCGGCTAACAAACGGAGATGAGCACCGGCCCCTAGAGTCGGACACGACTGCACAAATGTGCGGAGGGAACCTTTACCTTTTTTTTTTTAATAGAAGAAATACTTCCCGATAATTAGATCTAGAATTCAATTCAAAAGCTTTATGCTTCTCCCACTAACAAGATACAACCAAGTACAAAATAATAAAATACCCAAGTTTAAATTCCTCTTCATCATGCTCTTTGTATAGTCCATTGCATTTGTAGCTATAGATACAGTATAATAGACTATTGAGACCAAGATGGCCATCTGCTTATTTTTCAGACTGGCATATTTTCATGGAAGAAAGGCCTGTGCACATGTCATGAAAATGAGTGGTAACATAAGAAGTAGGAAAACCTGAGACTACCTATTGTAAATACAAATACACAGGCATTAATGGTGATGCTGTTACTTGGGGGCTGAAGATAGGAGAATAGGTATCTGAGTGCTCTTTCGTACCTTGAAAAATGTTCTCCTGTCCTTCTTGCTGTTGTTCTGTTGCTGTTTGTCAGACAATGCAGTATTCATTTTCATTGCTCTCATGTAATTATGTAGATAAGGGCTTTCCAAAGTGCCGCCGCTGGCAACACACTAGTGGCGGTGGCAGCGCGGTGGTGGCGCGGGGGGGCGTGCGGCGCCGTGCACGCGCACGGCAGCGGCACAGGGGGGCATGCGGCGGCGCGCACGTGCACGGCGGCGGCGGCAGCCTCCGCTAAAACGCGGAAGCACTGATCCCGCGCCACCGCCTCCGTGCACGCATGCGCCGCCGCTTCCAGGTGGTGTGGCGACACACCACGCTGTGTGTGGCGACACACTTTTGTGTCGCAACACACAGTTTGGAAAGCTCTGATATAGATGAACATGTAACAAAACAAGTTGCGTTGTTTGCATGGCTGCAAGGAACATTCAAATTCTGATGTTGACAGACAGTGCTGTTAATTTTAGGGGGATGAATTGAAATGATACGGATTGTTGTGATTTTGTATGAGTTTTGCTAAAACCTAAAACACATGGGTGCAAATAAATATATTTAACTAAAGTCAGTTCCATATAATCCTGTATTAATTAATTATATCAGGTAAGCCACATACACAAAAGGTGACATGCTTTATCTCTCCTTTGCTTTATAAAATCACTGTAGCACAACAAGGTCCTGAAGGTCCAGCTCCCAGCCTCCCATCTACTAACCAGTTCTTCTCTATAAACATTCCCAGTGATCTGTATCCAAGAAGTGTCCACCCTGTTATCTTCCAGATGTGTTGAAATTGTAAATCCCAGAACTCCCAGCCAGTCTGGTCTTTGGTCATATGCTTCAAGATTAGAACCATTTGTTTGCTTGTTTCTTTGTGTGATATGGCTTTTGTTGTTGTTTATTCGTTCAGTCGTTTCCGACTCTTCGTGACTTCATGGACCAGTCCACGCCAGAGCTTTCTGTCGGCCGTCACCATCCCCAGCTCCCCCATGGTTGAGTCCGTCACCTCCAGAATACCATCCATCCATCTTGCCCTTGGTCGGCCCCTCTTCCTTTGGCCTTCCACTTTCCCTAGCATCAGCATCTTCTCCAGGGTATCCTGTCTTCTCATTATGTGGCCAAAGTACTTCAGTTTTGCCTTTAATATCATTCCCTCAAGTGAGCAGTCTGGCTTGATTTCCTGGAGTATGGACTGGTTTGATCTTCTTGCAGTCCAAGGCACTCTCAGAATTTTCCTCCAACACCACAGTTCAAAAGCATCGATCTTCCTTCGCTCAGCCTTCCTTATGGTCCAGCTCTCGCAGCCATAGGTTACTACAGGGAATACCATTGCTTTAACTATGCGGACCTTTGTTGTCAGCGTGATGTCTCTGCTCTTAACTATTTTATCAAGATTTGCCATTGCTCTCCTCCCAAGAAGTAGACGTCTTCTGATTTCCTGGCTGCAGTCAGCGTCTGCAGTAATCTTTGCGCCTAGAAATACAAAGTCTGTCACTGCCTCCACTTTTTCTCCCTCTATTTGCCAGTCATCAATCAAGCTCGTTGCCATAATCTTGGTTTTTTTGAGGTTTAACTGCAACCCAGCTTTTGCACTTTCTTCTTTCACCTTTGTCATAAGGCTCCTCAACTCCTCCTCGCTTTCAGCCATCAAAGTGGTATCATCTGCATATCTGAGATTGTTAATGTTTCTTCCAGCGATTTTAACTCCAGCCTTGGATTCCTCAAGCCCAGCATGTCGCATGATGTGTTCTGCGTACAGGTTGAATAGGTAGGGTGAGAGTATACAACCCTGCCGTACTCCTTTCCCAATCTTAAACCAGTCCGTTGTTCCGTGCTCTGTTCTTACCGTTGCTACTTGGTCGTTATACAGATTCCTCAGCAGGCAGACAAGATGACTTGGTATCCCCATACCACCAAGAACTTGCCACAATCTGTTATGATCCACACAGTCAAAGGCTTTAGAATAGTCAATAAAACAAAAATAGATGTTTTTCTGAAACTCCCTGGCTTTCTCCATTATCCAGCGGATATTGGCAATTTGGTCTCTAGTTCCTCTGCCTTTTCTAAACCCAGCTTGTACATCTGGCAATTCTCGCTCCATGAATTGCTGGAGTCTACCTTGCAAGATCTTGAGCATTACCTTACTGGCATGTGAAATAAGTGCCACTGTTCGATAGTTTGAACATTCTTTAGTGCTTCCCTTTTTTGGTATGGGGATATAAGTTGATTTTTTCCAATCTGATGGCCATTCTTGTGTTTTCCAAATTTGCTGGCATATGGCATGCATCACCTTGACAGCATCATCTTGCAAGATTTTAAACAGTTCAGCTGGGATACCGTCGTCTCCTGCTGCCTTGTTATTAGCAATGCTTCTTAAGGCCCATTCAACCTCACTCTTCAGGATGTCTGGCTCTAACTCACTGACCACACCGTCAAAGCTATCTCCAATATTATTATCCTTCCTATACAGATCTTCCGTATATTCTTGCCACCTTTTCTTGATCTCTTCTGCTTCTGTTAGGTCCTTACCATCTTTGTTTTTGATCATACCCATTTTTGCCTGGAATTTACCTCCGATGTTTCTAATTTTCTGGAAGAGGTCTCTTGTCCTTCCTATTCTATTGTCTTCTTCCACTTCCGCACATTGCTTGTTTAAAAATAATTCCTTATCTCTTCTGGCTAACCTCTGGAATTTTGCATTTAATTGGGCATATCTCCCCCTATCACTGTTGCCTTTTGCTTTCCTTCTTTCTTGGGCTACTTCCAGTGTCTCAGCAGACAGCCATCTTGCCTTCTTGGTTTTCTTTTTCTTTGGGACGTTTTTTGTTGCCGCCTCCTGAACAATGTTGCGAACTTCTGTCCATAGTTCTTCTGGGACCCTATCTACTAAATCTAGTCCCTTAAATCTATTCTTCACCTCCACTGCATATTCCTTAGGAATATTAGTGAGCTCATATCTAACTGATCTGTGGGTCTTCCCTATTCTCTTTAGTCTGATTCTAAATTTTGCAATAAGAAGTTCGTGATCTGAACTACAGTCAGCTCCAGGTCTTGTTTTTACCGACTGTATAGATGTCCGCCACCTTTGGCTGCAAAGGATGTAGTCAATCTGATTTCGGTGTCGACCATCTGGTGAAGTCCATGTATAAAGTCGTCTTTTAGGTTGCTGGAAGAGAGTGTTTGTTATGCACAGTGAGTTGTCTTGGCAAAATTCTATCAGCCTATGTCCTGCTTCATTTTGTTCTCCCAGACCATGCTTGCCTGTAATTCCAGGTGTCGTCTGACTACCCACCTTAGCATTCCAGTCTCCTGTAATGAAAATAACATCTCTTTTTGGTGTATTATCCAGTAGGTGCTGCAGATCCTCATAGAACTGATCTACTTCTGCTTCTTCAGCATCTGTGGTTGGGGCGTATATTTGGATCACTGTGATGTTAAATGGTTTACCCTGAATTCGAATTGAGATCATTCTATCGTTTTTTGGATTGTATCCAAGCACTGCTTTAGCCACTTTATTATTAATGATGAAGGCTACTCCATTTCTTCTGTGGTCCTCTTGTCCACAGTAGTAGATCTGGTGGTCATCTGATGTGAAGTGGCCCATCCCAGTCCATTTCAGTTCACTGACACCTAAAATGTCTATATTTAATCTTGACATCTCGCCAATAACCACATCCAATTTGCCCTGGCTCATAGATCTTACATTCCAGGTTCCTATGGTGTGTTGATCTTTAGAACATTGGATTCGTCGTTCACCACCAGCACCGTCGGCCACTAGCCGTCCTTTCGGCTTTGAGCTAGCTGCGTCATCACATCTGGGGCTAGTTGAACGTATCCTCTGTTCCTCCCCAGTAGCATTTTGACCATCTTCCGACCTGGGAGTCCCATCTTCCGATGGTATACCGACATATCTTTGGTTGTACTGATCCATTTAGTTTTCATGGCAAGAATACTGGGGTGGGTTGCCATTACCTTCCCCAGGGATCGTATTTAGTCTGACCTCTCTGCCACGACCTTCCCGTCTTGGGTGTCCCTTCACGGTTTAGCTCATGGTGTCATTGAGGTGCTCAAGCTCCAGCACCACAACAAGGTAACGATCTCCTTTGCTGGAGGTGATATGGCTACCAAATGAAAAACACCCAAATATTCAGTGGAATCCATGGAAGCAAGCTCTGCCCATTTTGTACATGGATGCAACATTTTGATGCATACACATAGGGGCGGGGCTTGCATTGTAATGATGCTTTTGTCATTCCGACCTCCCAGTATACCTGTTTGACAGAGCACAATCTTGTTCTCTGTAATTAAAAAAATACATAGCATTTCTTTAAAAATAATTAAGTCAGCCAAGACTTCTAGTCCTTTAAAAATTCTGCAAGCAATTATTTAACACTTTTTCTTCAGCAGTACATTGAACAGAGGAACTGCATAGCTGCCAGTTTTACAGGATGTGTAATTAAGGTAGTTAATAAAGTAATTACCTGAACATGACGATGGCTGTTCTTCACTAATCAGAAAATGAAAATAGGGGTAATCTTAAATTACCAAATACTTCCTTAGTGACTAACAGCCCTTCCAGTGATTGGAAGGTACACATAATTATTGTGCTTGTAAGTATGTACATTGTTTGGCAAATTTAATTAAATCATTAAAAACAAATTAATCCAATTATCAAGTTTCTTGTTTGAAAATAGGGACCAAAAAGTGTCAGTAGCTATAGCAGTCATTAATTGGACAAGAAAAAGCAAGAAACAAATAGGGTTTTCAAAACCTAGGCAGTATGGAAGAAGAGAAGTCAAAGCCTTGGTTGGGAATCTTATTTTGTTTTCTTCTGAATAACACTCACCTAGTGACCTTTGTCTGTGGTCCTAGTTTGTGAATACACAAAGATAACACAAAAATAACACAGGTGACTCAGTTTGTCCTTGATCACAGTTACTGATTGCTTTGATATAAAAAGCAAAGGTGGATGGAGCTTTAGGTTTTTAACAGTATATAGAGGAGGGAATTTCAGCTGGTACAGCTTTTTCCCCCCAGGCATAATAAATAGCAGTTTAATCCTCGCAAGTGTGGAGAAAGCTAGAAGCTGTTTCTTCTCTTAAGCAAAAAGTAATTGAAGCACCAATTGTAACTAGATAAACCTATACCCTCTGTATTTCCCCTATTTACCACACATCTTTCATTTCTATTTCCATGGAGTACAAGATACCAAGCATAAGGCTTCCAAGGGCATTTTCTCCTTTGTGTATATCTTCTGCCTTCAGACTATGGCCTAGAAACTAGTATTGTACTGCTGTGTGGTTGGGTTCACCTGTAGGAGTCCACAGGAAGGACAGGAGAGGCAAATGATGACATGTATGTGATGGCATCATCACATATGGTTAGTCTGACATCTTTGCAGTTCGTTACAGATCTTGTTGGATTCAGTCATTGTTTTAAAACCTACAATAGCTGGTTTGGTTTACGTTTAGTATATTATATGAACCTAGAAATGTGGTTTATAAATTATTTTTAAATGAGTTCAGAAATAGCAACCTGGGGCTTCATAGAGCCCTCATCTCCATTTTTGCAGTATAATATTGCCAAAATTTAGTGATAAATGACAAAACTGATAATGGAAAAAAAGTTACATAGGTTTAAGTTGGAGTTTTCTTGATTCCAGATGTCTTTCCGCAAGCAGTACTTTATTTTTTTATTTTAATCTTAAGATTATTTGAAATCAAGCTTGATCAAGACAACCAAAAAAAAGTATCTCACTTGGATAATTAAATCATATCAAGCTTCCCTCTGTCTCTTCTAATTACTCCTGCTAAATGTACTAATCTAGAGTAGGTCTCACATTCATATTTTTTTCTCCTTAGGTTTTTTTTTTTTACCAGCTCTCCAAGTTGAAAGACAGAGTATACTAATAATGTAGTGAAAGATAGTTGAGAATGTGTTGACATAGACAGCAATAAATATTTTACACCATAAACAAATCATCATAGCTTCTTATAGCTTTCAAATAAATCTTTCCATGTTTCTTCATTTGCTTGTAAAAGGTAAAGGTTCCCCCCGCACATTTGTGCAGTCGTGTCCGACTCTAGGGGCCGGTGCTCATCTCCGTTTGTTAGCCGAAGAGCCAGCGTTGTCCGAAGACACTTCCACGGTCATGTGGCTGCATGACGTGCGCGGAACGCTGTTACCTACCCACCGAAGTGGTACCTATTAATCTACTTGCATTTGCATGCTTTCGAATTGCTAGGTTGGCAAGAGCTGGAGCTAGTGCGGGAGCTCACTCCGCACGCAGGGCTAGGGATTCGAACCTCCGAACTTCCGATCTGATCGACAAGCCTGGCATCTTACCCGCTGAGCCACCACGCCCCCTTCATTTGCTTGTATGTGTTTGATATATGTGTGTTAGCCAGCATGGCTAAATATAATGGAAATATCCCAAATTTCCATCCGAAATGGATTAAATATATCTATTGCTACTGCTCTTACCTATTTATGCATTGTATGATAATAATTAAATTAAATAAAAAAAATTGTCTAAATCACTCAATATAGTTATTGGTAGAGAAATTAAGCAGTGCAACTTGACTTTTTCTGTAGCTTGAATCATGTCAACTGGATTTCTGTTTTCTCAGTGGAAACGTTTCGCACCTTATCCAAGGAGCTTCTTCAGTCTGAGCAAAGTTGGTAAGGGAATCCTAAATATGTTTCTAGGTAGCTGTGTGACCTTACACCTGGGGCTAGGTCATGGTTATATTGAGATGTTATTTTAAGTCCTTTTATCATCTAAAGGAGGATCGTTAAGATCACCATGCTGCTGTTGAGCTTGTGAAATGGTCTTAATCTTCCTAGGCACAGAAGACAAAGCAGGGAGGAAGATGGGGGAGAGGTTGTGCCTGAGGCCCCCACCTCTATTCAAGGAAGGATTTTCCAAGTTGGCATAAATGGATTCCTTGACCCCTCTCTCAAACCACCTATCTTCTCTGAAGAGAGAGAGTCTCTGATAAAGCACTCTTTCTGCTTTCATGTCTCAATGAAGTTCAGAAAAAGCCTGGTTAAGATCCTCCATTTCTGGCTTTGTCCACCATTTCAGTATCTTAATAATACAGCTGAAGCACTTGAAGCAACTATTTTAAGGAAAACTAAGTTTTGGAGCACCAACATTATATCTCAGGGCTTTCCAAACTTTTCATGTTGGTGACACGCCTTTTAGCCATGCATAATGTGGGGGGAGATGGGCGGTGATATAAATCAAACAATAAATAAACAAATAATTTCGTGACACACTAATGAGGAGTCCCCGCCCCCGGCCCATGTGATTGGCTCCCAGCTCCAAACCCCGCCCCCAGCCCACGTGATTGGCTCCTGGCTCCAAACCCCGCCCCCAGCCCACGTGATTGGCTCCCGGCTCCAAACCCCGCCCCGGCCCACGTGATTGGCTCCCGGCTCCAAACCCCACCTCCCAGCCCATGTGATTGGCTCCCGGCTCCAAACCCCACCCCACGTGATTGGCTGCCGGCTCCAATTCCCGCTCCACGGCCCCCCAGTCTTGTACTGTATGTATTGTATTGTATGTAATTGTAGATCAGAGCTTTCCAAACTGTGTGGGAAGAGGGAAGAGGGAAGACGGGTCCCTGTTGCCTGAGACATCCTCACGCATCCTCCCCCCTCCCCCTGCAATATGGCAGCAATAACAGCCACAGCGACCACCACCTGCTGCGAAGGCTCTGGCAGAAATGGATCCAAGTGCGGGACGCTCTTCTGGAGAGTGGAAAGTGCAGGATCCCCGCTCTTTCTTAGGGCTTTCCTTCTCTTTCGGGCCCTGCCTGTTATTGCTGCCATATTGTGGGGGGAGGGGGGAAGATGCGTGAGGATGTCTCAGGCAACAGGGACCCGTCTTCCCCCCGAGCCCCTCAGCCAGCCATGCCCCCGGGCCTGATCGATCCTTGATCGATGCCTGAACATCTGGGCTTGGAGCGCCCGCTGGAAGGAGCGATGCCGAGTCCCCCACCGCTCCAGCCGGCCCCAGCAGCTCCGGGAAGGACGGTCAGACGAGCCCGCTGCAGGTGACCCCATGCCTGCCCGCCTGCCTCTCAGCCGCCCGCCCGCCGGCACGGCGTCTTACCTTCTCCGACGAAGCGCAGTGGAAGCCAGGCAGGCGCCGGCGAGGCACTCCTTGTGCCGCGCTCCCGCCGGCGGCTCCTCTCCTTCTTACCCGTCCCCGCCGCCTGCGCTGGGTCTTCCCAGAGCGCCAGGAGCCCTCTCGTCGGGCCAGAGCCGCCGGCAGGCTCCCTCGGCTCGGCCCCAGCTCAGCTGTCGCGGGTCGCGGGCCGCGCGTCAGACCGCCGCCATCTTCTGCTTGTAGGCGACGGGAGGAAGCAGCGAGCCAGGCCAGGCCACGGAGGTGGAGAGCGCCGCCTGTCCGCCTGCCCAGTCCTGCCTCTGCCTGGCTGGGGCCACCGCCAAGGGGAAGGGGGAGCCGGAGCTGCGGATGGTGCAGGGGCCTTGCGAGGCAGGCAGCGGAGCCGCCTCCCTGTCCCTTTCTCGACTGCCAGGCCGCTGGCACTTCTTGGGAGGGAAAAGCCATGTCTCCGCCGCCGCGCTTCGCGGTCCCTGCACCCCCCACACACCCCAGCCCGGCAGCCTAGTTGCGTCCCTGCACCCTCCCCCCCAGTTGCAGCCCTACCGGGCTACTAACTTACCTGGCTTCTGCGACGAGAGCTGAAGAGCTGGGTTCAGAGCAGGGACCTATCGGCGCGGCAAGGAATGGGCGGGGCTCCACGTGGTGCATGGCCTCCTCTTCCGGGTTCCCCTGTGACACACCTGGGCCCCTGCTGCGACACAGAAATATGTCGCGACACACAGTTTGGAAAGCTCTGTTATATCTATTTAGCAGAGAATTTTGACCAAGCCATCGCCAAGAAGAAAAACTGTATTTTTTTTTTTCTTCTACAGTGGATATAAAAAGTCTACCTACCCCTGTTAAAATGCCAGTTTTTTGAGATGTAATTGTTACTTACATTTTCCTTTATAAATGTAGTAGTTCATGCACACAAAGCCATTACTCATCTTCAGTTGATAAACCTTTTAGGCTATTAGTAAAATATTCCACCAATAGTCTATTTTATTTGTTGCAAAATTGTAGGCTAAGTGAAAATGCTTGTTTTCTCAGCTTGCATAGCAAGAATGCTTTTGGTTGGACTCTAACACATTTATCAATAGAAACTCTCTAGACTGCATATTAAGAGTTAATTAAGGAGGTGGTGGTGTGCCCCCTCCTCAAGGAACCATTGATCAACCCAAATAATCTGGATAGCTTTCGTCCAGTCTTCAACCTTCCCTTTTTAGGGAAGGTTGTTGAGAAAGTGGTCGCATGGCAGCTTAAAAGGGCTCTGAATGAAGCAGATTACCTAGACCCCTTTCAATCATGACTCAGGCCAGGTTATGGGACTGAGACAACATTGGTTGCACTCTGGTGGGAGCAGGACAGGGGTAGTGCATCCACTACCTCTCAGCGGCCTTCAATACCATTGATCATGGTATCCTTCTGGACCGGCTTCAGGAGTTGAGGGTGGGTGGCACAGTGTTGTGCTGGTTATCCTCCTTCCTCTGAGGTCGGTTCCAGTTGGTGTTGATGGGGAGAGAGGTCCAGCCCACAGCCCCTACCTTGTAGGGTGTCGCAGGGCTCGGTCCTCTCTCCCCTCTTGTCTCTCATCTACATGAGGCTGCTGGGTGAGGTGATCTGACGGTTTTGGGTGAGGTATCATAAGAATGCCAATGATACCCAGCTTTATATCTCCACCCCAGGCTGTGTGAGTAATGCCATGGATGTCCTGTCCCATTGCCTGGAGGCTGTAGGGGCCTGGATGGAGCACAATGGGCTTCGGCTCAACCCAAGCAAGATGGAATGGCTTTGGGTACTTGGGCCTTCCAGGGTCAAGGTTTTTCCACCTTTAGTTCTGGATGGGGTGGCACTGCCCCAGACAGACCTGGTGCACAATCTGGGGCTCCTCTTGGACTCACAGCTCCTGCTGGAAGAGCAGGTGTTAGCCATGGCTAGGAGGGCCTTTGCGCACCTTCAGGTTGTGTGCCAGTTGCACCTATTCCTGGACCAGGTGGCTCTGCTCACAGTCACTCATGCCCTCATGAGCTTCAACTGGTGCAGAATGCAGCTGCATGGGTAGTAAATGGTGTCGGATATTCAACACATGTAACACCACTGCTTCGGGGTTTGCATTGGTTGCCAGTGTTTTTCCAGGTGCAATTCAAGGTGCTGGTTGTCACCTATAAAGCCCTTCGTGGCTTGGGACCAGGTTACCTGAGGGACTGTCTTCTCCCAGTTGTTTCTACCCATCCAATCCGGTCCAGCAGGATGGGCATGCTCCGGGTCCCATCAGCCAAGAAATATTGGCTGGTGGGGACCAGGAGTCCTGCCTTTTTTGCTGTAGCACCTGCCCTCTGGAACATCCTCCCTCCTGAGATTAGGATGGCCCTGAGCCTGCTGGCCTTTCGGAAGGCCTTGAAGACCTGTCTATGTGCCCAGGCCTGAGGCCTTGAGTGTGTGAAGGGCCCTGCTTCCTGGTTGTGCTGACACCGATGGATTATATCTCTTGGCTGCTTTTTGTATTTAATTTCTTTTTGTATTGGGTTTAATAGTTTAAATTGTTTTTATGATTGTTCACCACCCAGAGTCACTGGTTTGAGATGGGCGGCCATACAGATTGAATGAATAAATAAATAATATAATATACTATCCTTTAAAACTGAAAACACAGATCGATTTTCCAATATATTATGGCTGTTTTTCAGTAGATCATTCCTTAAAAATTCCCAGGCTAGTTGCAGTTCAGATGTTACATTGTTCACATGGTTAGTTTTGGCCACAGAAGTCTTTCCAAGATAATGTATTAAAGAATGTAAGAGAAATGCTTGTTGGCCATTTGAATTTGCAGTAAATCCAAATCTATTTTGCAAGCCTGTTTTTTTCCACCCTATTTGATGTTACATGCTTGCTTGACAAAGTGATATTATTTTTCATTACTTCCACTGTTTCACCAGATTAGTTTGATATATGTTTGAGTAAAATCTGTGTATGAGTGCATCCAGCATTCCCCATCATCAGTTTCAGAATACAGAATGACGGACAAATAAAGCTGGAAAACCCTATACTGGAAATATGGACTTGGTTTGTCACAAATTCTACCTGGAAACTATCTAGCCATGTGGGTTATATTCTAATTAAGCAAATAAAACATCAGTATAGGGAAATACGTATCTTTTTCCAACCCTAACACAGTTCTTATTTTCTTCTATTTTCTTATTTTATTTCTTGCTATTAGCAGTACATAATCAAATGCAAATTGTAGATTTTTATTTCTAGATACATTTTAAAATATTTTGTCAGTTTACTGATGCTTACTTTTTTTTTATAAAGTTTTACTTTAAAGGGAAGCACTTACTCATAGTTGTCTGAGTTTAATTATAAATATAAGACCACAGTATTTAAGAAACAGTATTTTGCAGTGAATGGTGAATCATAATTTTTAAAGTTAAATTAAAATTCAAAGGACCATACAGAAAGAATGATAGTAATCACCAGTTAGAAGAGATAACAATCATTATATTTGCTCTGAGCAAGTCTGTATATTAAAAGTTCCTTATCATGATAGTTGAAGACTTGAGAACATCTGCAGAAGTACAGATGAGATCTATATTGAATAGAGAACCTATCCATTTGTCAATATATTTGTTTGTTTATGTGATGATGGAACTTCTACCTAGCCCTACTATTTCACCAGATCCCAGATACTGACACAAGCCAAGAATTATGTATTCCTGGCAGCATAAAACTGCCTACGAATAGAAAGATCTGGTATGGGCAGAGGGCAGATTAGGCAAAGTAAGTGGACTCTGAAAACATTGTCAGCTTCTAAGGTCCCCTGCCTGCCATCTCTTTGGGCAAAGGGTTCTAAGCTCTTACGATGTGTTACCTATTTCGCATGTATCCCTTTGCCTGAAGGGGAAGAGAAAAACAATTTTATGCCAAGGAAGAGACAAAAACTCAAAAAGATTCATTTCTCAGCTGTATACTGTATATTCCAGTTATATAGAATAAGGCACATCTGATAGAGGTGGGTGGCTATTAAGTTCTGTAGTGCTTCAGCCTAGAAGATAACATGCCACCTGCCTACAACTCCTTAAAACAGTTGTCTTTTCCTAGGATCATGTAGTTGTTGGGGAAAATGTATATTTGGTTTAAGGAGATGCACATGCTCAAAAGCATCTTTTTTTCTTCCAGATCTGAAGCACTGCATGCAGCCTTCCTGCATTTTTAACAAAAGATTATTTAGTCATATTTATCTCCAACTACAAAAGCGTTTGTTCATTCCTTTGTATGGAATTGAACTTCGTAGGCACTCTGCAGGTGTCCCCTTCCCACTCATGGAGGAAAATTAAATACATTGTACTCACAAAGACCCATTGAGAGGACCCTTTGTGTGTGTATGTGCGTAAATACACACACACACACACAAACATACACACACAAACACACCTATATTCCACTGCTATTATAACAATGGACATACAAGTAACAGGTGATATAGTCATGTAAACGTACAACTTTGGGGGGGAAGAAGCAAAGTATCACTGTTCACATGCTTCCCACAATGAAACTTGGACCTCTTAGTACTGTTATATTAGCATTCTATTGTTATCATTGGCACAGCACTATTACAGTGCTTCCAAAAAGGGTTCTAGATCAGATCAAATTTTCTATTTTCACTCCAGTCAAGGCATGAATGCAGTCAACCTGTTAATGTTCTCCACTAACTAATGCTCAGAGGCTTAAAGTCTGATTCTCATGCTAGCATGTGACATATAAACCTGTAGGAGTTTTAATTTCTGTCATAGCAACTTCCCAGCTATCATTCTTCTCCCCCTCCCTCCCTCCCTCTCCCTCCCTCTCCCCTTCTCTGTACATTATCACTGGTTGTTTCCTTGACGGTCACTGGTGATGGCCTCCGGGTTGGTTTGCCTGGTAGTTGTTAAGGAATACTAGATATATCATGGGAGGGAAAGCATAATTATAGAGTCTGGAAATGCGTGGAAGAGGTTTGCCCTGAACGACAGCAGGCAAATGTGCTTCCTAATAACCCTTTGCATTAAAATTACAATAGTTGCGTAGGGAGAAGAGAGGCGGCAGCGAATAGGCTGTGCCATACTTACTTTGAATTAGCATGTCAGTAATGATGGATGGAACAAACAATAAAATTTGACCTGTCATGTTATGATTATGAGTCAGCAAGCCTGAAGGCATTTGTAATTGGCTGAAGCCAGCAGTTTAACAAAGAAAAACTGGAAAATGAGATTATTGGGGTGATATAATGTTAACGTTTTTACCATGCAAAAAGAAAAGGCTACATACTTCTTCTTTTTTTCCCCTGTTCAAAATTTCAAAACTCTTCTGCAATCCCTTGAAACCTTGGAAATAGAGGAATGAAAAATACATGAGTTATTTGTAGCTATGAGGTTGGGCCTCATTCTGAAACTGTATAGGAAGTAGGTATAAAGGTTCTTTTTGCCTAGGCTGGGATTAATATTATTCCTTTTTTAATGCATTATGCATAATTCTCCAAAGTGTCTCCATGGGATTCAGTGTCAGTTGAAATGGCTGTTTTACTCTGAATTTGCAACATGCTGAAAAGAAACCAAATGGAGAATGCATACATGACCTTACACGGAAAATAAATAAAAATTGTTGAATTATCATCACTAGTACTAGTAATTTCTTAAAGTGCTGCCTATCAATAGTGAAGATATATTATGGGGAGAGAAAAGAGGCTAGAAAAAGAAAAGAGAACTCAAACAATGCAGGTATTTCAAAGTAAATGTAAAGTATACATTTCAGTCTTAGTTCATAAACCTTCACTGTCATCTGTGATGTAGTCTTATGTCTCTTAATGGGGAACTCTAATCTCATGATCCAATCAGATTTGTACTATGTGGAAAAAGTAATATAAATAGCCATTGTGAAATGGACATGTAGGGGTTAGAATTTTGATTCCTCCTAGTGTCATCAGTAATCATGGGAATGAGGAAGCAAAGTTTTGTATATGATGTCCCAGACCTCCATAAAACTTTCGGATAGAAGAGTATTCTTCATACCCAGGACAGGTATAGACTTGCTGCATGGTGGATGGTTTATAAATTGGCTGACAATCTCAAGAATATAAAAACTGTTCAGTTGAGTTGGTCCAGCTGTAATAGTCCATGTTAACAGATATAAGGCAACTAGAAAGGACAAAGAGCACCTGAAACTGTTAAATGAAACTATAATCCATTTATGTTATGCCTCTAGGAGAGGGTTTCTCAACTAGGGTTCCGTGGAACCCTAGGGTTCCACCAGAGGTCACTAGGGGTTCCCTGGGGGATCATGATTTATTTTAAAACTTATTTCAAATTCAGGCAATTTCACATTAAAGAACTAAGTTTCATTCTTTATTTTTAGTTTAAGAACACTGTTAATGCATATATACAGGCCTACATATGAAATAAATATTATAATGTTGTAAGTTGTGGCCTATATTTGAGCCTGAATGTGCAGGGGTTCCCCGAGGCCTGAAAAAAATTCCCAAGGGTTCCTAATTTGTGTTCCTCTCTCTTGCCCCTGATGCAGTTGGGTACAAACATTGTGAACTTGTAGAATCATAATATTACTTTATGAAAGGAACCATATAAATATAAATATGTGTTTTGTGGGCTTTTTTGTCCCATTTGAAATAGAAGATTTCCATTCTACTGTTTTATTTATTTATTTATTTATTTATTTATTTATTTATTTATTTATCAAATTTCTATCACAGCCCATCTCCCTCATCAGGAGGGACTCTGGGTGGTTTACAGCAAGATGATCTATAAACATAAAATACAAATACAATATATAAAATAAGATACAATTATTAAATAGTTAAAAAGATAAGAATAGAGTCCAAATGGCAGATCTGGTAAAAAGATCTGATTCCATCCAAGTATGTGAGGAGCATTCTAAGGCACTAGCCATCCCGAAGAGTGACTATTCCCCTCCTGGCCCCAAGCAAGGTGGCAGAGCAAAGTTTTCAAGTTCTTCCTGAAGGTCCAGAGCGATGGGGCTAACCTCACCTCCGGGGGCAAGATATTCCAAAGGGCGGGTGCTGTTGCAGAGAAGGCATGCCTCCTGGACCCCACCAGATGGAACTCTCTTACAGACGGGGTCCACAGCATGCCCTCTCTGCATGATCGGATGGGACGGGATGATGTATTGGGGACGAGGTGGTCCTGCAGGTAACCTGGTCCCATGTCATATAGGGCTTTAAAGGTGATAACCAACACCTTGAATTGGACCCGGAAGCATACTGCTACCCAGTGCAGCTCGCTTAATAGAGGTGTTATGTGTGCTGATCTAGGTGCACCAACAATAGCTCATGTGGCTGCATTCTGGACCAGTTGTAGCTTCCAGATACTCCCCAAGGGTAGCCCCACGTAGAGTGCATTACAGTAGTCTATATGAGAGATAACAAGGGCATGAGTTCAAAGGGCCTCCCGATCCAGGAAAGGGCGTAACTGGCGCACAACACAGAGTTGTGCAAAGGCCCTTCTGGCCATGACTGCCACCTGCTCTTCGAGCAGGAGTTGTGAGTCCAGGAGGACCCCCAGATTCCGCACCGGATCTGTCTGGGGCAGTGCGACCCCATCCAGAATCAAAGATGATAATGTCCCAGATACGGAAGAGTCATTAATCCACAGCCACTCTGTCTTACCAGTGGTTTCATATAGATGTTGAAAAGGAGTGGAGAGAGAACTGAGCCCTGCGGCACCCCACAAAGGAGGCACTGAGGCTCGGACCTCTCACTCCCTATCACCACCGATTGGGACCGGCCCTGGAGGAAGGAGATGAACCAGCGCAAAACCATGCTGCCCACCCCCAACTCCCTGAGCCGACCCAAAAGGATACCATGGTCAATGGTATCGAAAGCCGCTGAGAGGTCAAGAAGAGCAAGAATGGATGCACTGCTCCCATCCTACTCCCGCCAGAGATCATCCATAAGTGCGA
The DNA here is from genome assembly GCA_023362775.1 of Charina bottae. Taxonomy (NCBI): domain Eukaryota; kingdom Metazoa; phylum Chordata; class Lepidosauria; order Squamata; family Charinaidae; genus Charina; species Charina bottae. The sequence continues at coordinate 94,336,561 of JALMGJ010000002.1, read as the reverse complement.
CCAATGCCGTTTCTGTCCCATATCCAGGCCTAAAACCTGACTGAAAGGGGTCTAGATAAACCGTTTCATCCAGAATCCTCTGGAGCTGCAACACCACCACTTTCTCAACCACCTTCCCCAAAAAGGGAAGGTGGGAGACTGGACAAAAATTGTCCAGTACAGTAGGGTTCAGCGATGGTTTCTTGAGGAGGGGGTGCACCAACGCCTCCTTGAAGACAGTTGGGAACACCCCCTCTCACAAGGATATACTGTATTTACCATCGTCTGGACCCAACCACACATCACCTCCCGAGCTGCCTTCACCAGCCAGGAGGGACATGGATCTAATTGGCAAGTGGTGGCATTCACAGTCCGGAGGACTTCCTTGGGTCCAACAGGATCAAACTGTTCCCAGATAACTGGGCAAGTACGTACCCCAGGTATCTCAACAGACTGTCTCACACTTGGAGTCCAACTCAGAGCGAATCCAAGTGATTTTATCCTGCAGATGCCCAGAAAACTCCTCAGCACGACCCTGTAGATGGATTTCCGACCCCCCCTTTCCCCAAAAGGGATTAGGTGATCTTGAATAGGGCTGCTGGGCGGCATTCTGTGGACGCAATAAGAGCAGAGAAAGATTTCCATTCTACTGTATATTTAACTGCTATTGTATTTTGATAAGAAAAGAACCATGAACAGGTCACTGCTCTTTCACTGATTTAGCTATGTGTTCAGTACGAGACCAACATCAATTTTATATAAACCAATGCTTTATGTAATTTAGGCTTTATGCTTTATGTAATTTAGGGGTTAGAATTGGACCAGGAGATCCAGGTTCAACTCTAGACTTAGTCATAGAAACTCACTGGATGACTTGGGGCCAATCTCTGAATCCATCTTACCACATAGGAATATTATGGGGAGGAAATTTAAGGAGGCAGCACCATGTAGACCATCTTGAGCTCATGGAGGAAGAGTGGGATACAGTCTAGTACAGGGCTTTCCAAAGTGCCGCCACCAGCGGCAGCGGCGGTGGCGCGTGCGTGCACGGCGGCGGCGGCAGCAGCCTCCGCTAAAACGCGGAAGCACTGATCCCGCTGCCATTGCCGCCGTGCACGTGCGCGCCGACGCTTCCAGGTAGTGTGGCGACACACCACGCTGTGTGTGGCGACACACTTTTGTGTCGCGACACACAGTTTGGAAACCTCTGGTCTAGTAAATAAATATTTGCAAAATTCATCAATCCACATGAATTTACAAAATTGATTTGCAAAATTAATTTATGTAGATTTATGAAAGTAAATTATCATAAAAAGTTTTCTTTGGATCTTATTTCTTTCAAGGACTAGTCCAGGGAAAATGGCATGAGGACAATAGCATATACAGTATCCTCTGATTTAAATCATGCATAGATACAGTATAGGCAGAAAAGTGCTTTGGCTTGATTTGGCTGAGAAAAGGAATCCATCCATTTATGAGTCACCAGGCCTACCTTCTTTTCAGATCAAGATAAAGCTCATTATTTCCACAGCAGGCTGTCCCTTTGCAAGGGTTGGAATGATGCTGGAGAACTCTGCCAGCACAGATAAGTATGGTAACATTACAAGAAAATACTGAAATGAATTCTTTGGTTGCTGAAGTTCACAAGTATAAGAAGGAAAAGACTAACAGGGCTTCCCTAGGTCATCAAAAGTACAATCTCACACCAAAAGTTACCACGAACATGAACATAGAACAATTCATGAACAATGAACATAGTTTTTCTTAACACTGAAATGAATGTTCAAAACAATTTTACTTCACATTTTTAATGTAACCCTTTACAGGTTTTGCATAAATGAATATATATTACTGATATCTTTACAAAGCCAAAGCCAAGAATCAACAAATGTTTTTTCGTCTTCTGTCTCAGGGGCAGCTGCTACTGAAATTGTTCTGCTTTGTTGTTATTCAGGCCAGTAACTAGCTTAAGTATGCATAGGCAGTTGTTTTCTCTTGCCTTACATTTAAAAAATGTAAATATAAGACAAATTAATTTTAATAGTTATTTGCAAGATGTAATCTCAAGATTACAATTTATTGTTAGTAAGAAACATTACAAAGTATGCATGAAAAAATAATCTGAAATACTAAATAAATACTTAATATATTCAGAGACAATTACAGGTTGAGAAGTAAACAATATCCCAAATATAGCCTTAGTTGATTTTACATTTATATACAGTATGTGATTCCACTCTATATGTAAAGATCATTAACAGGCATTTATTGTATCCACGGTTATCTGTCTCATCTTGTATTACTTCATATATATGTTGTATGTTGATTTGATTGATTGATGTGTTATATTTAGTATATCCTACCTTTTTCCTTCAGAGCTCAAGGCAGAGTGCATAGCATTCCCTCCTTCCATTTTTCCCTGCAACAACAATCTTGTGAGGAAGATTGAGCCAGAGGTGTCCACTGGAGGCTCAAAAAGACTAGATGGCAGCAGTGATTGCACATCTGAAGCTCTGCCCTTTCTACATGCATCATGCCCAGATTGCACATAAAACAGGCGGGGCTTCAGTTATGCAGTTGCAGCCACCATCTTGACTCCCCCCCTCCCCTGGACACTTCTGGGTCAAGCTGAGAGAAGTAACTGGTCCAAGTTCAGCCACCAAGCTGCTATGGCTGAGGGTAGACTTTGGCCTGGGACTTCCCAGCCCCAATCCAACACTCAAATCACTATAGCACATTTCCTCCATGTTATAACTACATGCAGCAAATTCTGCCCCAAAGGGGAATCAGGCCTCCAGTCAGATCCCTGGCTAACAATTCCTAGGCATCACTCTTGAAGGGTACAAAAGGAATATGCAAGGAAATCAGTATACAGTTTTCTTCCCAGAGATGGATTTTATTTTACATGTTGTTCCTGATTTTGATTTCAGAGCAACCAGAAAGTATATCATGCAAAGTCTTGGTTGAAATCTTATTCTGTACCAATAACCTGATTTTCCCCTTATATTGCTCCTTGGTATATGCCCTAGTCTGACAAGACTTTCAGATACTGGCTGAACTTCTATTCCTGTACAGGAAAAATAAATACATTGTTCTGTTTTTTTCTTCAAGAAAAAATTACTCCCTATAATTAAAAACCTGTTGCAATAGTGGGCTTTTTAATTGTCTTCAGCCTAATTTGCAGTATTAATCTGAATTGCTGAGCTGAAGCCAATGAAATTCAAGCAAATCTCCCTTTTCTTCTGAGCACCTATTTGGGTATTATGGCTGTTGTAAATTAGGTGAAGGGAAAAAAATTACATTTTCTGCTGATAATTCAAATAAACAGTAAGTTCTCCAGTGAAGGGAGCCCCATATGTTTTATAGATAGGTACTAGATAGCTAGATAGAAGGGGCATGGTGGCTCAGTGGGTAAGACACCAGGCTTGTCGATCGGAAGATCGCAAGTTTGGTGGTTCGAGACTCGAGCGCCGCATGACGGAGTGAGCTCCCGCACTCGCCCCAGCTCTTGCCAACCTAGCAATTCGAAAGCATGCAAATGCAAGTAGATAAATAGGTACCACTTCCGTGGGTAGGTAACAGCGTTCTGCGCGCGTCATGCTGGCCACATGACCGTGGAAGCATCTTCGGACAACGCTGGCTCTTTGGCTAACAAATGGAGATGAGCACCGGCCCCTAGAGTCGGACATGACTGCACAAATGTGTGGGGGGAACCTTTACCTCACTAAATAGCTACTAAAACTGAGCTGCAAAAATCAGGTTAACTACTAGATGGTAGCAAAGAGTTGGAATTTTCTATGCTTTTTTGCTGTTTATCTAGTGGTTTTTCAATTTTTTTCAGCCAGATTTGGTAGCCCTACTAGTAACTCATCAGAAGAAGGTAGGACTCCATTTTTATTTTTTATTATCTGGGTAATAGAATGCAATTTGGCACAGCTGGCAGTTTCTGCTAAAGAAATGATTCATATTAAGTAAGAATTATGTGAAAAGGCCAGGAAGAATGTCAATGCTGTAATAGCTCTCTGTAGAAAAGCTTGCATGTTGTCTTTTTCATGCATTAATATTTATTACTGACTCCAAATTACAGAAGTACCCAAATATTTAAGGGGGGGGGGATCAGAAATAGCTTATTCCTCTTTTATTCTCCCTGGAGCAGAAACTGGGGTGTAAAAGCAATAGCCGGAAGAATTAGGGCTTAGAGGGAAAGGGAGACATTGCTCCCTGCTTCAGAATACATATTTATGTCTAGTTCATTGACTCTACCCACTGAATGAGTTTTTTGTTTAAACAGTCAATTGTTCCTCCGTACTAAGTAGTTCAAAGGCAGAAATCCATCAATAGATCAAGCAGTTATTAAGCTAATTAATAAAGCCCATCAAGATTTTTTTAAATTGACTACACTCTGAGAAACCCCTGGATTCTGCTCATGTCTGCCATATCTCACCAGATTCTACCCATATCTGACTCTGGTCTGCCCTGACTTTTTCCTCCACAGGCCATCACGCCTGCAGTAAAATACTGACAAGTACTGAAAAACTAGATTGTAATAAACAGAGTCAATCACTGGCAACTGAATCTTTTGGTGCTTCCTAGAGAGAAACAAATGTTGGAGAGAGGGTAAGACTTAGGAGGTGCTGTTGGAAAAAGGCACAGTCTTAGGGAAGTTATTAAGTTAGGGCTGTGTAGCTATTTTCTTTGATGGAGACAAACACAAATGCCATTGTATTATATTACTCCAGTTTGTGGGGATCTGATTTCTTTTTGACTGAGACAAATGTACTGTGTTACCTGAGTGCAAGGGGAGATTTGAATTTCTTCTCACTAAAATGCTGTTTAGTGAAATGCAACCAAAGGGTTCTCAGTAATAAGTATGAATTATCATCACGTATTCCTGGTAATTAAATTATTTCTTATTCTCATCTGTAGCTTGAATCATGTCAACTGGATTTCTATTTTCTCAGTGGAAACGTTTCGCTGAGAAAATAGAAATCCAGTTGACATGATTCAAGCTACAGACAATTCCACCTGGATGACTGAGAACCTTCATAGACATATTCTTATTCTCATGTTTTACAGTTTTAGCAGTAAAACTTGTCAGTGGTATTGCTGTAATTTTGCTGTACTTAAAAGTTACTAATGCTAATAAATATAATAGCAGAGCACATGTGTAAATGGATAAAAGTCCTTGAAAAAAACAGGCTTTTAATTTTTATCTTAGCGAGACCCAGGTTCTTTGAGAGAGTGATTAAGACATGAAAAGCTGAGAACCATTGTTGAGAACCATGATTTCCTAGGGGGACAAAAAGAGAAGGTTGAATTAAATGTTATTCACTGGATATCTTCAAGCAGAAACTAGCCAACCATTTCTCAGGGATGCTTTAATTTGGATTCTTGCACAGAGCAGAAAGTTAGACTTTTGGCCAAAACAACCCCTTCCAACTTCTGTGAGTTTCAAAATAAGCATCAGAGGGCATTATTCTCTAGAGCTGATGTATAATTGGTAGGCATGACTTCCATTCTGTATGCTTGCTTCTTACTGATGTAACTTCCATTCATGTGCTTTGAGATTAATGTATGAAAGTTAGGTGTATATTTTCAAGCTATTGAAACAACTAGTAAGAACAATAATTCTTTCTTCTATACTCTAGTTCAGTTAATGCTCCACCACCACACGCACACACACCTCATACAATTTGAGGAGTTCTACTGCATAAAGAGATTTTTTTTTTTTTTGGCCATCTTGTAAACACAGTCACAGCATAGGAAAATACCTGTGAGTGAACCTGAACTGTAAAGTGCCATTCCAGTTCTTAAACTTTTCATGTATTATTTTCTGGTTGTTAAAAAAAAAGCTATGAGAGTTGGACTAATGTTTGAAAGTTCAGTTTAATTGTACCATAGAAATTAATTTCCTTTTTTGTTTTTGTTTGTTTGTTTTTAAAAAGTACTGTACCATTTTCTAGAAGAATCAGGATTGGCTAACAAAATAATTATATCTATATACTTGATGGTAACAATCCTGCTCCTTTGGTGTGTTATTTTCTTTATCAATCCTTTTTTTTTAATAAGAATTTTATTAAGTTTAGAGCAAAAATAAAAACTACAAAAAAGCAAAAAAAACTACAAAAAAAGGTGAGAAACACACACAAAAAAGAATTTTAAAGATTACATAAGAAGTGACTTCCGACTTTCAACAAAAAGAATATATAGCAATTTTTGCTTCCCCCCACTTTTTCTGTTGTTTTCCACCGCGGAGAAAGTGAAAGGCTGGGAACAGTGATAGACGACTGGAACTACAGCAATGCTCTCATAGGGAAAAGTAAGTTAGAGCTAAAGACGACTTTTAGATTACCACTTTTTTTTAGTTTTCTAGAATTAATTGTTTATCATCTAAGATCTATCTCTGGACTTTGTATATAAATGTTGGCAAACTTTGTGTTTTCTTTGCTATAATAATATTCATGGTGGAAACATGATGGATTTTATAATGGAAGCATAGTGAAACATTTGCATTTTTTCTTTTTACCTTTCTAATTTTTTAGTGTGGATTTTGCCTTACTTGGAAGTACAAGAAACTCTTTTTTTTATTTCTTAAATATATTTTATTGGACTAAATACTGATGAATTTGTTTCATTTTTTTATATTGATTGACATTTATCCTTTCCTTTTCTTATAAACTGTTTGAAATATTATTTCTTCCTTTAACTTTGGGATTATTGGAATTTTTCATCTTTTCATCTTTTTATTTTTATTGAATACATAGAATAGATCAGCTGACCACTCCTTCCCTGGGAAAGCATTTTGTTTTGTCTAGAACGACTGGCTACGCAGCCTGAAGGAGGGGGTGGTGGATGAGAAATGGCTTTTTTAACAGTACTTCGAGATTTTAAAAAAGAATATAATGAAACTCTTTCAGAAATCAAAAAATCAATAGAATTTATATTAATAGATTTGGAGGTTCAGGTTCAGGTTCGAAAGACACAAAAGACAGATTTAGATATGGAAAAAAATTTTCTCGAGGCAGCAGAGAAACAAGAAGAGAAGAATTTAAATACATTGCTACAGAAGAAGATTCCGATACACTACAGAAGGGGATTGTTTAAACAAGTTATACATTACAATCTGGGTTTAAACATATTGTGGCAGTTGAGACAGGAAGATTTTAATGTGCACATTGATAACCATTGTGACATATTGGGAAAGGCTAAGAAAAATATTTTGTCACCCCATATGAGCTATAGTACAAAACAAGTTGAATATTGTGATTTTGGGATAACCTGAACAGGGAAACGATATGTGGGATACAAGGTTAATGAAAATATGGATTTGGATCGGATATGGAATAAAGTAGATATGAGAAACTGTATAAACACATAAAAATGTAATATTTTAATGTTAGATATAAGATTACAAACATAAATAGAAGTTGATATTATAGATCAAATTTTTTTATAAGATGACACATTTCTATAATTATATGTATGAATATGTATGTATGAATATTATAAGAATTGGTATATTATGTATCAAGTTATGTGTTATGTTAGGTTATGTATTTAGTTTAAATGGACATTATCCCAAGGAATGAAAATTACAGATGGATTTTTCTTTTATGGAGATATATATATAAGAAGATAATGGGATGATGAGGTGGAATTAGAATTAATGTTATTATAGGATGACATATTTTTACAATATTATGTATGAATATGTATGTATGAAAACTATAAGAATTGGTATATTATGTATTATGTTATGTAATAGGTTATGTATTAGTGGAATATGTAGTCATAATATGAATAGAATATATTGTATTTTATTAGAAGTAAATAAGGCTTTTATTTGTTATACTAATTGGATTTTATTGAAGATACAAATATAGATGTAAAAATGGAAAGAGCGAATAAAAAATATCAAATTGATGCAGCAATGAACATTTAACTAGTACTTCAAGGAGTGGAAGCTAAAGATGGATTATTGGAAGATAGTAAGAAAGGTGAAACCTACAGTATATGAAGATCAGAAGATTGGACTATAGAAATTAAAGAGTATATGACAAAGAAAAGTTCTTGTGTATTGTATGAAAGACTAACATTTAAAGTTAATTATTGTATTTAAAGTTCAAAGATAGATTGGAGGACATCTATTTTCTATGTTTCCTTTGTTTATTATTTTTTGACTTCACTTTTTCTTTACTTTTTTCTTACTTTGTATTTCTATTTCTTTTTTCTGCTTTAACTTTTAATATGTATTTTAAAACTTAATAAAAATTTATTTAAAAAAAGAATATATAGCAATTTCCATAATTAATCCCTTACTCTAACTCTAACCAAGATCACATTATTTCTATAAATCATCCCATACGCATTGTAGAAATCAACAAAAACAATTGCTTCTTCCCCTTATATATAAAGAAAAATACACAAATATATAAACTTCCAAATCAACTCCCCCCCCCCCTTAGAAACCCATTTATAAAATGTTTTCCTCCTATCACTATTCTATATATTTCTGGCCACTATATTAACAATCAAATTATAAAAACATTTAAAAAACATTTAATTTATCTACTTTTATGCTTAATACTACTGTAACAATCTTACCCCTATTAAACCTTAAAAAACAAACTTTAAATCATTACAGGAAAAAAGAATCATACAGCCTTGAAATCAATCCACATACTTATTCTTAATTTCTTATCCCACCTCAAAATAAACCAGAACATTTAGTCTCCATATTATACAGAGGGCGTTTTTTAAAGAATCCAACTGCCCCAGCAGAAAATTTCTCACATAACAGAGCCATCTCATTCTCAAAACAAACCCTGAGACAAACAAACCAGTCGTTATCTTGCAAGTCGAATTGTAACTCCTTCATTACCAACATATATTTGTCAGCTGGCATTTCTTCACAATCTGGATTCTCACAATCGGGGAAAATGCCTCCTTCTTGATAAATCTCTTCCTCTCCCTGCAGAAAGTCCTCAGCCAGTTGATACATTTTAAAGATAGTATCCCGAACATCTTGCAAAATAGCTTGAATAGTTTCATGAAGAATTTGTTTGAAATCTGCACGAAGCTCAGCACGAAACTCTGAAACAGTTCTCTTAAGGTTGTCCATAATTCAGGCAGTAAAGTCTAGCACCCTCTGAGTACTTAGCTAATACAGATAAAAGCTGATGAGTTAATGAAAGTTAATGAAAGGCTTCCAGAGGCTATTAAATGATATTGACAAAACAAAAAGTATGTAAACCGGCAAATACAGCATCCAAGGAAAGTGAACAGAAAGCTGAAAACTCAAAGCATTAAATTAAACGCGTAGGAAAAAGTTACATCCTTCAAATTAGATACAAAAATAGTAACGAAGAGGTAATTATTTATTCTCAGTCCTCCTTAAATTTTAAATGGGAAGTAAGCCAGCAATTAAAAGGTTTTAAGACTAATCCAGAAACAATGAATATAAGCACCAAGAGATTAGCTTCTTCTTGCTGTGGAAAGCCCCTCTTGGGGTACAGAACTACAAATACAAATTGGGTGATTTAGAAATGAGAAAGGCTCGACCTAATGTCCCAATAGGGCTGCAACGTGGTCTGGAAAATGGTGGTCTCCCCGACTCCCCTCTCCTCTTACCGGATTAACACCAATGCTGTTGACGATCCTCAGACTACAAGGGGACGTTCCGAAGTACAAATGGGATAATTCCGAGTGTTTTCTGTCCATGAAAACGCTCTAGGGGAACAGGAAAAGCCTGCGCCCCCCAAAAAATCCACACTGTCAGGTCTGCTCGCGGGCAGGCTGTTCAGTCAGCCATGTTCTCACCGGAAGTGATTTTCTTTATCAATCCTGCTGGATTGGTGCAGCATAGAAATCTCAACAAATAATTGAAAAACAATTGAAAACAATCAAAAAAATACTTTCCATGTACCAAGGGACATTGTCAAAGGAGAAAAATTGAGTCCCTGAACAAAAGGAGTTGGAATTTGTCCTTATATTCAAGAATGGATGACTACCCCTTTAATAGAGCTCTCTGAAACAATTCTTATTTTGTTCTCTTCTATGAAACTAATTTTCTTTCTTGATTTTTTTTACAAATAAACCAGGATCTTTCTACAGAGAATTATTCAGCTCACATTACACCCTACTTCACAAGCTATAAAAGAAAATGCCTTCTGTCAATATTTGCCTCTGCGTATTTTAATACATAGATTTTTATGTAAAAGAGTTGGTTTAAAGGCAGTGTTGTAATTTCATCATACATTTTGCTTATCTCTTCTTTTCATTGCTTTTCCACAAAAGCACAGCATAATGCAAAATAATTAAAAGAAACTTCTTAAATATCATCATGCTAATGTAGCTTGGCACCCACCCCCTTTTCTGCAAATGACAGAGCTGGCTGCGGAAAGCACAGACGTTGTTGTATGCAGCACACTGGGTTATTACCAAGACAAAATGGTTATAAACAGAAATTTTGCTCATTTTCATCTCTCTCAAATGTCGCAGAGCTGCACTTGTGCTTAGCCTTCAATTTAAACACAGGTTTACCAAGGAAAAAAGCTACATCTCCTCTGTAGAATTTATTTCTACATTGACTTGTGCTGTTGACCCTGTCAGACAAATTTCAGAAATCCACTTTTAACACTTTACTTTTAGTAGTGCTGTGTGCTTGTTAGTGGGCTGGGGAAACAGGCTGAAGTATTTTATACACAGGTGCCATAACAGTTCAAAAAGAACTGTTGTGGTTAAATAAAGCAACCCTGTGTTGTTTTCAGTGTCTTCATAATGGTGATTGTGGTAGTAATAGCAATTGATAAAATAGTTGATTATAAGGCTGCAGTGTAGTCCTATTATCAGTATTCCCCCAACTGGCTGCAATGCTGGCTGGGAATTACATTAGTTGACATTCAGCATATCTGGAGGTCTCAAATTTGGAAAGTGCAAGTCAGCTTGACTGGACACAGTGGAATTTATTTTGGAGAAGATATATGTAAAATTGCATGGTCAGGCTCTCATACCCATGCTAAGTATGCATAGGACTTCACTGTAGTTGTTAATAAATGAGTCATTTACAAGGCACTTTTCTTGAATATTCAGAATGCTAAGCAAACATTATGTTAATGATGATCACAGCAGCTCTTTTGCGTGTGGGGAGACTGAGGCTGCCAAGTTACAGTTCTTGCCAAAGGTCGTTTAGTGAGTGTAGGGCTCTAATAATAAAGGGTTGAGTTCTAGACACACTCTCCTAACAACTATAAAAGTTCTATTACAAACTTTTTAAAAGGCAGGTCAGGTCAGATGTATATTTCAGAGCTGACCTGACAAGCTACATGAAGTAGAACAGCTGAAAATGTGGCCTCAATAGCTATAGAATTTCAGAATACTTTTGCTAGCTGAAAAAAAAGGCATGGAATGTATCGGGGAGAGATGTAAAGAAGAAAAGAAATCACAGTTCTATCTCTCTAGGTTGTTGTTGAAGATTTTTAAAGAGAAGAAGAGTTGAAGGAAGCTTAATGTTGATAGAGGTCATTTGCTGGTTCACGCTATAGAGTTATTGTTAAATAAATATTATTATTGTTAAATATCTGGATGGAAGTGAGAGTTGCCCATAGTTTTAATCTTCAATGAAATAGTTTAGAGTTGTTACTATTGGCAGTCAAAGTATAAACCTGATTATTTGTATCTGTTGGATACATCATCCCCATCCACCAAACTGTTTCCTTCATGGTGCAAAATAGCAGAGGGATCACCTGGTGACCTGTTTTCCAACTCTAATCTGCTGCTGTTATGAGCATAAAAGGATTAAAGCTGGAATGGCCAAAGGCCCCTCCATTTGGGACTCTCCATGCTAATTACCCACAATCTTGTTTTAAATGGCTCTGGAAAATTTTGTGCCAGACAGAGAATTCTTGCCCATTGTTCATGTTCATGTTCCCCATCCCCACCCCAGTTTTGCCTGTTTTTATCCTGTTTTGCCTGTTAACTGTTTTTTAACCATTAGCCGTTAACTGTTTGTTGATGTTTAATAAATAAGCATTAAGCAGTATATTTGGCTAGGTGAACTGAGTGGTGTATATGAGATTAATCTGGATACAGGGATTGACTGGGAGTGTGTTGGATGCAAACTAAACTGGAAACTACCCACAGGAATTTTCCAACAGTATCATCTTATTTGTATCAGTATAAAACAATAAAGCAAAGAATAAAACGGATTTCCATCAGTATCAACAGTGACATAATTAGAGTTCAGTATGTTTGTCTCAACCCTGCTTCAAAGTGTTGATACTTTCACAAAGTGAAAAAGTGTTGGTTCTTTCTAGCTTTCCTTTTATTTTGTGCAAACTCTTTACAAACTATGTCGATGAAGGTTCTCAGTCATCCAGGTGGAACAGTCTGTGGCTTGAATCATGTCAACTGGATTTCTATTTTCTCAGTGGAAACGTTTCGCTCCTTATCCAAGGAGCTTCTTCAGTCTGAGCAAAGTTGGTAAGGGAATCCTAAATATGTTTCTAGGTAGCTGTGTGACCTTACACCTTTCCCCCATCTTCCTCCCTGCTTTGTCTTCTGTGCCTAGGAAGATTAAGACCATTTCACAAGCTCAACAGCAGCATGGTGATCTTAACGATCCTCCTTTAGATGATAAAAGGACTTAAAATAACATCTCAATATAACCATGACCTAGCCCCAGGTGTAAGGTCACACAGCTACCTAGAAACATATTTAGGATTCCCTTACCAACTTTGCTCAGACTGAAGAAGCTCCTTGGATAAGGAGTGAAACGTTTCTACTGAGAAAATAGAAATCCAGTTGACATGATTCAAGCCACAGTCTTTACAAACTAGCCCTCCTAACACACACTAAGGAAAATATATTCAACTGTCCCATTTTACAGACTGGAAGGGGGTATGGCTTGAGAAACTGGCTTTTGGTGACCTGCACTATAATTCACACTAACCACTGCAGATCAAAGTCTTACGTTATTTCAAAACAACCACTGGATCTTCCACTGCTTTTATCACAAAGCTGCAAGTTGAATTATTTTTATGTGTATCCTAGTCTTATATATTTCCTATTGCATTTTAAGGGATCTTGATGAGAAAGCATTACTTATTGGAAGCCTGAAATATAGTGTGTTTTAATGGTGTAGGTCATAGGTAAGCCTGATATTACTTAGATTTCCCAATATTTTTTTAGCAAGGACCTATTTATTTCAATTTCACTCAGATCTCCCATGCCAACCCTAGTATGGAGAAACCTCATATGCCACTGATTTTGTGCAGGAAGATTTTGTATTCCTATATGTTAAAAATAAATAAAATTTAAATGTTGCATAGGAACTATGCTAAATTTACTCGAAGTAAGTTCCAGCTCTTTTGGCACAGGCTCAGGAAACTTAAAGCAGGTATGAGTTAGAAGTGAGGCCCCATTTAGTCCACAGTTCCATTCATCACTCATAAACTCATAGTGAAAGTTATCAGATTATCTAGAAACTAGAAATAGGGAATCAGCTACTTCAAGTCTTTTTTTAAACTAGTATTCAAAAAGTTCTGTCAGTTGTAATGGGCTCATAAACCTATTCTCTTTTTTCTCAAAATTAGTCTTTATTAATAAGGTAAAGGTTCCCCCTGTACAGTTGTGCAGTCGTGTCCGACTCTAGGGGCGGTGCTCATCTCCGTTTGTTAGCCGAAGAGCCAGCATTGTCCGAAGATGCTTCCACGGTCATGTGGCCACATGATGCGCGCGGAACCCACCGAAGTGGTACCTATTCATCTACTTGCATTTGCATGTTTTTGAATTGCTAGGTTGGCAAGAGCTGGAGCTAGTGCGGGAGCTCACTCCGTCACGCGTGGCTAGGGATTCGAACCTCCGAACTTGCAATCTTCCGATCGACAAGCCTGGCGTCTTACCCGCTGAGCCACCACGCCCCTAGTCTTTATTAATATAACAGCAGAAATGTAGGATGTAAATCTAGATAGGTAGTAAAAATCTGTAAAAATATTTTAGAAAGTGGATTTTTGGTTTTTATCTTAGGGAAATCCAGATTCTTTGACAGAATGAATTGTGGGACTTAAGACATGAAACTTGAGAACCTTTGTTTTACATGATATACTAGGAAGAATTCTTATTTTTATAATTATTTGATAATTATAATTTACATGATATACTAGGAAGAATTCTTATTTTTGTAATTATTTGATAATCATATTTACATTTTATATATTGTATTTATATTTTATGGTTATTGTTTTAATTGACCATTTTTACTGTAAACCGCCTAGAGTCCATCTTGAGGGGGGAGATGGGCGGTGACAAAATTTGATAAATAAATGAATGAATGAAATAAAGAAGGAAGAGAAAAGAGAAGCTGAATTAAAGGTAGGTCGTTGGATGTGTTCGAGCACATGTGCCCATTTTCCTGAAAGGCTCTGCTGCTTTAAGCTTAACAGCCAGAGATTCTTCTCAAAGCAGAAGCTAGGTTCAATTATTTTTAGATAGGGCTTCAAGGGGGAAAAAAAGAATTAATGTTCTTTATTTTATTCAACAGAAACTGACTGCCTAAAGAAATTGGTTAAACCTAAGATTACATTACTAGAGGTATGACTCTCTATGACATTTATAAGAATGTCACTCTTCTTCCCACCATTGCCTTACACTTCCTTTTTATTTGCCCGTAGCTTAATTTTAATGTGATTGTAAGCAGAGGTTAGTAACTGAAGATAATGTGATATTACTGCTATTACTCCCTTTGACTGCTTCACAAATTGCTTTTGTAAAGATAACATATATAGAGTGATAATGGGTTTAATTAATTATACGTAGAAATGGCATGATTATCTGGGACAGCAACTTTGAAAGTATCTATTAATTTAGAATACAGAATATTCAGAATATACGAGCTGTCAACCACGGAACAGTCTGCCATATGAAGCAATGAGTTCCCCTTCCTTAGAGGTCTTGAAACAGAGGCTGGATGGATATCTGTCAGAGAGGCAGTAGTAGATCCTGTGCTAAGCAGGGGGTTGGATTGGATTACCTCTAAGGCTAGGTGCAACTCTGTGATTCTACATATGGTATAAAGTGCAGAATTAATCTTCTTTATAGGGAGAAAGTTCATACTACAGACTTCATTAAATTATAGATATTGTGTTTTGTTGATTATGGTTTTAAATTGCTAATGGGTTTACCCTGGTCTTATTAGATTTCTAGTTTATCTTTTATAAGAGAACCAATCACCGAAATTCCACTGTTCTTTATTTATTTATTTATTTGTATTTCAAATTTCGTCACCGCCCATCTCACTCAAAGAGTGACTCTGGGTGGCTTACAATAAAACTAAAATAAATACATGTTAAAATACAATAAAAACAGTATTCTTAAATAACAATATATATATATATAAATATAAAATCCAAGATGGGGATGCTAAAAAGTTCTTAATTAACATCATGTAATTCATGGGGGCGTCTTCAACATGTTATCATGTTAAGAAGAACTAAACACAATTAGAGTTGATAGCATGAGTGCTAACTGTTGGGATTTTTACAGAGTATACACAACACCTACCCCACCCAACCCCTACACACACACACATACCTACCTCTGATTTTAAAAGGAAGCAAAATGAAAAAGCCATTCAAGCTTCTGTTGTACACTGGAATGAAGAACAATCAGGTCACAGTCAGGGGCAAACATATTACTTTCAGACAGCATTCTGCCTGGTTCCATTTGTACTAGAAAATATTTCTTTTAGGCCTCACTTTAAACCTAAATGAAAGTATCAATAATCCATATTGTTTGGTTCAAAAATAAAATCTATCATACCAAAATTATGGAAAGTACTATCTGTTGTTAGATTTTTCTTTCAAGCAGCATAGAGCAAATAAAACCATTTCTGCCAGAAATGGTTTCTTGACTCAGCGCTAAAGAAGATTTCAGTTCAATTAGTTTAATAGTGAGTTAAGGGTTATGTCCTCACATTTAGACGTGTAATCATAATCAGCCTTCTCCATCCTAGTGTTCTTTAGTATCTGAGTTTATAACTCCCTGAATTCCCCGATAGCTAGATCAATGGCTGTGCTAGTTGGAAATTCTGGAAGCAATAGTCATTGCACATTTGAAGGACACGAACTTGTCTAAAGGATGCTACATCTGATTATTTGCTAAAATTTAGTCATTTTCAGTCTGTGCCTAGTCTTCAGTGTGCTTCCATCATTAAAACATATTTCTAAACAGCTTTTAGTTTTCAAAAAAAAATGATGTCACAATCATATTCCCTCCCCCTCTGTATGTATGTGTATGTATACTGTATACACATAAAAACACACACACACACAGTACATATAATACAATATTTGCACGCAAGCCCAATCCTAGAGTTTGGGCAGTGCACAACTAGGAATTAAGAAGAATAAAATCTATTATAAGAAATATATTTGTTGTTAGTATTCCAGAGAAAGCTAAGGCTGCCCTGGCAGGTATATATTTTCCTTCAACATTTGCTCTATGCTTCAATATATTTGACAGTGAACTTTTAGACAGCCTTAATACACAATTTAGATCATTACATGTTCTCTGGAAAAACTTTGGTATCAGCCTGACCCTTCTGTAAATCCAGAATGTACATTTTTATTTGCAGATTTCCTTCCAAATGCCACAATAATTACATGTTATTATGATCCATGATTACAGCTACTGGTAGCTCCATGATCTGTTGCTAATCAGTTCCATGTATGTAGGTAAAACTTTTTAAAAGATCAGATATTTTGAGAATATGTATTTAAACTATTTTTAATAAGCTACAAACCCAGGATATTTTGATCTTTGATGGCTAATCCAGCCATTTTAACTCATGCAGGATTTCCCATTATATATCAAGTTGGTTCAAGGAGAATGGATGATTATGATTATTATGTGCCATCAAGTCAGTGTCGACTCTTGATGACCATATAGATAGATTTTCTCCAGGACAATCTGTCTCCAACCTGGCCCTTCAGGGCTTCTGATGGTGCACCCATGTCCAGTGTAATTGTCATAGATTTGTGTTCTCTTGAGGTTGGAAGGATGAACTCCTAAAATAGACTTTACATAGCTCCTCCTCAAATCAAAGGAAATATTTAAAAAATTAAAAATCCTGGCTCTGCTCACTTTGTATCCTCTCTCTACCCACTGTGTTGTTAAGGGTGACCTCTGACCATTAAAACAGTGTCTTAAAAACAATAATACATCCCATCCTAAATAATACATTATATGTGTTTTGGCAAAGGGCAAGACAGTTCAATGAGTAACGGGCTTACTTGAAAAATGAAATTTTTTCTTTCTTTATTTCTTGTTCTACATTTTAATATGTATCTTAAAATTTAATAAAAATTTATGTTAAAAAAAAAAAGAAAAATGAAATTTTCAGTCATTCCACCTGCAACAGAAAAGCATAAGAAGGAATACCAAGTAAGTGGAAAACCACAAGTGATAAAAATATATATATATTGCATTTCAAAATATATGTAGAATTAAATTTCAAGCAGATATCATGCAAGGGTTTGAAGAAGCAGTTTGGGGCCGAAACCTAAGTGTACATGTGTTCTGAAACAGAATATTAATTCCATACAATTTAGGTAGCTTGCTTAGTATTAGGTCTTGTAACATAGTGATTGATTTATCATGTGCCATCAAGTCAGTGTCAACTCTTAGTGACCACATAGATTTTCTCCAGGAGGATATTTCCCCAGAATGGTTCTTCAGGTCTTTCAACGGTGCACTTATTGCCCTTGTAATTGCATGTATCAACCTTGCGGCCTGGGCATCCCCTTCTTCTCTTTCTTTCCGTCTTTCCCAGCTCTATAGACTTCTCCAGAGAGCTACATCTTTGCAGGACTTCGGGGGTAACTGCAGATAAGATTCCCTTTATTAAAATCAGAGACTATTCAAGACTATTCAAATCTTTCTTAATTTGTATATTGGCAAATTTTACATCAAAATTAAGCCTGCTAAAATGTGTTATTCCTTACATATTTTACACTAAATTAGAAGAACAATAATAGATGCTAAGGTTTTTGCCCAGGTTAATCAGGTAGTATTACAGGAGGATGACTAGCATTTTTTTGCATCCTATCAAGCCAGGTTTAATAGTTGTTCAAGATTGTCAACATCTCAGTCAGGATCAACTGAGGCTGCCTTACGTGAAATTAATTGGCACTGTCAGTTAGTAGCAAACTGCACATTTGGAGCAGAACATCAATATTTCAGCAAGTGAAGAAGATTCACAGAAGAGCTTAAAATTCTTCTCCTGATCAGAATTAAACTGCAAAAATCACTGTACATTATAAGCACTTGTGGACATCAATTTTTCTATTCTGTCCAAACCAATGGAAAGAATAAAAGAAATTATATAAGGAGGCTTGGGACTCTGTTCCTTTGTCTTTCTATTAGTAGAGTATATGATTCACACTGGAGTCTATTAGCCCCCCCATGTGCTTTCCACTGCACACATACACACAATACACACAGATGTCACACAAAGGGAAAGCAGAAACACAGAGACATCACACAGTATTTTATTACACAGAGGGAAATGTGGTTGTCACTGTCACCAAGCATATTTAGGTGTTTGAAGGATTTGATTGAAAGAGGCATTGGCAAAACAGCATTCCTGTTTTTTTTCCCTTTTTATTCAAATGACTGATAAAACACATTGCAGAAGCAGTTTTATTTCCAGCTAAACTTTGCTAGCATGATTTACAGCTTCATAATTGCTCTGCATACCAGTGTGACAGTTTTGCCTTCCCTGTGGATAAGACAGTGTTTCAAAATTACAAGTGCAAGCATTTTTTTTTCCTGAACTCCAGCTTTCCACTGATCAAACCTTAGCATGTGTATATGTGTGGACTATAGTCTCAGCATAACATATTCTATTTTATTCTAATTCCACCCCAAGTATTATTCTTAACTCTAGAGTTTAAAAAAGCACTTATGGGTATTAGTGGCAAGATTTCCTCTTTTTCTAGTTCAGTCTGACAAACTGGCATCTGACCTTGATCTAGCTGGTAATCCTTTGACAAGTAAAACCTTTTTATCTTTTTTCTTTTATTATTCTCATGGTATCTTAACATGTCTTCTGCATTCTTTAGTAATTTGTCACCTGGCAATCTTCATCCTCTTCAGCACTCTTCCCATAGATTGTGCCCTCAAAAGCTTCATGGATGACTAATGAAGTAAAAAGTCTTCAGCAGTGCAAATATGGCAGTCCCTTATCCATTTTAGGATCAGGAGCAGCTCTTTCTTTGGATTGCAACTTCAACTCTTTGCAACTCTTTCTTTGGATTGCATCTTCAACAAACCCTAGAACCAGTTAAATCCATTTTAACCACTTTAGCTGCCAGCCATCACCTCCATTTCCAAGCTTCTTCTTCTCAAAGTTCTCTGGGTGTTTTAAGACTGTCCCCTTTGCTACTCCATGTCTTCCATCATGCCTTCTCTTCTAATAACTATTTTCTATCAGAATATAAACTCACACCTACTCTTAGTTCCTTATCAGCAAAGCAGGTACAAACTGTTTTGTTTGGGTGTCTGCATGGATTCATGGATACATGAAAAGCCAGCAAGAAGTTGTGACACAGCAGGGTCATCACAGCCACTGCTGATAAAAAGGTTGAAAGAATTCCAGAAGCCATGCCATTTCCCGAACTTGTTGTATCTCATAGTAACCAGAAGTATAGATGCTCTTGAGGAATAATCATGTGACATCCTTATCCACCCAATTATCCACCCAATTATATCCACCCAATCCCAGCATTTATTGGTCTGATATCCCTCTACCAATCAGAATATTTTTATTTCACAGCAAAGGCATTACCTTAATTTCATCAAATATAACCAAAAATAGTAAATTTGCAGCATATTTCACATTGCACTGTCTTGGATGCTACTGTACGTGAGTATGCTTACACCAAATAATGTAGAGGTATTCACATAATATCCCTCAAATACTGAAAGCCTATGTGAAGAAGTTGGGAGGTAGCTGTGTACACCAGCTATACACCCCTTTAACTGTGCAGTAGGTATATTTTAGAGTTCTGTGTACACATTGACTAATGTGCATAAGGCCTTTCTGTACCAGGGGAATTTTGTACCAACTAGAATTCACCCCAGGTGACCTTTATATACAGTATAAGAGTCAGCTTCAGAATATGGGACTGGCATATTGTATGGTTGGTAAATGTGGTGGCAGTGCTATAATTCCTCCCTTTTTAACAAGTGTATGTGACAACAGAATCTAATGGTAGTGTTATTTTTATTCATTAAAAAAATGACTTACAAATTCCTCCATTTATAGCTCAGGCTTTCACATGCACTTTTACTTGAGATTTCAGAACCAGTAGCCCTGGACAGCAATAATCACTCTCTTCTATGAGGTTTGTACAGGTAGTCCTCACCAACCACAATTGGGACCAGCAATTCCGTTGCTAAGTGACATGGCGTAAAGTGAAACATCACATGACCATGTCTGATTTGCTACGTCAGTTCCAGCTGCGGTTTCAGTGAATCACAGTGAATCACTGTGAGGGTTCTTTACTTTCCAAGGACTGGACACACCACAGCGTTGCAAATCTGTACACAATGCTTTATTGCAGCACACACCTTCCCCAACAACAGGGTATTGCTGTGGGTCAACTCCACCCTTCTAGGCCTTGCAAGTTGCTATTGCCACATAAATACATCTTTAATACTCAGTCCTTTATACTCAGTCTTTTAATACCCAGTTCAAACAAAATCTCAAGTCTATAAAGTAACATATAATTTTTGCCCCTTCCAAAAGTTCTTACTCTAGTTGGGTTGAGGTGCTGTCTCAGTGTGGTTGTTCCTTTTCTAGTTGCTACTGAGCTCCTGGCAAAGGTCCAAGCTCCAGGCAGGACTTCCACCAGGATATGTTGCTCGCCATAACTGTGGTCCTGGCAGTTGAATGAAAGTCCTCTTGCCTGCTTGTAATAGCTGCCAATCTTCAGAAGTCACCTCCGCTTCCCCGTCTGTATGCCGTTTGCTTATCACCTTTCCTCCTACACACACACCCTTCCCACTATGTCTTAGCATTTGTTTTTGTAATCTAAGAGTCTGGGTGGGGTGAGGCTGCCTCTGGACATCAGCACATCCTTGAAATTGCTAGGGTGTGGCTTAATTATCACAGGTAGCTGGAATGCCAGTTTGGATGTTTGTGAGTAACATTGTGGGTTAGGGAATAAATGTATGTGGGAAATGGTTTGAGAAGTGTTTCTGCATGGCCACATCTACCTTTCCCAACTTCACTCCATCACAAGCACCCACGGTCATTAAGCATGACATCATGTGACTGCAACTTTCAACTTCCTGATGGCTTTCCCATTGACTTTGCTTGATGGAAGCTGGCTGTGAAGGCCGTAAATGGAGATCACATGACTGTGGGACATTGCAACTGTCATAAATGCACATCAGTTGCCAAGCACCTGAATCTCGATCATGTGACTGTGGGGAAGCTGCAACATCCGCAAGTTTGAGGACTGGTCGTAAATCTCCTTTATCAGTGCCATTGTAACTTCGAACAGTCGCTGAATGAGCAGCCGATAAGCGAGGACTACCTGTAACTCAGTTATCCCTGCTTATAGTTCTCTCATTCTTCCCTTTCAAATTCCCTGCTGATACACACCAGATCACTCCCTTGCAACCTTTCAGTCTCCCTAAGGTAGGGTTGACTGAGGTGAAGTAGCAGATAGTCTGGATTTGAGGGGTGGGTGGGAGGACTTTGTTCATTAGGGAAGTTGTGTACAGGTTTTCTTAGATAATTCTCACAAAGTACTACTGCTGAGCCAGTTACCACCTAATTTGTACCTGTTTTTTCCTACCTAACTGCAGAACCCTACATTTCTTATCACTGAACTGTATTTTGTTTGATAGGGCTAATGTTCAAGTCTATCAAGATCTTTTTGGATCTTGAGCCTCTCTTCTAAAGTGTCATCTGCAAACTTGATGAGCATCCCTTCTATCCCCTCTTCTAAGTCATTTATGAAAATGTTGAAGAGCATTGGGCCAAGGACAGAACCCCACTGGATACCTCACTCCATGTTGACGTAGAACCACTAAGAACCATATATTGGGTACAGTTGTTCAACCAGCTGTAAATCCATCCAACTTTGTTGCATTTTATCAAGAAGGAGGCTGTGGTCAACTTGATCAAATGCCTTACTGAAGTCTAAGTACATGGCATTTACAGAATTCTTCTCACCTACTAATCTAGTCACTTTGTCCAAAAATAAAAAGCATTCAAGATTTGTCTGGTATGACATATTTTTAACAAATCTGTGCTGGCATCTACTAATCACCTTGTTCCTTATTAAGTATTTGCAATCCCACTGCATGATTATCTTTTCTAGGATTTTCCCAGGTACTGCTGTCAATATGTCAGTTATCTGAGAATTTGTGGTATTATTGCAGAGGTGAGGAGCCTAAGATTGCCGGATTTCAAAATTACAGTTCCAAGCATCTTTCATCATTAGCCATTAGAATCCAACCCTGGAAGGCTACAGATTCTTGACCATTATATGGATGAAGTTAACCAGGTGTGTCCAATAACAGATTAGAAACTAACTCTCAAATCAGTAGCTCTAATGGGATATAAATTTAGTATCTCTAAAGTGTGTTTAATCGCACAATGGACAAAACAAAACTGGGCTACCATGTGCCACCTTATTATCTGTTTGGGTATAACTCATGTGATAAGTAGCCCTTCTTGCCACACTAAATATACATCCATAGAATGGTAATATATGAATAATAAAACGAATAAGATTAAAGACATGGGTTTAGGCATTGATTGCAAATGTTTTTCCTTTATAAATACTAGAATTTGGGATACACAGCCATATTAGAGGAGGTGTTTGGTTTACCAGAAAGACCATCCATACATCGCAAGTAGCATTGTGAACGAGTGGGTATGAGTTATGCTTCTGTTTTCTTTGCTCCTCTTTAACTGGGACTTCTGGCTCTCATGCCTGTTGAGACCCATGAGTCCCAAATGACATCAGAAGTCCTGCAAGAGTGAGATCTACAGTATGTGTTATACTGCAGTTCCCTGCCATTCACACCACTATTTCTTCCTTTCCACCTGGAATGAATTGCTGACTGTCTCTAATAATTTGCTTCCCTGCCCTTGTCATTGCACAAGAAACAGGCTGTGTCAGGCTGAGGACCTCATGTGGCTTTAATTAATGAGGCCAGAGGACTTGACTGCTGGGAGAGCTTTTGGGGCTTTGATTTTGCACCATAAAGAGGCCTTCCCAGCTGTGATAGCTTCTTTTTACTGATAACTGTATATTTACCCTTTCATTCCTTTCAAGATGCCACAAAGGTTCCGTATAGATCAAAATCACTTTATTTTAGTATTTATTAAGAAGATTAATTCAGACATGCTGGGATGAACGCAGTGCTTTCAAGAATGAGTATTGCTTCAAGTGGGAGAAACAGATCATTCGTGGTGCTCCATGAGAAATCAAAGTCAAGGTCACCAACTAATGACTGATGTGTTGATTTAGAAATAGTGGCTTCCCATCATAAAATGGTCAGTTTTTGAATGTCAGGGCAAAATCCATTTTAAGCAAAGGTAGGACAGCTGTGGCTGAGGGACCACATGTGGCCCAGGGTCTAATTTCAAGCATCTCTCAGCCTAATTTTGAGGCCTTTGCAAGTGAACAATTCACACCTTTGTCAAATGTGTCTATCATATCCTGGACAGCCTACTGGACAAGGGCTAAGAGAAAGAGAAGGATGTCAGAGAAAGAAAAAAGCGGTTTTGTTTTAATTGTGTTCTTGCTCTGCCTATCATAATTATTCCTGCCTGGTCCCATTTCAAGGGATATGGAGAACATTGAATTCTCTATGAATCCCTCTACTCCTCTGCCCTGTTGGCAAAGGTGCTGTGGATATATTCTTAGATCATGGCCAGATGACATGATGCAGCCCAAATCAAGCACTTTTAAGTCCAATTATTTAAACACTTTTGAAATAATGAAATATAAAAGAGTTGCTTTTATAGTGAGATGGGCGGTATATAAATTTAATAATATAAATAAATAAACAACATATTTATGCACATGCTTGTTTGAATTTTCCCCACTAAAATCAATAGGGTTTAAATTACTTTATTGTGACCACATCAAGGTTAGAGAAACTGTAGTACCCAAATCAGTCTAGTTTCCCATAAGTAAATGAATACATGTTTTCTTGCATGCATATTGCTATGCATTATTTAGATATGCTGGCCTTTAACAAACACTGAAATTCAGTCATTTTTTCTTCAGGTTGATCTTTAAGCTTCTGTGATTTTATATTTTCTGTATATGTGTGTGTTTGTGCATGTAAGAGTTTAGGGAAAATGTGAGTCCCTGTCATTGCTAACTCATACACAGTGTTGACTCTCTCAGTTAATATATAATCCCTACTGTATATTAAAGCTATATCATCCACTTAACAATGGCTTATTACATCACATGGAGACTATATTTTAAATTAAAATGTCTAGAAAACACTTCCTTCTAGTTTATATGCTAATTCTACAGGCATTATCCCCGCAGGTTTGTTTTGTTTTTCTTACCTTATTCCTTACTCTCCTCTCCTTGGCCATTGTCCCGCTTTTCTTGGATTCAACTCTCATTCTTCTAAATTGATGAACCCAGTCTATTACTGACACAATTTCAAGACAATCCAATCAGACTGCTGACTCTACAGGTTTAAAATTCAAGTCAACTATTTTGAAAAATCAGCAGAAAATGGTACTAATTGAAGTAGGATCAGGTAAACGAATAGCTGAGTGGTGGGAATAAGAGCAGTTTCTTTCCTTGTGTGGTGACTGTACTTCAAGACTCTTTTTTAAAAATACTGCATGTCCTGCATGTCTGTTTTCTTAT
The DNA here is from genome assembly GCA_023362775.1 of Charina bottae. Taxonomy (NCBI): domain Eukaryota; kingdom Metazoa; phylum Chordata; class Lepidosauria; order Squamata; family Charinaidae; genus Charina; species Charina bottae. The sequence continues at coordinate 94,311,662 of JALMGJ010000002.1, read as the reverse complement.
TATGACCTTTCTACCAGCCTTGTCCAACTGACTGCCACTTGGATTATTAGACAACAACTCCCAGAATTCCCGGTAATCATAATCTATGCTTATGAAGGTTCTCAGTCATCCAGGTGGAATTGTCTGTAGCTTGAATCATGTCAACTGGATTTCTATTTTCTCAGTGGAAACGTTTCGCTCCTTATCCAAGGAGCTTCTTCAGTCTGAGCAAAGTTGGTAAGGGAATCCTAAATATGTTTAGGATTAACACAGCTACCTAGAAACATATTTAGGATTCCCTTACCAACTTTGCTCAGACTGAAGAAGCTCCTTGGATAAGGAGCGAAACGTTTCCACTGAGAAAATAGAAATCCAGTTGACATGATTCAAGCTACAGACATAATCTATGCTGTTTGAGAATTCTGGGGTTCATAATTCAGTATACCTGGAGAACACCGGATTGGGTAAAGCAGCTTTGTACTATTTGTTATTGAAGCACTGTGTGGCTCTATGTGGAAGCGTGTTATTTGCAAAACAAACAAGAGTGAGCTATATATATCACATACATAAATAGACCTGTTGATTAATTTTCCTCTTTTAATATGGAGAAATTAGCATGAATTGTTTTTAGGATATATACAATTCTACAAAGTTGATTAAAATGCATTTGGTAACTGTCATTCATACAGTTATTTTATGTTATATCATAATTGTAATAGCTTTTCATTAAAAATGCTATTAAATATTGAATCTCCTATTAGATTTAGTTCCTTGACCCACAGTAAGAGGAAAGGCAGAAAAAATGAATTGCAAAATGGCTTTAGTTTAGAAACATGCCAGCTACAAAATATGATAGCAGAAGGTATTGTCAAACATCTGAGAAGAGTTAGTATTATTTGCAAATTCCTCAAAGACTGCATTTTCTCCAGTATCTTGGGTGTTCAAACCCATGTACCATTAAAATCTGCTTGCCCTATTGGAGAGCAGAAGATATGTTACACAAACAAATAAAAAAGCCCAAAGTCCCTAAGTAACAAAACATCACTGAATTATTGAAATCAGATCAAATCCTTATTACAGCCCTAAGGCCAGCAGTCAGGTAAAAGTAACACAGGTTAAAATGAAACTATATATATATTTTTAAAAAACCTAGTACATTTTTAGACCCAAGGAGAGACTGGGTACAAATATAAAGGTGCAAAATTGGCCAGCCTGGAAAGATACTGTATATTTGAGCAATTTCATAGCACCTCAATAGGACAAGACGGCAACGCAACCAGTTTGACCAAAGTAATACATCAGCCCCAGGCCTGGGACCAAAGCCAGGTTTTAAGAGCTTTCTGGAACCCTAGGATAGAGGATGCAGTCCTTATCCCTGGAGGGATGTTGTTCCAGAGGGTGGGGGCCATGACAGAGAAGGCACGCTTCCTCGGGCCCACAAGATGACAGTGTTTAATAAAGAGACCTGGAGCACACCCACTCTACCGGAATGTACCGGGCAGGTGAGGAGGAGCAGGCTGCTTGGCAAAATGGCAGGCCCCTGTGCTGCCTTCTTTCCCTCCCATTTGAGCCCTTCCCCTGCCTCAGCACGGCAGAGTTGCCAATAAAGCAGCAACCTTGACGCAGGTGTGGGGGGAGAGGGGTGTTTTGGAGCTCTGCAGCCAGCAGCAAATGGAGATGTGCAGCAGCCAAAAGAAAGAAGGTGTTTTTCCTTCAGAGGGAGTGGACGGTCCAGAGAGAAAAAAGAAGTATAGAGGCCCAGCAGGCAAAGCACGACGTGGAAAGGTACAAGAGCTCTACATGCTGGCCATTAACAGAGAAGAAAAAGGTAGAAGAAATCCCAGAGAGACGAACCGAGACAGAACAGGTTCTCTAAGAAGGAAACATTGCTATATAATAGTCATAGTATAGAGCATAGTATAGAGGTAATTGTCATAATAATAATATAGCATGTAGCATATAGCATATAGCTTAGTATTAGTATTAGTATTAGTATTAGTATTAGTATTAGTATTAGTATTAGTATTAGTATTAGTATTAGTATTAGTATTAGTATTAGTATTAGTATTAGTATTAGTATTGTGGAAACATTGTCATAGTAATAGTAATAGTAATAGTAATTGTCAAAGTAATAGTATAGAAATAATAGCAGTAGAACAGAATATAGGATAAAAGTAATAGGAAGCACTCACATATAGATCTGTATGTTTCACATATCACTTTTATAGTGGTGTTTTTCAAAATAAAACATCTCCCGAACCCTTACAGTATAGGGAGATATAAAGAAACCACCTGGTCCAGGGTCCAGTGTGTTCATTTGTCTCTTGAGTCTGGATCAATCTAATTGTGCATGGTTTTAAAAAGAACCCATGACAGCAGGCAGAAACAATTGGAGATAAGCGGTCCCTCAGATATCCAGGCCCTCTGCCATACAGGGCTTTATAGGTAATAACCAACACCTTGAATTGCACTTGGAAGCCAACTGGCAACCAGTGCAGCTCATGTAGTAATGGTGACACATGGGCATACCGAAAGGCATCCGTAACTGCTTGCACCGCTGCATTTTGAACCTGCATTTTCCAGGTGTTCTTCAAGGGTAGCCTCACATACAGCATGCTGCAGTAATCCAGTTGTGAGATGACCAGGGCATGGGTAACTATCTGAAGGGCCTCTCAATCTGGAGAGATGAGTTCTAGATCCATGGGGATTAAGCCTGTCTATAAATGAAGTGCTGCATTTTAATTGCATCTTGGCTTGTAGCTACAAGAATATTTGAGCTACAAGAATACCTCTAATAAGCTTAGATTCAATGGCTTCAAGGATGTCAAGGTTTCTAAAAGTAAAGAACACCATACAGGAAGCTGAAGATGACCTTGACTATGAAGACCTTGCAAGTTGTAGGGATGAAGTGGGCTCCTTGAGGGATAAATTTCAAGATAGATGAGCAACACTTGCCAGATATAAAAAATGTTGTCTCTAGAAAAGTGAGGCATTTTTAAGTGCACACCTGCTTAATAAAATTCTCATTATAAGATGAGTGATGACAGAGGGGGGCGTCAGTGATTGAGTTAATAACTAAGTTAAAAGTAGAGTAGTGTGGCAAGGGTGTAGTTAATACACCCTTGCCACACTTGTCTCTGGGTCATGACAGCTCCAGGGAGATATTCCCATGGGGAACATCTGACACTCAAAGTGGTGTTGGAATGAAGGGACTGAAGGAGAAGAAGCAACTTTTTATCTATTGAAAATCCCCTTATTTTTTGTCACTTGGAATTAAGTCACAGGAACATTTAAAATCAAGAAGGCTGCAAGTTATTGAAAAATAAATACAATACTCCTGGCCTTCAGCCCATTGAACAATGTTCAGTTGTCATTTCTCAGTCAAATTGCTCAGGGAACACAGAGCCATACAGTAAACTAGCATCATGTCTTAGATAACCTTGAGAAAAGGAGGTTAATGAGAAGTCTAAAAATATAATGTAAAAAATAATGTGCAATAATCCAGATGGCATCTACAGGGAACTAAAATAAGCCATAGTTCAACTTGCTTACAACTCTCATCTCCTTTGGGGAAATATCCTTCCAATGCCATAACATACCTTTTTAGATATGTATTTGGAAATAGCCACACTGGGATTCTTCACTAAAAAGATAAGAAACAATAGCACTAAAAATGAAGTCCTAGAATTGCAGGTGTTTGTGACAACTCCAATATTTGTGCGCAGTAACCCCCTCACCACATAGGATTACAATAAGAAAGCAAAGTCCTGTGATCAAGGTTATCATAAGTGTGTAGAATTATGGGAAGTGACTGAGGCATTGTTGCTCTGTACCCAATTTCTTACATAGTTTGCAGGGCTTGGGCACATTAGAGGAGAGAGCTGTTAGCACTTCAGATTCAGAGTATGGGCCGTTTGTGATGGCTGGTCAGAAAAAGGAGAAAAAAGGAAGGAAAGAAAGGCTGAAGGGGAAAAAAGCAAGAGCAGAAACCAGTAAGAAGTTAGATGTAAAGCCATTTGTAGCACTGAGAGTGTCTACAAAGCCTATGGAAGCATTCCTGACTGATCGTGGGAATATCCCAGATGTTGAATTGTGAAAGGTAGTGCCGGAATCTGCAGAAACCTTGAAGGGCTGCCATGAAGGAACAAGAAGCTTAGAAGGGACAGGCTGCATCCCAAGAGGGGATAAAGCAAGCAGAAGAAAGAGAAAAGGGTTACTCCTCTTTCCATAGCCCCACCATCAAAGTGCCAAGCAGCTGGCAGCTTTCCAGTTGTATTCATGGAGCAAGCCAGAGCTTCAGAGAGCAGTGCCAGTTGAAGAAGAAGAAGAAGAGCACCAGAGAGTTGGATTGAAAACATGCCCTGAAGGCTACCAAGACACTCAACATTGACCAGGAGAGAGAGAGAGAGAGAGAGAGAGAGAGAGAGAGAGAGAACGAGAGAGAGAGAGAGAACGAGGGAGAGAACGAGAGAGAGAGAATGAGAGAGAGAACAACTTCAAGATAGACTGGTAGAATAGGCCTGGTGGCATTACCTAAATAATAATAGAATAGGAATGGAAGGGGATAAAATAAATTAAGATAAATGCACATGTAAAACATAGAATGAATTGTTAGGCTAAGGAAGTGAGCTAAAGATAGGCAGGATTGATAAAAAGCAGCTGCTAGAAGAAAGAAGATAAAGACCAGATGGGAGCTGGTGAAATTTAGAACAGTTGGAAGTACATGTAAGGCATATAAAGAAGGGAACTCGGAATTAAGTTCAGATATAACAATAAGTTCTAGGATAGAGCGTAAATAAGTTAAGCTAAAAGAAAGAAAGTATGCAGAAAATAGAAATATACTGTAACTAACCAAGCACCTCACTGTTTAATTAGCAAAGTTTATAGCACACATTGGTAATAAACACACTTATTCACCAAAAGTGTTGTCTATTTCCTGACTGAGGCTATTTCCATCCCAGACAAGTATATTATATGACAAGTATATGCTAAACTGACTGAAAGGACTTGAAACTTAAAACATGTATTTCAGTCAGAGTACACAAGCTGAGAAAAGCAGACAAGACCAATACTGTTTCACCTTTTCAGAAAAAAAAAATACAAGACCAGCCACCACAATATAGATCTTCCATTTTCACCGAGGAGAGCTAATAATGCACCAACTTAACCCTGTCACTAAGCCTCAAAATGTTCTCATGGCTAAGGATCAGTGATGTGCTTGCTCTTACTACCTCCTGAAGCTGGCATAAATCTATCCTTGTTATTTTGTATTTGAAAATGAAAGGTTTCTTCCCCCCACAAGTTGTATCTGGTTGTGCTAATATGGAACGTATGGAAGATTTTGCATGCTGCCCTTAAACAAAAATCTGTATATTCTCAGTTGGATTGGAGGGCAACATGATATACCTGATGCATCATGTAGTATTTTAAGTGTTTATTATTAGTAGTCCAGTTTATATTCTTGTATTTATTTTCAAGCTCTTATTTGCTTACACATCAAATATCTGAAGTATGTTAAATAACAGCCTGGGATAAGTGAAAACATTTTATTATGAATTCTCAGGATTCTGATAAGTTGTTAACAGCTGAGCTGCATAATTGTCAGACTTAAACACCTCACAGTATATAATATTGGTGTTAGCCCCAATAAGCTTGTCACTTGGATGGTGTTTTAGGGCTTGGGAATTCAGCCAAAGCAAGAATAAGGGAATGAGTCTCCTGATACCATTTCTGCTTATCCATTAGTGAGTGTAAGTAAAGTATCAGGTGTTGATTTGCATCTAATAAAATAGACTTTGATCCCCCCCTCAAAGAAAATGCTTTAATCTGATTTCAAGTCCTACAGGACTATTTTTGCTGCAACAGAATAGCACAATTATCAGTTGTGGAAGTGGTTATCAATATCATGGATCAAGCATTGCAAGAAAAATTTTCTTGTTACCTCAAACACTGTTTTCAATTAAGCCCGGCCAATTATACCAAGTAATATAATATATGCACGGGCGCCTGTATGAACTGGTTTGCTTAAGATTGCCATTCAAGGGAAATCAGAAGGGGGAAAGACTAAATATGTTTCTACAACATTTTCCTTAAAAGAAGGCTTTTATATTTTTTCAACAAAATATATAATTTGGAACAAAGAACTTAATTGTGGCCCCAGAAGTAATGAAAGTAATGTATATCTTATTTCTAGATAATGGGATTATGATCTTGTATTTAATCAAAAATAAAACTAGGTTTGTAGGTCAAGATTTGAAACCCTTACATGTTCTCGTTGGACAGCACAGTAACTTAGAGAGCTTTACTTTTTTTGTAGCAGAATCCATGTGGAAAAGTTTTACAAAAAGTGAATCAATCATTAGAAAGAAAAAATGCAAGATATAGCATGCACTATGTTGCCCATATATAAGTGTGTGTGTGTGTGTGTGTGTGTGTGTGTGTGTGTGTGTGTGAGAGAGAGAGAGAGAGAGAGGGAGAGGGAGAGGGAGAGGGAGAGGGAGAGGGAGAGACTTTATTTTCTCTTGTAAAACTGCAAAGTGTTTGGTTTGAAAAGAATATGAGAGATGGTTATTCAACTACTGGTTAAAGATTTAGACTCTTCTCAAACTGTAAAAAGGCCTTTAGTGGCTCTCGAGAGTTACTCCATAAAAGAACTGCTTCAAAAGCAATCATTATAAAAATTCAAAAAGAATACTATGAGAGCAGTCAGACCTATATCACCTTTTTTTCTAAAATATAATCAGAAATTAAAAGAATCAGGATGGATTATTATGAATCACATCTGTGCCCTGTTTTCTACTTTAGCAGTGCTCAGAACCAGACCAGCATATTTTCACAAGCAGAATAAAACTCAGTGCTTTCAGACCCTTCAGTTCTATATGCTATCTCCCTTTGATGTATTTTATAAAAATAGTTGCTTTTACATTTCAGTGCTATGTTTCTTTCTGACAAAGTGAGCTTACTTAGCCCATTTGCTATCACTATATTATTTCTGGAAAAATAGTATAGAGCAGTGATTAACAGTCAGTCCTGCCTGCAGGAAAACTGGTTTAAATCTTTCCTCCAAGAGGTAGCCTTTAGAAATCTTTAGAAAATCATTATCTTCCAAGCTCACATCAGGAACATGAAGAGAGAAGTCTAAAAAAGGCATATTATGGAACAAGCTTGTTGAATCTCAATAGAGTTGGCTGCAATCAGTGTCTGGAACCCACTATGACTTTTGCTGATATCTTGCCCCTTTTCAGTCTTTGGTTCAAGCTGGATTGAGGATAGAATTACTGTAGACTCGATCACCCTAATGAAAGAGTGGTTGAAGTTCTTCAGCTGAAGAACTGTCATTCATTATCCTGGCAGACTGCAGCATGGTGGACTACTATGTGAGCCCAGGAAAATGTGTGGCTTCTTTCAGGATCCATAGATAGGTAGACTGCTTGGGATATTTTGTGGACCACAAATGGAGTGCTGGGGAGCATAGGTGTCCTGCCAGATGTAGGTTGTCTATCCCAGCTCAAACAGATGAGCAGCTACAAGGGAAAAAGAATGGAAATGGTGCTTAATCTCTCTGTAGCTTTTCATATCAGCAACCATGATATAGTATGAGCTAGGATTCGATGTATCTGAACTATCACAATAGTTCCATTCCTACTTGCAGATTAGAGATTAACATTGGGTAATTATTCCTCTGTAACTGAGAGCATGCTGTGGGGCTCCACAAGGTCTTGTTTTCTCCAGCGCTAATAATCATGTAGCTGAAGTCTTATTCATACGTTTTGGTACAATATTGATTATGGAGGACTGAGTAAAGAAACGGTGTCAACAAGAGAGTTGCTTTACCTGGATAATGTGTTGTATCTTAGAAAGACTGAGAAAATGTATCTTCCTCATCAGTAACACTTTAAACTTAATCCTGTAGAGGTTAGAGTTGGAAGCCCATAAGTAAGTACTTTGGATAAAGACTTGTGTACTGCAGCAGTAAGTGGGAGAGTACAGGTAGTCCTTGACTTACGATCACAATTGGGCCCAGAATTTCCATTGCTAAGCGATATGGATAAGTGAGTTGGGCCCAATTTTATGATGGTAATTTTTGCCATGGTTGTTAAGCAAATCACCATGGTCGTTAAGTGAATGATGCAGTTGTTAAGCAAATCTGGCTTCCCCCATTGACTTTGCTTGTCAGAAGCCCCCTGGGAAGATCGCAAATGGTGATCACATGACCCTGGGACACTGCAACCATCGTAAATACATGCCAGCTGCCAAGTGCCCAAATTTTGATCATGTGACCGCAGGGACGCTGCAACAGCTGTAAGTGTGAGGACCTGCCATAAATCACTTTTTTCAGCACTGTCATAACTTCGAACAGTTGTTAAACAAACGGTCGTAAGTCAAGGACTACCTGTACCTTGGGCCTATTAAACTATTTAAAGAAAAATCAGGAAGGACATTATAAAATTAATGACCTTTATTTATATACCAATGCTCAGAGTATGGGAAATAAATAAAAAGAACTTGAACTCCTAATACAGGAAAGCAAATACAATTTAATAGGTATTATTGAGACCTGATTTTTATTATATTTGTATGTTACTTTGTATGACTCAAAGCAGTATACATAATGCTCCCACCTCCTATTTTCCAACAGCAACAATCCTGTAAAGTGGGTTGAGCTGAGAGAGTGGCTGGTCCCAAGTCATCCAATTGGTTTCCATGCCTAAAGGAGAACTAGAACTCTCAGTTTCCTGACTTCTAGTCCAGCATTTTATCCACTACACCAAACTAGCTCTCATCTGATAGGATGATTCTCATGACTGGTATACAGCAACTGAAGGATACCATTTTCTCAAAAGAACAAAAACAAAGAAAGGGAAGATGAATTTCTCTATATGATAGAAATGCCCACTCCAAAATAATTAACTTGGTGGTACTGTTGAGAGTATGAAGTGGAAGATTAAATGAAAATAGTACTGTTGCAGGTGCCCATTATGGCCACCTATTAAGAAAATGTGGATGGGGTTTTCCGAAAGTATACAGCAGCTCTTTCAAAAAGTCATTGAGTAGTATTTTGGGAGAATTTAATTATTCTGACATCTGTTGGGGAATATCTCTGCCAGACACTGGTCCTTTCATGAAATATTTGATTTGTATGGCTGATAATTTTCTCCTCCAGAGGATAGAGGAAGGCACAAGAAGATGTGCTGAAATTACTGGACCCCAAGTAATAAGGAAAACTTAATAGACAGAGAGCCAGTCTGGTGTAGTGGTTAAGGCACCAGGCTAGAAACCGGGAGACCATGGGTTCTAGTCCCGCCTTAGGCACAAAGCCAGCTGGGTGACCTTGGGCCAGTCACATTCTCTCAGCCCTAGGAAGGAGGCAATGGCAAACCTCTTCTGAAAAACCTTGCCAAGGAGACTCCAGGGACTTGTCCAGGCAGTCTCCAAGGATTGGACATGACTGAACGGATAAAGAAAAAAAAATAGACAAAGTGGAGATAGTGGGAACTTTTGGGAAAATAACCGTATAATTCTGGAATTCTTGATATTAAAAGAAACTAAAACTAAGTGTAGTCAAATTCATATCTTTACTTCAAGAAAGCAGATGATAAAATATGTAGGGCTACAGTATATAATGTAGGTATATAAAGGAGAGGGGGCGTGGTGGCTCAGCGGGTAAGATGCCAGGCTTGTCGATCGCAAGTTCGGAGGTTCGAATCCCTAGCCCTGCGTGCGGAGTGAGCTCCCGCACTAGCCCCAGCTCTTGCCAACCTAGCAATCTGAAAGCATGCAAATGCAAGTAGATGAATAGGTACCACTTTGGTGGGTAGGTAACAGCGTTCCACGCGCGTCATGCGGCCACATGACCGCGGAAGCGTCTTTGGACAACGCTGGCTCTTCGGCTAAGAAACGGAGATGAGCACCAGCCCCTACAGTTGGACACAACTACACAAATGTGCGGGGGGAACCTTTACCTTTATATAAAGGAGAAGCTAATGCAAAAAGGACTCAAAATAGGTAGGAGTTCCTTAGCAAGCATGTATTAAAAGCACAATTGCAAACAATTCCTGTGAGAAAAAAGAGGTCAGCACAGCAGAAGTTGCCAGTGTTGTTCAACAAAAATCCTGGAGACAATCTGAAAAACAAAAAGGGTACTATATGAGGTGGAAAGAGATAGTGTGGATTTGTAGAGATGGTTCATTCAAGTAGGTCAGAGGTGTAGCAAAAGAGTTAAGGAAGCTGAAGCTCAGCATAAACTGAAGTTAGTGAAGGATGCTGAGAACAAAAGACAGAGAGAGAGAGATCAGTATGTAAGCTGCTCGGCTAAGATGGAAGAATACAGGCAGGTAACAAAGAAAAACCAGGATTCAGTCTCCCCTGAGAAAAGGGGAGAAAATATGTCTTCACTGGGCAATTGTGAAGAGCTGGTATAAGGAGCAGGATTTCAGCTCGAGCTTGATAGGCTCATATTCAAGGAGCACCTTCTCACTTGAATGAGTTCAAATCTACAGAGACAGATTGATTGCATCATAGATTGATGGACTGACTGAAACTATTCATTAACTTTTAGAAATCCTGGAGAACTACCACATAACTGGAGGAGGGCAAGCATTCCTATATTCGAAGTGGGCAGAGAATCCAGTGAATTACAAATCAGTCAGTCTGACATCAATAGCTGGAAAGATTCTAAAGCACATTATACATTTATTGATCTGTAAGCACCTTGAAAGTAGTGTACTGATTACTAGAGTCAGCATGGATTTTTCAAGAACAAAGTACCAGATGTCATTCTGATTGCAAGCTAGTTAAATGTGGGTTGAATGGCATATGTATTCAATGGATCTGCCGCTCCTTCAAAAACCATACCCTGAAAGTCCTCATCAGGGCTTCTCATTAAACTAGAACAAGTTCTCAAGTGGGGTGCTGCAGTGTTGAGTCCTGGGCCATTTTTTCTTTATTATTTTCATTGGTGTTATGGATAAGAATATGAACTTTACAGGTGAGCTATCCCACTGAGTAGGTAATATTTGGGAAGACAGAAATACAATTCAAAATGAAATAAGCTGAAAATAATAGAATAAAATGTAATGGAGACAATTGCAAAGTTCTTCACGAACGAAAAAGTAGGTAATACTTGGGAAGGCAGAAATATAATTCAAAATGAAATAAGCTAAAATAACAGAATAAAATGTAATGGAGACAACTGCAAAGTTCTTCACTTAGGAAAACAAATTAAATGCACAGGTATAGGGGATACCTGGCTTGGTAACAGCATGTATTGTGAATGTAAACAATCTAGGTTAAGAGGTATCTTGTGTGGCAACATATATTAACTAAGGTAGTAAGCCATGGGAAGCTATCTTATGTAAATTAAGGAATATGTGGGAGCTTCAAGAACTGAAGCAAGATCAAAAACATTTTTTCAGGAAGACCTTAAACAGTAGCTGTGAATGACTTAAGGTGAAATTTACTTTACTTTAAATGCTAAGGTTCAGAAAGAGATGTCCATGATGACAGATGGGAATAGAGTGGATGGAATGGCAGCGAAGAGCATGTCACACACAATCATGTGAGAAATTGATGCCACCTGGAATGGGCAAGCTTGTGTTTAAGGAAGATAGGTTCTCATGACAAAGGCATCTCACAGACATTATAGATTTCTCAACCACAAGAGACTTCTCAAAACAAAATCCATTTATATCAACTTCAGTTTCCTAAAGAGCTGCTGACAACTTCATGGAATATCAAAGGAACCAATTAAAAGTCAGAAAGCAAGCTGGGAAGCAGCATGATCTTCTTGTCAACAGGCTGGAATATCATGACATCTTCCCGAGCCAGGAGGTATAACCTGGTTTTCACCACCCTAAATAGCTTAATGTCATCCACACTCTTGGTCACCTCACTGCTTACCATTAAATCACAATCATTTGTGAACATGTTGACAAGCACTGGTCCTTGAAAGAATCCACTTCTTAATTCTCTTCATTGAAAAAAGATTACCAATTGATTCTACTCTTACTCTTTGTTTCCCATTTTTTAGCCAATTAACAATTTACTTTTTCTTTTATTATTATTTCTACAAATTTGCCTAGAACAGGCATTAAATCATTTCCTAGATCTTTCTTCAATCTCCTTTTTTTTAAAAAATAGTATCACATTGGATATCTTCCACCCCTTTGGTATAGAACCTGACTTGAGGTGCATAGTTATGAAGGGAAGTCAGGAATCTTACATCTGAGTTTGGTAAGAACTCTAGGTAGATGCCATCAGGACCTAGTAATTCATTATTTCGTAGTTTCTCAAGAGAAAATCTTCTTGTGACTTCACTTGTCTTACATGGTTTCAGTTCTTTCCTTCAGGTACCTCTCCTGTATCTTTTGTAGTGAAAATAGATGCAAAACATTCATTCACTTTCTCTACAATCTGCATACATAATCCTCCTTTGCTGACTAACAGTCCAACTGCTTTCATGACTAGTTTTCTATTTCAAATACATTTTTGAAGTGTTTATTTTATTTTTTGCACATATCCTTGAATTTTTTTAAAAAAAATTCTTTTATTACCACTTTACACTTTTCCTGCCAGAATTTGTGTTCCTTTTTGTTCTCCTCATTAGGAGGACAGACTTTCTCTTTCCTGAAACACTGTAAGCTGTCTTAACTTTTAATAATAGTGTTCCTGGACATTATTAGACAGCTGTGCCAGACTTTTCCCTGCCTTGGTTGACTCTTTCTTATATTGGAGAATGTCTTCCAATAGAAGTCCAGTTATTGTGGTTTTAAATAACCTCCAGGGCATCAGGATTTGGCCCTTTTGACTTTTTCTTTCTATTTTTCACTAACCCAGTCATTTTTTCAGAAGTTTCCATTTTTTGTAGTCAAATATGACAACTGGCAATTTCAACTTGCTTGTATACCAGATGTAATGGCATTATGTTTCCTATCAGTTATGCAATACTTATATGTCATTCTAGGTCATGGTCACAGATTAGGATTAAATCTAAAATTGCCTCCCCTGTAGCTGATTCCAAAGCCAACTGGTGCAGCCACTTAGAGCATCTTTGATTTGATAGGGACCAACAGTTGCTGCTGCTGTTGTTGTTATTATTATCATCATTATCATTTTACACAACATAAAGTCATAGCTGCCATTTCTTTAGGTGGTGTTGGCCTTCATTCGCATTGAGTTCTTCCCAAGAACCTAGGATGCCGTAATGTGTCAGAATACTATATGTGTGGATCCAAGCAATGTGGCCTTTTGTAATTGATAGATGGAAATTTTTGGAATGCCACCCAGTGTGCCAATAACCACTGGGACCACCGCTGCCAGTTATTTTATTTTATTTTATTTTATTATTTTATTTTATTTTATTTTATTATTTTATTTTATTTTATTTTATTTTATTTTATTTTATTTTATTTTATTTTATTTTATTTTATTTTATTTTATTTTATTTTATTTTATTTTATTTTATTTTATTTTATTTTATTTTATTATTTTATTTTACTATGTTTTATAATTATGCATTAAAGGTAAAGGTTTTCCCCTGCACAGTCATGTCCGACTCTAGGTGCCGGTGCTCATCTCCATTTGTTAGCCGAAGAGCCAGCGCTGTCCGAAGACGCTTCCGAAGTCATGTGGCCGGCATGACATGCACGGAACGCTGTTGCCATCCCACAGAAGTGGTACCTATTAATCTACTTGCATTTGCATGCTTTCAAATTGCTAGGTTGGCAAGAGCTGGGGCGAGTGCGGGAGCTCACTCCATCATGTGGCGCTCGGGTCTCGAACCACCGACCTTCCGATCAACAAGCCTGGCTTCTTAACCACTGAGCCATCGCGCCCCCCATATAATTATGCATTACTATTATTTTATTTTATTTATTTTATATGTTATTATTTTATTATGCATTATTATTTTTATGCTTTATTATTAATTATTATTATTATTCTCTGGTGCCCCTTCCTTTTTTTTTCTTTCCTCATATCAGGATCACCCTCAATATTTTAATAAAGGAAGTAATAGCATATTCCTAATTTATTACTTTGGCCAGATATTGCTACTATAGTGATTCCCTGAAGAAATTCAGTCTTCCAAATTTTCTAATATATTAGATTTTATACTGCTCTTGATGTAAAGAGCAACATGGCCCTTAATGCACCCTTCCCTTTTAAATTTATTTTTATTGCTTTTATGTACAAAAAAGAAAAAGAAAAGAAATAAACAGGAAAAAAATGAACAAAAACTGAAACATAGTATGGAAAAATATAATTCAACCCAATTTTTATAGAAATCATTAAATCTTGACCACATAGAATAATATTGTTTAGTCTCCATTTCTTCTGCCAAGTGTCCAAGCAGTGATCAGATGCTCAGGCAGTTGGTTTTTTTAGATCCAGAGACAATAAGCACACCAGTGGATAAAGAGAGTTTAAGCTTTATTATAAACTGAAGCAAACAGATTTAACCAGAAACACAGTTTAACCAGAAACACAGTTTAGGCAGATTAAACAAAAGCATAAAAAGCATAGCATAAAGAAAGAGAAATCATACATACCAAGCAAGTTAACCCTGTTCCCTTTAGCTGCTAGGAGCCTCCTGACCAAAGCAGCGAGAATACTCCTTGGGGTGGCAATTTTCCACAGCATCCAGCACTGGATCTGTGCAGAAGCTCCCAAACTCAAAAGACAATCCTAAGGTTTTTATCAAAGTCTGGCCCCCAAACCCCGTGACCACGTTTCCATGGTTGCCGGCTGTGAAACCCGACCTTGACTAGGATGGTTCCCAGAGTCCGGAGCACGTGTTTATGACATCATCCAAAAACCTGGGAAGCTATACAGACAAGCTAGTGCCTAACACCAACAACAATCTCTTATCTCCCCCCCTCATTCCAAGCCGCTGGAGGGGCTGCTGGAGGAGTGAACTTCTGCTTAAACTAACAATCTTGGGGTAATCTATCTCCCCCTCCATTCCAAACAGAAATAAAAACAAGCCAGTTAAACATCAGTATAACTCAAAATAAACTCTAATCTTCGTGTGTGGGAGAAAATCAAAATATGTCACCTAACTCCTCAAAATAACAAAGGTCTTCCGCATTTCCACTAGATCATTATGCTGACAAAGAGCCAATTCATAAAGAACCAATGAATATATATCATTGATATAAGACTGTAATCCTGGGATCTCACTATTTTTCCAACATCAGTGGTTAATTTTTTTTTCAGTTGCACAACTTCCTGAACCAGGCAGCTCTCCAAACAGTCACTCACACTGTTGTCACCTCACAACTCTGGTAACTGCAATGAACATGGGCCTGCCCTTGAAGCTTCAACAGAATGCAGTGGTGTTGGGCAGTAGTGAGCTTGCCTGAGTAAGCCCACCTGACACTCCCGATTTGCAAGCTGCACTGGTTGCTAGTATGCTTCTAGGGGCGATTCAAGGTGCTGGTTATCACCGATAAAGCCCATCTCCCATGGTTTCTGCCTGGCTGGCCAACAGAGTGGGTACTGTCATCTGTTGTGGCACTGGTCCTCTGGAATTAAGTCCCCCTTAATATCCATATGGCTCCCTCCTTGAATGTATTCTGAAGGGCCTCAAAGACCTGGCTGTTCTCCCAGGCCTTGGGCTAGAGTGGGTGGAGCTGCTAGTTGTGTTTGGTAAATGTTTTTTCTGTATTGTTTGGCGAGATTTCCCATCTTTATCATTTATTTTGTTTTGCATTTTTTTACCTAGTTTTGTTATAATGTGAGCCACCCAGCCTTGGTCTGGAATTGGATGGCACCAAAATTGAATGAAAAAATAAAATAAAATAAAATAAAAAATAAAATAAAATAAAATAAAATAAAATAAAATAAAATAAAATAAAATAAAATAAAATAAAATAAAATAAAATAAAAAAATAAAATAAAATAAAATAAAATAAAAAAATAAAATAAAATAAAATAAAATAATAAAATAAAATAAAATAAAAAAATAAAATAAAATAAAAAGTTTGGCAGCCGAACCTTTTAAAACATTATCTGAATTATCCAGTAAAGATGAAAGAACATTTTTATACTTTATACTTTATATTATTTTAAATCCTTAATAATTGATCTGTTGATATGGATATTCCAACTCTTTATTTCAGAGACCTTGTAAGTAGTTAATATCTATCTTAACAATACTATGTAGTTGTTTACACATACATGTTATCAACATACTAAAACAGTCTAAAACGTATACTGTAGCAATATTGACAGTAATTCAGGAATTTGAGATGCTGCTAGTGCATCTGGATCAAATGGTGAAATCAAGAGATGCCTTAATTTGGGCAATCCAAATTCCTCTTGGAGTAACTCAACAGTATGTATGTTTGTTTGTTTTTGTTTGTTTGTTTGTTTATTAAATTTCTATGACCGCCCATCTCCCCCTCAAGGAGGGACTCTGGGCGGTTTACAACCAAACAACATAATTAAAATACAATAAAAATATAAATAAAAATATAAATACAATAAAATCCAAGTGGCAGGTGGTTCTTACAGTGCAGCTGAACATATTTAAAATATTTGAGGTGGCTCTAGGAAATCAGCCATCCCCAGGCTTGACCACTTTCCTTCTTGCCCCAGGCGAGATCACAGAGCCAAGTTTTTAATTTTTTCCTGAAGTCCAGGAGTGAAGGGGCCTGTCTTATCTCTGGGGCGAGGATGTTCCATAGGGCAGGCGCCACTGCAGAGAAGGCTCGCCTCCGAGACCCTGCTAGATGGAATTCTTTCATAGAAGGGGTCCACAGCATGCCCTCTCTGCAAGATCGGGTGGGACGGGACGATGTAAAGGGGATGAGGCGGTCCCTCAGATAACCTGAGGGTATAAAACCCTCATTAGCAATAAGTTGATCTAAATCAATAATATCTTCCCAAAAAAGGGTTTTCCTGCAATTTTCTAGCTGCGATAGTCAGAAGATATAAGTCCACCATATGAATAAGGATAAAAATAATGCTTCCATCTCAACATCTTCTAAAAATGCCTTTAGTCTGGGAAATGCAATAAAACCATTACTAAAAGAAGAGCTATCAGAGAAGTCACATAATAGCTTTCTAATTGTGCTGATAGAGGTTTTTTAATTTGGCCATTTGCACATCCCATAAAGAAATTGTAGTCAAAATGTGCACCCAGTGATAAAGCTGAAAATCAAGAAAGTTAAAATCCCCATCATCATACAATTTATCGTACAATAAATCGTACAATTTAAATATAAAAAATAAGGGGGGTTATCTTTCCCATAAAAAAATTTCTTAATATCTTATCAATTTGCTTAAAATGCTTTTAAAGTATTTACATAGGAATAGTAAAGGTAAAGGTTCCCCCCGCACATTTGTGCAGTCGTGTCCGACTCTAGGGGCCGGTGCTCATCTCCGTTTGTTAGCCGAAGAGACAGCGTTGTCCGAAGACGGTTCCACGGTCATGTGGCTGCATGACGCACATGGAACGCTGTTACCTACCCACCGAAGTGGTTCCTATTCATCTACTTGCATTTGCATGCTTTCAAATTGCTAGGTTGGCAAGAGCTGGAGCTAGTGCGGGAGCTCACTCCACACGCAGGGCTAGGGATTCGAACCTCCGAACTTGCGATCTTCCAATCAACAAGCCTGGTGTCTTACCCGCTGGGCCACCACGCCCCTAACATAGGAATACATCTAAGTAAATAAAGTTTTAACATAGTATCCAATTTTACATTTATCTTTGTCCATAAATGCAATAAAATTATTATTCATATTGATTTTCATGTAAGATAAGCAGTTTAATATATTTACATCTATGAATGAACGTTTCTTTGGAATAATTATTCCCAGGAATTTAAAGAAATTCAGACAAGTAAAACCATACTTTTGAAAATTAGATCCTAGAGGAAGTATGAGAAACTTATTCCACTTAACTGAATAACCTGATTTTTGTACAGAAGATATATAAATATAAATAAACTGTAATACATTTTTGGCATATAATAATACCTTGTGTTCAACCTCAGCCATTATTATGCCCAAAATATTTTTTTCTCTGATAAGGCAAGCCAATAGTTCTAATATCAAATTTAATATAAATGAAAATAAAATGCATCTTGGATGAGTTCCATGAGGTAGCCTGATAAATTGAATAGAGAATTCCATTTGTAATAATCCTACCAAAAAGAGTGGAGGACCACATAGTGATCCAATTAATAAAAAGGAGGAGGAGCTCTGTATTAAAACAAAATTTTGTTTCAAAAAATTTCCACAACGTGACCCTTTCTTTATCCACTGAGTCTACCATTGCTGATTTCAATTCTTTGAAACATATGTCTAGAAAAGTGTTTCTCAAACTTAGCAGCTTTAAGATGTGTGGACTTCAACTCCCAGAATTCCCCAGCCAGCATGCTGAAGTTCAGAAACACTGATCTAGAATTCAATTAGTAATCTAATATTATCAGACCCTGGTACCTTTTGTAAAACCAGATTGAGCAGGATAAATGATCAAAAGAAATACCATTTGTCATGCACACGCCAGCTTCACTGACAATTTTTTTGCAACAATATTTAACAAGGAAATTGGACAATCGCTTGCAGAAGCAGCAGGACCTTTACCAGCCTTCACATTCAGTTATAAGATGGATTTTTTTTATTTAAAAATTGGTTGATTGATTGATTGATTATGTGTCATCATATATTAGCAACCACATAGATACATTTTCTCCAGGACAATCTGTTCTCAACCTGGTCCATCAGGTCTTCAGCGGTGTACCCATTGCCACTGTAACTGAGTCCATCCACCTTGCTGCTGGTTGTTCTCTTCTCTTTCTTTCCACCTTTCCTAGGATTAGAGCCTTTTGCAGAGAGCTAAGTCTTCGCATAATTTGTTCAAAGTATGATAATTTGAGCCTGGTCATTTGTGCCTCAAGTGAGAACTCTGGGTTGATTTGTTTAATGATCTATTTGTTTATTTTCTTGGCTGTCCATGGTATTCTCAGGAACCTTCTTCAACACCAAAGTTCAGAAGTGTCAATAACCCTATCCTGCTTCTTTAAATTCAAGTTTTGCTTCCATAGACAATTACAGGGAAAACCATTTTGTACACGATTTTGATTGGCATCTGAATATATTTTCCAAAACTTTTATTGTTACTCTACTAAGTGCTAGTCTGCAGCATATATTTTGACTGGTGGTTCCTTTATTGTTGATAGTTGATCCTAAAAGAAAGAAGCTATCCACC